>JAJJXC010000014.1:0-600000 GCA_022432385.1 Xylariaceae sp. FL1272 | reverse complement strand
GTGGGAGAGGCCATAGTTAGCATGAAATCATGCTTCCCTAATATTAATGATATAGGGAACTTCAGGGTTCTCCTAGCTACGACACAAACATCAGACAGTCTTTGGATCAAAGTTAGATGTCAAATGTCCTTTGCGTTGTCATTAGAAAGCCGTTCTCTGTAGTAATAAGAGTATTATAATAACTATTAAATTTGAGCTCGCATCAGACATGGGTTAGTTCAGAGATACTCAGCAGCTACTACTGTTTATTAGCGAGCATCATGGGAATCGGATCGTCGAGTAGCTAGCTACTGAAGTAGCGCTTAACCCTCTGTTGGACGAAGCAACAGTGGTAGCCATTTGTGATGCAAGGGTAATGCATTTCTATTATGATATGGCAAAACACTGCCGCTGTATATTCGCGTCGGCTCGACATTGAATATCTCCTCAATACTCAAGACATGCGCTGACGCTGCGTACAACGTTCTGCTGAGATGACCACCCTTCATCATTAGCATCTATGGGATCGTCAAACTAATTGGCGAGAAGCGTGTAAGGCAGAGAGTGTCAGTAAACGCAGCCATTAGAGTCCCCCTGCTAGGATACATGCGCCAAAAGCACTAACACTTCGTAGCCTATATTGGTAGTATAGCACATTCGTTCCCTGGATATAAAACTCTCTGGTAACTTCACGAGACGTCTAAGTGTGACGTTTGAGTCAAAAAGTTTTAGATGGTGCTCATCAAGAAACCAGTGCAGCCACCAGCCGTGGTACGACCATGCATACACTACCGTAACCAGATGAAGCAGAAGCGAACGTGCCGCTGCAAGCACGGTATTCAACTGATATGCTCAATGTGAACGTCCCCAGTCGCATACATGCCTGGGTTCGAACAATTATCCCGCACTTGATAAAGTACAATGCACCACTACATTTTATCATGCCATGGATGAAGAGGGGCTGAGGTAGGGATTACCACAACTCCAACACTAGCATATTAAATCCACGAAATTGCCACATGAATCAAGGTTTGCAAAGGATAATTCCTCGTTACCTTTACAGCCTAACGAGAGGATGAGTCTCAAACTTCAAGAAATCGACCCCAACGCAGACTTCCCAGCCCTCGCGCGCTGCATATTGGAGTCATACGAGACTCCCCTGCAGACCTTTATATACCTCTTCTTCCCGCCCTTCTCGGGGTCCAGAGCAGTGACCCGCGAGGAAGCCCTCGAGGAAGTCGCCGCGCGGCTGAAATCGTGGCATACCTCCGACCCGAGCAGCCGCTGGCAGAAGGTCGTAGACACGGACACCGGGAGTGTTGTGGCTGGTGCCGCGTGGAATGTCTACACCGAGAATCCCTTCGCAAATGACGACACGGGACACATGGATGTCACTTGGTACCCCCCCGGCGGCATGCGAGCTTATGTCGAGACGGCACTGGAGAGCTACGGTACGCCACGCTATAAGGCTGCGCAGAGGCCGCATCTCTGTAAGCCGCCCAGAGTGATCTTCCGCACAGACAGGTTCTGTTCAAGTATAGAGGGCTGATGCTTACGAGAAAGACCTCTTTAATATTTTCACGCACCCGGATTATCGAGGCCAGGGCATTGGGCAGAAAATCATGGAATGGGGGTTCCGACAGGCGGACGATCTTGGGCTCGACATTTTTCTCGACGCGACGCCAGTGGGTAAGCCGCTGTATGATAGGAACGGGTTCGTCTCCGTCGAGGAGAATGTCACTGACATTGCGGCGAACGGGTTTGATGACCAGTGGGATGAGATGGCCGAGACAGTAGGGCCGTTTACCTTCTGGCTCATGTTGCGACGGCCTGCCGAGAGGCAAATTGCACACGAAATGTAGTCCAATACCAGTAGCTTTCTGCATGAATTAGCTTGGCGTGGTAGTAAATGGATATCGATGTACCTCGTTTGGAGCAGTTGTATTGGTGGTAGCAGGTTACAGGCACTTGATTGGTATGACATTGTATAAGGAGGGTTTCATAGCACTGCGCCAAGAGAATTGGGTAACCAGGCAAAAGGCTCGATTTGACAGACCAAACGTCTTCCTGTCCCAAAATACACCGAATCAACCTTGTGTGGTACAGCATTTGCAAACGCACATTCAAATATTGTGACGTAGATATGCAAGCAGGAGGCATAGTCAGAACGTAGCGGACAACGTAAACCAAGCAATCAAAGGCGGCGTCGATGCATTTAGAATGGATTGCAATTGGTCACGGAACGTTCCGTGACAGCGACTCCGTTGCAGAATAGCAGCATACCAACGGCATATGCAATGGATTGTCGGTGGTAGTATCGAAACAGAGGCCGCATGAAGTACTGGGCTTCTACCCCAATGCATCTCGGCGAAATCCCGCGCGACCACCTTAGCCCCAGCAAAATGGCATTCATTCTGCGTTTGCATAGTCACCGTGGTAGTAATCGCCTCAGTACCGAGCGATCACCAGTTCAAGGGCGTCCAGACAAGGTTTACAAGGCCAACAAAGAAGCATGACCACGGCTAAGTTCCAAAAGTACGAGACAGCCCGAGAAGCTCTGTTCACTCACACGGTGCGCTTCGAAAATTTTTGCGCAAGGACACCCAAAGTAGCTGCAGGCCGCGTACAACGAGCAAACAGCCCTCTCAGGCCAACGAGAGTCTCGAAGAAAAGTGCCGACACCTCTATCTCGAACGGCAGCCACAAGGCGGCAAAGACTGCGACACAAGACCTTTGTTCGTAAAAACGTCTAAAGGGCTCTTAAGCGCAGATGTTGCGTTGCGCTCATGAAGCAGTGTATAGCGAGCCTATCTGGTGTGTGCCCTTGGCTACCGTTGAGGGAATGATTCCTACATTCGACCATGACACCTTTCCACTGCACTCAGCTTAACGGTGGGAGTGAGCGCACGAACATCAGAGCCTAATTGAAACCGACACAGTAGTCTATAATAATGGATTAGTCGTGACTGCTTAGCTCTAGTTGTAGGAAGTGAGTTCGTGGTATGCGCAGAGAAGGGCGATCGACAATGTCTTCGCATTCTTCACATTCTTCACCTTACAGCCTCATTGCAATTTTCATGACTAAGGGCCCAAAACCATGAAGCCCTCATTGCTGGCACTTTTCTCGTAGCTTTACTCATTGGAGTGAAGAAACTGCCATTGGAGGCCAACGTTAGGAAGAAGCTGCGGTGAAAGATGCTTTCCTGCATACTTTATATAGACAGGTCGTCACAACGTGTGGCGGCTGTAAAGCGATTGAAGGCGAAATATAAGGTAGTCATGTATTCTTTTTAGATGCACAATCAGACTGAACGTTTCTTAGGGGTTAGTCAATGTGCGAAATGAACACATCAACCCAAGCATTTATCCACTTATAATTCCCAAGACTAAAGTGATAAAGTCGTTTTAATCAAGCCCTCTCGAATATTTTGGTACTGCCACATCTTTAGCGGGCTAATTACATAACCGTATTTACTTCGTAGTTTTGCCTTCTTTTTTTTTTTTTGCGAACTTAGGGCGAGCTGGTATTTTAATACCATAATATGCATATAAAACAAAAAAAACAAAATACCGGCTGTGCGCAATATGTGGCGGCTAGTATTATTGGCTAGAAGGGTGGTCGGTGAAGTGGCTCAGGTCTAATCCGCATAGCTTCGATTTCTAGTGCCCGGACGGCATCGAGCAGTAGCTTCTTCGAACTAGGGATTCATTTTCATCTCAGTGCCTCTTGAAGCTCAGCCCTTGCATACCAATGAGATGTTTCAAAATAATGATTCAGGCATACGCAGCGGTGGTCATCAAGCTTTAAAAAACCAATGGTCGGGAGAGACGTGCTGACTGTGGCTCTGTACAGAGACTTATGGGCATAATCTGCCCGTACGTCCTATTTACCAACAATTTAGCCATGACATTCCTTTTCGATCTGACTGCACCATTTCTTTTGAAATATTGTTAAGATGAGGTTTTAGGGATAATAGTTGACTCGTAGAACCCGCGAGTCTCTTTGAGCCTGTCGCAAAATGCAAGACACCTCCCATAAGGACTCATGATGCATGTTACTAGAATGCGGCGTATTCACTGAGACTGTGGCCTGGTGTCCATGTGCATTGCTATTCGCCATTGTACACCTCGTGATATCAATGATCAGGAAGATTGTAACAACATGCGTTAGTCCGCTGAGTCGATCTTCAATCCATTCCTGCCCCCATCCATGCTTCAAGGAACTCGCGACAGCATCATCAATGACTTACCTCTCATTCTCTAGGTACCATTCATTCGAGTATAGTGGCTTCTAACACGCCCAGTCGACCCTCCTGTTTGTCGAGAACAAGGTCGACGTTCTTCGTATATTAAAAATTCCTACTGCGCCTGAACAAACCGATAATCGCAACGGAGACTAGTTGGTGGTTGTTCAGTTATTGAAGACACAAAGCGCGATGACTCCGCAACAATCGTTAGATATCGAAGTCACTATCTATTCGTTCACATGGCGGCTTGTTTATTGGCCGTTTTATATCTTCACCAGTGTCCCAGACGCGTTGTCGCTCTGTTCTTGATCACTCTGTTTCCCAGCCTTCATCCACAAGGCGTCCATGTCAAAGCTGCTATCAAAGTCAAGATCGAGGCTCATTGAAGCTATTACAGTATGTTGATGTCAGTTGATGGTTCTGTGGGAGCACACTGCGCCATGCTTTCCGGAACTGATGGGACTGCCTTGATGGTCTTTCTCATTCCAGCCTCAAAGCCTGTCTCAGGCTCACCAATCAGCTTTTGCTCCTCGTCGTTCCTTAGTATTTGGAGGTACGGGTGAAGGCAAGAGAGCGTCGTCGAGAAGCTCTAACTCTCAAGTGAGTCCAAATACTCCCTGTCCTCCCGAAGCCACAAGTTCCAAAGAATACCAAGCGTGCGGTGCAACTTCCTTCGAGAAGCTGAGGGTAACTCGAATTAGGCGAGAGGCGGTCGAGGTAGATTGACGTGTTGCGTCATGAGTAAAGTTCGCCGGCTGGTTTTCCCGGGTTTCCCGGTTCAATAGGTTGCCGCCGTAAGATTTCAGACCACCTCTACCGAGCCGTTGGATTATCGCAGCGGTCTTCTACCACTCACACTCGTTCCGCCCGCAGTCATATCTCGCCACCATGAAAGCTCTATCAGCCGAGCAGCCCGATTTTCGTCCTTCGGGGCTTTGAATGGTCGAACAATGTGAGCTCAATCGTCCGATTTCGAAGACATAGGCTCGAAAAGCTAGCCTAGATGGATAATCTTTCGGAACCCTCTACTTTTTCAGCCTCTTGCACCGAATTTAAACCTGGTACAAACGCGAGTGAAAGGATTAGTTTAGTAGCTCTTGGGAATATATAGAGTTACCACTTGTTGAGTTGAGCAATCCTCGGCTGGACAATCTCATTTGACTTCGCGGTCGGTTATGGCAGGAGTCAATTCGCGCGGTTATGACGCTGTGGGAGCCCCAATACCATCATCGAATGGGGTTCTTGTAGTGTTGCTCGGGGTCCAAATCATTATGAGCCGTACTCCGTCGAGCAATCTCGGTCTAGGCGTGGACCATTGTGCGGATCTCGAATGGTAGAGGGACCAGGATAACCAGTGCATCTCTACCTCCGTGAGCAGATTGTTAAGGTTGGTTCGGTACGATCGAGGGCACTCCAGGCTGATACCATGGTACCATAGTCGTTTGCTGCCTTGTACTTGCCGAAGCAGACTTCCGTTGACCATAGATATATCATACCAGTAGCGGGCTCCTTGCAAAGGCTCAGAGGCACTCTACAGACCATAACATGAAATATAAGATTACCTAGACAATATTTGTTGACATCAGGCGCGTTGTTCGAATCTGAGAATCCCGACCACGCGGGGGTCGTACCTGATGATCACAGAGCAGCAATTGAACAGGAGTTTCGAGTAACACAGTCAGTGATACATGTACCTCTGAATGAGTGCATCATGATGATGGCTGGAGAGGTGGCTTGGTTCCAGATTGGGCAAAGTGGCTGAGGCCGGTCGTTCGCCACGACGGCAAGGTGCATTAGATAGGCACAGTTATTTAGGATATTCTTTTGATTCGTTCCTAGTCCGAGAATATGAGAATCCAGATAGATTGCGGCCTGATAGGTCGCAGAACATTCGGTACTTGAATGGCTTGAGATGTAGAAGCTGGATACTAAGGTAGTCAACTGCATTGTAGGTAGAAATCTTGGAGGGCAAGTATAAATCGAATGAAGACACTGGGAGACTGCTGTTTTTATATCTTGATAGACGTGCTATTAGATTGCTTCACTTCTCGGTCTCTTTATTGCAATCAAGTGAATGCCAGGCTCTACTACTATCGAATGAAAGGGGCAGGTTGGTATCGCTAGTGGTCAACGAGGGTTAGAGAACTAGATTACTAGAGCCTGGGGTATCTACTGAAAACTAGAAGGTCAATATGTAGGATTACTTTCTGACATCTGTGAATGACCGAATCAAGCCAGGGAACGAGACAGCCATTGACCGTAACTCCTATGTATAGTTTCTCATAGTTGTCGCTTGCGCGCGTCGGTCACTTGGGTCATTGGCTGCCATTGTAAGCAATCTGTACAGGCAAGAGACAAAGTCAAAATTTGGATCTTACGACTACTAGGTAGTTGAATGTGGCTACCCTTTCTGCCACGTTGAATCTGTTGAGCCAAGCAAGTTCACTTCACTCAAAAGGATCAAAACTGCGATTACGTAGTCTGCAGGTCTATCGCTGTAGTGAGACTCACGATTGGATTAGTCGATCACACAAAGATGCCGCTGGCCATCGGGCCAGACTGTGCCGCGTAGCGAGTGGTCGTAGATTCTTCAAAAAACATACGGGACAGCAGACCTTGTCTATGCGGCTCTATGTGAGACGCAAGGCCAATCTGGTCAGTGGGCGATCTGATCGGGGACACAGGTCGATAGATTCGTTGGGCCCACTCAAGGGGATGACTTTATTTACGCACATGAGGTATTCCGAGCATAAACTACGAACACTTTGCCGTCTTCATGAACCCAACGAAGGTAGCAACACAAGCTAATTACGGTATACCAAGGCCCTCTCTCTTTTCATCACCCTAAGTTTACTTTTCTTTGCTTATTGTCCATTGCTCAAAAAATTCGTTCTTGCTTCCCGCTGCGTCGTCAAGGGCTGATAAATTACACAAGAAACCATCACCCAGCCAGCAACAGAAAACCTATTCACCTCTGCACACTTCTCGGCGAATCAAGATCCTGAATAAAACACCAGAAGTCGAGCATATGGCAACTGAAAGAATATCGAAAGGTACACCCATCTGTCAGCATACCACGTGGACCGTGCTTTCCCTGACGCGATGTAAATACACAGGCAGTTCCGAATCGAAACCGAAACAATATTACGCGCAGGATCGTTGGCTTGGAGAAACTGGCCAAGAAGGGCCATGGAACTCGGTCACTTGCGGAAGGAGCAAGAATGTAGTCACAGTACCTGCTGGGTACATTAGTGTTGTCGACAATGGCCCAAAGACTAGTGCTCAGGAAGGATTTACGTCTTGTAATAACGATACAGGACGGAGCAAGCTTTAGGTATGACGTATGACATGGAAACGCTTAAGAGAGTGTGTGATAGGGCTGGTACATCTATATTCAAGCCTAGAAGGGACATCGATGATGCTGTTAGCTTCTCGATGTTTATGCTTGCTCAGCTAGGGAACCTAACTAGGTGATATTTTCTCGTTGACTCATCATAACATTAAAATGCAAAATTGTAACAACGAAGCCGTGACTGAAGAAAGGTGGCGTGAGTGCCCGATGACCCGAGTGCATCTCTGAGATACTGTCCTCGCTCTGCTACCTGAGATCCTGATCGTGGTGCGTCAAACTGTCACTACTGCGGAGAGAAAACGAAATGGATGCCCTAGAATTTGCTGCAAGTAGTGCAACAGCTTACTACAACTTTTCGTGGCTCTTTGAGCTGTTGCTTTGGTGAGTGGTCATATAGCCAAGATAGTAGGGGCGACACAGCTCGTGGGAGTGAACGCATGGCACAAGAGTCCGAAGGTACCTAATGTACAAGTAAACTTGCGAGTCCACCCACTTGAATTGAAATCGTACGCGGTCGCGACAGCGTAACGGTCCCGTGATGGGGTGCTATTGTCCTTGGCGGCTGTGCGCTGGACATACAGAAAACGGTGGGAAGGACGAAACGATGGAGACTGCACGCGAGTGTGCAATGCTGAAGAATTTGCAGGACTCGGCGGTTGGGAGGGGGGGGGGGGGGGGGGGGGGGGGGGGGGTAGATATGATGCCTCGCGATGACGTGAGGTGCGACGAGGGTTGAGTTGAGCCTAGCGACATCTTGGGAGTCACGAAAGATGCCAGAATAGCAGAGAGCGCTGGGAGTCAAGAGGAAATAAATCGCAGATAGCATTGAAGGCCAAATTAAGCATAGCACGCACCAACACAATGGCAGAGTATTCTTCTTCACTTCGCGTGGCGAGCACTCGAAAGTAATGAAAAAAAGATAATAGCCTGTCAGACTTCCGCCGACGCCCACCCCGGCCGCGCGCCCGAAGGCAAGACCGCAGATCGGGGTTGAGATCATCAACACTCTCTATACAGCCGCTGCTCAAGGCAACGACCGCCATCCTTGCGGATAGTTCGAGAGCAAAGGGTGTCCAGTGCCGAAGCAGTGGAACCCGTGTGAGAAAACTCTTCACTCTAGGGCGACGGGGATATCGTTCATCAACCAGGGTGGGATCTGTAGCTTCTTTAGGAAACACAGAGTAGGACGAATACTATAGAAATGATTCTCTGAAGTCTGGATTGCGAGTGTGGTCAGTATGAGTGTTGCGCGGGCACCAGTATGGGGGTGGTGGTGAACTCACATTGTCGTGTAAAGAAGAAAAGAAGAGAAGGGGAGGAGAGGGCAGACTGGCTGGCATTATATACAGGAGCCCAAAGGCGGTGAGCACCAGAATTTTCGATTCTGCCGGGCAGAATCAGTGGGCAGCATCCCGCGCTAGTGCGAACAGTGTGGGCCTCTGGCGTGGCTGCAGGGACCGATCAGGTGGGTCTGCTCACCTGCACTCACCGTTTTTACGATAATGGGGATTTTTGATTGGCCCAAATGATTCTTGCGGCTCTTTTCCTGGACAAATTCATTCGCAGGTCGATGGTTGATTCATGTGCTTGGGCCATATGAACAACATTTTTTGCGTACTATTACTCACTCAATGCAAATTTCTGATTGCTTGATCCAGCTCAAATTTTTTGATTGGGCGAACTGGGCATCTGCAGAACTGATTTTCAAATTGGCTGTCTCCATAATCGACACATACAGTACAACAGTAGTAGAGCGCTGGAGGGAAACTTGTCGAAACCTTCCAATCAGACTGCTGTATGGGCGATGACTCGAAATCTTCTCGGTGGCGGCTTGCGCGCCTGCATAGAAAGAGGCACCTAGTCCCAGGAGCCTTCGCCTCGGCTGGCTCCATCCTATTCCATACGGACATGCCATCGCCACTGTAAATTCCCAAGAAAACACTTCCCATCGAATCATTCACATGGGCTATTCGAGACCTGACCTGGGAAGTCGGGAACATGCCGGCAAAAGGGTTTTTTGAGCCAGGTCTCGAAGGGGGGTTTCAATGTATGGGCTTCTAGTTATGATGACAAAATAGTAATGGAAACTTCATTTCGTTATTTAGGTCCCAGCACTATGTATCTCTGTCGTACTGAATATCAAGCACTCATTCCAAACGGTCTTCTTCCTAAGTATCCATCGCTCCTCAAGCAGCAGTAGCAACAAGATCAGGTCCCTCAGGAAAATGACTGGCCGCCAAATTGCACTGCCTAAAGAGCCTAACCTCATCCTCCGCAAACGCACCAACGACACTGTGCAACACCCCACGATTATGGAACAACACCAAATCGCCCTGTTCCCAATCATGTGCATACACTCTATCAGAATTAATCCCCTGTCTCTGCAACCTGTGCACAATCCCCCTGACCTTCTCCAAGTCATCGATCACCGTCCCATCCTCTAGATGCAATTTTCTCACAGCCGAGGGATGAACCTGGAGCGCCAGGTTCCCGGTAACTGGGTTCTTCCAGCAAAGCGGCAGGATCTGAACCTCCTCCTGCGAATGCGCGGGCAGGTCATCGAGCGGGATCTCAAGATTCTGCGACAACATGCCCAACCCATCAGATCGTGACTTCGCACCGCTCATCCACACATACGGGTGAGGCGCATACTCCACTTTTGTCCCACGCGCGAACGCCTTGTCGGTCTCGGAGAGGGCGTCGTACATGGCATATCCGGATACAAACGCCGTGGTACCAAGTGTCACATCGAGCACGTCGCCCGTGCCGTCGTCGTATCTACATGTCTGTCGTCGACCGCCGGGGACCTGCACTGCGAGGAGCGTCGTCACGACGGGTGGTGCGAGGGCGCCGTACAGCGCGGCATCGATGTGCCACCTGTAGAACCGCGTGAAGTCTAGATCTTCCTCATCCGGGATGTTGGTGTCGTGGAAGGTGCGATGATGCGGGTGGCGAAGCGTGATGTCCTTCAATCCTTCGTAGGAAGCTACTTTTCCATTGCCTATGACTTGGACCTGTGGCTGGTGGGGGATGGTTTTCAGATCGGGATGTAGGATCGAACGCTTTGCGTCGATGGTCTTCCCGTGGCCGTAAGATCCCGCGCTCGACGGATCGAAGCGCTGAGTGAGCTCGTATTGAGCTTTGGGTGAGACGTGACCTTGGTTCTTGAATACGACTACTTGGTGTGTGAATAGCGCATCACGGATCACAGCGAAGTCGGCATCTGCGTGTTGTTAGTAAGTGTCAACCGATATGCGGTTGTAGGATGCTTACCAGGAGGTTACCGATTCTACGGGTATTCTCCCTATACTTGGATTTCATCATGTCACGGTTTGCATAGCAGTTCATGCGTTCTTACCAGTCAGGTTCTCGATATCTGCGTTGGATGCTACAGCCCCAAAGTTGATGGCTGAGCCCTCTGGGAATTGGAGGGGCGAGATGGTGATTTTGGATGTCATGTCGATGATCTTTCTCTGATGACTTGCTTCTGTTTGTGGTAGATGATTTGGCGACTGTTTTTCTTGCAAACTGAATCTCAAACAAGCAAATGCTTCAAGGTTTCGGATCTATTCAAGCTGGAACCTCGGTCGAGGTGAACGGACGAGATATGAGTGATTTATACATCTGACATCTTACTTTTAAAGCTCCATACTTTTTGTTGCAGCTCACGTTTGTCCCCTCAACAAAATGTCGCGGCCTTGACCGGAACTCCACCGGAACACCCCGGACTAAGAGGTGATCGACACGGGGCGACTACAAGAATGAGCGGAACCGGTCGATGCCTATCTATGACTAGAAATAATATTGTCTTCCGTATCTGAGCGGAATCTTCCAGATTATGGGAATTCCGGATTGCGAGATATTTGTTTGGTTTCTTGCGAGTTGCCACATGCCGAGATAACTGCAAGAATTCTGGACTAATTGCTCACGCGGTAGTGTGAAATTCCAATATTCCAGTTGTCCTATATGTGAATCGATGTACTTATAGTTGCTCTTGGATTTCTCCGCCGACATTGCAATGCACATCAGACAGCGCAAATAATCGAACAAACCTGACTGAAATATTTGTAGGTATAATACGTAACGCCCTGATGTAGTAACATACATAACAAATTCGTAACAATCTCGCAACGCTCGCAAAGCCGCTATACATTAAGCCCATCTAATGGTGATTCATCAAAGTCCCTTTGCGTCCGTTTCCCTTTCGCTCTTCTCATGGTTCTACCGCCTGGGCACCATATCGCTAGGATCCTCATAATTCGAAGGAAATTGATTCAACACATTCCAGATCGTATCAATACCAAATTCGCCACCAAACTGCCAAGGAATCTGTTCCTGACCAGGTGGCATGGTGTGCAAGCCTGGTATGCCCATCGCTCTGTTGTGATGAGGCCTAGGCGTAGACGAATGTCTCTCCTCGTGCCAGGATCCCGTTCTCGCGGGCCCTCCCACCACAGGGCCTGCATCACTAAGTACGCCCATTAGGTCGTTGTACGCAATGTCGCCCATGGGATACATAGGCATGATGCCGCTCAAATCAAAATCGGTAGGAAGGGACCAATCGGGTCCGACAAGCCCGCTCCTCTCAGACTGGATACTCGTTGACGTATGCCCAGTACCCTGCGAACTCGGTGGTCTCGTAGCCTCCGTGTTTGGCAAACTCGTGTCCGTCGTTGACGGAGATGCGGACGCGTTCATGCCATGCTGTCGAGCCGCTGACTCTAGCCAGTTCGTAGCAGCTTCCGTTTCAGCCTGAGCATGCTGACTGCATTTACACGCGACAAATCCCCGACCGACTGCTTTCTTGAATCGTATCCAGATAGCCTGCAGCACGCCTAGCGCAGAGCGCGCCAGTTGGTTCCGCTCAGCCATTTTCTCAAACCTGTCTACCGCCCACTGGAAATGCTGTCTTGATTCTTCGAGCAACTCGGGGTGCTCTCGAGGAAAGAGGATATAGATAGACGCCACCATGACAACAGCATCAAATGTTCCGAAGAACAAGGCATATGTCCTATGCTGTGCTGTGTTCAGCACAGCATACTGTAATCGTTGCGACTCCAGCATCTCCAGACTCGCTTTCAAGGCCGCGTATCTACTCACACTACGCGTGAATACATATGGTCTGTGAAGCGCAAGGGTGTTAAACGCGCAAAGCTGCGGGAACTGTGCACGTATGCACGGTATCCACCAACATTCCGGTAGATCGTCGAACCTCGTATCTGGATTATGTAGACGAAAGCAAGGAGGCGTGCGGTCACGTAGATCCTGAATATCAGCATGTAGTTTATCGACTCTTGAGAAGTCCTTAGGCAACGGGCCTTCTTTCTCGAGATCCAGTATATCCCTTAGCTGACTCATGATCTCCCATGCCCATATCGTCCGTGTGAGCGGTGTTGGCGCATCGTCTATTGTCCGCGGTATTAAGGGCGAATGTGCGGGATCTTTTGTCGCTTTGGCGTCTAAGGGATAAGTGCGATTCACTAGACGGTGATCTACACTGGAGGGCCTGCCCAACACAGCTCCCGTGTGTAAATCCCAGCTGACTAGGAGAAGCCAGATTACCCGTCGCTGTTGTGCCATCCATAATTTCTCCATGGCTTCTTCAGAAGAGTCAAGGGCGTTGGGCTGGGGGTCTAATGAATCGCGGTCGAGACCTATACCTTGTGCATCTCGTATACAAGTCCCTATCTGATGCCACTATTACGGGTGTTAGACACGAGAGGAAGAATCAAATACTGACAAGGATGTAATGTAACTCACAGCTTCAGTGACCATTCCCGTAGACTTGAGCAAAGACGCCCTGGTCCAGCCCGCAAGAACAGTAATTACGGACATTTGTCGCTTGCCCAACAGCGATGCTATAGACATGCCAGTTTCACTATATTCCACCGCCAAATCGTCAAAAGTCATATTGTCGGTGAACTTCAGACAGTCGAAGCTCTTCTCCACGTCCGTTGGCAGATATAGTATGGCGGTAGCGACCATTTGGAATAGCAAAGCCGGCAAAGCTCGAAGCATTGGGTCCAAGGCCAAGGGCCCAGCGCTGGATAACACGGAGAAGGGAATGCTGTACCAACGGCCTAAGAGACCGCGCAATAGCGTCTCATCGACCCCCGAGTAATGCCAGTTGACATCGTGAAAGTATATATCAATGAGCCTCTCTACGTGTGTTCTTGCTGGCAGCTGTCGAATCAGAGACTTATAGCGGTCGCGCATGTCCAAGCTGACCTCCTGCTGGCCGTCGGTGAGCATACCGGCCAATGGCTCGCCGCTGCCAGCACCCTCGATCCGGCGCAACAAGCCAAGTGTGGAGCCGGCGTTGGTCGAATAACCGAAGTCGGCTGCCTTCGTATTCTTGTTGATCTCAGTGTTGTCGGAAAGTGCGTCGTGGCTAGAGCTGAGGGGCGATGCGACATTGCGGTTTGGTGGCTGCTTCACGGTCGGTGCGCCAGTTTCGTAGCGACAAGCTGATGCCTTTTTCCGTGAAACACAGTTCGTGCAGGGCAGTTTTCGATCACACTGTGCATAGATAGATGTCAGTACGTGTGTTGATTGATGCGACACGTCTACGCTTATAGGGGAGTTCTCACTTTCTGCTTGCGCCGGTGACATTCGGTACAGCTGATGACGATGCGCCTGCGTTTCTTCGGTGGTGGCTTAGAGGTGTCCGAGGTCTGATCCTCAGGAACAGATGGAACAGCCGGTGGCGCCTCCTTGTCGGCATTGGTCGCTAGCATCGGTGTTTGCGACATATCAGCCATGATGTCAGAGCAGCTAACAGGTACACTCGGAACGAAAGCGTAGATAACCGTTGTCGGACTTTAGGACATTGCCAACGAGATCACAAGAGCTTGTCTCACGGGATTAAGCCCACACACGCACAAGAAGAGTGAAAGGAGACAAGACGAAGCTGTGGAGTATCGTATTCGTGACAGCAACGAGGGAATACATAAAAAGTTCTAACGTGGTGGTGATAACTTCAACGCCGAAGACATGGTAAGACCGAAGGATAAGTGGAGGAGAAGATGATGCCAATGCGACGCTTCGCGTATGTAATACGACCCCCAGCGAGTGTGGAGATGGAATTATCGGAGGCATCTCGGACAAGCTCCAAGTTGGACGATTCTGGTGTAGTGTTGACAAGACAGACCCTGGGAAAATCTAATATTAGGATGCCCCTCCTACATCAGCCTGCCAACGGTGATGGGAAATGCCTGCCGGGATGGCTATTGTCCACTACCAGCTCGCCAGGCGCAGTCTTGGTCTTGTTTCGGGTTGAGAACCTCATCTACGGAGACAGGCGAGGGCATTATGTAGTGAGAGTTTGGGACTCTACAGCATATCGTTCAAATTATTTGCTACAAGAAGACGGACGCACAACAAAGCGCGTGATAATACACATGAAAGCTGTAGAAAGGTATGAATGTGTTGGGGTAGTGATGGTGACCCATATACTTTCGTTCGGCAGAGTAATAAGTCCAAGGACAGCTGCTGTATCGAGATTGCTTACTCTACTGCACCACCTCAACAGAGATCGTCGCATTCATTGGCCTTCTCGCAACTGCACCTATCAGCAGTCACAGAGCTGGCTGGAGTCATGCTCCCGGAAGACGAGGCCACGGATATTTCCTGTCCCGAGGGTATACCTCACAATATTGCTTCTTCTCATTTCTAACCTCGTCTGCAGTATGCCCCTTGCGGAGTCGTAGTTGTATCGTGTAAATGCGCCGCAATGACGATTGGTTTCCTCCATTGGTAGATGGGTATTTTCCTCCATTTCTATTTTCAGGTCCCAACCCGCAAAGTACCAAAACACCTAACTGAAAACCCTGGGTTCGAATCCAGCTTCAGCTGCTCTTGCAAGCCCCCAACGCAAGCTCTGCGTGTAGTACTGCGTTGCGTTGCTGGAATGCCTTCTAGAATCATGGGCGCTGTCCTGTTCGGTTCAGATATGCCTTCCATGCCCGCCTTCGATATCGTTCAGCTTCCGCACGTGGGGCTCCTGCTTTTAAAATGCCTCGACCAACGATAATGATGTCGCTTCCGTCTTCGCCAACCATCTTCGCTGGTGTGTTGTACTGTTGACCAAGTCCGTCTCCTTCAACTGCAGCGCCCTCGTCATCGCCCTCGGGTGGCAACTGAACACCTGGCGTCAAGGAAATGAAGTTGTCACTAGGTTCTGTGTTGAGAGTTCCCTGGGAAATGAAACCCATAACAAAATCTTGATTCTCCCGAGCAGCTTCCTGGCAAGCTCGTGTGTATTCGGGGCCCATGAAATTTCCCTGGCTTGACATCTGTGCCAAAATCAACAGTCCTCGCTCGAACGGGGGCTCTTCGATTCCCTGGAACACCTGCTCATCTCCTTCTGTAATAATGCCACCGGGAAAACGTGGGGAGTCGACTGGCTCGAATGACTGAGTGAGTGTGGTGATAGACACGATGCTACCTTTCCTTCCGCTGGTTGTTGTCTCGTGATTCTGCACTGGTGAAGGTAATGGGTGCATTGGCCCAATCTGATCTGCTTCTTCATCGTCTTGATTGTCAAAGGTTTCCGAGACCGGAGTGCCCACTGTAATGGCCGTGTTCACCTCATAATTGACACGCGACCGCCAGTGCTTAGCTGCCTCAGAAAGAGCCTTGACTGCTGGTTTGCCCGGAACCATATTCACGTTGACGATGTGGGCCCAGTCGATGATGCGTGCCGTACCTCCAGTGTACTGCATCTGGACCGTGTGGCCAATGTCACCAAACTTTCGATCCTCAAAGACAAGGAAGCCATGTTTCCTGCCCAAGGCGCAGAGCTTCGCACCAGTGCCGGTCTTGGGATGGTAGTCCCAGCCTGTAACGAGATCGTAGTGAGTTTTGATTACGACTATGGAGGGACCGAGGGCGTCGGCTAAGGCGAGTAATTCGCGAGCATTAGTAACATCGGCGCTGAGGCAGAGGTTGGATTGCTTCAATTCCATTAATCGGAATAGGTAACTCGCGAGGGGGTGCGTCGCTGCCTTCGCCCTGTCGGCAAACGTCGCGGAGACGGCCGGTCGTCGCTCCTGAGACGCACTCATAGCCAATTGTGCTTGTGGCCAGTCAGTGCAGAGACTTGCGGAGGGGATATTGATCCGTCGTGTTTCTCAACGTTCAATGTCGGGGTCGTCGAGCACGAACGAAACGGTGAGATCTTAAGTTCTGGAGAAGTTAGGGGTAGTAGGTGGTATCAATTGACAATGATTGAGTGAAAGGCACTAATATACAATCGCACACGGGTCGCCGTGGGAAGTCGTGTGCACGGAATTCGTCGCCGTATATCTTATGCCTGCCGGTGTCAGCTCAATCACGAGGTGACTGGCGATCCGAAGTCGTAGTCAGTGGTTTGCAAAGGAGCCGCGCCGTACTCGTACGACACCCGGGGGGAGAGGGGGAAACCCAGGCTGTCCGAACGTCGGCAGCAAGTGTTCAATGCTGGAGAAAGTGAGGGAGCCTGTGCTGCTACGTGGCCGCAATGCAAATTGGCGTGTATGAAGGAGGTGAAGTGATCCAAGTAAGGTGGTAGAGAAGAAGAGTTGTCAAGGAGGCAGCGAAAACGTGTGGTCGGTGTGCGTGTGTGTAGGCTACGTCGACGAGCAAGTATTCCCCACGAGACTGACTTTCAATAGTCTGCCCAGAGCGGTGGCAGGGCGATCGGCTGATGGGACGAGAACCCTGTGGAGCGCCAATGATGTCAATCCCAGGGTGTCTGCTGGGCCCTTTTTGTTGAGCGCGCTCGAATTTCCAGCTCTGTTCCTTGTCGTGGACCTAGGTGGCTCAATGATCCCGACAATCTCTCAATCCGGAGAAGCAAATCGCATCAAGCCAACAACAATCGGCTTCAGCTGTCCCAAGTTCGAGCCTGCTGGGCTTCCGAGGTCTGGCTGTGGCTACTGGGACGGGTCGGTCAGTTGTTTTGTTCGCACATACACCGCCCTCGAGAGGCACCTGAAATTGCGGCGGCAAAAGACGGGACTCGGGAGCCTACGGTAAGGGGACGGCACAGCTGGGTAAACTTATACTCCGTAGACAAGTAGGATGCACACATACATGGATAGACTCACTCACTATCAGGGCACAGCGAAGGATGAGGATGAGTACAAGGATGCCGATTGACACCCGCTTGCCCGCACTCGCCACAATGATCTGCGAAACGCAAACACCCTCTGTGGCAGGTTGGCAGGCTTGGTTGGGCAACGCAGGTTGGAGAGAGGGACTGCGAAGGGAAGAAGGGCCGCGAATGAGGAACTGACGAGGAGGTGGGAATACTTCTGTGTAGAGGCAATGCAGCCGTTGGCTACCCCAAGCTTGCAGAGCCCAGAGAAACGGCCCAGAGTCCAGATCGAACAGTGCCCTGCGGGTCGGGAGGACTAGAAGAGCAGCAGCACACGACAAGTCGTCCTGTATACTGTTTTGTTGTTGGTCAGACCACAACACTCCCTAGCGTGCTCTATCCAGCGAGAATTTGGAATGGCATGTGTGGGATGTGTGTTCCGACTCCCGCTAATAACAAGGCGCCGTTGAACTGGACCGCCGCCGCGCAGACACTTCGGGCCTTTAAGACTTTTCGGTTGGTGCTCGGCGCACAAACGCCAATGGGACAATGGTAAATGGAGGTTGGACGGTGTACAGCATGCGTCACCCGGTCCAAGATAATCGACGCCGACAAATGATATCCAATTCTCCAACCAAGAGCGGCAGCACAGACAGCCCGTGCCACAGAGCTGCCTTACTTACATGCCATTGTGTGTGGAGAGAGTCGGAATGGATTTGGATATTGTATGGTAATTGAAACAAACACGCCGCCGTTCGCAATCGTGGTGGGAAAACCAGATATTGGACCCAAAAGCACGACAGACAGCAAGGGGCAACAAATTCGAAGCAAGGGGCAACAAATTCGAAGCAAAAGGCAGCTAGCTGTAAGTTGATCGCCTATGGATGATGAATGACTAAGTCGAGGTGGTTCGATGCAAGTTTTTGTCCGCTTCCATGTGTTTTCTTTTTTTCGTATCTCCAGCAGCCTCGCCCGTTATTCACCCAAAGTCCACATGTGACGGAATCATGATGTTTGTCATTTTCGCATCGCCCAAAATCCCTCGGTCAAAAATGCCATGTTGTCTTTCCAACAACCAACAATCTCGATACAAGTTCTGTTTGTACCGAAGAGAGGGGTAGTATTTCCTCTCCTCGCATGTTGTACGATTCCGAGCTATCAAGCCAATTCGCTTTTTGGAACAATGTGGAATTCTTATTTTTCGTACTACTATTATTGATGGGCCTTGAGACCTCTGCCACTCATAATAATAGAGGGACCCCCGTCGATGTGTCAGATGGGAATTGGATGATGGCTCAAGGACGAACATCGTATAGTCAGTCGTTGATATATCGAGGAATGTGATACCTCTGAATAAACGGGATCAAAAGAATATTACATGTGGCCATACTTCAAAATACATAACGCAGTGCTGTGACAGACACAATACTGCTCGACTGCCAACTTCCAGGTTGGCTAGAACGACATGCTTAGACCGCCGGGTCGCCTGTTCCGAACCGACACTAGGACGCCACCCACTTGCCTCCGGCAACTGCAGATCAGCCCAGTTATCGTGCTTTGTAGATCAAAGAGTTGTGGCCATGTAGAATCAACCCTATCTTATCAGCGTACCTAAATGCGAACAGTGACAGCCTCGAAGCATCTCTGCTGATGTCACCCGACACTCGCCTCAGACTGCCCTCTGCGGTGAGTTGGGGGGTTTTAGTTTGTTAACCTGTCTCAGCGCTAGACCACCGGTCTGTTCGGGGGCGGTTTGTGTGCATACCGGCAGTCCATCGTTACCGAGTGTGATTGTGCTACGCCATGGACGCCGGTAGATGAGCCGGTTCTCTGCCGGTCCCCCTTAGTCCCAGGTTCCTGTCTAATGGGATACGCTAAGGCAGCAAGGACGGCCAGAGCTTGGCATCTCACCGTCGAGAATCTCAACTACATCCTGGTTCTGATGACTCCAGATGAGCATATATATGCGTCTCGGGACATACAGTACTGTACTCGTTGCGGAGAACTGGACACGGAGGAACCGCCTGTCTGTGGGTATCGAGGTATGTAACCCTGACCCACGCCGGTAGACCGTAAGGCACTGGTGGATATGTTGAATGCCGTGGTACGTGTCATACTGCAAGAAGAGCCAATCTCGCGCTTCTGCTCGGGCGTCCCGACCGCGAGGTGGCTACCCGAAGTGTCTTAGCCCAGCAGATGCGAGGATACTAATGTCATGTTCTTTTTCGGGTCTCGACGAACACTGCGCAAGCAAACAAGGTGGGCAAGGATATCATCTTTTTGACGAGTAGACGGGCAGCTGATTGCAAAACTCCCTTCGGAATGTCCCGTGTCGAGGGTGTCCACTACTGGCGGACACTCGAGCCTCGGCTCGAGCTAAAACACTGCGCAAGGCGGAACAAGACCCTCATGCAGCCCAATGCTAAAATTTTGAGCTCATTGGTATGATCAGTAGATCGAAGAGTTGGCAATATCTTCCAATGTCCGATTTCAGCGTGGTCAGTTGGGCTACATACCCATGTGCGAGCTTGCCCAAGGTCACACTCACTGTATGGCAATGCTTGAAACGGTGGATGACATCTGACATCAAGAGCAGTCGGTCCCAAGGATTTGACTCTCCGTCGACTTTCTATATTCTTCTTCTGTATGTCACCGCGTTTGGCAGTCAAGACATGAAGTGACAATAGGTATGTATGAGTCAGCATGAAGGTGAATGCCATGAGCAAGCAAGCAGAACCAGTGAAAACTCTTCGATTTTCGATCTACGTGAGGTCATATGAATACTGGGAACGAAGAAATATCGCTATCTAAAAAATGGTGTATAGTCTGTCAAGCATCGATACGTCAGTATTCGAATGCTACACAATCATCGCAGGCCCAAGTCTCCCATTCATCAGCCATATACGGCCTGTTCTGAATAAGGTCAAGGTAAATCATAGAGGCCTGATTCCTGCTCCATACTGGCCACGACATCATAGACTACATAATAGAAGTAACGCAATGGCTGTGGAAGCCTCATGGAGGAAATCATGTCTCTCCGCCGCTCCGTTGCAAGAAAAACGTACCGATACAGCTATCTTTAAACAGTGAACATGGGCCAGTGTTTAACAAAGAAGCCTCCGGATAGCAGTCCGATTTTTGTCTCGCTGGGTATGGTGGTCCTTGATGAACTACGTTTCACTCATCGCGATCCGCTGTTTGACGTACTCGGCGGTTCTGGTTTATATGGTACGAATGAACAATACGATACCGTCTCATACGCTCTCCGTCCTTGCGAGTTTACAGCAAAAAGACTGATGTTAGAACTAGCTACCCTCGGCGCTCGAATATTCAAGCCAGCAAACCAATCTACCGAAGTCGGTTGCATTGTCATTGTTGGCCACGATTTCCCCGAGCCCATTACTCGTCTGTTGCGAAGCTGGAAGACGAGACTCTTAATTGAGCCCTATCCCGATAGGCCATCGACTCGAGGGCTACTACAGTATGAAGACGACATCTATAGTAGTAAGTGGTGGTGAAGAATAATGCGTACGGACAGATATTGACATTACAAGAAGAAAAGTCATTCGCCTACACCACTGCTCCGCTGCGGCCCTCTCCAACGCACTTGGCTGATTCCATTCTACTCGGTGCCCGATCGTTTCACTTCCTGGCGGAACCTACAGATCTAGAGCCCGACATCACTGAGTTGCTCCGCTTACGCCGAGGAAAAGGTATCGTCGAACAACCTTTGCTTGTGTGGGAACCTGCCCCCCTTGGCTGCGATTCTGTCAATCTAGCAAGCCACCTCCAAGCATGCAAACTGGTCGACGTCTTCTCGCCCAACCATTTAGAACTTGGCTATCTCGTCGAAGGTAAGTGCGAAAGCGAGCCTGTGTTTTCGCGTGAAGTCATCGAGACCCAGGCGCGAATATTCCTTGACTCAGGCATTGGAAGGGATGGCGACGGCCTAGTCGTGATCCGTTCTGGAGAGCATGGCGTTTACTACCTGTCGAAGAGCAGGGCGGAATGGTTGCCTCCGTACTATGACCCAGAATGCGATAAAGTGGTCGATCCGACCGGTGCAGGCAACGCCTTCTTAGGCGCGTTCACAGTCTCATTTCAGGAAACGAGGGATTCGAGGCAAGCCTGTATACATGGTTCTATCGCAGCGAGTTTTGCTATAGAACAGTTCGGTCCGCCAAAGCTCACCGTCACATCTTGTGCATTTGGAGAGCGTTGGAATGGTTCAGATGTCATATCCCGTGTTCATGAATATAAGTCTCGTGTCCCAGACACTTGATCTAGGCGGTAGCGAAGCGACATCACTATTGTTGCCGCATTCAGAGGCTTAGAGGGTTATACCGTTTACATACTGATAGGATAGTATACGATACGTTGATTTGTCACGCGGCGGTAGACAAGACGCCTGCCGCAGAGGTCAAGTTCCCTAGCAAACGTGAGTAAGATATCTGGCAGAAAACCCTCTTGAATTGTGGGCGTTGGTGTAGTTAATATGCAAGGAGGAAATCGGCTTGGAGGCAACACAGTTCTCACGAAGCAGCAATGCCATTGCCAGAGTCTCATGCAATAGTTATATCACCAAGTCAACATATTATTCCCATGTAAGCCGTGCCAGAGATGCAGATCAATTGACTATATTGCTGACAAGGGCTTTGGACCCTGCAGCGCCAAGACTCTCCGCAATTGACTCTTAAGCCGTGGGGATGGCGCATCAACATCGCAACAGCTCAATGAAGCTCTAGAATAATGTAGACAGTCAAGATTGATAATTTTCTTGGGGTAGTGACAGTTATTGTAGAAGTATAACCATCAAGAGCTTGAAAATCAGCCCAGTGAGATAACCTGATAGGGTGTCAGTGCTTTTCTGGCATCTATGGACAAACCAAGAAACTTACCATCCTAAGCACTATGTCAGTCAGGATGCCCTCAATATTTAAAATGAGTACTGACGCAAATAGTGCAGGTGATGAGCGTGAATAGGTAGGTAGACACACCTCACCTTTCAGGATCTGTTTGTATGTGGATTGCCATGAACAACGAAACAATCTCGAGAATCTTTATAGCATCACCTCACAGAGTTGTGACTTCGGTTTTATAAGTATGGGATCACAGTATTGGCGGGGAGAGGGCTCTTCACTGTGCCACCCGTTTAATAACCGAGACAGCCTTTGAGCAGAGCCTATGAGTTTGATTCTTGATTGAATGACAAGATCAGAGTTTCAGTCTCGCAACTTTGTAACACGTACATGTCATCGTGCAGAGGTGGTCAGGCGATCCGAAAATCCAGCACGAAGCAGACGAGATGAGGCGGGTTTGACACGGCATCGACGTGAATGATCTGGGATGAATGCATCCATGAGATGATTCCCATCAAGTCACCTAGCTGTTGTATATTTATAGCCAGACACCCCGGTTGTTTTTTTGCACGTGGAATCAAACGATTCATGATATATCAAAGTTAATCGCGAAAGCACGTTCTCTAGCCCCAACCTGGTGGCCATACTTGCTCCTTTCGAGCCTCGCTGCGAAAGAGTCTGTGATGACAAACTCGAACATGTGCGCGGAAACAATATACCGTACGCTATTCTTTTACGCACCACCAGCAGGCGGCGCCGATCCCGAGTATGTCGCTGAGACGACAACGATTCCAGGAAAGCGGAATTACCCTCACCAGAAGACACTGGTACCAATTACAGACATTCGGGGCCACGAGGAAAGCTTCACTCTGGATCAGCATTCCTTTGCTGCTCTTCCTGGTGTATTCCGCCTAACTATTGACTTCAATGATAGAGAAGCTATCATCGGGGCGTATCTCCCATGGGTAAAGAACTTGCTCGTCAACTATCTGCCGGAAGCAGTACACGCCACAGTGTTTGACTATGTCCTACGGAAAGCATCAGCCGCCAATACACCTCATCGCCAGGTCCACAAGGTCCATATCGATCAGTCTCCGACGGGTGCGTTTGGGCGAGCCCGCCGTCACCTACCACACGAGTACAGAGCGGCGATTGAGAAGGGAAAAGCTGACTTTCGGATCATCAATGTGTGGAAACCCATATTTCGCCCTGTTTCGGACCATCCTTTGAGCTTTGCTGAATTTCAGTCACTCCAAGCTGACGACCTGGTACCCGTACGCCAGATCTATAAGGACTATACTGGGGAGACATATGCAGTTCGATATCGCGAGGGCCAGATGTTTCGATATTGGAGCGGCATGACGCCCATTGATGTACTGCTTCTTCAATGTTTCGACAACCAGGAGCAGCCGCACGATGCTGTGGCTGCTGGGGGCTTGAGTCACTGCCAGTGTGCTCATGGATGCTTTCGACTGCGGGAGGAGGACGAACCATGCACTAGGGAGAGCATTGAGGTTCGTTGCTTGGTTGTTATGAACAAAGACACTTGTGTTGAGACGGCTGCATTGAGCTGAAGAGGTTTTCATAACTCAGCTTACCTTATATACTCAATACATTCGGAAGCGTGCACTGTGGGATTGTTGATTTTGTTTCAATCCATTAGGTAGCAAAACCTCGTTCGGGTTGTTTACCGTTGGAGTCAGTTCCCTGAAACCACCCTCGCAAGGTACAACCCGTAGTGGCGGGGTACACGATATAGAGCCCCGCCAAGGAACCTTTGGGATACCTACTGTTTCACTCTGGGTCACAGAGAGGGGCAGTATGGAATATTTGGTCATTTAGCAGAATCCAACCATCATGATTAGCAGGCTCGGCAGTGTCATTAATTGTGATTGAACTGCAGTGGAATGCAGCAAGTGCTGACGCTCGACAGGGCAAAGCGGTGCCAAGAGGGGGCAATCCCGTGGGAGTGGTTCAGGGTTTGATTGTGGGCTTTGCATCCTGGCCGAGCTAGCGCCTTTGTTGTTTTGGACAGTCGACAGTCAAAAAACACATTATCAGTCTTATCAGCCCATCTTATGTCCCTATCTCTCTTTTCCGACGTCCCGCCTCAGCTGTCGCAATCGCCCCTAATCTGATAACGACATTGGAAGTTGGAGAGCTGGCTGTTGAGCTTGTTCATCTTGCGTCAACTCCACGTCGACAGCTTCTCTCGTTACGACCCCCTTACCTCCCTCGTTCTCTACCACGCATGTTCTTTCTCACCAAGTATTATTCTCCTTTACCTGTGGTATTCACCTGCCGACAAGATCGAGTGGACCGACCTTGGCAACTATCCACGACAACCATCATCAGGAATCAGAGTGCTGACCTCCATCACCAAACCTCTCGAGCACACAGTTTGCGCCTCCTTTCTTCTACCCGTACCTGTCTTACTTAGTACGCGACATTGCACCCAAACTTATTCAACATCCTCCCACAGTGTCCACGCGCCACATACTCGATTGGCAAATTCGCGTGTGACGACTGCGCTGGACCCCTAGGATCCGATACATCCGACGCTCAACTTGATCAGCCAAGATCCCACCATCATATACACCAGCAATGTCTGGAAGAAAAAATCGGCGACAGGCTGCCACAGCCCAGGCCGAAGACAAGCTTAAGCAGGTCTCTCCGGACCGAGACATGAATGGGAGCGGGAACGGGAACGGCGCAGCTCACAATGTCGTGGCCAAAGCTATCCCCGCTGACGTTGCCCGCGAGAACATCTTCCTTTTCTGGCCCAACCTGATCGGTAACTAGTTGGACCGACCTTCCATAGGGTATTCAGGAACTAACTGTTTCCTGCAGGCTACTTCCGAATCGTACTGGCCATCGCATCCCTATACTACATGCCCCTCCACCCGAGGACGTGCTCGCTCCTCTACAGCATCTCCTGCTTACTCGATGCCCTCGACGGGTATGCAGCCCGATACTTCAGCCAATCCACCAGGTTCGGCGCTGTCTTAGACATGGTCACGGATAGATGCACGACGTCTTGCCTGCTTGTCTTCCTTTCGTCTGCATTCCCCAGATGGGCCATCGTCTTCCAGGGCCTCATCTCGCTGGATTTTGCCAGCCACTACATACACATGTACGCGACTCTAGCCATGGGCGGCTCGGACCAGAGTCACAAGAACGTCGACAAGTCTCGGAGCTGGCTTCTCAACCTCTACTACACCAATAGGGTTCGTCTGCCAAAGCTACCCTCATCCTTAATCTCGAGCTAACCAGTCATTAGACCGTCCTCTTTGTAGTTTGCGCCCTGAACGAGCTATTCTTCATCGCGCTCTACCTTCTCTCTTTCTCTTCGCCCCTCCTGTCCCCAAAGCTCCTTGAGTCGATCTCGCCCGGAAAAGCTACCGCCATCCAGACGGGAGCCCAAGTCAACAGCTCCATCATCCGCCAATTGTTCACGAACCCCTACAGTGCCGCTGCTTTGGAGATGGCCCGTGTCAACAAGATGGACTCGACAATTCCATGGATTCTCACCGGCATCAGCGCCCCTGTCATGATCCTCAAGAATATCCTTAATGTCGTTCAGCTCGTCAAGGCGAGTAAATGGCTCGCCGAGGGTGATCTCGAGGCTCGACGGGCCGCGGGCTTGTCAAAAAAGAAGAGCACATAGAGAGGAATCGCTCAACGAAGTCGACTTTACCGGGCATGGGGTAGTCTAAAACAAAAAAGGCTAGAAAGATACCCCTGGACGCGCGGCTGTGATGGGCGGGGCTCTGGTTGGCTTTCTGCTTTCTTTCATTTGTATGGCATGGGCAGGCGTGGAAGCATTTGTCTTTGTAAGAGGTACATAAGACACAGACATCTGGATGGAGAATGTCAAGTCACTGACGCTGCGGTCAGGGCCGGGATCGGTTCGGATTCTTTCTTCGCTGTATACATTTAATCATAATCATTTGCATAGAGCGAGCTCGGAACTAGAGGACGTCGATGTGTATGGTCGATATCTTGTTCAGATAAGACGTGGATATGGTATTTCACAGCTACCCCTGACGCCTTATCTTGTCTCCGTCAGTGGTTGCCTTAGTGTTGCTGTAGGTGACTAAATTGTGTCGTAATACGCTTAATCTTTGGCAGAAAACTCATAATACCAAATTACAGAGAAGGCATTGCACCATTGCATTAACATCAAGATCGCCTACCCCATTGGAATTCTTACATACATATATTGTTTTGCACTTTTGTCCAAACCCTCGCCTCGAATGGTGCTTTGCGATTCGCAATATCACACTTCGTCCGTTGACCCCCTTTATTAATACACGTTCCGCTATTTGCGAACTACTACTGACAGCAGCACTTTGATTCGTAGGTAGGGCGGAGATGTTAGGTTCTTGGGAGTGAAGGAGGAGCTAACACGGAAGAATACTGAAGTGAGGATGCCCGCTCTTCCGGACATTCCATTAATTTAGAAGGTGGGTGTAAGGGTGGACGTGATGCAAGAACGATAGCCTGGTAGATCTGAGAGTTGGCCGTTGGCTAACGCAGGCATTGGTGGTTTCTGGCACCGGTACTAGTGAAACCAGCTGTGCAGCTGAGCTTCTCCTGGGGGGCTCGATATGTTCTGTGGGGTTCTGAGCAATCAGACTGCGATTCTGGCCCAGAATTTGGAGAGGTGCTGACAGTGTGACGATGCATCTTTTAGGTGGACAGGAGCATGTATGGTACTCTACATTCTTGCCGATCAAGGATGCCGGTTGAGAGCACCTCGATAGGGGTCAATGTTAGGTTAAAATATGGTGGTGATGCGGGCATATAGCGCTTTAACGTATAATAGCTTATGCTTTTACTTTGGTCACGAGTTTAAGTTTGAATTGATATAGAATCTCACACTGTTTTTTTTTTTTTTGACATTCTTGCTTCTCTCTACCTAGTGCGTGCCTGAAGATATCACAAGTAAAGCAGTAAACTCTCTCCGAATAGTCGGTGCTCAAAAGGTCGAGGTGACGTGTGAGCCATCAGTGGCATTGACTGATTACGCCTAGGTCATCCTACCATCACTATCAACAATTTACTCGCCGTGCTCCAAAGATTGTGCCGAAACAAAGGGAGACGAAATACAAGCATTTAACGTACTTGCGAAGTAGACTTATTTGAACATTCGACAGATATCACGATCTCCTTTGGAGATCCTCTTTGTGGTAGTCTCGTCGGTAGTCTCGGTAATGATCTCGACAGTGGTCTTCCATGATGATGTTGTTGAATGGAAGTTATTTAGCGTGGTGAATTCAGTCAATGTTTGAGGGAGATGATCTTGAACTACCTCATTGATGACAATGGATATTGAAGGAAAATTTTGAAAATATCCAGCATAGAGTGAGGAGGATATGGGGAGTTAATATGGTCAGATTTGACCTACATATTACGCCGCGCATTTCCCTGGATATCGCACATGCAACAGCAGTTGATACCGAATTATTATCGTGTACGGTTCTCCAATCAGAACGGCCTAACATCGTTATCAACGATGTGGCTAGCAAACTGGTTTGCAAGCATGGGAGAAAGCATTGCGGGGTCACCAGTCCTTCTTACACTTCTAAAATAACGAGGTGAGTGTGCCATGAAGTCAAATAGGCACATACATTTGGACATGAGATTTTATAGTTGGTGCCTATTTGTAAATCGTCCTGTATGTATATGAGGTTGTCTAATCAGAATTACACTTTGTCACATTTGTTAAGACATCAGTTAGACGAGACGCAATGGCCTTTATGCTTCCCCCTGCTAGCTACTTGTAGATCTCGTGATGGAAGAAGTCAACAATTCGAAACATTGGAAGCATTATGATTCAGATTTTGATAGGTATCGTGACAAGCAGATGACATTTAGAACCTGACTTGAGAACATGAAGTATTGCGCGAGAGAGCAAAACGTTGAACTTCAATCATATCCTATAATTATGGGAGTCGATACGTTCAAGAGCCTCATCCAAAATCGTGCCATGGATCTCATATGTTAAGTTAGGTCATTGTTCCTATCGGTGCTCTTCCATTCCCGTTAGTGTTAATAGTATACTTGTAACAGTATTCACAACATCGGCCTGTCCATATATGGATCATGGATACGTACCTATTAGACCGCGTCTTGATCGTCTCGTAAGAGCAAGCTCCACATCGCATTGCTCCGCAGTTCTGACAGTGACCGGTGACCTGTGCATTCCAAGGGCCATGCCCACAACAGCACTTTTATAACGTATTAGTTGTGAGAGAACACAGGCGCTGACTATCGTTTACATACACACGTGAAAACCACAATAGTCTTGTTTTTTGCCATAGAGTTGATCAGTCACAGTGAGGGGTGACCTTCGTGGCTAGACGGAGACTCGTGAAGTTGCTTATCTGCATCCATAGAATTATCGAAAGTGTTATGGAAGGGATCAGGTTCGTCATATCCGTCCGGGTGTGCGTGGTGCCCGCTATCTACTCATATGTAGCGAATCTGCCTCATGCACAGATTGGGTGCCAATCACTATAAGGTGGCTGACGCCACCTTGCCGATCGAGGCTGACAAGCGGGCAAATCATCTTGCGTTACCCTTTGTTGAACGTGAAAGAGCCGCGGGGCGAATTCGTCTAAATATATGGTGTGATTCTTTCTGGAATGGCATTGTATCTCGACAAACAATGCAATAGGGACTTCTTGTCATGGCCGAACCATTGTCTGTGTTAGGGGGCCTATCTGCTGGAGGTCAGATACTGGGCACTCTCATCAAAACAACAATCGCCATATCGGAGTTCTGTGCCAATTTCCAAAGTGCACCATCACAGCTGAATCGTATCAATGATCGACTTCTCACACTGAGAGACATACTAGTCGAGATTGAATCACACACCGAATCTTTATCTGGAGACTTCTTGCCTGAAAGGATCCGCGACCGCTTGTGCATTGTCATTACAACTCTAAATTCGGAAATAGCTGGCCTACAGAGCCATCTTGTGTGGCAGAAAGGTGACAAATGCTCTATTAAAGAGAGACTTCAATGGGCGACTTTTAGGAAAAGGCTAGCAAGAGAAAGACTACAGGAACTCGACAGGACAGAAATGTCTTTGACGAACATCATCCAAACTTTGACGTTGTGGGTTTTACTATTCCGATCCCGCTTCACGCAAACTGTTAATACGTTCTAGTCGCTATACCTTGATTTCACTGGTAGAAAGTCATAATAGGCAGACAAGAGATGATGCACAGAGCAAGGATGCGAGAATCGGATCTCAGAATGTGGCGATAGCACGAATCAAATCCATCACCTTAGCAAGCAACAATGTTCTAAGAAAGCTCGGGATCTCAGGTGCAGTCAGCTACATTGAAGATAGACAACGGCAGTGGAAAGCCCGCCTAGCGGTTGGAATTCGACCACCTGCGTGGGCTTTGCCATCTTTCGTGCTGCAGCTTAATCTCACGAGCCCCATGAATGGCGTGTGTGGGTTCGATATTGCGTCTGGCCATGTACACCTGCATCAAAGAATGCCAGATGACTCGCTATTCATGAGAGCTTGTCATGACGGAGATATCCCCATGATGCAGCAATGCGTAGATGACAACCCTTGGGTGTTGCGCGCAAGAACATTCACGACGGGAGAAACACCATTGCTAGCAAGTAGCTCCTAGACCTAGCAGAACTAAAAGATTTATTAACGGAAAGATATGTAGCTCGCAATCCGAGGAGAATCTCTCCAGGCTACGAAATGGCTACTGGAACAAGGTGTAAATCCGGACGATGGAGATGACGACCAAGTGTAAGTAAATTCACATTTTTCTTCATACATTAGGTATACTAACGGGAGACTAACGATCTGATATCAAATCAATTAGACTTCCAGTTTTTGCTACATTCAAATTTACACCTTGGAAGAATTCATCTGTCATGCAGCTCCCTCCGACTTGGATAGCTTGGATGGATTGCTTACGGTTGCTCATCTCGAAGAACGCATCGATCCATGAAACAGCATGGGGAAAGACGATGGGAATGATGAATGTGCATAGGGTACTTCCACATCCTTCAGCAGGTGATCATGCGCTGGACTATATACGCCTGCTCCACTCCGAAAATTACATGGACTTCGACACGTGCGATGCAGCTGGATGGTCACCTCTTCTCACCGCGATTCGGAGCCCTTCGGATGGCCTAGAAGCAGTGACGACTCTTGCGAAACTAGGAGTCAACTTGTCTAAGATCTTCGATGACGGCAGGACATATCTTCACATGGCAGCAGAGATGTCTCATGACGTCAGGGTACTCGAGTATCTATATGACAAAGGCTGTGCTATACATTTGAATAGACAGGAGTCCTGGGGATGGACCCCCTTGCACTGTTGTGTTTTCGGTATGACGCAAGGAAAGACCTTCGAAACTAAATTCAAAAAACTCAAGTTTCTGCTGGACAAAGGAGCAGACCCTGAGATAAAAAGTCGTGAGATACATCGGATTGTCATCCCAGACCACGAACACTTTACACCTATCGAGCTCGCCGAACACCTCGAAAGTGACCGAATTGGAGGCTTAATGGCTCCTCTGCTTCGGAGCTATATTCGATACGATGCTGAAGATGTTTTCTATGATGCTGTGAGTGCTTAGAGCGGGGAATAGGATAAGTCACCGATCAGTTCGCTGTTGAATATGGCAATATAGTCAAGGGAAAGTTGGGACACGAAAGGAATACGAACAGATGGTCAACTTGATGATTATCGAAGCTGCAAACAAAGCAACCACTTCATGGAGGTAACAGCATACGCTATCGACGGTTGCCCGAGACTATTTCCTTGTATTCGAGAATTGGATATCCTACATTTACAATGACAGCCAGCGACTTGACAAGCTGCTTAGGACTTATACCAAAATTTCAAATAAGTACGCACTGTGATAAGAAGATGAGTCCTTGCAATACAATGCAATTCGTAACATCATATTTGAGCTATCATGTGATGTAGTCGTACTCTCAACCTTCGATAAGACGCTGTAAGCTTGCCTACTTTGCTCCATCACCAGAACTTGCGTCCCAATTTTTATCATCTGGGTGGGTTCAACGATAATATGATATGGACTTCAAGCAAAACTCAAGAAGAGCGTATACCAACCGTCGCAATCTTCTGATCTGATTTCTGACAGCCAACACGTTTAGCACGCGGAAAATGACAGAAGAGATGCATCAGCACTATCGCCCACCCCAATAGCTGTGTGCGAAGTGTCCCGACATGCATGAATGCAAGCCTGCAGCCGCAATTTAGAGCCGGCCGACAAGGCATACTCTCCAAAGCCAGCATGCGGAGGCGACTCTACTTGCATAGGAGCATTCCAGTCAGACAGTCCGTCAACTCTCCCTTCTCTTCCGTATTGCTGATGCGAAATCTGCCTCGCCTACTATATGTAATGTCTGATTCTGTGCACACTGCAGTGAAACGGTGCTGGAAACTTCGTCGGCCTCATCCGGACCTCTTGAAAATGTCCCAAGAAAGGTCCTGTGGCTCTGGTGTTTCTCGGGGGACTGGTTCTGCCTCTGTAACCTCGATGTACGACTAGAGAATGGACAATGCGCTGTTTCTGCTTGCATGTCACGCCGGTCACAAGATAGTGCAACGCAGCAGTGCTGTGACAGCGCATCGCTGTCCAATGCTGTCTGATGTCCACCCTGAAAGATAGATCTAGGGCAGGCCTTCCATTCCAACGGCTCGGAGAGCGCTAAATACTTCCCTCGGGCTGGGACGATGAGTGGTGTTTGATTGGGTGACACTCTCTTTACAGTGGTGTACCGACATTCCAGCGATATGCGTGTGGTACACTCTGTGAGTTGAAGAGAACTATGCGATGGCGGGGAGGTTGGATTTGGTGTATCGCCACGCTTGTTTATTGGTCAAGTTGACCCTACCTGGTGAATTTCGAGCCATTGCCTTTTACTGTTGGATATGGCATGGACATCCTGGCTCAATTGAGGGGTTGCATACCAGCTGGAGAATGGGGTCGAAAGCCGTATCATTATTGAAGGGTATGAACCACATAGTCTAATGTCAGATACAGCTGCATGCGTTGTGATGTACTTATGTGCAAATATGGGAGGTGAGCGAGTGCAAAATCTACCTACGTCAGAAAGGGGCTTGGATTGGAATTTTTGCCATCCCGTCTTTGAGTGTCGAGGGTGTTTAATAGTGTCCCTTTTGAGTTAGACCACCAACTCAATCCCTTGAAAATTAGGCCCGATCTACGGCATACTGTAATGCAGATGAACCTGGAGAACCCAGGTAATGTTTATAGATCAGCAAGGCGCCTGCCAGGCCAGTCACAGATATCAACCCATGCAAGCCAGGGGAAACACTTGGATGACTTACTTCATGATGTCTTCATAGTTTAGCTATTGACCTACCTTATCTGCATAGCAACCACTGCATCTGGGCTGATGCCTTTACTACATGTAGGTAGACACTCGGCACCTTGATGGCATGAGACGGAACGACGATTGACGAGTTCCGGGCCAAATTATTTCCATTTCAAAAGGTACAGCGGAGTTCATTAGCATTGGGACCCCACTAAACAGTTGACCCCAGCACCTAGAGCTAGCATTCCTGCCAACACTCTAGCGCACGCGTCTGGGATGCAGGGGTACGTGAACTAGGCCCATTTTATTTTCCAGCTTTCGAGATCTCGCCTTCCGTCACGGCTCACCTTAGTCGTGAGAGAGACACACACAGAACATCTTTTTCGTCTCGAGTCGCCGGTGCACCTGTGTGGTTTGGCTTCTTTCTGCCGGCGCATACGAGCGACGGGATCGTCCCTTTGCACGCTTCTTCAATTGCAGCATCTCTTTCAAGGGCGTCGCCATCTCTGACCAAAGGCAGACCTGGGATCACCACTTGCTCCGACGACAGCTGAATTCGATTCAATTCGAGTTGCGCCATACCGATTCTTCCAACCACAAACAGGCAGTTGCGATCCGAACGCACGCAGTCTTGCTTCGTCGCCTTCGGCCTGTCGCCTCGACCTGCTCTTGCCCACCTTTCCCATTGGTGCTTGCTGCACGCACCGCACCGCACGCACCCCAGTACTTCGTTGCGCCAGCGTCACTCTCGCTCCCTGACTTCCACCCCATCCACCATCCACCCACGTTTTCATCCCTTCGTTATCGTCTGTTTTGTCGTCGCCCCGTCTGAACTGCACGGCTGGTGCAAAGCAGAAGCCATGGAGCCCACAAGCATCATGGACTTTGTCCCGCGCTACAAGAGCTACGAGAGAGAGCGGGATACTACTCAAGACTTCATCAAGGTATGCGCCTTCTCCCTCGTCTTCCCTCTCCTGCCTCCCCCCCTCTGCCTCTCAGCATGTTAATCCCCCACCACCACAGGACCTCATGATCTATGCCGAGCGCCTCGAGAACACCCTTCAATCCGAAAACAATCGTTTCACTCAGCAGATACGAGACCTGAACCTAGATGTCGAGGATGCCCTGAAGAGCCGTCGCCAGTTACAGCACCAGCTACAGCAGGCCCAACAACGCGTGGGATATGTCTCACCTGACAAGACCTTCTCAAAGGTACCAATCAGAAACTACATCTCTGCCGAGACATTGTGACTGATACTCACATACTACAGAACCAATGCGCCTACGTCTTCGTTGTCATTGACGGTGACCACCTTATCGTGAGTCGGATTCATTTCTACATACGTGGCCCTTACAACGCCTTGCTAACCCTTCGTGATCGATTGCAGTTCCGGGATCACTTTATCCGTGAAGGAGTCGAGGGCGGAAGACGAGCCGCCAACGAGCTTCGCAAAGCCGTGATCGACCAGACCTGCTATCTGAGTCAAGTCGAGATTGTGGTCAAGATCGTCGCCAACGTCGCAAATCTTAACAAAAACTTGAGGTTGAGCGGATCCGTCTATAATGACGTCGACCTCCCGGAATTCATCACTGGCTTCAACCAAGGCAAAGCCTCCTTCGACTTTGTAGACATCGGCTATGGAAAAGAGCGAGCCGAGTCAAAGATCAAGGGTAAGTGTTTCTGACAATTGTCGGTTGTTCCAATCCGTTCCACCCAAGTTCAATACAACCCAGCATAAGACAGTGTTTTCTTGCACATCACGAAATGCCCCTCAACCCTTTGTTGTGTATTAGACATGATGGTCGAATTAACGCACATTGGACAGAGACCGTCAAATTCCATCTCCAAAATTCAAGTTGCAAACAGGTCCTAATGGGCGTCTCTCACGATCCTAATTATGCTGCATTTATCGACGAATATTCGAGCGACAAAGAAGACTTCAAACGCATCAGTATCATAGAGGGTTCCTCGACAGCGCGCGAGATAGCCGCCACTGGAGCCAATATTTTCAACTTCAAGGCAGTCTTTCGATCTCAGAAGCTGATGCCGATGCCTCAGCGCACCATGTCGACTCATTCAGTACAATCGGGCTCGTCGCGATCCACAGGTGTTTCTACCAATGGCACGCCTAGTTTCTCGTATGCTACTGCCATACAGAAGCCGGCTAGTCCCCCGCCTGTTATCAACCTGCCGATCAAGCTAAAGCCTTTGGCCTCCAAAACACCGAATATTACCAAGAAACAGACTCCGCCGCCTGCATGGAATCCTGGCCCGAGAGGTCTGGATACACCGATCCCCTTAACTCAGGTGGCTCTGGACACGATCAAGAAACGTAAGGATACTAACAAGCTCTGCAACAATCATTTCCTCCGTGGCCCCTGTTCCAAAGGCGACGAGTGCTGTTTCGTACACGACTATCGCCCTAATAAAGACGAGAAGAATGCCATTGCCTTTTTGGCACGCCTCAATCCGTGCACCAACGGGCAAGATTGCGATGTTGATAACTGCATATATGGCCATCATGTAAGTGTGCCATCGTTCGTCCCAAGTCGACACAGTGAACACCTTGAGATATTCCATTCCATTTTGTTTGGCTGTTCAGGGAAGGATCGCTAATTTGTACATCGTCTAGTGCCCAAGCGTAGTCAATGGCATTTGCACGCACCCATTTTGTAAATTCCGTCCCGAGGAACATCCACCAGGAACAAAACTCAGAGCCGCCAAGGCTTAATCGGCCCTTTTGAGAATAACAATATCAATTCGCAAGCGATTGTCTTCTTGAGTCCGAGACAACAGTTTACGAATAAGTCACTCAGGTTCATCATTTTGCTCAATGCATCACCGCCACATCGGACGGAGATTGTCTGGGGGGCATGGACAGGAGCTTCCGTCCCAACCCAAACAAAAAGAACCAAGGAATGTATAGTAGGCAGAAGCTGGTCAATACGGTCGGAAAGGGAGGACTGGCATCATCGCAGGTCCTCAATGGATAGATTTCGTCCGCCCGCGGAAAACAGGGGAGAAAGATACAACACAAGCTGTGTTCTGACGATTGCTCCTTTTTTTTCCCGCTGACTGCGAATCGCGATGCCTATCAGAGGGGGACCACAGCACAAGGTCCTGCGCGTCAAGACTGCAGGGTACTCGGACATTTCTGTTCTGGCCAGGAACACAGCCGCATTGCTAGCAAACCAGGGCAGGCGAAGAAGACTGCCTCACAAAGAGCTGACATAGCGCACTAATGATAAAAGATTTTAATGCATTGCGGTGTGACACTTTTGCGTGCTCGTGATGCAGTGTGTTAGCTAGTGGTCGTTTTTGGGGCGAAAGACTAAACGTGAAACCCTCCAGGGCGAGGCAGTAAGAATCGACGTTGAATGATGCAACTGAAGATCAATTTCGATCGTTAATGCACCATCTGCACCATCAGTACATGCCTTTATATTCGGATACGAGCATCTTCCATTTTGTGTAGCCCCCATTTCCCCTTGTCTATTGGTACTGTGGTGCATCATTTGTCGCCATTTTGCCAACTTACAAGTTACAGATGCAACACCACCATCGTATTTTAACCATGAGTCTTCTTCGACCAACCTTTTTTGAGAACGAGATGGAGGGAGCGAAGGCATTTTCTGACATTTCCTTAATTCCTTTGTCTTTCCCCGCTTCTTGGATTCTGCCTTTCAATCTGATCATCCTTGCTAAATGCTCCAGCTTGTACGATATTTCACGCCCCTCGATCCTAAATAGTATGCACGAGTGAGCATGGCACACTATGAAGGTGAGTGCTTACGCAAGAGAACATAAGAGAACAGCCTGACTCTCTTCTCACATTTAATAGACCAGCTGATCGTGACCTGTGTTGTCAGCTGAGGCTCACCATATGTCCTCATTGATGAGGCGTCTCAACTTATTAGGTCTTATGCAAGTAATGCCCGAAAAGGCAGCAAGGGTCCGAACCCCCACTTTCATCTTCCAATCGCGGCCTGTTGGATTGATATGAAAACTGGCCTTCCGGGATAAAAATATGCAAAGACTGCGTGGGCGGTCTACAGACAAAAGCTGAGATCGGTAAAGATGGAATATGGAGTTGCACATGGACTCGCAGTCCAAAGTTCTCAACGCTTGCTGCCACTGCGGCAACATGTTTCTTCTGCCGCACCCTCCTTGACGGCTGGCCTCAACATGCGGAGGCAGACATGCCTGTCGAGATGCGACATGTCTTTCGACAATGTCAGGAAGGTGTTTGTGTAGCAGAGCTTGCCATCACATTCTTTTTGCAAGGGCAGCAGATGAGCAAACATTTTCTAGTCTCCAATATCCATGATGAGGGTTAGTTGGCCGAATAACAAGTTGTTCTTCTTACTGTTAGATCTTAGTTAACGAGCACAAGATGTCTCGCTAAGTCCTATAGTTGGTACCAGCACTGGTAGTGCCGAGGCCCTGGATTTTCTGAAAAAGCAGCTTGACACCTGCGAGAGGACACACGATGCTTGTCGTCGGATCGTTGACCAAGAGGTCCGGTATCCTACTCGACTTGTTGAATTGAACGAACATAATGGAGCGCGACTCATTCTCACGAAAGATACAACCCCTACTGGCCCGTATGCCAGCCTTAGTCATTCATGGGGCAAGGAAGAGATGTTCCAATGCACCACTGATACCATTGAGCAACTCATGACGCGCATACCCGTGGACAAGCTTCGAAGAACATTTAAAGAGGCATTTGCCACAGCGACCTATCTCGGCATCAAGTACATATGGATCGACTCGTTGTGCATCATTCAGGATTCGGCCGAAGATTGGGCGAGAGAAGCACGGCGCATGATGGAGGTTTATCACCGGGCACGTATCAATCTGGCCGCGAGTATATCTACCGGAGCTACAACAGGACTCTTCAGCAACAGGACTCCGGATTACCTCATCTCAGACCCGTTCGCAATGAAAAATGGAGTAGTAGACGACATATTTCAAGCTGTCAAAGCAACGCTATACACGGATGGCTGGTTGGAGCTAGTAGACAGAAGCCCACTGAATCGCAGAGCTTGGGTCCAGCAGGAGAGACTGCTTTCCACGCGCGTGGCCCATTTCACATCGACCGAGATAATATGGGATTGTCTCCAGAGCATCGCCTCAGAGTCAATAACCAAGGATAAGCTACTCCCCCGTCACTTTGCTACGCAGAATCGCCTGCTAGGCCACAAACGCGACGCGTCGCTTTCTTTGATCCAACACGGTGCGGATAAGCGTAAATACATCAGTTATTGGGCTCAGATCGTGCAAGCCTATACAAGATGCGGTCTGACCAAGGAGCACGACAAGCTTATCGCTATTAATGGGGTGGCCGAGTACCTTCGTATTCACATGAAGGATGAATACCACTGCGGTCTCTGGCGGACATTCATGGAGATTCAACTCTGCTGGCATAGCGAGAATTACGAGGGGCGTCGTGGGACTACTCTGGAGGGAATTGCACCATCCTGGTCATGGGCATCGTTCAACGGATCTCTGAATACCACACAACCAGATTCAATCGATGGTTATGTAGTCACTTTGTTTGCCCATGTCGACAGCGTTATCACACGTCGAAACCACCGGCAAGATGGGCTTGAAGAGTGGTCTGGATCCATACGCCTACGATGCTTCCTCACTCCTGTTAAGTTAGAAGGGGATTTCTCTAAACCACGGCTTGTTGGCGGTGGCATGACGGAGCATTGTAGGAATGTCAATCTCGATACTGCTGAAGTGTTTAGCAGCAAAGGAGAGCTTTACGTGGTACCGATATTTGATATTCAGGACCCTGCGTATGTCAAGTATAATGTTTACAACTCTACAGTCAGAGGTCTCCTTCTTGAGCTTGTAAGTGCAGACACGGGCACTTATGCTAGGCGCGGACATGTTTACTTGGGGTCGTCGTCTAGAGATCGGTATCCGGAAACATGGACGGAACTTATTTCAGGGGATGGGAAAGACGGGTTCCCGTGCATTTCTTTCGATGGTGAAAGTGGTAGTCTTATAGAGCTTAGTTGACAGTTTTGACTGGGAATCTGTCTGATTTCTGGCTTCTAGAAGTAGTCTCTTTTGCGGTAAAGTATACTTCACCAACGGTGGAGATTAGTAATATAATTCCAACTCACATATAGACGGGATTGGTTCTTTCCGTGATCTTGTCACTTCGACTATCCCCTACGTGGATATCAGCCTTGTTCTAGGTACGGCTCAGTGAATAGGGTCGTATTGACCGTCGAGAATGTCGGTGGTCAATCTTTCAGGGATGGCACGTGTTTAGCCATCAGAACCAATGACGATATATATGTGATGGAAAGAGATACTTACTGTGACGCGCATGATATACAGAGGGAGAGATCTGGCTACGTCATGTCTTTTTTGCGCTGGGTACGTATGAGCATGCATTCGCAGGTTGCAACAACACCATGCCAAGACCTTTCCCCAAACATCAACGGGTCTGTTGGGGTCATTCATGTCGAGTCCTGTCCACGGGTGACATCGGCTCAACAAACACAAACCATACTTTAAGGTATTCAGGAGCTCTTCATAGAATAGAATGACGCACTTAGATCTACAACCGATACTCTGGTAACGGGCGATTGATTGCGTTGATGAACTTCACTTTAGCCGACACAACATGGTCAATAAGCCGCCCCCCGCATCAGACAGAGTAACAAATACGCCTCGGGGGGCGACGGAGCAATCTACACGGAATTAATAGTTCTCCTTGTATCGACCTCTATCCGTAGATCGACGCTGTGCTGGGTGTAGTATAAGTACATCATGTTTTGGCCAGAGAAATTGATAGGAGATTTTGCGCGTCCAGTCTCTTGTACACGGTATATATATCGTTCCCCAAATAGTATACAGAAATCGACTATTGCTCATCGAGATGTTGTTCTCGTCCCTCTTTCTCGCTGCGCTCGCGGAGGCAGCGTCATTGACGCAGGTTTCGAACTATAACAACAATGCGACTTCAAAGGCCCAAATGTATGTTGGTACCGAAACATTTTGTCCGTTTCATAGCTGTTGCTGATAAAATAGCACAGGTGGGTTTACAAGCCAGACAATGTAGTCACCAAACCGCCCCTCGTAGTTGTGATCCATTCTTGCCAGTCTTCTGCGCAATCCTATTTCACAAACAGCAAGATACCATGGAAGCAAGGGTCCGACTCGAAGGGCTATATCACGATCTGGCCCAGCTCGCCGAACAGTGGAACATGCTGGGATGTCTCGTCGAAATCCTCTCTTTCGCATCTTGGCGGCGGAGATTCTCAGGCCATCGCTAACATGATTCTGTACGCCATCGAAACGTATAGCGCTGATGCCTCCCGCGTCTACGTTACTGGCGGATCGAGCGGCGCAATGATGTCCAACGTTCTAGCTGCCACATATCCTGAGCTCATCAATGCTGTCTCGTTGTATAGCGGTGTGGCTGCGGGTTGTTTCGTGAGCTCTTCGGGCGGTGTCGACCAGTGGAATAACTCATGCAGTGGCGGCTCGTCCAAGGCTAGCGCAGACCAGTGGAAACAAGTCGTGTTGGACATGTACCCTGGCTACGATGGGCCACGACCGAAGATGCAAATCTGGCACGGGAGTGCAGATACAACGCTGGCACCTCAGAACTATCAGGAAGAGATCAAGCAGTGGACTGGGGTATTCAATGTCTCAGAGACAGCAACAAGTACCGCATCCAACTCGCCACAGTCCGGATACACCACAAGCAATTATGGAGATCATGTGCAAGGAATCTACGCTCAAGGCGTAGGGCATAGTGTACCCGCGAACTTGACTGCTAGTGAGATCTGGTTTGGGCTCTTGTGAGCTCCAAGCATAGATGGGTCTCGTGACTAGATCATGGCGTTCTCGGAAGATCTATCTGTATATATCATGCGGATTGTTGACTCGAGGGAATCCCGTAGTCATGAAGTTTCGGCTTAGCCTTTCTTAGTGGTACAAGCTGTGACATGAAGATGCATAGACGGCGAGCCTTATACGTATGGCAATATTTTCAGACATTCTGAAAACAAAGCCTGTGAGGGACGAGCCTGTGACTTTGTCAGGGGAACTTGGTCGTCAAGGTGGTGACTTTGGCGATGTCGAATGTGCACTAGGCGTAGAAAGGCCAACGCTACATGGGCTTGATTCAGCAGGTGATGTTGCAGATTCCAGCGCCGGCTTGTAGACAAGGCTACTACCTAGTAAGAATTCCTCGCTTTGGAGGTTGATATCGGGGCCCGGTTGTAACGTTTGTTCGGCCCAAGTGATTTTTTTCTGCGTGAACATCCACTGACCATTGGCAAGGCCCACTTCTTCTCCGTCATTCTACTCATCATAATACATCAGCCTGATTCTTCAGTCGTCATATTCTCGAGTTTCTCGGGCGGTGCTGGGTTTGTCGCTCGTTTATGGCAAGCCACTCACTGGAACACGTGTTAGCAGAGACCGTATAAGGAAGTGACGAATTTCAAATCGGCACGGGATGATTGACTACATGCCAGTGATTAACCGAAGACCATTTCTTATCCTCGGATCGCGGTTTTTGAATAAGTCTACGTCTCCGGGTGTCCAGTCATCGTTGTCGATGAGAATTCTGGCCATTTTCACCTTATCTTCAGTGTTCACAATCAACTTCGGAACGCGGAGTAGGTGATCCCATGATTCGCCAAGCTCCTCAAAGATTTCATCCATCGTTGGCATGAACCCTCTCATCCACCATGGTCCCGGGGCTGCGCATTTGACAAAACATAACCAATGGGCAATGATGATTAAGACACGTGGTCGGAGTTGTCTGGCAAGCGGCAACAAAACTCTTGGAAAGAAGCTGAAGAAGGTGATGACGCGTAGGTTCAGTAGTGGCCCAAACCCATCTATAGATCTAGTGAGTAAGTATGCGACACATCGATGCACAGGTCATCTCTTGTGAGTCCGTACGCAGATTTTCACAAGATGAAGATGAAGATTGACAGTGCTTACATTGTTTAAGCTCCTGATACAGGGAACCAAGAATCTTAAGAAAGTCATAATACTCCTTTTGATGTTCATAATCATCATCTCCATACTTGATGGACGAGACCATGAACAAGAGATTGTTGGGGATATGCTCCATGGACTTGTCTGGGTCGATTGGGGGGCGATAGAATAAGACTGCTATACCGGAGTCCTGGACAGATCGTGGGGAGACGAGTTCGACGATAAGCCCGATGCCACGCCAGATATGTATCCATTCAATGATGAACAGGCGTTTTCGGTTGGGTCCTCTAAAGTTCTGACTACTCAATGCGATCATGAACAACGAGCAACCCAGAAGTGCAGGAAAATCATCAGGATTAGCTTTCTCAATGGCGTTCCGATAACCTTCAAATGCCCGTGACTGGTAGGCGGCCGACTTATGCTGTGGAATAGGCTGACCTAGCGAGCTGAGGTGCAGAGCTGATAAGCCCATGAGCGTATCCATAAGGAATGGAGACTGGAAAGCATGTTCGATCACTTTGACTTTGAGAGCATAGTCAGTAACTTGTGAGAAGTTGGTGTTCACAGAAAATGATTGAAAAGCATAGGTGTTGTAGAACCACAACATCTTCATATCGATGGCGTCTTTGTCTTCGGGCCTGAATGTGGGTTCTGCAATGACGGGGACGGTGGTGGGTTCGAATCCATAGCCTCCGAATGTTGATGCTTCCGGTGTGGTTGAACGGGATCGCATAGCAAGTGAACTGCGATCAGGGCTCGGCGATGACTTGCCCGTTGACGTGCCTGGAGAGTTGGGATATTCACACTTCTCCTTTCGCAGCGTACATGCTGTACATGCTGGCTTCGCCTCGTCACACTTTTCTCATCTCATCAATAAACGTGTACGACTCGAACATGAGAAAAGGGATGTGAGCACACCTTTACTTTGCGCTTCTTACATTGGCGACAGCCAGCACGGGATTTGCGGTGAGGTTTCTTTGGGTAGAATGGTTTGTGAGTGGTAACCCCTGTGTCCTCGTCGCCTTTCTGGCTTGGACCCTCGGTTGATGGAATCGAAGAAACCGCGGGGCCATCATTGATGGCGAAGCTTGGAAGATCTGTGTTCAAGGACAAGTCGGAGGTAGGATCTAGATCCAGGTCAAGGTCTAATTCTTCCATTTTTACCAGAGTCTGCCGTGCACGTCATGAAGCTGACATAAGGACGTTAGCCGATAATGTCACAAGGGTGGAGCGAGAGAGGCTGGAACGCAACGGTCACGATGTGATAGAAGCCGACCTCAAGGTTGCCAAGTCAATCCAATAATATATAGGTTCCAGAGAAGTCGAATGCGTGTCAGTTACTGCGGAGGCCTCGCTGGCTCTTCAAGTTGAATTCGACGAGCTGAGTAATAATGATAGAGGAAGGGATGTCGTACAGCAGATATGAAGTAGCAGTAGGAGTAGGACTCTACATGACTGTGCGACGCGACGCTTGAGACGACGTCGACGGCCTAGTCGATTCGAGTGGTGGGTTTCCCGTACCTAATCCAATCATCCCCGTTGCGAGCCGTTGAGCTTTCAATTGAACTGGCTCCGACTGTGGCCGGCACGGTATTTCCGCCTTTCGGCATTCAATTATTGTTCTAAGCAATCAAGACGGTGGGCAATATATCTCGTTAAACAGGATTTATGCATATAATCATGGGGACACTGCCACTGAGGCTAGGAGCAAAGCGGCAAGAGGCCATTGCCATCAACCCCTTAAAGGCATTTTCTAGGCAGCCAAATAACTTGAGGATGATGTCGTTTAGGTGCATCCTCCACGCAGTTCGGGAAATGAACCAGGCTGAGCTCTGAAGAAAGGGAAAGAAAAAGACAAAAAACAAAAAACCCCCACATTGATGGGATTCGAAAAAGTAGCTTCCAGGAGAGTAGCCAGTTCCAAGCAAGCAGGGAACGGATGAAACCGACCTCCCCCAACACTACCGGTGACATCGCTCAGATCCCAGAAGTTGGAAGTCTGTGCACGTGTTGGTACTTATCCATATACATGGTGATAATTCCGAAGTTTGATTGGCCAGCCTGCCGGGGTGGGTCGTTCGAGTCTTAGGTATTCTCATTTGGGTTAGACCTCCCAAGCGGCGGCACGTCTCGCCCGCAGCGCGTCGACCCGAGCTATCTGCACAACTGTATCGTGAATGAGTAGGCGTAGGGACGGAGTTGACAAGATGCCAATTGGACATTAATAACTCCCTGCATCTAAACCCCTATGAGACTCAATTGGAATTTGTGTCACCATTTTGCAACGTTATGAAGACCCTTACCTCAAGACGTCTGGGTGATAAGAAGACGACGACCTGGTAAAAAGGCAGCCCGCTCCGTCCGCCGATATGGCACCAATTTTCAAGCTCCCAGATGAGCTCCTAGCTTCACTCTTCGCGAACTTTCCATGCCGCGAAGCCCAAATCAACGCCTTGACGACATTCACTCACCCACAAATTGCGCCATGCCGCAATATAATCATTCACGGCACCGAAGCCACGGGCAAAAGCGCCATTACAAGCCAACTGCTTGAAACGCTCTCCCGCGATCCAAACTCTGACTTGAGCTACGCCATTGTCAAGTCGCCGGAATGTGTCACGGCACGACATTTATTCGAACGAACCGTCGGCCTAGCGAACGATGCGTTGCAAAGCGAGACACCGCCGGGACGTTGCGAGACACTAGCAGCTCTCACTGTCGAATTATCAAAGCTCTTGAAATATGTTGAGCGTGAGCCGGGCTGGAGGTTCGTGCTGGTGTTTGATGGCATCGACCGTCAGCGTGATGCGCCGCCTACGTTGCTCCCAGCTCTCGCAAGGCTGTCTGAGATCGTACGTTCCAAACTCTCGTCGCCATACCGAGCAGACAAATTCCACATGGAACACGAAAACTAATGCAGACACCACAGATACCAAACCTAACAACAATATTCATCCTAACTACCCCCCTAACCTCGCTCCTCCGAATCTCAGCACCACAACACATCCACTTCCCAGCCTACACCAAACCACAATACCTCACCATCCTGTCCCTCAATCCCCCACCATCCCTTCCAAACACAACAACGGAAGAAACGCATGACCTCTACACCCGCTTCGTAGCTGCAGTCCACGACTCCCTCGCCGCGCCCGCAGCCCGCACTCTCCCCCGCCTCCAACAATGCTGCACGACCCTCTGGCCGCGCTTCACGGCCCCCGTAGCAGCAGGAACCCACAAAGCGCGAGAATTCAGCAAACTCCTCATCGCCTCCCGGGCCTACTTTCAGGATGAATCGATCCTCGAGCCGGGCATCCAACGCGTCAAGAAACCCTCCACTACAAGCACTCCCATTGTCGAGAAAAAAGGCTCCAGCACGACAGACCTCTCTGCTCTCCTACCGCCTACAGCTAAACACCTACTCCTCGCCGCATACCTCGCATCGCACAACGCCCCACGATTCGACGTAACGCTCTTCTCTACATGGCACGCCTCGGCCGCTAAACGAGGAAGACGAGGCGGTATCTCGGGCGCAAACACAGGCACGGGCAGTACCAGGGGGAGGAAACCAAAACACCGGCGTATCGCGAGGAAACTCCTAGGCCCCGGTGTTTTTGTCCTCGAGCGTATGGTGGCTATCTACGTGGCTACGAAACGGGAGTGGATTGACGAGGGAGAAGATGTGAAAAGCGGTGTTGATGGGGATGTAGGCATGGCGATTGCCACACTCGTGAGCTTGAGGTTGCTTGTTAGAGTTGGTGGTGCCGCGGGGGGTGCGGACTTGGACAGGAGTGCGAAGTGGAGAGTGAATGTTGGGTGGGAGGTTGTTAGGGGTGTGGGACGAAGCATGGGCGTAGAGGTTGAGGAGTGGCTTATCGAGTAAGAGATGTCAGATCTTAGGAAGATCCGTAGTGTTAAGACAGAGGCCAGATATGGATATACCTGAATTCTATTTATGTCACCGGCATTTGGTGTCTATCTACTAAAGTGCCAACATTCTGCTTCCACTCTCATTTATTGAAACGGCTCGCTCAACAATCTAACAGCCTTCGTCGATCTTTCCTTTACACCTATACTTCGCAAATACTCCACCGCTGAACATAACATGTTCCTAGAGCTTCATGACTGCTGAGAAACAGTCGACTCGAGAGCCAATACCTGTTCGTCTATTAGTTTCCGCAAGTCCATAGCCATTCAAGCGCCCAGCGAAAAAAACTTACCAAAGCAGTTCTTGCAGGAAGGTAGATATGCGTCCAGTTCTTCCTTCCATTCCACTCCATAGGCGTCGTGAAGAATCTCGTAGCCGGATCGACTCGCGAAAAGCCACCAACCTCTTTCGCATCACTATCCAACACGATCTTGTAAGTACCTGCGACCTCAATCCCAATTCTGTAATCAGTGAAACTCTGTGTAGCATTGAAGTTGAACACAAAGACACAACCAGCTCGCTCAAAGATAATGACCTTGTCGCTTTCGTTCTTGAGGCTGATATATGCTTGCTCTGCATGTAGCCATCCGTAAGTCTGCTCTGTGAGGTTCATCTGTCGATCAAATTCGTTGAGATCTTTATAGCGGAGGAGATCGTCTTCGGTGAGGTTGAGTTGACGTCGAGCGTACCAGAAGGAATTCTGGTTTCCTTCGCGGGGAAAGTCGAGCCATTCGGGATGGCCAAATTCATTGCCTTCGAAGTTGAGGTATCCCTCACCACCGAGACCATGAGTGAGAAGACGGATCATCTTGTGCAGTGCCATGCCTCGTGCGATGACGGGCGTCATAGGTGACATGGTGGACATGTTTGTGTATAGCTCGGCATCGCAGAGATGCATGAGGAGTGTTTTGTCGCCAACAAGTCTGGGAAGGGGTCAGATAACTTCTCTCTTTGCAAGCAGGGAGGGACCTTACGCTTGATCGTGGCTCTCGCAGTATGCAATCGTCTTCTCTCCGTGGCGGCGGTTGGTGAGAGTGAAGCAGATATTGCCAATATCCCATTCTTCATCCTTTTTCTCTTTCAAGATCTTGATCCACATATCTGGTATAGCCATAGCCAGTCGATAGTCAAATCCGACGCCTCCTAGCGACAATGGCAAACAGAGAGCAGGCATCCCAGAGACGTCCTCGGCAATAGTAATGCTCTCAGGGTAGAGACTATGAAGCATTTCGTTCGCAATCATCATATAGACTACAGCTTCCTCGTCGACATCGGGGCCGAAATACTCGTGATAACCACCGGAGAAACCCCTGTTGCGGTCAGCGTCAGTGTTTCTACTTGCGGGGATACAGGATAACTTACGTTCCAATGCCATGATGGTGATAGAGCATGCTCGTCACGCCATCAAAGCGGAACCCGTCGAAATGGAACTCGTCCATCCAGAATCTCAGATTGCTGAGTAAGAATCTCATGACTTCGTGGCTTCCATAATTGAACAATCTGCTATCCCACTGTTCGTGGCGACCTCTTGCGCCTTCATGAAAATAGAGATGATCTGAGCCATCAAAGTGGTTCAATCCGTCAAGGACGTTCTTTGAAGCGTGGCTATGTACGACATCCAAGAGGACGACCAAGCCCAAGCCATGGGCAGTATCAATCAGCTCTTTTAAATCTTCCGGTGTGCCATAGCGGCTACTCGCGGCGAAGAAGTTGTTGATTTGGTACCCGAAGCTGGCGTAGTATGCGTGCTCCATGATGGCCATCAATTGAATCACATTGTACCCAAGGTTTTTTATCCTTGGTAGCATGCTCTTGGTGAATTCCTTGAACGTCGTGACTCGCAGCTCTGGAGACGAGATGCCCACATGAGCCTCGTATACCCGTGCACTCAAAGGCTTCTTGGGCCGAGGGTGCTTGAAGGTATACTTCTCGGACTCTGGTGGATTCCAGAATCGAGCATCGTACGCCGGAGACACAGTTAGGTCTTGGGTAACGTATCTGATCCATGCTGGAAGTCTGTATATCCGCTCAGCTGTTCTAGTCTCCATCGATATCTGTGCAGCAAGCGTGAGCTGGGTATGGAAGAGCGATACATTCTAACAAATGGGGCATACTTTGACCTTGGAGTTGTGCGGAATCGCAGGCTCTCCGTTAACCGCGGGAACGACAATCTCCCATACGCCAAACTCGTTCTGCTTCATGGGGTGAGCCTTAATGTCCCAGTAATCTGTGATGGGGATCAGCGATTCGTCCCGGCGAGAAAGGGGCTGGATTCCTACTGAAGTCTCCAACAAGAGAGGCGAAGACGGCGTTGGGAGCCCATTCGCGGTAGATGATGTTGTTGTCCTTATCCACATTGAAGCCAAAGATTTCAGTGCCCTATATAGTACAAGAGTAAGTCTCAGTTGCATCGCATGACAATTTCGAGCAAAAACATACTCTGGAGAATTTTTCAATTCCCCCTTCAGTATCATCGATCCTCTTCATCCAGTCGTGTGCTCTGGCATATCTTCTCCTTAGTGCATCCTTGAAGGGCGAGAGATATGGATCAAGCTCAGTGACACCTGATACAGTGTCGTTAGCATGACCTTGGCGTCGACTGTGGAGTAGGAAGCAATAGTTGTACCGGTGCCATCGTTGGGAATTCCCGCAACGGGGTCGGAGGATAACGCGTTGGCGGATTGATCTGCTACAGCAGTCATCTTGATCAAGGGCCCGGTTGAGTGAAATTTGTGAATAGAGAAGAGGAGCAAATATCATCGACCAAGCTTTCCGCGAGATTGGTATGGTCGAAGCTCCCCGCGTCGCCCTAATCTCAGAGGTGGTATCAAGCTACCGTAAGAGCGGGTCTATTGAGATCTGGAACAGGCTGAGCTACAAAGTCGAGCAACGAAACGTGCGAATGCGAGATGAGAGATTTTGTGTCTCGCAAAGTATCAGTTCTGGATGTATCAAGACATGAGTTATGCGAAGATCAGGGCTTAAGTATGAAAACATCGCGCTTTCAACCTGGAGAATGAGGAGACGGAGGCAGCTCCAGATGGACCAGATGTCAAATGACGTCGATGGGGCAGTCTCCAGTAGTATTTTACCTCACAGGCGCACCCCTGTACCAAACTGTTGAGAGGGACAGTATCTCATCTTTTGCGGTGTACGAAGGACAGAGCCAATAGCTTGGTGGTGGTTCCGACTAGTTGTGTTCTAGAGCACAAAGTCTCTCTGATACCAATCTCCATTTACACTCGAGAGATGTGGCATCACGACTTAAGGTAGCTTCACATGCCTTCAAATCCGTCGCGACAAGGGGGTTCAAGCTACCTCGATACCTCACGAGCCTCATAGCTAAGGTCGGCATGGAGAAGCAATGCCCGCAGCTGCAATGGCCGTAGCGGTTTTCCAGCGGCTAATTCCCCCGCGCCCCCAGCCCCGCGGCCCACTGGAGCTTCCACATTCACCACCTTATGCTGCACCTCCAACGGTCAACAGCAACCTTCCTCCGATCCAGGAGGACCCGACCGCTCTATCACACAAGAATAGCTCCCAACCTCGGGCCATCACCAAGCGGTCAATTCCCCAAAGGTTGATGAGTTGATAACCGTTGTTGCTTTCTAAGTGAATCGCGTAATCCTGTGAATCGCCCGACGAGTCCTACTTCAACCTCATCCGACCCAATTATGCATCCCACCTAACGAACACGCCCAATTTGCTCTCCAACAACAGCCGCTCGCCAATCTCCGAACTACCTGTCTGCTTATCACGCTCACGCATGATCCCGGCGGTGTGCCCATGCTGCCGCTTCACTTGAGCCGGTAGATTGAACTCTATTGCCAAACATCATGATCACCTCCTTCGTAAGGCCACGGGCCTCGTCCCTGGCCATCGCGGCCCCGAAATACCGCCGCCAATCTCTCTCGACCTCCCACGTCCTCCGCACCACCCCACGTAGAACCTCCGACTTCAACTCTGGCTTCACCAACACCTACGATCCGAATGAGGAGGGGCGGGGGCCCATGTTTAATAAGAGCTCCTTTGGAGTGCCGCAATTCTATCCCAGAGACCTGAAAAAGCGTGTAGACGAGTATGTCGTTGGTCAGGACCGTGCCAAGAAGACCATCTCGTCCGTCATCTTCAACCACTATCAGAATGTCCGCCGGCGGCATCATCAGGAAGAGGAAGAGCGAAAGAGGGACGAGAAACTCATGCGCCAGGCCATCGCCCGTGATAGGAATAACCGTGAACGCGATGCCCATCCATATGAAGGTCCGTGGGCTGAAGTCCCCAATGCTTCCGCACGCAGTTGCTGATATCTATAGCAGATGACTATCCCGGGCATTACGATTCAATACAGAAGATGCACCAGGAATGGCAGCAAAATGAGAAGAAGGTTGATTTCTACGTACCCGAAGACGAAAATCGACAGCCCGCTGTCAAAATTGACAAGAGTAACATATTACTACTTGGACCAACTGGCGTGGGCAAGACATATATACTCGAGTAAGATGCCACATACACATTTTGGTCCCACAACACCCGTGCGCTAATAGTGTCAATAGAACGCTGAGTCAGAAGATCAACGTGCCGTTTACGATATGCGACTGCAACTCCTTCACACAAGCCGGGTACATAGGGCAAGACGTGGAAACATGTATCGAACGGTTGTTAATAGAGTCGAACTACGATGTGCGAGCTACCGAACATGGAATCGTGGTCTTGGACGAGTTTGACAAGATTGCCAAACGGGAGACTACCAATGGAAGAGACGTGGGAGGGGAAGGTGTACAACAAGCGCTGCTAAAACTCGTCGAAGGCACGAAAGTCACCATTAACGTTAAGGACAATCGATCGTCCTCATCTCGCTCTGCAAGCCCAATCACCACGAACTACACCGGACCTGGATCTAATACATCCACCTCTGGCCCTCAGTCCGCCCCGCCACCGGCGGGTAAAGTCGACCAGTACACAATCGATACAAGCAATATTCTCTTCGTCATGTGTGGTGCCTTTGTCGGCCTCGATAAAGTGATATTGAACCGGGTCTCGAAATCAACCATGGGATTCGGCTCAGAGCTACGCAACAAATCAGCAGATGGTGAAGATGATCTTCCACCCAAACTATTCGCCCATCTCCCTCACATCCCCGCAAACGTCGAGAAAACATCGAAGCTCACAGCTCTCGATCTCACGACACCCGAAGATCTCCAAGGCTTTGGTTTCATACCTGAGCTTATCGGTCGCGTTCACAACATCGTCGCTCTCTCACCTCTCTCTCGGGGGGATCTGTTGCGGATCTTGACCGAGCCTCGGAACTCCCTTGTAGCGCAATACACAGCGCTCTTTGAAACCTATCCCTCCAAACTTTTCATAACAAAGAAGGCACTAGAGGCAGTCGCCGAAAGAGCAGAGAAAGCAAGGACAGGAGCGCGAGGCCTGAAGATGGAGATGGAGCGCATACTAGCTGAGCCGATGTTTGACGCTCCAACGCCTTATGTGCTAGTCACTGAAAAGGCGGTAAAAGGCGAGGAAAAAGTACAATACTTTGGCAAAGATGGACGTTTCGAGGTCCAGAGAAGGTTGAGGGACGAAGATGGATTGACGGCGGAGAACGATCCCTGGGCGCCGCTGCCGGATGTTGGGGATACGAGCTTGGGCAGTTTTCGCGAGGCCGGCCAAAGTGGTGCCTGACATAAGGAGAAAGGTGACGATACTATTGACTGGGTCTGAGGTGGAAGGTTGGCGTTTGGGGCGTCAGGAGTTGGCGAGACTGTTATGTTTGCTGATTCTGGCATTGCATAGGCGTTTTAGGCAATGCTTATACTTCTGTGGATCGCATACCGTGTTGCGGTAGGTTGGCATGGATATCGGGGCATATTTGCTCACGAGTGGATGACTTCGGTGGGACGCTTGGGAGTGATGAGCGTATATATGTATGTGAATATGAATATATCTTTCGTGATTAAAATGAGCCTTGACTTGTGTTATTTTTGTGAAGCGAGATAGGCGCTTATATGCTGTGAAGCTGTATATTTTCTTAGATTTATAATATTGAGTTGAGGAGTCCTCATTTCTAATCGTTCAATTATTTTGGATAGTGTCACGATTTTGAAATCGTTGTGTCTAGTCCATACCCTGAGACCTAATCTCGCAGAAAATGCAAGCTCCAGTTTCTTCTCCAAATTACCTTGTTTCTTCTGAACATCATGCTAAGTCTCTCTGTCCACTGTAATCGACTAGATAGTTGTAAGTAAACGATGTAAAGAACACGCTTTGGCTCGTTATATTGTTTCTCAGCTCACTTGCTAGAGATTGTCAGTCTAAGAAGCTGACTTTACCGGTTCCTATTCGGTATGTACGACTCACAGCAAGGGATGTTATGGGAGCATGCTTTCCTCCGAAGTACACCATGGCTTTAGCTGAAGACAGAGGATAGACAAAGGTTGTGATATTTTAGTCTACTTCTTTTTTGCATTTGATTTGGTAATGTGGCGAGGTAGTGTGTTGTCCGCGAAGTCATTTCTTGTTTTTGAGTATCTTAGGGCCGGAGGGGGCAACTTACGTGGCAAGTATCAGTGATGTCCGGCACGTAGGTATGGCCAGGAGCGCCCACCACTTTCCCTCCCGTAACTCTGACTTCACACTTCGGACACTGGATGCTAAGGGACTGAGAAAAGCGTAGCAAGCCTTTATGCCAGATCGGGAGCTCATTACGCTCACCTTTGCGCCACTGACTCACTCCAATGGTCCGCAAAGCTGTCCAGTAAGTAAGTCGACACCATAACATAAAACTCAATGCTGATGGCTCGGCTCACGCAGTAAAAGAATAAAGGTTGGGAGGGCGGATGCTGAACGGTATAGAAATTTCCTCTTGTACATATTTACAAAACACCCCAACAGATTGAGGCTATGCTTATGGGGTTTTTCTTAGTCTCGTCTTTGTGACCACCTAACTCCGTTGCCCAGCTCTGCTGCTCATCCCTCCCCTTTCCCGCATTGCCCTCTCAGCTTCGTATCTTTCCCAGGGAGTAGGTCGAATAGTAGCAACAAGAGTGGGTGAGGTTGTTCCGCGTCACTAGTTGTCTAAGGCTCGCAAGTCGGTATTGTTGTTGTACAAGGCCACGGGTTGGAGTGTGGATCCAATCGTTTCAGCTGTGGGAAATTTGGATCTCTTTTTGGCATTTCGTGGGTTCTCTAGAGACAAAGGAAAATGGAGAGGGTAGGGTGATGACGGCATGAGTGGTATCGGCGGGATCATGGCGAAGATGATTGGTATCCTTAGTGCTTGGGAGCAGACTGAACTTGGCCCTTGCCAGAGTAGCCTTCGGAAGAGATACCAGTCACGGGATCGGAGCGTTGGCCCTGTGCAGCAATGTGAGCTTGTGGGCAGGGAAATTGGGGTCAGGATTTAATGCTTACCTTGAGGAACTCGTTGGAGGACTCCTCGTACTCTCTGTTCATAGTGGAAGGGGAAGGGCCGGCGAAGGCGCGCATTGTGCTGAAGATGGCCAAGCTGACCAGGACACCGATAGCAGTGTAGAGAGCGACCTTGCGGCCCTCATCCGGAGGGGGTTTGGCACGGGGGCCGTGGGCACCGAAGGCAATCCAGTAGGCTGCGGGAGACAGGTTGTCAGTAATCACTTATGCTGAGGTTGTGGTGATGTGATGATAATGATAGCATGGGTGGATGTAGCTTCAAAAGTGGACTCGCTGGCCGAGAGGTGGGCCCACTCAGACAGGAGGAGGCCATGACTTTGGGCTGCCACCGGCCTTGGAGCACTCAATTGACGTCGAGAGTCATCGTGGAGCTCCGGAAGCTCAGGCAAGACTTGTAATGATGGGTGTTTATCGAAGGAAACAACACGGTGTGGTGACGTACCAGCCTTCTTCTCCTGGACAGTCAGGTCGGCCCAGTTCTCCTTCATGCGGTCGCGAAGAGCCATCCACAGCTCGGCCTGCTCACCAGCAGGCATGCCCTCCCATCTCTTCTCAATGTTGGCGAGGGTAGGGTTGGAGATGGCGTGTGTAGAGGCAGCTCGGGAGACGATGGTGCGCATGCTGCTGGCCCGGGCGGCGCGCATGAGCGAGGTCGACGTGCGCATCATCTTGAAGGCGGCGAGAGGGGAGAGGTCGGAAAAGGCAAGAGATGGATGTGGTCGTCGAGATTTCAGAGGAGGGGAGATTGGTCCAATTGAGGTCGATCGCCGAGTTGGGTGCCGCGGGTCGACGTGGTGATACGGTAGTGAGGGTGTGTGTTTGGCAGTGACAGCAGTACGCAGGAAAAAAGACTCGTCGACCGTTCGTCGTATGATGGGTGGAATAATTGCCTCGTTGTGATTGGCTCTCCCGCTTGCACAGCTCCTTTCACCTTCCACAGCTCCGGGGAGCTGGTGCCGGCGAAAACTCGGACCCGCCCTCCACCTGGCTGAGCAGGCAAACATCAACGTCACTGCTCGCGCCCTATCAAAGGTACCTGACAGACCTGACCTAGAAGATCGTGCCCACTTACAACGAGTCGACGATGTGTCAAGACTCACTTGTCAGGCTTCATGAGACATGATCTATCGCCCTCTCATTTGTACATTTCCAATCACTCATGTGGTTCAGACTAGTACCGATGCAAATGCAATACTGTTGTGACTACCTCCCAAGTAGCTGTCAGATTTCATGCACTAACAGAGCATCAAATGTGGCCACTTCAACATATTTTGATCAATTCTATTTGTTACTGACGTACTACGACGAGCTCACGGCTGGCTGCAACCCTATGATGTACACCTCCGAATGGATCTATGTGCGCGTATCGACAAGTGATGATTGTAACGTCCGCAAGTTATGTCTCTGCTTTCACACCGATGACCGACTGGAGCATACTGCAAATTCAAGTGAAAAAATATTAGGATTTGTGACTTCTCACTGAGTTGCATGGCATCTAACTTTATCTTGACATGATTATGTTGATACTTGTACAGAATGCTATGTGATGTACAATGCTTGTGACCAGAGATTCTTGTGAATCCTCAACCCTATTGTAGTTGTGGCTCGGCGTATGAGCGGCTTTGGCGTTGAGCCACTTCTATGGGAGGTATGTCGCTCTTTAAGGAGCTATTTGGGTTCATGAGTTGTGTAGGCATAGCTGCTGAGGTTGACAGGCTCGGAAGGCCACAGCCTTCGAGGACCTGTTTGCACGATGCTATCATGAAAAGGCAGGTGGGAGTACCGAAGACCGCCTAAGTACTCTCATGGACTCGAAGAGGATGTTGTATAAGACATACTAAGACCCTGAAGAGGGCTCAAATAGTTGGCCATTTCACTTCTGGTTGTCTATGTTGCTGGACGGCGGATTCTGTTGCTGAGTTTTTTCTAGTCTTTCTCTTGCTGTCCTGTCTTTCGACTCCTTTTGTTCCTCCAAATAAGGCTTGAAAGCATATACACCTGCAAGGATTAGTGTTTAGCCCTTGATTCGATAAGAGGGTATGCTAACCATTGACAACGCCAAAGACAATGGCGAATCCGACCGGGAGATATGTACGAGCGAAACTCATCGTGTAGGGCTGTGTGGCTGGATATGCAGCCAATTTAAGACCCTTTCGCCACAGTCGATAGGCACAGTTTGAATGACAAATTTATGGGAAATGAATGGGAAAATTAAAAGAATAGCGTACTGAGTGATCTGGTTATAGGTAGAATGCCAAAGGTTGGATGTTAAGACGTATGAGTTTCAAGCTGGTTGTTTGCACGATGTCCAATTGCTTTTCGAGCGTTACATGGGTACCTCGAAAGCCACTTAACGCCAAAGCCCCCACTCCGAATTGGACGCGTCTAGGGTGCATCTCCACGCGTCGCAACGACATTCAATCCAGGCGAGACATAGAACAGCAACTGTTCCAAGAACACACCGCCATGACTGTATACGACACATGAGGTTGATCCTGGCGATGCATCGCAAGCTCAATGGCCACATGGAAGGAGCTTGGCGAGGTGCCAGATTCGGAAGACGAAGGCGGCTGGGATAGCAGCCAAGAGTCTCTGCACGATCTCCCATCACCACCACGGATCAGTCAAGATGCGCCCGACGACGCCCAAGATGCGAGATATACAGACGCACCTGCCACCTCCGTCGAAGGAGCGACCATATGGGACGTCCCTCGCTCATCTCAGAGCCTTCATGAGGCATCTGATGTCGTCCAAAGCCCAAAGCGCCCTGACAGTACACTGCTAACATATACGCCTCCCGCTCTGCTGGGATCGCCACCTCCTCCACCGTCCGTCGAAAGCCTCAGCGATATTGACATCACTGAGAACCTGGACGACGACAATACTCTTACTTTGCCGGATTTTGAAGCCACAATTCCACCACCCACGGTCGAACCTCCGACGGTAGACGAACATCAAGACCCACTCTCACAGAGTGATATGCCCGCCCCCCCCGCGCGTGTCAATTTTGAAGTCCAGATTTCTTCTGCAGCTCTGTGCAATACGCAGTTCGAGGCTGAGGACTTTCAACGAGGACGATCATTTCGACCGAGAAAGCCAATTCAGGAGCACCCATACCTCCTGGAAAATGTTCAATATAGCAAGACACTGAAATCTCACGGTCTACGCCCCGTACGCATGCAGATCGAGGAAGAGAAAAGAAGGCGCCAGGAAGAAGACTCTCAAGAGCAAGATTATGAAGACGATAGTCAGCCAACGGACAAGAATACCGGCAATGTCGAGACCGAAGAAAGTCAGGGGCCTGGCCCATTAGATCCTGAAAGTGATATAAACCTCCAAGGCCTATCAGACGATGGAGAACCTTCACAGTCTCCGGAACACCGTCCACCCAGAATTATAGAAGATTTAAGTAATTCCGAAGACGACGACGACGAACTACCAGATACAGCCGACATCGAGAAGTGGAGAAAAGCTGGACAGAAAACACGCAAAAGGCGGCCATCCGCGACGGCCATTCCGAAGAAGAAGAAGCTTGCAAAATATACAAATTCTTCTCGACCAATGGACGTTACTCTTAATTTACCGCGAGTAGAGGATATTTTCGACATTCCAGCCTCGCCGCCCCAAACCAGCCCAGCTGCTCTGATCGCCACGCCAATGGCTGTCCTCAACCGAATGGGCTCTGCGTCTGTCGCTGTGTTGACCCCGAAGCCAAGTAGTGATTTCTCGTCGCGAATGAACAGTCCAGCGCCTGCAAATACACATCACGACCTTGTTGATTTGACAAATGTGGAGAATGAGGACGATAGTGATAGGCAACTCTCCGAGAACTCCGGTAGTGAATCAGATGAGCACATACGGCGTATTGCAAAACGAATGCGTAAAGTGCTACCGGCATCTTGGGCTCGTCTTGACCTGCAATCATCCACGCGGAAGACAAAACCTGCTCCGCGCGAACAGAGTCAAGGCCCATCGCCTAAGAAGACTCCGAGGAGGGGTGTGGCGCAGCGTCGGGTCTTGTCCCCTCGCCCGGGTCTTGGGAATGCCCTGTTTCTTGACGACGACTCTAATGAGTCAGACACGCCGACAAGACTGGATGATCCAGACCAATCGCCTCAAGATCTTCCATTTTCCCATTTTGAGGACGATGCCATGTCCGTAGTTGAAGAAGATCATATTGATCAAATGCTACCGGGTGCTAAGAGACGTAGCACTGGCACCAGTGGGCTTCCAAGAAAGCGGAGAAAAGGCAAACGGCCAATTTTGCAAGGTCACCCAGTGCAACAAATTCGTCAACAGCGTATTACAGGACTTCTTGGTCGAGCACAATCAGGCGTCAGTCAAGATCAGCCTAAACGGCCGCCGAAAACAAAAGCACCAGCTGGAGGGATGAACAAACGGAGCGCTCAGAGAAAGCCGAGAACACCTCCTCCGCCTCGGCTTAGTATCGTGGATGTTCTTGAGCCAAATGCACCTGCTTTCATCCGGATCGCTGCTCGTACTGCAGGCAAACGACGAGATCTGGGCCGTTCTAGCCCAACTAACAAAACGATTTTGCTTGCAACACGAGGAGATACGATTGAGGCTGGGAAGATCCTCGGGAATTGGAGAGGAGGCTCTATCAGGCCAAGGGACTCAAGTGCTCTGACAGCCCGACCACGACCTCGCCAAACCACATTGGCGACTACAAAGCCTTCCGACCCGCAAGTTCGAAGAGCTAAACCTGCAAAGAAGCAGAGAAGTCGATTTGGCGCCAGTCGTTTCTCTCAACCTCGCCGGTTTGTGAAGCAAACTAGCATGGACGACTTTGTAGCTACGGGTATGCATAGTCAGGGAGTGCAGGACGTCCAGGACGTCGAACCACATATTCCATTGACTCGGCCAAAGAAGGCAGACCAGGCTTCGATTCGGCCAGCTCAGCTCGAAATGGATGGAGACGTGCCTAATCGTCAAGCGTTTGGGAGACGCAAGAAAGCACTCGACGCATTATATCGGCGATCGAGGCACCAACTATCTCCCCCTCCAAATGTACGCTTGGAACAGTTTGTTGAAACCACAACTGAAAATACACAGCCAGCTGGGGCCGTGCCGGCTCTTTTACCTGACAACGACACGCCCACCAGAAGGCTTGTTAGTGGGAGGAAACTGCGTAGAAAACAGTTCCGCCCCCAAAATGTAGACGTTTCAGCGCCTCAATTTAGCCATGCCAACGATCCCTTACCGCACCAATTTGACCCCGTCATAGTCGAAAATATTGATTTTGCACATGCGAAACATGATGGGAAATTGTTGGGTCTAGCCCCTTTTGGCACTCACTACACTCAACACTTTGAGGTTTTCCCGTTGGACCATGGCGTATTCTTTCATCAAAGTACCCTGCTTGGTAGTAGTAGGCTGTCTAATGTTTTGAGCAGTGAATACAGACGCGACCTCAGTCGTTCTCGAGATCAGTGCACGTTTGTTCTCGGTGAACAAATGCTTCATTGGGGTATTTGGAATGCACAAGTTTCCTCAGATCTTGGAATCGTCTCAGACTGGATGGTAGACAAGTTGGAAGCCTCCAACTCTTACTCTTCAGAGGGAACGATAACAGTTCAAGCTGCTGACTTTATCTTGACTTATCTTCAAGATCACATCAGTTTCAGTGAACTCGACAGCACCAGCACCGGATTCTTTGCTAGCCGGGTCATTGAGGTCATGGAGAGCTTTGAGCGGCGCATCAAAGACCTTGCCTGCAACTCAGTCTCAAGAAACCAATATATCGTCGAAGTGCTGACTCGGGTACTACTTTGCACTGCGCAAACTTGGCGTATCTGCCAGAACCTTAATGCTCTTTCCGAAGCATTCAAGCTTGAAGAGCTATTGAAGCGTCTGGCATCAGTTTTAGCTGAAAAGCTCGTTGGGATAGGATTCGCAGACATTCGAGTTATTTACGGCCGTCTACAACAAATTTCGATCCGTGAGAAAGGCCTTGGGAATGAACAATTCGTTATGATAGGCTGGGTCACTCTAATTCGAACCCTCCAGGGACTTGGTTTGCCAAGGGCTGGGTTTTGGGATGTTGTGTCTTCAACAATACTACGCTCCTCTGCCGAGTGCATCAGCGATGCCGCTGTCCTTGAACAGACCTGGTGGAATGTGTTTACTCTTTTGCCTCTCGGTGACTTTGACAGCAATGGTGTTGCAACTCCAGGAAATCGACATACGGCGCCCTTGGAAGGCTGGACACTTCCGCAACGTCTGTTGCGTCGTGTGTTCCAGCTGTATCAAAATAATCATCGGCAGGCACCAGGCTTCAACGACTACGTCCGGGCTCTGGTAGGCCGATGTCATTACCTTGTGGCGCAATGGGGGTGGCGAAAATCCAACTCGATATTGGGAATGATATTTGACTTCTTTGCAGCTCAAGACCTCCATAATCTGCGTAATGAGGAGGCTTATCAATCGCCTCTGTTTCTGGAGCAACTGTCTGGACAGCCATCGCTTGCGATAACTCTAGATGATAGATGTTTCCATATCTTTTTGAAACTTGTCGCCTTGTCCATCACTCGCCTCAGGAAACATGCTCAAAGCAAGGAGGTTAGAAACATTGTGGCTCGTCTCCTTCCCAACCATAACAGACAGTACGAAAAGGTTATGGCTACCCATGAAACTGAAATAGCTGCTTTACGCAATCACCATGATCTCCTATGCACTCTATTCTGGGCTGCACCTCCAGAAATGAGACCCTCTGTGCAAAGCATCGAAGATCTAGTGGTACTAGGCAGCTCTCACAAAGAAGCATGTCTGATCAACGTTCGCGCCTGGAGCCGACTATCGCGATTCATCGTCTCAACTTCCGCTGATATCACATTGTACCAACCTTTTGCCAATTGGCAAAAGAACATCTTCCGCCAGGTGTTAGAGCAATACTTGTCTGTGGAAATGGAAGTCAAGCAGCAGCTTCAAGGAATGTCCGCAGAAGCATGCAGGAACATCACCGAGGAGCAGAGGAACGATGTCATCAACAGAAACAAGAAAGTCGCCTTGGACATATTGCATTATTCAATGAAGGCATTCTTAGAAGTTCTTCGGGAGACTAGAACAACGGACGCGGCTTCGTTTGTTCTCAATCATTGTAGGTTGTCGTCCGGCGCATTGCACAACACCAAAGCTGACATGATCTTCAGATCCCTTTGAAGATATAGCAACTCGTCTCTCATTCTCGTCCGCGAACTCGGACTGGGGTATATTACAGGTCTTCCTAGAGATCATCGATTGTTACCTCGAGAGAATTCACGAGACTGCGACTCACGAATCTCAAGAGGACTATCTTCGACAGGAAGAAGATGCTATCATGGTAAAGTTTCTTGTCCCGTTTCTTTCAAATTTATCTGACCAAGACAGCTTCTTGAACGAAAACTCGCCGCTCCGGTCATGTCTTTAGTCCACGATCTAGTGCACATACCCACCCAAGCATTCGCAGCTCGTGACCACATACTTCGTGTTGAACAGGCTGTTGTGGTTGCTGGCAAGCTTGCGACGAAGCTTGTTTCTGCCCAACTCACAGTGAGATCCCCCTAACCATCTGAAGATGTGCGTCCGCTAACACAACCAGAAACCTCGTCAATTCTTTCAATCCGGCAAATACCGCATATTTCAAGGAGTCTCGAAACCTATTGCTTCGCCTTCACGGAAGTTCGTTTGCCTCTTCCTAGCTACTATGCTGGGCGCAGGAGTTCCTGCCCTCGAGGTATGCATAATTGTATGCTTGCTTGAAGATATTTCTAACCATTCCAGGACTTTCAAATGACGTCCCTAGATTTTTTGTTAAGCGAATTAGTAAAACCGTCGGAATACCTAGCCTACGAGTACATCCTTGCCCCAGTTATGGCACGAATGGGTGAAATGCATTTACAGAACGTAGCCTTGGAAGAAGGCAAGCATCCTGATTATGTTTCAAATCGAAAGGTCTTCAACTGTAAGTTGTGGTGTAAGAAACTACTATGCTAGTCACTCACCATTCCCTAGATCTACTCGTCTCCATGAGGAACGAGGTTCGAAGAGCGGAGCCATCCCAGAAGCAGGTGCTCCGGACTAAATATTCTAAAGGCCTGCGATCCCTCATGGAGCAATTGAAGGTCGACTTGAAGTCCATGGATTTCAACTCAAGCGAGCACTTGAATTACGTCGAGTTTGTTCGGTCGATCATCACGATCATTCGATCACAGGATCTCTGTCCTATAGATACGTTTTTCTATCAAATCAGCCAGGAATACTCCCCTTCCAAACAAGATCCTCGGCTCCAAACGGCGGGCATCCTATCCTGGGGTATTAAGCTGGAGGAAGGCGACCCTGCCGCCGTATTTGGCTTGTTCTACCTACTATTCCCGAGTTTCAAGATCGCGCTCGCGAATGGAGAGCTTGAGAACGAGAAGATGATCCTGAGCAGGGGAATGAAACAGGTCCAAATCTTCAACTTCATGCTCGGCACGATGCTTCCAGCTATTATAAAGACCATCACACAGGCACCCCAGAGTTGGGTCCTGTTGGATACTTATATCGAGGCAATCGATGAGAGACTTTCTAAGCCGGCTATTCATCGACAGTTGGAGGGGGGGAGTTTGACGGATCTGCTGACATTGCATAATGTGGTGCTCAATAGTGCAAGAGAACTGCAGATGAAGGATGTCTTTGAGATGAAGGATGAAGATGCCATGGTCCTCATGCTGGGGATGAAAGCTCTGAATGTTCTTTCATCAGCAACTAAAGCGGTTCTTTTCAATGAAAGGGCAAGCGACATTGCCGTGGAGATTCGGCAGACGAGAGCGGAGATCACTGAGTTCGCGCGAGCGGCTGATGAGTACCTCGAGGAGCTCTGCGAGGGAGATGTGCAATTTGAGGTCCTCGATGCGAGCCGACTGTTTAAGGGAGTTCGACTTGCGAAACCAAGCGCAGGAGAGCAGGTAGAGAGATTTATGAAGCATATGGTAAAGGATATCCAAGAGAACTGGGTCTTCACCGAGGAAAGAGCTACGGTAAAAGCACCGGGAAGACCTCAAGCTACGCAGGGCGTGGGATCGAAAGCCAAGAGGTGGGACAAGCAAGAGCTGGTTTGGGGACTGTGGGAGCAGGTCAAGCGATGGGGCGATGCTAATGATGTTATGATGAGAAAAAAGGAACATGGAAGGCGTGTTGGTGCTTTGATGGATGAACTTGGGTTGTTTTAAGGTTGCATTGCATTGTATAGGTACCGGCATGGCGTTGCATGGCATTGTGGGCACTAGAGAGTGTGTATGTTCTACGATTTATATCTGCAAATCGCTTGTCAAGCGACTTCGTTAGAGATTGGTGTCTAAGTTTGATATTCAAGAGTAATGTTTGAAGGTAATGCTTGTAAGCGATGAAGGAGCTAGGATGGGCTTTGCTGCCTAGGACATATGTTGTGAGCGTGATCTGCTACCTAATCTTTACAGGAGTGGATGGGCGAAATCATGAGAGCCTACGCGGAATGCCGTCTGGGTTTCTGACACAGGTTATGGGTATACAGGAAAAGGATGCCGAAAGTTTACAGATGCGTAATGTAGCCGACGGAGCCACCTGGTTCCATACTTGAGCCCTGAGAGACTACGTACGACCCTAATCTCAGAACTACATGGAATTACTACGGGGTATACATATTGACTCTACCAGCTCCGAATGGCTAAACTCCATATCGCCATTTCAAGGAAAGAAACATGATACCTGTGAGCTGAGAGGAACATATCTATAACATTAGTATGGCTAGCGGAGAAAACTAGATAATGCCAGCATGAAATGTCCGAGACAAGGTCATGGGAAAACCTCGCCGTTTCGATTACTCTCTGGATTTGCAGCACAACAGGTCTATAGCTCGTAGTACACGCTTCTAAGGTTTGCTTTAAGCTCTTTTTCCAGTTCGAAAACTATGACATTACTAGTGTTTTTAAAAGGATTAATAAATTAACCAGCTTCATACTATTAAATACCGTGATGATAAAGTTCCCTGACGTTGGCTGAAGAGGCGCTCGGACCATGTAAAAATACAATGGCGATTTCGTTAAGTCCGATATGTGCGAATCTTGAATAATGTATTTTGAAGTTTTCGTCTTCTTTGGCAATTTCTCATCGCCATGCCTGCGCCAGCTCTCTCAGAGCGCCAATTGTCCACATGAATAAGCCATGGCTTCGTGCCATTCGCTCGACGGCACTGAACCCCCGATTCGCGCAAAACCCCCCGCGGTCCACGCGTGTTTTTCACACGTCCTTCCCTAGAAGATGGCCAAGCGACAGTGGGAACAACCCAAGCGGCGATGGCAACAAGCCTGATGATGCCAGCGGAAGCGGAAAACCCTTGAACACAGAGGACAAGCTTTTCGAAGACACGAGTTCGGCCGCAGCCGCCGAAGGCCTCGGTCGCAAAAGACCTGCAGCCGGGCTAAGGTCACGGGCTCAACGGAATCGAAAATCCGAGCTTCCTGCCGTTCAGATACCCCAGTCCTTTCTCGACCTCTCGATTACTCGCCATGAAGATATCAAGACAGGGAATCTAGAGGGACAGGAGAAGCCAAGCATATCTGTAGACGAAAGCCATGACGAGTTGCGCCAACTGCTCGAACAAGATCCTGATTCAGTAGAAAGTGCAAGCCGAAGGTTCATCGATGTGTTATCGCCTTATACCTCCGTGACGCCGACCCACACCGCTCAGCGGATATGTGCCGAGCTGGACTTCAGACATAAATATCTCAATATTCTAACTGCTTCTTCCATCCTGGCTTTGGAATCCAATGCGCAAGCCAGGGCTGAGAGCAAACCTTTGGACCCCGCGCACACAGAACTACTGTACAGAGTATCCGAAGACTCTGGTCGTTCTCCTGCTTCAGATTGGATGGAATTATGGCGCGAATATCGTCATCCTTCGTTCGAAACAGTGCGCAAGAGTCCACTTCTCTCGCGTTTGGCTTTCGAACAATCGACAAGAGGAAAAATAAACGAATCTGACTTTAATTTGGTCCGGTCTTACTTGCCCGGACGCCAGACGCTATTCTTATCACACGGTAATCTTCTGGAGATCACATTAGCTCTCCACGGCGATCTGAGCGTGCAGGCCCCCAAAGATATTCGGCTTTCAAGTTTACATCGGCCTGTTACCATCATAGACATGCCTGACTGTACTGGCTATTCTCTAGCCAAGTCCGTCGTTCACCTCGCTGCAAAGGAAGTGGGTGCCGACGTCTTGCATCTGCGAGCTGCCGATATCGCCCATATTGTGGGAAGTTATCTTAACCAAGATGTAACACGAACTCCCGGTGACATATCCCTTCTCGGATACAAAGCGGCAGAAAATGCTAGCAGAATCAAGTTGCCCCAGCAACGTCAAGATGAACCAGAAGCGGGAGAATTTCTGAATATTCCTGTCTCCATCACTGTCCGCGGTCAAAGGTCTCGCGATGAAATGAGACGGCAGACTCTCTCAATGGATGAATACCTACTGAACTCGGGCACGCGTGGGAAAAGCGATGAGCTTTGGGAGGAGATGAAGATCAATGCTGCTCTAGACGAGCTCGTTCATTCAGCCGACTTAGACGGGGTCGAACAGAAACCACTCCTTGTTCATCTTCACGACTACAACTCGATCGAGATGGACTCCGACTACGGCTCAGCGATTATTGCCAAACTCCGTAAGATTGTTGACGAACTCTGGACAAACGGTCGAAGAATTGCTCTTGTTGGGACCTGTTCATCGAAAGACACTTCAAACATCTACAGAAAAAGCCTGGCAGATTTAGAGAAGACAGATCGAGTGATTCGCCTTTGTACAGAGAGAGATATCTCGGCAATTCGCAAAAGTCTGGACGAGACTGACAAACGGGACTCTCTTCGCGAGAATGACGAGAATCTTGTCCGGGTGCTTCAGTCACTGTCCGAAGCAAGCACTATAATCCAATCACCTCTTACGAGCACTCTGGGGTTGTGCGAGAAAGTGCCGCTCGATAGACATGGCCGGTGGCCCGGCATGTCAGACAAACTTCAACCGAGCAATATACTACCCTTAACCGAGATATATCGCATCGCCACCACGATGTTTGCGTTAGCCACGAAGCGCGGCGACGGAGTCTTGAACTATGGCCATTTTGAGGCAGCCATGGCCTTACTATCGAAGTCTCATATTTACTACAAATCGTCCATATTTGGCACTAGAGAGTCTGATGGCTCGGATCGTGATTCTTCACAAACGGCTTCGTCATCGGTTACGCAAAGAAATAATCCGTACCAAGAAAACCATGAAGAAAAGCTTCTCTCTGGATTGGTGAAAGCCGAGGATATGCGCACAACATTCAAGGATATCCACGCACCCAAAGAGACGCTTGATTCAATCAAAATGCTTACGACACTATCTCTCGTTCGGCCCGAAGCCTTCTCGTACGGAGTTTTGGCTAGTGATAGGATCCCTGGCTGTCTTCTCTACGGTCCGCCGGGCACGGGTAAGACGTTGCTTGCAAAAGCCGTAGCTAAAGAGAGTGGCGCAAACATGATCGAAGTCAGCGGTGCGTCGATAAACGCCATGTGGGTGGGCGAAAGCGAGAAGAACGTGCGTGCTTTGTTCCGACTGGCCAAGAAGAAGGAGCCTATGGTCATATTTATCGATGAGGCCGATGCGCTTCTTGGCGCCCGCGGTGGTGGTCGTGATAATGGAGGCAGGAGACAAACGATAAATCAGTTCCTGCGTGAATGGGATGGCATGGACAGGATGAAAGCCTTCATTATGGTAGCGACGAATCGGCCGTTTGATCTCGACGAAGCTGTTCTCAGGCGTCTCCCGCGGAAGATCTTAGTTGATCTGCCTCTTGAGGCTGATCGTGCTGCGATTTTGGGAATACATCTCAAGGATGAGCAGCTCGATGACACGGTCTCGCTTGAAGAACTCGCCAAACAGACTCCGCTGTACTCTGGCTCGGACCTCAAGAATATGTGTGTAGCGGCTGCTATGGCAGCTGTGAAAGAGGAACTCGATGCGTTTGAGGCCCACAAAGGGCCGGAAGAATTTGTCTGGGCTCAGAAACGAGTCCTGAATAGGAGACACTTCGATAAAGGCCTTAAGGAAATCGGCGCGAGTGTTTCTGAGGATATGGAGACGTTGACTGCGATCAGGAAGTTCGATCAGAGATATGGTGATGGAAAGGAGAAGAAGAAGAGGAAGGGCATGGGCTTTGAGGTCGTGCCGGATGCTAAAGATTCGGAGGGCGCGAGGGTTAGGAAGGCGCCTGCTCCTTGATGGGGGTTTGGGGGTGTACAATATGCTGTACTATAGTATATACCCGGCTACTAGCTTTGGTAGAAGGATAGGCTATCCGGTGTGTTTATTTGCTCTCAGAAGGGAGTTGGTGTTTGATGGGGACACTTCAATAGACAGCATTCGAAAGAGTCAGGTCATAGGTCATGGTGAGGCTATCAGTTTGCGATCTCGACTGGCTGCATCTTCTATGGTCACAAAAGCCTGGAGACTGCTCCTATCTTGCATTTGGGTTTCTACTATGGCTGATGAATGAAGATAGACTACCCTCCCATAACATACTCTATCTTATAAGGATACGAAGAACTCTATTCGTGAAATTGGGTGAATTAGAGCGTTTGGGTGCATAATCGGTCATTCCCTGCTATGATGGTGGTTTGCATAGATTCGGCACTCTCATTGTCATCGCGCCCAGCAGATAGGTGCTGCTTTGAAGCCAGACATATCGCATAGGCTCATTTTACTGCCTCTATCTCAAGTTCAAGGCTACCGTGGACCGGGCCCTAATCTGTCTCAAAGCACAACGAACATCCATCGCCCATACCATAACGAGGAGTCTCTCTTCTACTGTAGTACACGAAGTCATCACCGTCGGGGACTCGTAAAACCACGTGATAAAAATCCTGGTTCGACGAGTTTTTCAACCGATGGTGCGCGGCCAAGATCGGGCGTCCAGGCTCAGAGCCTCGTCACCGCTTCTCATACAAATAGGGCGTTAAGTGGCGTCTGCAACCTGCAAAATTTCAGCCCAACCGCATCTGCAGACAGCAATCCCACCCTATTTTCAATGTACCTCGAAGCTCTGCTGCTTAAAGCGGCGGGCAAATTTCTCTGGCCGGAGAGAAATACTGAGTATAGCCCCTTTCTGACCAACACAGCTCACACACACATTCGTCTGTTCGCACTTACTCTTCTCTGTTCATTCAGCCAATCACAAACACACCCCACAATCCAGCCTCTTGCCGCTTCAACGTCAAGATGTCTGACTACTTCGATCAAGGCTTTTTCGATCTCAACACCCTACTTGGCGCCGATGAGCCGTGGTTCGATCTCGGCGAAGCCAGCGACGCCCATTTCGCTGGTCAACAGGAACTGCCTGGAGACGAGTCAGGCCTTGGCTTTGCCCTTGACCCAAGAATGAACAATGGCTTGGACTCCCATGTCGAGCCTTACCAAGGCGGCCTCGACATGGACTTGACCGCTCCCATTGACCAGCCAGGACTTGGATCGCTAGACTTCCACCCTGATCTTGGGTTTGATGGTGCCTCGGGCTTCGACGACAATCCTGATTCGACTTTGCACATGCTGACACCTCTGCAACTTGACGTCACCACGCTCGACGACCAATCGTGAGGAGTTTTTTTTTTTAGCACTTGCTAACAAAAAGGGTGTTCAGCTGTATAAAGGCCTCAAGACCAAATACCTGCAGAGTCTGCAATAGGTCATTTTCGGATAATTGGGAGCTTGATCACCATTGTCGCATGTATGATCACGGTGGCTACGAGTGTGATGCTGCCGGCTGCGACAAGCGGTTTTTACATTCGTGGCACTTAGCTGCCCACCAAGTTATTCCTCATGTCTCGGGGCACCATCTAATCTTTGATTGGACTACTTTCATTTGCGCTGAATGCGGCGAGGAATTCAAGGATGAGACTCAACTTCGGTCGCATGCAAAAAGTCAGAAGCACACGTCATTTGAATGCTCATGTGGGGTGAAGTTCGTGAGGATCGATGTGGCTCATCGTCATATCAAGAGCTTCAGCAAAGAAGGCACCAACTACCCGTGCACGTATTGCAAGCGACACCGAGGCAAACATGCCTTTCGCCGGAGAGATCACTTAGTTCAACACCTCCGAGGTTATCACAAGTTCGACCAGGATGATATTGATCAAGCTTGTCCAGCGAACCGATCTCTGAAGAGCCGTCAGATTCTGACCTGCCCTCATGAAGGGTGTGAGTCTTACCGCGATGACACATTCCGATCTTTGCCGTGGAAACAACAAGAAGAGCAGAGGCCTTTTGACAAGCAATCCGACTACAGCAAACACATGAGGGGTGTCCATGAAGAAAGCCTAATCCCATGCCGCATCCCTGGCTGCGAGCGAGTCGGAGTCAAGGGATATATGCGCGAGAAAGACTTGATGAAACACATTGCGGACAAACACCCGGATGCGCCGAACTACGTTCTTCGGGAAGCTGACCGTCGCAGATACATTTGTGATGTATGTAATGCAGACCTTACAACGTTCCAAGAACTTGAACGCCATCAGCGTTTTGCGGTCTATTGTCATCCATATTGGCGACGCATCCGCCAATACCGGTCTTCAAACTAAATGCGGGCTCAACTCAACAATTGTCACCAATTCAAGTCTTTCCATCAGAACACAGCCACCTTTCGTGTTTGGGCTCTTGGTCATCACACCTCGAAACGCATCTACGCTCTTTTCCGGCACATTTTAATCGGAAGAGATCCCTTTTTTGAATGCGAAACTTGTCAATCAAACAAGGACGTTGGGTGTTTCAGTTAGTTTGTTGATGATGAGAGAGTTGTGAAGAAATTGCGAGATTATCCGAAGCTATGTTATGACCCTTCAGATTTGTTGGAAGGCTAAGGTCTTGTATCAACTAAGTTGTGATGGAGTCGTCAGTCTATGTGGTTTTCCGCGCGCAGGTTTTCCCACATAGCCATCGCCTCAAGTGAGGACTGTGCGAATGCGCTGACGCGGATTGAAGAGAATAGTTTTTGAGCGATATCGATATCATGTAGTAGGCGAGAGCAATTAGATTGAGTTGGAGCTCTAATTTTGCCTTATTGGCGCACTACATACTCTTGATTGCATGATCCGCGACTAGTGTGTACGCTATGTTCACACAACAGAGGTCAAGATATGTCACTGCCGAAGAGTATAGCGGTGTTGCACAACTCACTATTGATCCGTTCCTGCAAACTCATCAATAAACCCACTCAGGCATGGCGTGAATAAGCACGAGTTCACATACCAGACGGCCTACCTAGAGTCTTATATCCATCAACACTCGACCCCTTTAGCTGCTGATACCTTCGGTACGATGGTGAATCAGTGCAGTAGTGACTTAAAGCCCCAAGAGGAATTTCCTTTCAAAAATGACATATAGAGATATCCGAGTCGGGATTCTGGACGGGATAATCAAACAGATGCATGCACATACGCATGAGTTCTTGAGCCGACTTTAGAGCACCTACATGCAGGTAAAACTGGGAGGTAGTTTTGGGGTAATATCATACATCATATACATACAGTGGAAGTTGGAGGGCTCCAGCCCCTGTCTGTCTGGTGTTGACGCCCCGCCTATCATCTTTTCGCAGGTGGCCATGAAATAGGTTGCGATTCTTACCTATATGCAAACCATGCACATCGTTCCCTCCTTATTCTTCATCCCTCACGTTTCGATTTTGAACTCGCTTAAACTTGTTTGCTAAGATCAAGGCTCTGGCAAGTCCTCATGTGTCTTAAGAGCGATGAGGTTGCAGTGCGAGGCAACGATCAATCACCACACTTGACCTTTAAAGACCCTAGGAGTGCCGAGACACGCAAGGTGAGCATCCTCACGCCGCTGGAGCCCCCGTCCCATCTAGGTCCTTTTCCAAGAGGCCAATTCGATAGCTGGAGTCCAGACCAGAAGCCTCCAGAGTCACTCAATGAGGACTTGAGTAGATGTCGAAATGTGTACTATTATCAGCGGGGCTGCCATGATCGACTCAGAAATGATATATCGTGTTTTACGGAAGAGCCGAAATGCTATGGGCAATCGATATTCATAAACGCGTTCCGGCACTGGTACTTTTCGGGAATGCAATCTTGCGACAACGTCACGTGTCATGCGCGGAGGATCATGCTTGAGCGCTCTGCGCCTCGATGCAGTTGGGCTGCCTTTCGGAGCGTTGTGCTTACAGCTCTCGCATGTTGGCAACCAGTTCATGAGATATCTGACTTCATCACCGCGCTCCCGACTGCGCACGAGAAGACTTTGATGCCTGCTGTCTTCTGTATTGATGTTCACGGGATGGTCGATCTGTGGTTTTGGTCTTCCCGGCTAATATCTGGACCCGTCAGTCAGCTCGTTCAAGAACTAAGCATGAAGGCCGGTCGGAATCATGCGCTTTATGAACTCTGGCAAGCTTTCAAAACTGACCATAACCTGCGTGCTACTGAGAGTTCGCGTAAGTTTTACGATCGAGGCTTTTGTGTTAATCGTCTCTGGAATGTGTCGTTTCAGAGCAGACACGGCACAGCGTATATCCCTCATATCGTGGAAAAGGCTCTTGAAATTTCGAAGCCTAAGTTAGAGAGCAGACACGCTAGCTGTACAGAGGAGAGTTGCTTAATCGCCTACGAAAACAGCACCCTCGTCAAACAAGCGCACAAATGCTCTTCTAGATCATGCACTGAGGAGCTCACGTTCTCCCCCGCGATACTGAACAAAGCTTTTACTCATACTTCCCGTGATGCTTCATCGAAAGTACATCCATTTGAAATCACAGCGTGGCGTATTCCCCCACCTGGCGAAATCCCGTCTTTTTTATGTGCTGCTGGAGATGACTATGCTGCTATCTCGCACGTCTGGTCCGACGGAACGGGTGTCGGGATGAAGTCTGGTGCCGGTAATGTCAATGCGTGTCTTTTCGAGTATTTCTCCAGTATTGCGAAAAGAAAGGAGGTGTCATGTGAGGGCATTTGGTGGGATGCTATATCTATTCCAACGGAGCGTCATGCTAGGGCTATCGCCATGGACAGCATGCTCGAGAACTATGAGAAGGCCAAGGTCACCGTCATCCACGACCAAGAGCTGCTGGAGTTGGAGTGGAGAGACGACGGAAGCCCGGCGGTAGCAATGGTTCTTTCGTCATGGTTCACAAGAGGCTGGACAGCAGCTGAATTGTGGGCTTCGAGAAATCACCCCGTGAAAGTACTCTTTAAAGACCCAAACGATTCGACTGGGCAAAGACCACTTATCAAAGACTTGGATCAGGACGTCATGGCGGGTGACTTGTCCCGTTGGTTTGAGCCCGAATATGAAGGGCATGAGTGTCCGTACAATACACGTGCATTGGACGCGACTGACACGCTGCCTGGATTACCACATATGATTGCAACTGATATTCTAGGCTTGTTCCGCTGGACTGAGCACCAAAAGATCCCAGACCTCCAATCTCTACTACGGATGCTGCAAACCCGGACAACGTCTTGGGCACGTGACCGCACCCTCATCGCCGCTTTGATGTGTCTACCACGTGATGCCATCGACTCGACCACTACCGGTCCACAAATGACACAAAAACTGCTGACTAACTTTGGCAGCCTCAGGACTACAGAGATAGTCAATTATCAAGTGCCGATGTCGAGGGATGGTCCCTGGGACTGGGCTCCGCAGTCCATCTTCGATCTAGGACAGTGGTCGCTGTCGATGGATCCGATGGGGGATTGGTCCTACATGCGGGAAGACGGTAGCATCAAATGCGAGTTTCTTGCATACGAAGTACTGGAGCAGGACGTCATTACTGAATACCGTCACCACCCTGCTCTCGCAGCTCGAATTTCTGTTGCGCTATCGAAAAGGCACAGCTGCTTACTGCTTACAACGCGAAGAATTCAGCAAGAGGATACGTACATTCTATGCCAGCCCATGTCCTTCAGCGTCTGGACGGTAATAGGACGGTGGATTGGATGTGTTTCGTTGAAAACTCCTTTAGGTACATCTAGACGTAACCTGCAGGCCCGGGATTTCTATTCTTACATAAGTGATGACCTGGGAAAGAGCCCGGTCGACTACGTGTTTGGAAAAAGCAGGAGTAGCATCGATAAGCCGTTGCCTCCAATGAGGTTCGAATCCACGTATCTACTTCTCGAATGTAAGAGTCGGAACAACAGCGCAGTACCAAATTTAACGTTCTGGTGCCTATCGACTGATAAACTTGAGGTATAGCCTTTTAGCAGCTAGTGTGCGCCGAAACGCTGATTTGGCGTACAGCAACCATCTCAATGGCCACCTCAACTAGTCTATATATACGCACCGAGCGCCCAGGTAATTCCGAATATAGGGCGAACAGGGCCCAGTCATCCATGTGGAACGATGGTCTTTGACACGATGACATCTGATAATTGGATACGCTTATCCTTTTTCTCGGGGCTCATCGATGCTCTCCATATGAGTGAGCCTACGGCATGTCCTCAGCATCATGATGGCTGCAACGGCATTGCTCAAATCACTTGGTCTTTTCCTTGCTCGGAAAATATTTACTTCGGGTGCTGGGCTGTGGTACCTCGGACTTACACATCCGTCTTTCACATAACCTCCGCTGCAAACACAATCAGGGGTGATTTCGATATGGCCATTGGATCCAAGACTTTCGATGATCTCGGCAAGTATGTGGTCCGTAATCAGCCGCGTGGTATATATATACCGAGTTGCGATGTATGCGGCAAATGTCAGATGTGTGTAAAGAAATAGATTAGGTAGTCACTTGTGCAGCGATGTAATATTTACCCACCAGTACGAATTTTACTACTGTCGGCATACCAGTAATGTCGTAGTGGTCCAGCACCCTAGGAGCGCCGATATAAAGATGCGCCGAAGCATAGGGTAATCCTCCTATTTTCCATATGATTCTGCAAATACATCTTGGGCATGAATCGCTACAACATGTCCGTTGCAAGTTATGGCATCATGAACGTCGTACATATGCTACACCTACTCCTATTATACTAAACTCAAAGGGCCCGCCATCTCAAGTTGCACCTGAGTCAGCGAGACCTCTGTGTAAAATTGTTTCCATGGATCGCCGCTATATACCCTACACGAAAATAGATCAATAAAGGAGTTCTAAGATATTAATCACTAGCTGGTGGCTCTCCTTGCACCTCGAAGTACTACCTTCTCTGCGAATGCTCTTGGTATTCCGGGAATAATGCAGAGTAAAACTCCGACAACCCGCCCATGCGCACACGGAGGAGGTTTTACTTATCACCGTCCTCAGACGCGCCTTTTGGTACGTCTCCAGGTCGGCGCATGTTAGTGTTAGGCAATTCCCTCCAACCTTGCCTTGGGCGAAGGCTGTGATGAACTTCTGCAACTGATCAAGTGGGAAGCGCTCGGGAATGTTCTTATCCACTGGTGCCGCATTCGACAGCCCAATATCAATCTCATTGCTCGCGTAGTTATCCATCGCTTTGTAAATGTCGCAATGCGCTGGCGCGGCGGGTATGTCTTGCGGAGCCGGTGCGAGAGACATATCTGATGCCACCGGCATACCCTTCCGGCGACCGTCGGCCGAGGAACCGCATACCAAGCTATCACCGACGAAACCTTCGAAAGTATCAACGCCGCGCAATCGCGAACTCGAAGTCGGGACCATACTTCTCTTAATGCGGTCTAGTGGAGCCTGCAGGACAGCAGGTGGTTCGGATGGTGTCAACAGACAAGCGTACTATGTTGCCGATGAGCCACACGCCCAACTCCTTTAGCTCCTTTTCATCTCTACCACTTGCCCACTTGGGCAGATTCAATGCTGCCTTTCGCAGCTCTTTATATCGCACCGACTTCCCCGGTGGTGAGTTCAGTGGCATTGGTCTTGGATATCAAAGAGCGGTCTTGGTTCGTGTGTATGTTCTCGACGAATACAGCCCCTTACTTGACGTTGATTGGGTACTACCGAGATGTGCAAGTGTGTATAAGACCGATTTGTATTAAAATGGACCAATGCATAGACTAATTACGGCACTGGGTGACTTGGACGCTCATATATTCGTCGTTTAGGTGGACTCGTGTATGTCACACACTTGTGCACGAACACACACTGTGGTCACATCTCCCTGAACCAAATTGAAACTGTACTATATTTTGCGTGAACATAGAAGATGCCAAAGGCGGAAGCTGCGCGGCTCTGGACTTTACATATCTAACGTCGTTATACGTGAAGGACCGGAGCTGGTTTTTATGGTTGTGAGCACACTTTTAGCGATGAGAACCGCGAGCATGATGACGAGCGGCCAACTGCATAGTAATGCCTCTGTCACTATAAACGGCTTGTCGCTCAATAGATTATCCCTTTAATTGCGATTTCAACTACAGTATTGCCAAGATGCCAGCGCGGTAAGGGTTGCACGAATCAGATTCCAACGTTTTAGTATATATACCTTTCTGCTGCTGGATTTGGCCCCTATATTACATCACAATTAATTGGAAAAGAGTCACTTAATAAAAGTAACTCTGAGCTATATACTGAATTAATTTTAATTATTATATACGGGTTATAGTAGTGCCGATATCGTTTAAAACCACTGCTGTATTATTTATTGAATACGTTTAAGTGCGGTCCGGGGGTGGTTAGGACGTCAAAAGTCTAACTTGTAACAGGTATAGCTAGAGTCGCAATTAAAGGGATAGTGTCAACTTAAGTGTTCTCAGGAAGTCGACCCCATCTATCCGGCTTCCTATATGTAAGAGGTTTGCCATGGTCCATAGAGCATGTAACAGGGGGCCAGATGTATATCTATACAGTAGCTATCCCTGTATCTATTCGGTAGATAGTTGGGATCTCATCCCTCTATTATTTTCTATCTATAAACCTTACAGCATTCCCTAAAGCTTCCTCGATTACTGCGCTCGATCTCTTTTCATGGGGCGAAGAGTACCATGAAGCTGTTTCGTCGTGTCTAGTTGCTCGTTCGCCTACGAGTTTCAGAATCGTACAGTCGTCGGAGTGGCCGATACCTGGTGAGATTGTCTCTACGCCAGAACGAGGAATCTTTGATGTACTCGAACACTGGATTACGTGTGCTGGCGAAAATATGGAAATCCAGGTCGAACCATTCCGAGTCCAAACGCGGGTAGGATAATAGATAGTCCTGACAAGACAGCGATCCAGAGCACCATCGTCGCTCGTACCGATCAAATACTTGAACTGGTTGGAACGTATCGTCGGTCACAAAAATGATACAATTGCGCTCAATTTCGTAGTTCCTAATGAGTATATCTGATGCGTAGTCTGTAGGTAACGGCTCGCTTATGGACCATGAATTGACGACGCCTTGTATCATGTCGACCTCGAGGACTTGCATATCGACCATCTCGAGCTTTCCTTTTGTATAAGTTCGGGTTGCCGCGAGGTATAAGGAGTTTGCGCGCTGAGAGTCGGAGAACATATTGATAGTCCCTCTTAGGCTATATAGGTCGGCGCCAGTAGGCGAATGGGAGCTTTGTAACTTCATGGCGAAATCTCGTATCGCCGGCGACGTGTCAATGCGTGTCAGCTTATGGTCGAGTAAGTTCCACACAAAAATGTCGCCGTCATGGAGTAGGAGCCCGACCTTGTCATCGTGAGTTGTACAATGCTCGCTGAGGCACTAGTGAGAACAAAAAGTCAACTGTTGCGCTCTGGAGTTTCGAACTTGAAGTCGCTTCATCAAACTGTTCCACAGGATGTTCGCTCCGACTCACGGGTAAGTGCTTCTCCTGGAACGTATTATTGGTATGATTCCAGGCAATTCTGTTGTTGTGTCAGTGACCAGTATTATAGGGAAACGACATAAAACAAACATGAGCCGGCCGATGGTGGCAACTGCTAACTTTGAGCCGAAAGCTTCCAGAGTCAGCGTTCCGTGCAGGATGCCGCTGGGGACTGTGAAGACTTTTCGGGTCCTCAGTCGTAGGTCGTCGACGCAAACATAGTTGGAAGAATCCTCCGTCCATGCGACCTTCCCGTGAGAGTACATGATAGTCCCTTCACAAGGACCATATTCATCTACGGGTGGTACACGTTCCGTGTCGACACTAGAAGACTGCCCGTTAGCATCTAAGACATGAAGACTAGTCAAGAGATTCCTACGCACTGATACTCAGCATCGAGCGGGAGTTCGGCCAAGCTTAAGAGTGAGGGATCTGTCTCTTGGAATGATATCATGTGCTCTACATAGAGACAGCGGCGACGGAACCATCCGAGCTTTACCAAAGCCTCGATGAATGAGCTTGGAGTCTCAGCGTTGCTGCGCAGATTGGGCCAGCGAGCTCGGCCGTAAACCTGGATAACATGGTCGGACAAAAGCTTGCTGCGCCATGCCTTGCAGACTTGGAGGCAATTAGCAAGGTCGGAGATGTCTAGATGTAGACTGATCAGAGCAACGATTTCAACGGGCAGGTCGTTGATAATATCAGTCTTGATGGAGGAGCAGAGCATCTTGAGATATCGTGCCTCGTTTGGGGATAAAGAGAGCGCCGAGAAGAAGTCTCGGATCTCGACGAGGCGTTGGTCCATCTTGGCTTGAGTGGTATTGTTGACAGGATAGTGAGCCGAGTTCAAGTCGACCATCTGAATGGCATATGGGTTTGAGATGTGCGACTTGGAGAATTCACTTCGCAGACTCGAGGCCCAAGCAACAAGGTTTGTGAGCAAATTACTCAGCACGTGCCGTTCCTTTCTAGCTTGTGATTGCAGCTAACTACCTACATATACCTAAGGTTCTTTAGTATCTCTAGGTCAGATAGGTCCTAAGGTACCTGTTTCATGGTGGTTACCTGGCATCACAGAGGGCACCGGCGAGACATGTGGGCTGTAGGTAGGTGGTAAGGGAGATTGTGCATAGTGTATTCAGATAGCTGGGACAGGACACGCTACCTATGCCAGGGTCTCTCTTATACCATCTCTCAGCATAGTCTGAGCATGAGACGACGAGCTTTTAGGTACATGTATGTACGACGCTCTGTTCCTGCGGACGTTACACCGAATGGCTATTCACATTCCTCAGCTTCATGTCGACGTCCCTGGCGCTTTTCTATCCGGTAGGTTGCTAATCCAGCGTTACTACGAACAGGGTTGACTTATCGATATATCTTGGGAGTGATTGATTGACCACGCATATCGATAGTCAACCCTGCAGCTAGCTGTATGTACTGACGCTGGGATAGGCAGGTCTCTTATCGACAACCCAAGGTTGACGTGCGCCGGAGAGAGCTCCACTGTTGCCTGCTCGCCTCATGTTTACGTCGTCCCTCGTGACGGATTTGGAGCATGCGACGTGGACCATTTGGCATCTCCTCCCTGGGCCCCATCACTGAATCGTGGGCCTAACCATCTCAACACCATCTCCAATAACTTAAGTATTCCCAGACTTTGTCAAGTATGACTTGATCTTTCTGATCTGCCTTGCGCTGTCGTGCGCCCTCTGTCCAGTTGTGCTGTTTACATTCATGACATACACATGTCACAGCCTTCCCGCCAGTTCCAGCTCATTTTGAGTACCTCTTCCGCTGTCGGCAGGTCGTAGGGAGACGCAGAGACCGGTTCCCCAGGCTTATATCAAGCTCATCGTAGAATCAGCGATACCAACTTCTACAATGACGACTGATCCAACCGATCCGAGCGATCCGGCTCGCGCACCCCTTCTCCGCAACAACTCGACGTCGACCCTGGGTCCTCTCAGTTCGAGGAGCTCCATAAGCGATGCATCTCCACGGCCAAAGTCGAGGAGTAGGGCACTCCCCCTCCGCGCCGTCGCATTTGTCTGCGCCATACTCGGCGCTCTTGGTGCTGGCTCCATCACCGTCTTTTCGCTCTACGGCCATCTCTTCCAGTCGCGTTTGCACTACTCCCAGTTCCAGGTCAACACCGTCGCTTCCGTCATGAACGTCTCCATGTACCTCCCTGTGCCCATCATCGGATACGTGTGCGACCGGTTTGGCCCGGGCCCCCTAGCCCTCGTGTCTGCTATACTACATGGACTTGGTTACGGCTTGGCTGCTGGCTTATACCGGAAAGGTCTAAAAGAAGCCTCGGCGCATGACACCAACCAGAAAGCTACCTTTGCGCCCATGGTATTCGCCTTCGTTGCTATCGGCGTCGCTACTGCGTGCTTATACCTGGGCGCCATCACTACATGCGCTAAAAACTTTGGCAAGGGCAAATACAGAGGACTCATGCTTGTTGCGCCCATCGCGTCCTTTGGATTAAGCGGAATGATTATGAGCCAGATTGCCAGTCGACTTCTCTACGAGGTGCAACCGGACGGCAGGAAAGGCGATGTGAATGTCTTTCACTTCTTCATCTTCCTCTGCGTTGTCTTGACTACCGTTGGCCTTATTGGTACTGTCTTCTTACAAGTTGTGGAAGAGGACGTCCTCATTGACGGCGCAGTCGAAGAGCTCGAGAGAAGTGGTTTTCTTGATGGAAGCGAAGTGTTTCGTCGAAGATCCGAGCGTAGCTATGGTACTGTTGGCCAGAGCACTACTGAGAATGAAGACGACAATCCACTCCTGGATCCGTCGAAAGACGAGGAAGAGGATGACATGTATGCCAAGCTGAAGAAGGCGTGGCTTTTGAATGCCGAGACCAGGCGTTTCTTATCTGATCCGACCATGTGGTTTTTTGCTGTTGGCTTTTGGTTGATCATTGGCCCCGGGGAGTCCTTCATCAACAATCTCGGCACAGTTATTGGTACCCTGAACACACCAGGTGGCAATTCTCATGCTACTACGGCCGCTACACATGTTTCTATTCTAGCGACGGTAAGCACCGTCGCACGATTGGTGGCCGCATCACTGAGTGATCTTCTTTCGCCGAGCCCCCAGAACCAATACGTTCAGATTGGTGGCTCGCAGTCTTTGCCTGAAACACGGAGGAAGTTCACAATCTCTCGCGTTGTCTTATTTGTTGTTTCTGCTCTGATATTTTCCATTGGCACACTTTTTCTAGCATCCGGAGCAGCTCAAGAGCACGCAGGTCGTTTCTGGGTTGTATCCAGCACCATCGGCGCCGGTTATGGTGCAGTGTTCAGTCTAACCCCTATTATCATCACTCTCGTTTGGGGGGTGGAAAACTTCGGCACGAATTTTGGCATTGTTGCTCTCACCCCAGCCATCGGCTCAATCATTTGGAACTTTATCTACTCGGCTGTCTATCAAGCTGGGGCCAACAACTCACCATTGCTTGACGAGGGCGGTGATGACAGTGATGTATTCTGTTATGGAAAGCAGTGTTATACCGTAACCTTTTGGGCAATGACCGCGTCAATATGGGCTGGTTGTCTCATGATCCTCTGGGCATGGAAAGGTAGACATGGCTGGTCACATAGAGGCGTTGTAATATGAATGTGCGAATGAATGTATATACGTGTGGCACGAGTAGAGGAAACACTTCACCATACCGCTAGCCTGTTAGGAAACACCACGAACATAAACTCTTGCATACCTCCCAACAGGCTCATGATTTCTCTTTTGCTCCAGACCCGGCCCCTTTGGGACTTGGTTTAATTATTCATCGAATGAAACATGCGCCAAGTCAATCATCGCGGCAAGTAATTGTACGGCAATGATAAGTCTCACCTTGGAGAAGCCAATATTGTCGATACCTCATACTTCTCATGTTTTTTAAATATCGCGTGTAGACTTTAGATATCTTCCTTCTCTCGCTTCTTTCAATGTCTCGATCTGCTACAAGCCCTACTAAGCTTGCTACAAACATGATCCATCTTGGGGTAAACATGTCTCATGTATATATTAAGGGGAGCAAGACTATCACGACGCAGTCGTCGACACCCTTGACTAATGATGTCAGTACCCGACCTTGCAATCACGTTGTTCACTCTCCAGCGACGGTGCATCATCAAGAAATCTCCGACATACCCACGCGGTGCCGTGTTTGCGTATCGCGGTCTGCTGCAGCCATTGACAGGTCGCAGTCTGTGCGGAGGCAAGAAAGGCACCTTGACGTCGGCTCCATGCGGGATACGAGTGCTTGGCGTTGTCGGCCTCAATGGGCGCCAGATGTACAGACCGGTTAAACTATTTGATCTGCAACTTTTGGATGGAACGGGCTAGACATCAAGCTTCTGCGATTCTTTTGCAGTCTAGCAGGTCTCAGAGCCCCCAGGCGACATGCAGATCTCCACCAGTGGCCTTTGTGATGTCTCCCGATACGAGGTGCCTCACCGGCCATCAGCCGGGAAAATCCAGATGATCTTGCCTTTGCGTGCCTTTCAATATGGACGTACATAGATGAAGAGACCGGAGTGATTGGTCCTCACCGCAGACTAGATTCTGCACTACGACGCTTGACTGATTAATTATGTGGCCAGGTCTGTGGAAAGGTATAAGAGGCAAGCTCTCCAAGGTTAGTTTGTGCCTTAATGGGTATCTATCGACATCACGGTCATTGAGAGAACTCAAGAATCCAGCCTTCATACTCACTACGCCTACATATCGCTAGCTTCATTCCCGAAAATACGTGAAAATACACCTATAAATCTCACACCCGACAACGCGGATCAAGATGCAGTTCAAACTCCCCCTCCTCACCTGCCTCACCATCCCCTCTCTGGCAGCGGCAGCAGCTATATCGACCTTTGCAGCAACCGAATGGACACTACAAGGCCTCTACCGCGTCTGCGACAGCGAAGACACATCCTGCACCTGGAACTTCCGCATCAACACCAACGAGCCGAACGTCACCGCCACACCCTGTTCCTACATAGTCTACAGCGCGATGAACGGGACGGACACCATCCCCGCTTCGCAAGCAAACGGTGGCCCGACTACGTGTGGCGCGTTCAATATCACGAGTGGATGGAGTGATCAGTTTGGCGAGGACCAGGGATTCACGACGCTTAGTGTGGTGGATTATGCTAAGATGCTTATTGCGTGGGCTGGGTACACGGATGCGATTGTTGCGAATGAGGCGCTTGTTAGTCCGGACTTGTCGTTTCCTGTGCAGATGCTTCCTATGTGAGGAGGAATGGGGGCTTGAGGGTTGGAAGTGGGAGGGCGAGGGGCGGGTTGGGAGTTGTTGGTGGTGTGAATTGGAACTTCGAGTGGTATTGAGTTCGAGTGGCACTTGAGTAAGCGAGAATCGGCCTTGTTTGTCGTTACAGACGATAATTCTCTTGCGAGAAAATGGTAATGGCGAGAGTTGCAAGGCTCAGGTTAGGTTTTGGTTAGGAAACAAAAATGAAACGCACGTTCTATTACGTGGGCTTATGTAAGTCGCATCATACAGATAATGTGGTCGACCGCCAGACTTAGAGTAGCTGCGGGTATGCTTTATTTCAACTAGAGGACTTTCATGTTGAAATATGGCATCCCATTGATGACTTGTTCCGTTGTCTAGTCTATCAGCTGGGTATATTCAACTTGGAGCTGAGCCGTGGCCTACGGTCCGTCGTCTTAAATCTGAGGAAAGCATCTGCCTTGCAGACCAGAGCGAGATATCCTGCTTTGCGAGAGACGAAGACGATACTGAAGCATTGCTCGCTCATAGCGAAGCCGGTTTTCGTGACTTCAATCTCAGGTGACTCTTCAGCAGTGCAATCAAACAGCCATCTTGTGGATCGTGACAGACATGGACTGTACTAATCATTTCGAGCTTCGAAATAACTTCACGTGTCAATGTATGATTGTCTTCGACGTACTCGTTTTATTCGACTTACCGAATAATACAACTTAGGATGCAACATCCGAGCTCCCCTCAACACTAACCTTTTCATGAACGTAGTCTAGTGCAATACCGATAGCTCGTTCAACTTCGCGAACCTCGTATAGTATTCAAGGCGGCCGGTATATAGTCGATCAGCGAGTGACTATTGGTCTACCTCTCGATCCTCATCACATGCTCCTCATTCACATGCAATTAATACTCATATCAGCCCTTAGAGCTGGTCAATACCAAGGATTTACGAGTGATTGGGTTGCATTGCGTCGTGGTCACGGTAAGGTGCATGATCGATGGAAATGCTCGGTGATGTTGTGCGGTTTACGTCTACATGCCCTTGTTGGTAGTAGGGCTTATTGCTCGGTATGGAAGAATGAAGATATCAGGGGGTGGTACTCAGAAAGACCCATGCATCTTATATGCACTGGATCTGAGATGGTCTTCGAGTTTCTGAATATGCATTCGTATACTTGACGACAACGTATCTGTTCCCAGACCAGTACTCTTTCTGTCTCTTTGTCCGGTGGAGTTGCCTATCTAAGTATTTTGCGGTTAACCCCATATCCACGGCTTAGCGGACTCGGAGTGTAAACAGAAATCCGATGCTTGAGGACATAGTGCTCAAGATATTCGTTGCTTGTGCAATGCAGGTAATGGTAGCAAAGTCAATACTCAGGTCACATACTGTCGAGATGCAATGGTATCTTCGGAAAGCGGCCGTTCTGGTCACACTGCAGCTCGACTGAAACACGTCACTCGAGAAACTGGATTGTATGATAGCTTAAGGTATCTACATCCTTGTTATACACAACCCAGCGTAATGAGGTCCGAAGCATACTCGTTTTCCACCATTTCTCGTGTGTCGGCGTAATTTTGTACTTGATGATGATTCGGTAGACCTTTCATGTTGCCGTTGGCAAGGCAAGAACTCCCAAAAAGGCCAAAAGAATCTACCAATTAGGTGTCTAGTAAATTGTTGGTCACGGAAGCCATCAGCTGTCTGCTTTGGCCCCTCGTACAATGTCTGCATATCGCCGTCATGGGGCTGTATGCTCTCGCCAAGGCTCCCCCAATTTCAGTACCACTCTTTAGACAATTGTAACGCAGCGCAGCCCAACCCAATTATTCCATAAAGTGATGCTGACGAATGCCGTGCACCACGCCTTGATACATCACTTTCTTTTGGTCATTCGAACTCATCATCGGACACTTCGTCTCAACTCTTTGTACCATCTTGTCTTGCCAGTCGGAATAGACGAAAACACAATCCACAGAGTCTAAATAACTAGCTGTCAGAATCAGTGATGAGTGTACCCAGGCAGAGACGACGCCAATGAGATGCGGAGGTGTGTTGATAAACCTGATATTTTCCTGAGTATGTTCGCTTCGAGCTTGGCGTCTACTGACAAGTCGAGATGCAATGCGGAACACGGACAGGCTCGGAAACAGGGCTCTTGACAGGGCGCAAATACAAGGATTCGTGGGCGCGGCCATGTCTGTGTCCCACGATCTACACGAGACCATCCTACCATCCTACCATCCCACCCTCCTTTGCCTCTCCCAACGTTAGTGGCACGAATAGCCTGTGGTACCTACCTAGGCCGGGATAACTCCTGCATGACACGCCTCGGCTCGCGCCATTGCCAGGCACAAACGTCTGCTTAGAGCCCGACGTTCATGGATAAGCGAGACAGGCACTCAGGAAATGACGTGAAGAAAAGTGTGGCTTTGTAGTGGCCCTATTGGAGAGACCCGGCCATGGTGACTTGGCAAAAGACGGGACTGATACTGGTCATTAGGCAAACTGTACACACTAACTGCTGCAACAATGGTGCACTACTATCACGGAGGTGATATCCGACTCTGGAAGCGGTCTTGCTCCCCATTTCAGCGTTTGCCGTTGATCTCTTGATGTCCGGTCAAGCACAAGGATCAGGGAGCGCGGGGTATGTCAGGTTGGAGGCTAGCGAGCTTTCCCCGTGGGGAAGCATTGGAGCGGAGTAGCTGAGCAACGATGTCTCTCTGCTATCAACCCTTGAGATGGTTCCGAACTCCGCGTGTTTTCTCTTTGCACCAGGAGCAGCTTCGCTTTCGGGTAAGGCTTGCATGTCGGCTCTCAAGTTTGGCCGGTCACTTGGCCCTAGAGGAAACCCACCAGCCATGCGGTCGCTCGACACCGGAGTGTCAGCATTGCAGCGGAGGATCTGTGATGATCGGAACGAGTACCGCGCCAACTCCAATGAGACTGGCTTCCGAATGCTGCCATCCAGTTGTCGGTGGGCAGCTGGTCCAGTGATAACCACCTAGGCATGCGCTGTCATTAAGACATCCCAGCACCAGTATATAGCGCCGGTGAGGGCGCTCTCATGGTAGTAGGGTTACTGGTCATGTGGTAGGTTGGTTGTTCATCTACTCTTTCGCTTCAACCACCGAGTGGTTAGTGAGCGCCCTATTTGGTCGAAGGCTTGAGTCTGCCTTATCCCTATCTTTCCCAGGACTTGGACTTTGCAAACCTCCAATATCATCATGAAGGGTCTCCTTCCGCCTGTGGCCTCATTGACCCTGTTCTTGGGCCTGGTTGATGCTGCACCAGCCCCTTCCAATACGATCGTGGAAAGGGCTACTGTTTCCGTTGAAGTCGAACTAGGAACAGTAGTAGGCTCTTCATTATTGGGCGTTGAAAGCTTCGCGGGCATCCCTTTTGCGGATGCCCCTATAGGCGACCTTCGTTTAGCCGCTCCGCAAAAGAGGGTATCACCTTTCGGAACGTTCGATGCAACTGGACAAGGCCCGTCTTGCCCGCAGATGTTTTTTTCTACTGAAGGGGAATTCCTTACGGAAGTTCTTGGCTATGTGACCGACACGCCCTTGTTTCAAAGTAAGCATAAGATCTCTTTCAATTGCCTTCTGGCGTGTTTTGGGAGTCAATGTCGCTGCCCTGCTCTTAAAACAACTATGGCCACAATGCTCAACCTGAAATTCTCTAGAGAGAAGCAGCGACTGACTCCATTCTGTGAATAGCTGTCTTGTCTGAAACGGAGGACTGCTTGACCATGAAAGTGCAGCGGCCAGCTGGTACTAAAGCAGGGGATAAACTCCCTGTGCTCTTCTGGATTTTTGGTGGAGGTTTCGAGCTTGGTAGCCCCACGATGTATAATGGTGCCGATCTCGTTTTGAACGGTATTGCTCGGGAACAGCCATTCGTATTCGTTGCAGTCAATTATCGCGTCGCTGGATTCGGCTTCATGGCAGGGAAAGAAATACTGGCCGCCAACGCGAGTAACTTGGGCCTGCTAGACCAACGAATGGGCCTCGAATGGGTACAAGACAATATAGAGGCCTTTGGAGGCGATCCGACCAAAGTGACCATATGGGGTGAATCGGCAGGCGCCATCTCCGTCTTTGATCAAATGGCGCTTTACGATGGTGATAACACATATGACGGTAGCCCGCTCTTCCGCGGCGCGATAATGAACAGTGGCAGCATTGTGCCTGCAGATCCTGTTGATTGTCCCCGAGCCCAGGCAATTTACGACGCAGTGGTCGAAGACGCCGGATGCTCTGGCGCACCTGACACCCTGCAATGCTTGCGCGAACTGGATTACGATACTTTTCTCAACGCGGCAAACAGTGTGCCAGGCCTTCTCAGCTATACGTCTGTCGCATTATCCTACGTGCCTCGTCCTGATGGCGTCGTCTTAACCGAAAGCCCCGATGTATTGGCCAAGAACGGCAAATATGCTGCTGTCCCCATGATCATTGGTGACCAGGAAGACGAAGGCACCTTGTTCTCCCTATTCCAAGGAAATATTACAAACGAGGATGAGCTAGTTGACTATCTGAACGATATCTTCTTCATGGACGCCGACCGGGACACTATTGCCGACCTAGTGGCAACGTATAGTCCAAGTCCAATCGATGGGAGCCCATTCAGAACCGGTATTGCAAACATCATTTATCCAGAGTTCAAGCGTCTTGCTGCCATCCTTGGCGACCTAGTGTTTACTCTTACACGACGATTGTTCCTCGAGGGCACTTTTGCTGTGAACCCAGACGTGCCATCGTGGAGTTATCTCTCATCCTACGACTATGGTACACCAATCTTGGGCACCTTCCACGGCTCAGATATCCTACAGGTATTCAATGGAATCCTCCCCAACTACGCAAGCGCAGCGATTCAAAGCTATTACATCAACTTTGTATATAACCTGGATCCTAATGAAGGCACCACCGGCTTTATGGACTGGCCACAGTGGAGTGGCAATAAGACCCTAATGCAGTTCTATGCTGACTCCGCGAATCTGCTTCCAGACACCTTCAGATCGGAGAGTGCGGAGTTTCTTACCAACAATGTCGAGTCTCTCCATATCTAAGGGTGACCAGGGGATGACGACTGAAATCGTATATGAATTGGTCGACATTGCTGACGATTGGACGACATAAAATGTGCATATGTCTTTGGATGCCTCGTTGTATACAGTGTTTAGCATTTGATAAAGCTCAATGACATATCCCTGATTTAACAGGCGTATATGATATATACATGTACCTCTACGGATGTGTATACTTGCTGACAGCAACCTCAGGGTAAGGCTACTTCAAGAGCATATCGCCCTTGTCTGTCAGTGAGAGAGTTTGAGTTACCGTGCATGGCAGCCTTGGTAATGGTTAGCTTTATTGCATGAATTCGGACACCCTTGCTATCTCCAAAACATATAGTTCTTAATCTCTTGTATTAATTGCTTGGTATGATTAGCTATGCAGGTTTGGGGCGCCGTTGGCTTATTGCGAGCTTTAACGATCTACAGCTGTCTTGTCTAAAGCACAAGCTTACCTGCGTGAGAAGTGTATGTTTACCTAATAGAAGCCTTTACGTCATCTTCTATGAGCTACCTCGACTGATCATCTCTCAAGTCCTTGGACTTCCCTATGGCTCTATCTGGAAAGAGTCTTCTTCTATACGGAATACGCGAGTTAGGCGTCTTGCAACGTTCTGCCTTTTCCAGTTTTCCATATTCGGTGCTGGATGCGGATGATGTATGTTGATTCCTCTGATGTCATTCTCTAAAGAAGGTGGTGCCGTAAACTTGACAACAGAGCCTGTCGTGCGTTCTATTGAGAAGCCTATAGCCGTCATCAATGTTTCAAAGTCCGCCCATCGCACCGAGCCTGTTCGATGACCATACAGTATTTTGGCTGTCGTGAAGACCGCAGCGTTGACTTTAAAGATTACCGGGGCTGGCGGAGGGGGCGCAACGTTCACAGGCGGCCCTACCGGCGGCGCGGTTGGTTCGTTGTTGTCATCAGCTGGCTGCGTCTCGCGATCTTCTCGTGGACCTGAGGCCGCCCGAGGAGGGGACCGATTAGGAAGAGGGACAAATTGTGACTGTTTGCGAGCTTCGTCAGCCTCCCTTTCCCTCTCCTGCTGAGCCCAATTCTGTAATCGTGTCTCGAGAGAGTTGACACACTGATCTACTACATTGCTGAATAAAATATCCAGTGTTTCAACCTTACGCTGTGCAAAGATTGCATCATTCAAAGCTTGAACGGCTCTTCCGTCATTACCGGGAGTATAAAGTCTCTCAAACGGGTACACAAACTCAACAATGTTGAGAGATGGTTTTATCTTGTCCAGATCCTTTTGAATATCACGGGTCCCATCCCGAAACCGTTGAGATTTTGCGCGTTTATACTCAGGCATATGTACATGCCTCGACAAGGCTTCCATGAAACGTACGATGAAGCTTACGCTGCCAATGCACTGAAGAACGGCATCGTTCACGGTATATGTTTCCTCGTCGGTAATTGTGCCTAGGGCACTGATCTTATCAAGCCACGAGAGGGCGACATCTGTACCTACGCTTTGTTTGCATAGCTGTAACAGGAAAAATGACAATGGGGCGGTTTCCTCCATCTCTGGAGGAACGCGGAACACGTGGACCATGTCGATTCCGTTATCATTTTGCCGAACAAGGCAGTCGCGTGTTGCCCGAGCACAGTTGACTTTGTTGACAAAAAGACGGGTCAAAATTCTGGTCGATCGCAGCAATTCCAAGTAGCAGGCATTGGTGAGGTCCAACAATGCTATATCTCGTTGCCCCTCCTTTGACGTCTCGGCGAGGGTCTCTAGGACATTAAATATGTATAGCCATGTGTAGCGAGCTTGCAAAATATTGAACTGGAGATCAACGTACGCGTTGCTTGTCCTACGGGCCTCGTGTAGCTCCTGGGTGCCTGTTTTACCAGCTTTGTCTTGTATGGATGAAACGTCAGTTTTGGCCCATGCAAAAGTTAAACCAGCCATAAGCTTTGGGTGTTCGGGGCGAGTCTCGGTTGTGCTAGTGACTTGGATATCGCGTTGTCGTTTAGCGAGACGGGCAAAGTGTGCGGCAATATTTTTTTCGTCCTCGGCTGGTTCGAATTCAGCAACGTTTCCCGATGCCTTCTCTTTGAACTGATTCAGCACCTGAGTCTTGTTCTCAGGTAGTACTACTTGGGCGGCGCGGCAGATATCGCTGCAGAGTAAGAGACGACGATATTGCCGTTGTAGAAGTGACAAAGCGGGGGTTTTGTACATACAATATCCATTTCGTACGGCATCCTTGTTTTCTTCCAGCGTGTCAGAACTGGCTTGGTTAACTTGAACCCCATACTGATCGTCCGGCCCGCTAAAAACGAACACACAGTACAGTTTCTCGCTGGGGTTTGGATACAAGTGTTGAGGTACGTTTTTGTAAATGTTTCGGATCTTGGCGCAATCGCCGATTCGGCCGCCCTGGCTAGGCAGACACTGATCTCGGAGACTGGTTGTGAAGACGTAGTTAAGCAAATCTGGTACGAAATTGTCTGTTGCAACTTGAGGGCTAAACAGTTCTTGGTGTATCTGTTTATTATACCCTTTATCCTCCGAAAGGTCCATCGTATACAAAACCATAGCGACTAAGTCTTTTCGTCGGCTTGGATCCAATCTCTGCCACCAATTTGGAAAGTGGTCCTTTACAGTCGCATAGTATGCACGAAAGAAGAAGTACTCTCGGCGGACTATCGCGGCTGGGTCGCCAGTAACCACTAATTCTGAAAGGCTAATCGGGGGCATGGCTACGTGCTTGTATGTTGACTACCTAGACAATCTTATTGTAAACCTGTCTTTTCAAAAAGCTGTCTTGAGTGTTAGAATGAACACAAGATAACGAATCAAGAGAAAAGACTGGCGTAAAAGATAATTATATAAGAAGACTTCCAGAATTATGTTTGAGTGATAATGCAATTGTAACCATTTTAACAATGTGATTGTTTCTTACAATTCTATAACAAAGGAGGCGTGGATGCCGACGTAAAGTAGACAGAAAACAACATACTGTAAACAATGTTGTTACTTGACTATAGTATAAGTGAACTAATGTATTGCAGCCATTCACTGCATACCGACTTGTCGAGCGCTCCATGGAGCAAATTCGTTAGGCGCTTTATTGTAGGTTCCAGCGGACCTCGGGCCCAACAATTGCCTCGCGTGTTTCTCTCGCATACCGTATCGAAATTCGAAATCATGCTCGCCAGGACTAGACGCACCCCGTGTCAGGTAGGTGAGAGCACAGTGATCGAGGAAGCTTTGGGAAGTGCTGTAGACGCGAATGGACACGTGAATAATGAAGGGATGATCTTCTAATTATTTACAGAATGGAAGTAGGGATAACTGCCACATGCTCCATGGAGCATGGCAGACTCCAACATATGGAAAGCCGAATAAGTGTGTCTATTTCCAGACACTCCGTAGTTCACACAAAGATTTCATTACGTATGGCAATTTCTCTATTCTAAGTATTCGCAAGGTATCTCGGTAAACGCACACACACACTCATACAACACCCATATCCCTCTATTCCACAGCTTAAGCCTTAAGACCAGCCTTGACGAACAGAGTCATGATGGCAGCGACACCAGAGAACCACACGGGAGTCCGGATGCTGGCCCACTTGCGGTCCTCCTGAAGGGTGATGTAAATGTAGTTGTAGAAGACACGGCTGACGATGTAGCCGACGGATGCAGCGTTCAGGGTCAGGGTGCTCAGACCGGCTGTGTTGCCGGCTACGACGGCGGCGGCGAAGAGGGGGAGACCCTCGAAGCCGTTCGAGCAAGCGGACTCGGCGCGTAGGACCTTGGCGACGACCTGAGGTTTTGTTAGGAGTGTGTTGCGGTGGTGGGAATAGGGATAAGGATACTTGCCTTCTTGTCGATGTCGGATTTTGCTAGATTCGATTGTATTGTGCGAGGGTTGGAGGGGTCGAAGAGCTTCTCGGTTGGGCCGGAGGCTGCGTATGATCTGGGGTAGAGAGCCTGGATTGCGGTGTTAGTACCTATTCCGTCTTACTGATCATGCTACGCGTTGATTGTTGAAGCATTGGCGTTTGAGGAATATCGCGATTGCTCCGATTTTCGGTTGCAGTCATATTTATGGGAGTAATTGACCGAGTATCGTCGACAGAGGAGCTCAATTGCGTTCACTTCACTTACCAAAACAAGGGCAACGGGGATCTGATATCGCGGGATTAGTTTTCCGTCATGTATTTTCGCGCGAATCATGCGGTGGACTCACGGTGAAGTAAGAGATGTTCTTGTCAGTGAAGAAAGACGCCATTTTGTCAGATTCCGATGGTACCGGATTTACAGAATAGAAAGTTGTATTTTGAGATGAGGTTTGTCGCGAGATCGAGGCGTTACGAGAAAGTGGGATGTAAGCAAGCTCCACTTAGTCGCTCACGTCACCGGGGATATCAACCCCCTTAAATCCTCCGCGACCAGAGCTCCCTTTCTCAATGCAGGGGTAACGGTAAAGCCCTTCGAAACTGGAATCACAAGCCAGCTAGCTATTTGTCTCGCTCAGCGCCTGAGGCCACGCAAATCCCAAATCTTTGAGGCGTGCGCGTAATCACGTTGGGACTGTCGATCCATCCACGTTCGTCATAAGTGGACGCTAATAACGGCCCTCCACCATATCCGTTCAGCACAACAGCACCCGGTTCGCCGAATCGCGACGGGTATCCAATGGATGGGTTCAGAGGCCACATCGGCCACTTGTTACAAGTTGGTTGTTGATTACTGTTCGCATTGCTCCCTCGCGGGATTCTTGTTGCGCCGGCTCGCGCTGAGTGGAGAGAGCTGTAGGCTCCTGGCTGTCACATCCTTGCAGCCTTTATGGTGGAGACGCGCTGTCAATGCCTTAGAACCTCGGGCTGTTCGGCGTGTATTTTCGATGCGATTATGAAGGATGTCCCTCGCACTTCTATAGAAACAAGGTGTCCAACTAGAAAACCTAGCGCAGGGAGTGAATTTGAAACAGGCGTATATTCAAACATGGCTATTCTAACGTCTTCCTGACAAATTGTCGTATTTTGCGATCAAAGGCATAGACACTAATCCAATGATGGGCGATAGCAAAACAACCCAATGGTTATGTCAGCGTTGCGGCATATTCCGTGATATTGGGAGGTGGACATGCTGTTCCATCTCAATGGCAAACAGCAAACGTCACATCGATAGCGGCAAATGTGTTGATATCAAGTTTATTGAGGGGTATCATGTCCTTTTCCATTGCCTTTGTGGAAGGAGAAGAGATAGGTATAATACATGTCGCTATAAATGAACTGCCATCTCAACCAACTCCGGCCATTCCCTTCAATGCGATTGTGAGACCTAGAAGAAGTCGGTTCCCGTGAAGTCACCCCATAGCTCATTCAAGTCTGAGCCGAGGAGGTCAAAATTCAAGTCAGGATTTGGCACCATCAGCTGACTGGCATCCGGTTGTGGTGTCAACCAGGGCATTGATAATGGCAGGCCGTCGCGATGTAACGGCGTAGACCCGAGTTGCGCGGCACCAATCGGTGTATTAGTTGCGTAAGTATTCGAAGACTATCATTGTATCAGTTCATGAAGCTCAGAATTAGAGAACCAGCCATGACAGCTTACCTGGGCGCCATTGATTTGATCAGGGGTAAGGTCAGGCATATCTGCCTGTGATTGTTGTTGGCCTCCGAGCGGAACCTGTCGGGACAGCAACTTGTAATGAAGAGCAATAAATCGCTCTGCAGCTGCCGCTTTCGCTGCCTCTTGTGTTTTCACGCCCAGATGGGTCTCTAGCATTCCATACGAGGCGCAAAGACTTGAATAGCCCCATGCATCGTGATTTCCACATCGAAGTATTCGGTCTTCTTTGAGGGCGATACATGTTTCAATCAGTCGCAGCGTTTCCTTGTGGCTGGCGTTGATGAGTGACGTGGATCCTATTAGCAAGGTTAGGATCGGCTCAAATATTGGCTCAAATATTAGCTCAAAGATGTCATACCTCTTGGTTGATGAAGAGCAACATTGCATAGATTGACGGTCGCGTTGATAGAGTCCTCGCGCAGGAAATAGAGTGCTCGAATGCCTTGGTTGCAGAGCTGATCGTGCATTAGTACTATATCCCGAGATGCCGTGTAGTAAATGAGTTCCGCGGTTTGGTATCGTGAATGGGTTTTCCGTAACTTGACAAAAGGTTGGTGCAAAGGTATCAGGTATTGCCTCAGCTGAAGGTGAAGGAGTGTTTGAGCGAGTTGCGGCCTATGGTGATCGCTAGTGCTTTTGTCCGCATCAGCTTCCCATGATGGTAAAGCATCAATCTCTTTCGTGATCATGTCGCTATATTGAAGAATTTGATCCCATTCGAGATCAATTGGGGGCCCGGTCAAGATCTTGTTCAATTCAAGTCGAAGAGGAAGACTCTGACGACTGAAATGCGCATAGGATGAATCGGTGTACTCTGTGCGAGGCCGGGACATGGGGAGTTCCAAGGACTCCGTATCAAAGCTATCATCGTCGATATTCTTCGGTGCATCCGTATCATTGTGAATTTGGCTCAGTAGAGTAGGTGCACCGATATCGAACGAGGCTTGAACATCGAACTCAACCATAGTCGACCAAATCCTCCGTCTCATTTCCTTATTGTAAGCAGTGATATCAGGTGACATAGTATCTGGATCTCGATGTAACCCGACCGTCATTGCGATGCGCACCAGGTCTCCTGCTTCTGTCCAGAAACGCTTTTTCTTGATCACATTTACCCTCTTGGCTAGGTATAGAAGGCACATGATTTGATAATGAATCAGCCTGCGATGCTTATAGCTCTGTTTGTTGAGCCACGTGTCGCAGGCCTTTATCCAGTTCTCGACAAGCTGGAATGCGCTCGACTTGACTCCGACGAACCTGTTAGATGACTGCATGTCTAAACAGCAGGAGACGGAAATCATTGAGAGCACAAGTGTCGTAAAGGATGCGGTCCTCGTCTGAGTTGGGTCCCAAAATGCCTGGTATTCTTTCTTGAATGATGGGACGTGTAGGATTCGGTAAAGCTGTTCGAATTGGTCTAGGTAGACACCAATAAGCGTGTCTGTCTCTTCTTTTGAGGGTAGCAGCGCCTCCAAAGTGATCTCGGGTTCTGCAAATTTTCGTTCGCGATCTTCTTTCCTCTTTGCCCGATCCTTCTTTTGGATATTGAGAGGCTTCAGCCATTCGTCGGCCGTTTCCTTCATAAAACAAGAGATCCCAGACAGCTCTTTGAGGGAAGACCAGACATTGTGCGGCCCAAAATACCTGTTCTTGAAATGGCCAGCTTTCTTCTTGTCCTTGTCCTTGGCCTCGCTTCCACCGCCTTCCATAAAAGCGTGTATATGCAGCCCTGGCGGTGTATCTTTACTGGCGTCTTTTGTGGTAGACGGAGATGCGGCAACCGTAGTGCCATCCATCGAGGATTGTTTCGACAAGGCATTTCTGAGTTGTGCTACCTCCAATTCTAGTTTTCTGATGCGCTCATGATCGCGTGCGGCGTCCTTCAAGACGGTCGTAGTCACAGGGGGCGTATTGCCATTAGAACGTCGTGATTCCTGGCCAAAAGACACCACTGCGTTCTCAGGCGGTCCGAGTGAGCTTTTCCCTGCGGAAAGAATCGAGTGAGTCGCCACAGCAGTGGGTTTAGACTCGTAAGTGCAGCGCTCGGGTGTGCCAGATTTCACACAACGATCACATGGCAACTCTCGTGAGCAGGACAACTTTCTCCTTCTACATTCTAGGCAGGAGAGACGGACGCGTTGTCGTTTTCGAGATGGACCTTGATGAGAACCGTCGTGATTTTCAGCGTCTTCGTGTCCGTCTTCCTCAAGCGCGTGCTTGTTCGCCGACGATTCGTCCGAGCCAGCCATACCTTAGACGGGGTTGAGCTCGAGTATGAGAACTTCGATAGCCGCCCCCCTAGACGACGAGGGTGAGTCAACATGCAAGTCGATCTGATAAGATCAGAAGCAGATTACTAAGTACATGGAGTCCCTGCCTTAATGACTTCATCTCACGGTATGCGGTCTCTGCCTAGGTACCTGTCTGCCTAGCATCGTGGAGGCTGTTCGGCCGGTTGGTCGCTGCTCGGCTTTCAGACTCGGCGCTCGGAGATCCGATGCAAGACCGAATTGATACGTAACAGGTATTCTATCTCTGATCACGGCGGTTATTTATGGATTGGAATACCTCTGTAGCAAACGTACGTACGTCAAAGTCAACCAATGCTTCAATCGCTAGTATGTATCACTTCAGATCAAGTTATTCGGAGTGGTAGCCATGTCGAGACTCGGTGTTGGAGAGAGTCGAGGCAGTGCCCTTACATAGAGTTCCACAGGTGCTGCACGAAGGGCCCAGGCGGCCTTGTCTAGGGTCTTTAGGTGGCATCATGTACTGATAGTGCCCGCGATAAGCTACCTACTCTGGCCAACACGCTGCATTTGTGATCATCCCAGGATACGGCGGACGGAGGCTGAGACGCGGAATCCTGCCACGATCCTTCTTTTGCAATCGTCGCCCGGTGTCTTCAGCCGCTTCGATGGCGTCTTTGATTTGATCCTATTCTAACGCATTCTCTAATTGGCGGGGCACTCTCGTTTGCAAACAACAGCTATGCTCGTGCAACTGTTTGGTCTATTGCTGAGCGCAGCAGGCTGTGCGAATGCGATAGTCCCTGGCAGGGCTTTTGACAGATTTATTAGTATTTGGCTAGAGAATCAGGTAAACAATGTCGCTGAGACCTAGAATATCCGTTGATGTCGGAGTTGATACTGATAACGAATCGTGATCGCCTAGGACTTTGCTAAAGTCGTCATAGATGAGGCTTTCGCAGACTTGAAGCGGTTCGGAATCTCACAGACACGTTACTACGCGCATACACATCCTAGCCAACCCAATTACCTTGCGGCCGTAGCTGGTGACTACTGGGGACTCGACCACGACGATGTAGTCCGCATGCCCGAAAATATCTCCACCATCGTCGACCTCCTCGAACCGAAAAACATCAGCTGGCGAGGATACTTCGAGGGGAACCCTGGACCGGGATATATGGCTCCCGCCAGTGTTGGACGTCCAGAGCGCCAGTCTTCCAGTGGAACTTGGGATTATGTCCGAAAACACAATCCATTTGTCTCGTACGACTCAGTAAACCACTTTGGGAGCCGCCTAGTCAACTCATTATCCCTCGGCGATTTCCAAGATGACTTTGCGGCTGGGACTGTGCCGCAATTTGTGATGATATCTCCAGACATGCTCAACGACGGACATAACACAACTCTAGACTATGCGACAAACTGGTCCCGTGAATTTTTGAAACCCCTATTGACCGAGGGCGGCTTTTCATCTTCTGAAAGAACTCTGATACAGTTGACTTACGATGAAGCCGAGGATTATTCACAACCGAACCAAATCGCCTCGTTGCTACTTGGCAATGCAGTCCCGGACAGTCTAAAAGGCACCAAAGACGGTACTTTTTATACGCATTACTCTATACTAGCGACAATGCAGAATAATTGGGAGCTACCAAACTTGGGAAGATTCGACGTCGGCGCCAATGTTTTTCAACTTGTTGCTGATAAGACTCAATACATCAACAAAGACCCTCCTAATGTTGCTGGGGTCAACATGTCGATCTCTTATCCTGGGCCTTTAAACCGAAACCACATCACAAAAATCATCACCTATCCACCACCAAATCTTAAGCTGACAGGTGCAGGCGGGCAGCCTATTCTGAAAGAAGTTGCTGATATATGGGCTTCTGAAGCCGACTCGGACACTCCCTATGATGGTAGCGGGAATGTGTACGATGGTGATAACGTGCCGGTATATAAGCCACCCAGCTAGATCACAAGTAGATTATAAACAAAAGCGTGAAAACATTGTGTTTCCGTGACCGATGCTCGTGCATTGAACTAAATGCCTCTGTTCCCTAAAAAGCCACAGAAGAAATCTGCATAAGCGATGTGGCAGATGGCGGCTTGACTTCCAACCTTCAAGGAACCATCAGTCATACAACTAGAAACAGACCACAAGCAAGTAACACTACCATCTGTGGAGAGTAATGTAGCGCCTACCAGGGAACCACAAAGGGAATTGGAAAGACTGCACACGCATTTTCTCTCGTGCCGGCAGGAGTAAAATAGCATTGTAGCAAACGGGTACAGTAGAAATAGATGATCACAAAGGCTTTGGGGCAACAATCATTGAATGAAGCGTCAGATATGGTTCAATATCTATAGAAAATTCCATTATATCAACAGAGTACCTTAACTGCATACTCTGTACATGCATGTGAGTAATGAAATGCTGTGAGATGCTGCTGTATAGATGTACCTATCTTTTTTTCGATGTTTACGTAAGGTAGTGCTGGGTTGTCACTGTCCTCTTCAATCTATTCGGCGCTAAAACTTTTTAAGTATTTTCTGAAAAAAGCTCACTGAATTTGGCAGTAACTCAGTACAGAATATTTGCGTCACCCAACTCGAAGACATCTTGCAATCTTGGCTTTGAAACCGTTCCTTTATTGACACAACTGCCCGATACTCCAGAGACTTACGCAATCGCAACGATAATGAGCAGTACGACTACATCACTGGTATTTACCGCTCTCATTCGAACACACCACATCAGCAGTCGTAAGAAGCTCCAACGTGTCAAGAAGGCCGCGTCACAATATGCCGTGCCGTATGTCCTGATTCGAAGTGGCGCCCCTGGCATTATGTATGCAGAAGGCAATGAAGAAAGCGTTACTGCTTGGGTCGGCTTCGTCCGAGGGCTTCGTTACAAGGACTTCCAATGTCCGCGGAAGCCCGCTCTCAATCAAATTCATATGCAGTCTAAGATCAACGAGCCGAGCTTCCAAGAAGTTACTTCCATCACAGAATTCGGGGATCGCATCGAGCAGAAAGGCCTAACCTCCTGGTGGAAATCGGCAATGGGCTATACCTCGCCCGGCTGAAGACTGACCAGCTCCGTCGGGCGTATCATCATTACTGGAGGTCATGCTGTCCCAGTCCGTGGTTAGCATAACTACAGATGGGTGGAGAAGCCATAGGTCATTAGCATCTTGACACCGTTGGCCATCGAATCATTAGGAGGCTTTCCTGACAATAGAGAGCTCGCCTACTCGAATTACCAAGGATCTCTCGACACCCAAGATGTCGGTTCTAATACCGCGATCCAAGTACACCCTGCGCCATTTTTTCGATGTATCTCAGATCATTCTATGACTTGATGGAGTACGTGAGGGGATCTCGGCGCAAATACTGCCATGACGGCCCGATATGAGGCTCGATACAGACTCTATTCATGGTCATGACCCCCTGCAGCCATTCCGAGCAGTACGATTTGGTTGGTTTTCACAGACTTCAAAAGATCCATTGAACGCTCACGTGTCGGCAAGACAGCCTCCGACATGGGTCACATAAATTGGGTTCATTTGCTTTTCAGCTTCTAGTTCGCGAAAACCAGTGGCACTTACTCTATGCGATCGATGTGTTGAGGGTGAGCGGGAACCTGGGGTATTTTGCCGGCGGCGGCAGTTACATCGAGTGGACTCGTGAGCCGCGCGACCAATAGTTTCCACGCAGGTTATTGTCTTTGATCCCGAATAGACAACATTCGGTTAGACTCAGCCGACCCAGTGTCGAGCAGTGAATGCCTCGCTGGTGCATCTCCCTTCATTAGAGATATAAGCATGCTTAGGATATCCACGATGGATCACGTCAATGAACCTGGTGTACTCATCCTTGCCCATATTGCAGACTTGCTTGGCTCTCATCACTCGTTGGCACAATGAAGTCTACAGCATACGCCCTTCTCTCGGCGACTCTCGCTGCGAATGTCGCCGCTCACTCGACATTCCAGCAACTCTGGGTAGATGGTGTCGACATGATAAGTGCTACGCTGTCTAAAAGCTTTCGACATCGCTAACACTCTATGCACGGATCACAATGCATTCGCATGCCACCGTCGAATAATCCTGTCACGAACGTCGCGAGCACCGATATCCGATGCAATGTTGGAGGTACCAAAGGTGTTGCGTCCAAATGTCCCGTGAAGGCGGGCTCGACTGTCACGATTGAGATGCACGCAGTAAGGCAGAGCATTCTTGGGCCCGCTACATAGTATTGACCACTTGCTAGCAACCCGGCGATAGGTCTTGCACGCAAGAGGCAATCGGTGGAGCACATTATGGCCCGGTCAATGTCTATATGAGTTCTGTAACAGACGCATCAACAGCAGACGGTTCGACACCGTGGTATAAGATCTTTGCGGATTCCTGGTCGTCCAAAGGGGCCGTTGGCGACGCAGACAACTGGGGCACCAACGATCTCAACACGTGCTGTGGAAAGATGGACGTTCCCATCCCGGCAGATACTCCGGCTGGCGACTACTTACTCCGTGCTGAGGTCGTTGCTTTGCACACTGCTTCATCCTCAGGCGGCGCACAGTTTTATATGTCCTGCTACCAGATCACTGTAGCAGGTGGTTCGTCCTCTGCAGCGGCTGTTCCGGCTGGGGTTTCACTTCCTGGTGCCTTCAAGGCAAGTGATCCAGGTATCATGGTCAATATCCATGCTAAAATGACCGACTATGTCAACCCTGGGCCTGCCGTGGTCGCTGGCGGCACTACAAAGGTTGCTGGGTCAGGCTGTGCCAGTGGCTGCGCGAAGACCTGTACTGCTGGGTCCGGACCCGTTGGGACTGCGGTTGGATCTCCGGCCCCTACAGGGTCCAGCGGCGACAGCTCAGGCAGTGGCGGTGCTACGTGTGCTCAAGCTCAATTTCAACAATGTGGAGGACAGGGCTATACGGGCTGTACGGCATGCGCTGTGAGTTACCCTGATACTTCGACTCATGAATCGTGAAGTGGCCTGCTAATTCATCATGCAGAGTGGACTCACCTGCAAAGACGTTTCACCGCCATATTACTCTCAGTGCTCGTGAGTAGAACACCACAATGGTGATGAGGACTGCGCAAGTATTGCCGGAGCAATTCGTCTGCAATAATTTTGGTTGACGATTGTCATGCCGCCGAGGTACTCCAATTGAATAATGCTAGTTGCTAGTCCAAATCTACCACTGTACTTACGTTTATAATTGTGTGATTTGCATGTCGAACAGAAATCATATTGGCGAGGGTGTTTTTACTAACTAAGTAATGAGGATTCACCTTCGTGGGTGTGATGTCCCGTATCCGGTTGTAGAGGTGAAAGGTTGAGCTTGAATACAGGACGTATTCAGGTAATGGCTATAATCTCCTCAGATGTACGGGGCATAACACGGAATGACTAGTGACACACCATCAAAAGTCAAGAGTCATATCACACTTACAGACTCGCATGGGGAGTGTAGTTGGACGCTCCACGCGACTTGGTTTTCAAAAGGAGGCAAGACGAAGAAAGGTGGAACTCGCATTCAAAATCCTACTTATAGGAGGTAGTCACATCTTAAAAGGTGTGAATACACGTGCCCGGTTTTGTCACAAGATGGATCATAGCTTCTGCCGATATTGGTAAGCACACAATGATAATCTTGCCAACTTATCTGCCCGAAACAGCTACTTTGAGATCGTTTTTTTTTTTTTTCCCCAAAATCTTCATCGTTCTCGCTCGCATTTTTATATGAATCTATTCGCCTTAGACCCCAACGCCGGATCTTTTTCGCGGCATCATGAACTCCTCGTAGTCTAGAACACTTGCAAGATAAACCCAAAACTTTCATAGCAACAAGGGGCAGATCGTGTGAGACAGACGAGCAGACGAGTGCAATTGGTCTGTTGATCTCATATGCGTCGTCCCTCCTCCCTTTGCACTTTTCTTTTATGTCCTCAGTGGCAGAAGGACGGGCTTTTCTTTAGCGAAACAGTAAACACTGTAACCACCCAATATCTACAGCCTCCTCTCGTTGTCATTTCTCCTCCTTGACATCCATTCGATACACTGCACCATGCCACTCCGAGCCGTCAGGTTTCGGACCTCTAAATTCGTCGAAGAGCGAGAATCCCTGACCAGTGTAATATCTGTTCCCGATTAGCTTTCAGTCGCACTCACCAGACATAGACAAATAAACTTACTTGATAAGTGTCCCTTCATTACCCGCCCACGAGTCCAAATACAGCGTCGGCTTCTTCTTCTCCAAGCAATACTCCTTCGCGAACTTGATCAACGCGGCACCCGCACCCTTCCTATACTCTCCCGTTCGAAAATCCGCGATCAGAGCCTCGAGATACACATAATCCTTCTTGCCACCAAGTTCCTTCTTCACAGCCTCCTGTGTCTCAATCAACGCAGCGATATAATCTGGCAGGTAGTCCTCACTCAGCCTAACATACGCCACAGCCAGATATTTCTTCCCATCTTCGCCGTCTCTGGTATAAACAGGCTGCTTGAACGAGTCGAACTCCTCCTGCGTTATCTCCTTTTCCGCGATGTAGATGCGTATCGGATTGCCCTCACCGGTGGCCTGGAATTTCATAGCCTGCCGCACCATCTTACTGCGCTTTTCCTGCTGGTCTGGGGGTAACTCGCGGAATGGCGTGCTGCCCCATTGGGCGCCGCTGCCGCGTGCTGCGAGTGCGGGGAGCGCGGCGTCGAAAGCGTCCATCATGAATTGGGCGTCTGCTTCTGTTGACAGCCTGATGCTGATTTTGGATGTTGGTGGCATTTTAACGATTGTTTTGCTTGATTAGGGTGTAATTGATTGATTGTAATATGCTGGGTCTGAATTGAGTTTCGATGACGAGACTATTCGTTGAGAACGAGCTGATCTCGAAACTTATCTATTCACTCATGTTGAAGCCCCTTATTTATCATTTTCGTGAACTCCCACGTCGGCGTCGAACTCGATCGAACGACGTGGATTCAGGCAACAATATAACGCTGCCTCTAGTCCTACGGTGTAGGCAGGGGTACTGCCAAAGTGGGAACATATCCGACTGAAATCGACTCTTTGCGATCTTTCCCTATCTCTCGCGAGGTGCTGTACACGCAATTGTACGCGCAACAACGGACAGATATGCTGCTCGAGATGCAAGGCAGCTATTTTATGAGAATCCTCCATCTCCGTTTGACCCACGATTGTAGATTTTTGTAGAGTTGCGGGGAAAGGCGTTGAGTTCTGGTGTCTTGGCTTACCACTCAGTGAGTCAATATCCACTATTATCGCGAGAGCTTTCGGTGGGAGTTGAGTGGCCTCGTCGCCAGATAGCTCACGCGACCAATGCTCATTCATAGAATTTTTTATTGTGGTATGCGCGTTTTAACCGAGGCTCATGCTCATATACCAGCTTGTGATCCAGGCCCAACAACAGCCAACTCTCGTTTATGTGAAAGTAGCGAAAATCGAGAGGAAGCTACTCCAGCAGACGAGCACCGAAGATGATGTTACATGCACTGTCATATCGGTTATGTGAGTAGCGCTTCATGATCACCTCCTATAAGCTGTTCAAATGCTGTTCACTATGGAGCATTGAGGTTGCTTGTTCAATTCATGTGCAAGACTTCTCTGGGATGCCTTTTCCGCCAAAGGAAGTGTTACACATGAAGCGAATCCTAATATAGGTAGACTTCTATATTTCAGATGTTGCCCTAGGTCCTAAGGCGATGCGTGTCTCAGTTGTAAAGCTCAACTCGATAGCTCTAACTTACTAGGGACCTGATAGTAGCTTCACCAAGCATTCGAAATCAGCAGCAGAGGTTGGATTCAGTTATTCAGTCCATCAGTACGAGAGCTTCTTTGCCTTCCTCGCCTGAGTGCTTCGACAACCGGTTTGAGGACTGCCTTTTGAGCTGCTTACATATGAGGCTGTCATAGGTATTGGATTTCCTTACGAAGGAGGAGTGATACGAATAAAAGAAACGCCGTGTGCATTTGATATAAATATCGAGGCCTAGGCCGGCCAAGAATAGCAACCACCAAATCCTCTTCCCAAACCCAGGCCAACTGAGAGAGTCCAGGAGGGTTCGTTGGTGGTGTTTCATTTCAGCAACCTTGCCTTGTAAGCTGATTTTCCCTCTTCGGGCAAGTTACACGGATACTACCGTCAGCGCATTTTGGTGTGTATAAGCTTCAGAAGGTCATTATGTCCCGATGACTATGTCAATGGGTCATCAGAGTCAATATGCTGTTTCATTATCATAGCGATAGTACTTTCTAGTTGCCTTGCGGTCGAGTCGTCGTCGGTTGAGGCATATGTCAATGTCGAATGAAGGTGATGGGCATGAGGAGCTGGGGCCGATTCTGGACTTTCCAGGGGGTTATCAGGCCAAAACCCTGATCGGGCCTAGAGGCTAGCACCAACAGTCGGTCTCTGAATCCAACGGTACAAAGTGACAAATCCCCACCAAGAACGAGCGAGAATAGCAGAGGACCCCGCCATGGTGAACCCCTCCAACAACGGACATTTCCAAATGTCGATATCAGCGCCAGGATTGCTGACTACATCCTGATCTTGCGTTCCTGACTAGACCACCGAGCTACTACCTTTGGCATTATTACGAGCAGGCTCTGCTGTCGACGTGACGAGGCTTTCATCATTCCCCCGTTGTCCATTCTTCCCACTGCCCAGTCTCTCCAGTTGCTATTGCTGCTCGTTGCCCCTGACCGTTCGCCGTGCTCTTGTGAGAAAGTAAACAAAAAAAAAACCTCCCTGCCAGAAACCACAATGGCTGAGATCTACCGCGCCAGCACGACGGCGCCCGTCAACATCGCCGTCGTCAAGTACTGGGGCAAGCGAGACGCCAAGCTGAATCTACCCACCAACTCCTCCCTTTCCGTCACTCTGTCCCAGGACGACCTCCGAACTCTCACCACCGCTACCTGCTCCTCTTCCTACGGCGTCGAGGGCGACACTCTAACTCTCAATGGCGCCCCCTCCGACATCTCGGGTGCCCGCACCCAGGCCTGTCTGCGCGAGCTGAGGACCCTGCGCGATGCCCTCGAGCAGAAGGACCCCTCGCTCCCAAAACTTTCGACTATGCCTCTGCGCATTGTCTCCGAGAACAATTTCCCCACTGCGGCCGGTCTCGCTTCGTCGGCAGCTGGTTTCGCTGCCCTTGTTCGCGCCATTGCAGATCTCTATGAGCTCCCCAGCAACCCTACCGAGCTCTCTCTGATCTCACGTCAGGGAAGTGGCTCAGCCTGTCGCTCTCTATTCGGTGGCTACGTCGCATGGCAGATGGGATCGAAAGCTGATGGCACCGACTCCAAAGCCGTGCAGGTTGCCCCCGCATCTTACTGGCCGGACATGCGCGCCCTTGTCCTCGTCGTATCCGCTGCCAAGAAAGGTGTCAGCTCGTCCTCGGGCATGCAGCAGACCGTAGCCACATCGGATATGTTCCAGCGCCGTATCGAAACGGTGGTGCCCAAGCACATGAAGCTCATGGAGGCGGCCATTGCTGCCCGTGACTTCCCCCAGTTCGCCGAGGTTACCATGAAGGACTCCAACTCATTCCACTCCACTTGCTCCGATACCTACCCTCCCATCTACTACATGAACGACGTCTCGAGAGCCGCCGTGCGCGCCGTTGAGGCCATCAACGCCGCTGCCGGCAAGACCATTGCCGCCTACACGTTCGACGCTGGCCCGAACGCCGTTGTGTACTACCTAGAAGAGAACAAGGCTACCGTCGTGGGCACTTTCTATAACCTGTTGGCGACCACTGACGGCTGGAAGGACGAGGCCAAGTCTTTCACAGCTGGTGTGCAGTTGGATGAGGGTGTTGCTGGTTTAATCCAGGGCGGAGTAAGCCGAGTCATACAGACAAGTGTGGGCGAGGGACCCGTCAAGACGGATCAACACTTAGCATAGAGGAAAGGATCTGGGCCATGATTTATTTGAGCGAGTATATAGAGGTGGCTTCAGACTACACATTGAAATTGACACATAAAGCGGATTCCATCACACACCATCAGGCTCAAGATATTGCTGCATCATTTCGTCGGAATTTGTGTTGCTGTTTGGCGTCTCATGAAGACGCGTGCATGAATGGGACAGCAATTGCCATTGCATCCTCAACACAGATAGGCCCTGGGATATTTATGAAAGGGACAATTCCTTCCCTTTGATGCCCTCGCACCTCGACCCCCAAAAAGGGAGTTCGGCCGCCTACCCTGTAAAAGACCCTGAATCGAGGCACCACCGGGCGCCCCATTAAAATTTCCAAAACAAGAGGCGAGGCAGGGAAATGTTAAATGGCATCAACGAACTCCACCACGAAATCCGCACCGTCCAGCTCGCGCTCCGAAGCTAAGCTATCGTCATTCGACTAGGAATTTATTTAGACAAATTTAGATGGACCCGAACTCACCATGCTGCAAGATCTAGTCGATCAGATATTCCTCGACCATCACCCAAATTCCGCCGCCATCCCTCCACAGACTCATACTCCAAACCGCCACACCATGTCGTCGAGCGATACAAAAGCCGAGGACAAATGCCCTGTCGACCACAAGAGTCGCGAAGCTTGGCTCGAGAAAGCCCGCGCAGCTTCAGCAGAATCTAATGCGGCGACAACGAGCTTACCGCCGTCGCATCCGCCGATAGACAAGACCACAAGCGCAAACGCAGACGCATGTCCAGTCGACCACGGAGCGCGGGAAGTCTGGATGCAACAAGCCCGCGGCGCATCATCACAGCCCTCTACAACTACACCAACGCCATCCACACAGTCATCCACATCATCATGGATATCATACCTTCGCCTTCCTTTCTCCTCCTCTCCCCCGGCCGCCCCAGCACCAAAAACGGGCCTCGACACATCCCGCGAAATATCCACCATCCCCCGAACAGCCAACATACCCACCACCGACCCCGAGATAAAAGCAAGCACCTACACTGCGTCCCATGCGCCCGCCAACAATGAACAGGAAACAGGCGCAGATAAAGGTACAGGGAACTGGATATACCCCTCGGAGCGCATGTTCTTCGACGCCATGAAGCGCAAGGGCCACAACCCGGAAGCAACAGACATGCGAACCGTCGTCCCGATCCACAACGCCGTGAACGAGCGAGCCTGGGCGGAAATCAAGGAGTGGGAAAAACCCTGGTTAAGAGGCTCAGCGTACGTCTTTCTCCCTCTTTTCATCTCCCCGCACCACTTTGTCACCACACTCTCTTCTTCTAACATCAAACCGCTGATAACACCCACAGCTGCGAGACCCCCCGCCTCCACTCATTCTCCGGACTCTCCTCCAAAATGTCCCCAAAAGCACGGATCAACACGATGCTCGGCTACCAAGCGCCCTTCGACCGGCACGACTGGGTCGTCGACCGGTGCGGCAAGGAAGTAGAGTACGTGATCGATTTCTACGCCGGGCGCAAGGGAGCGCCCGACGGGAAGCTGAGTTTCTACTTGGACGTGCGACCGAAGCTTAATTCCTGGGAGGGCATCAAGATGCGGACTGCTAAGTTCTTGGGGATTGAGGATTATTTTTAATGACTTACAGTTTGCTGCTCATTGGGCTGGGAGAAGAATGAGGAAGACCTGAGTAAAGGGCTCTGGTTGGGATATAGGATACGGAGTGATGAGTAAGTGGTGAGTGAAAAGTGTAAAAGACCTGTACAACTAATGTATCACGCGGAGAACATTTCCAAGATCCAGGAGAGGAGAGACATCAGAAATGCATTGAAGGCAAGGCGTTTTTGGTATTGGTATATCATGAGGGCATCGCGTCTACATCCATCACACACTTCCTTGGTGTGGATGCTGTGCATCTTATTGTACAAGCAAATTGAATTGCAATCGCCATTTCCCCTGTTAATTTCTCTGCCCGACCCGATGTTGTTTTCGCCCGAGACAGATTGCTCTTCATGTGCCACTTCTCAGGTGAACTCACGTCGACCTCAAACCCCTGTTTTATTCGTAACTTACCACCATGAGTCCTCTTCTCCAGCTTTTGCACCATCTCCACTGACGCGAATCCTGACCGCAGGTCCTGTCTCAAGAGCACCAGTGTCCAGATCCCAGCCAGCAGTCTTCAGAGCTTTAAGGAACTCCTCGTTCTTTTGGATGCGTTCTGATGTCGTTGATGGACAGAGCGGCTCCAACCAGGCCAGTAGGGCATCACGCGTTGAGGCTCTCTCCTTGAGATAAATCGTCCTGCGGGGAAGGGGAACGATCACGTACTTGTTGTTCCGGTAATTATACAAGTCTCGTGGTTGGATCTCTCCCGCAAGAGGAGCCCTGCGAGCAAATACGCTGGTGCTCCACGACCTCTTGCGGGAGAACAATATGCCTTCTCGAGCAGCGACTTCGTCAGGACGCAGAACGCGATCGTAGCGGGAGAATTCTTCATTGATCAGATCAGCCCGTTGGCGATTGATCGTGCGCATCTGCACGGAGCGAACAGCTTGGTAGTTGGTCCAGAGGTGGAGGCCGAGAAGGATGAGGGTCCAGACCCAGACAGCGAAAGGACCCTGGACAAAACGCAGAAATACGCTGCCGACTAGCATACCCACCAGGCTGATGACCGTCTCCTGACTGCCATCCTTGGCGTTGAGCTCTGCGAGATTACCCGACTTTGCGAAGTGAGCACTGAGACTTGCTTTGGCGGATGCTCCTGAGACACCGCACAGAGCCTTGAGGACACCTGAGGCGCAGAGTGCGGTGACCTTGGCGGGACCGGGGAGGGTAGGTGACAGGATGTCGAGGATCATTGATGTGTCATTGAAGATGTCGGCGAGAAAACGGTAGAACTTGCACTCGGGCTCAATGGCCTGGCCGAGCCGATGGGCAAAGAGAATGGTGGCTATGCGACCAGTGGACTCCTGAAGGACGGTGAGCAGCACTGCGCCTGTGGCGCTTGAGGTGGCATTGCCAACGCCAAAACCCTGAAGTACAGCTCGCGACGACAACAGTCCGGCGATGGTGCTAGAGAAGGCCTGGAGCGAGTCCTACAGCACGAATTGGTTAGCAAATGAAAAGCATCCAGACAAAGGGAACAAAGGCGTACTCACATAGATCTGGTAAGGCGTGTAGTCCGGAGTGACAGTGTGAGGATAGCCAGCAGGCAAGAAGACATCGAGGACCTGACGCACGTAGCTGCGACGCTTGGGCTTGGCGTTGCTGCCCCGGTCGTAGGTGCAAAGCACACCAGACTCATCCGAGGCACTGATGAGCTTGGGTGGTGGATCCATCTCGACTTCAGATACACTGGATCTGACGAGGGATGCCAGATAAGCTAGCATCAACGATGGTGGTGAGGAAGATTTGCGACGAATCTGATGTGTGCAGTGTGTGAGGTTGGTGTTGATGCAACGCATGTACCCCACGATTACCCCACTACGGCGTCTTGTTCACTGAGAGGCCTAGCTGGCAGCAAAAGCCCAGTGCACTGCAGATGTTTGTTTGCGAATGAAGCACGGGCGGGCAAGCACGGGCAGGTACCTTCAGGTAGCAACCTCCTGTGTAACTCTGGGCAAAGCCTCATAGAGAAGGTTCGATAGGGGCCATTGTCTGACTGCTCATGCCCGTAGGTAGGTACGGTAGGAAGGACCTTTAGCGAGAGCCATCCACCCTTCAATTGAATTTTGTAGACAGCATGCGACGTCGTACGAAGATGGAACGAATCATTGTAAAATAAAACATTCAAGATCCAATTTCTCGAGCTCACTTGACAGCTTTGCATTGTACCTATATGAAGGAATGACCTGGCTTTCGACATGCCCTAATGTTGGTGGAGAATTGGAAATATCACAACATAATAAGTTCAATTCGACTCAAAGGCATTAAGAGTACAAAGGAGCGAATGGAAGCGATAGACATATTCTCATAGGTCGTCTCATTCCCAACTTGCTTGATCAATCTGAAAACTGCTGCTCATATGCTTGCCAGCTTTCGACTAGATGAAATGTTGGGACGATTCAGGAGGTCCGTCTCATTCGCTTCGTTTACCTCAGTGGCTGCTTAGACCACCCAAAGCACGCCTCTTTCCTGTAACACACCAGTTCTTTGCCCCTCGCCTTCTTATTCACAGTCTATGTTGACAGTGGTTTGAGAATGGGTCGAGAATAGGTGCATGTGTAAGAGGATTGTGAGTAGCCGAGTTGGATATCAAGAGTCAAAATAATGAGGCTTCAAGTTGTTACAATCTGTGAAATGGACAACGATTTCCGCGACGTCAACAGTCAAGGTTGAACCTGCAGTGGAAGACATCAGTGTCGCAATCACCTTTGTATGTTGTAAGCCCGCTATAGTCGGAACATCCTCTCCGAGGCACAATGTACTATCTCGCAAATATGATAACACAAGCCTGTAGGGACCAAGAAACAATCCCCTACTTCTGTTGTCAAGCTGGACAGGTGGTCTCAAATATGCTGCTGTCCTACTACTTTTACACCAAGTCTAGGCAGTATAGCAAAAGGAAGCAGCGCCTACATCAACTAGAGGTAATAAATGTTCGGATGCACAGGAATACAAATGAATGTGCTTCCGCTCTCTGCAGTAGAGCAGGCCAGAAAGGAAAGAAGTTACCGGTAGAACTCAAGCAAGCACATAATGGAGAACCGTGCCATCACAGACCCATTAACGTTACCACAAAGTCGGAGATACATAGCACAATCGTCAAACTGACAACTTGAATTCGGCAAAGAAGGATATTTGTAACCTTCCACTAGTATAGGGCTCTTCCACTGCCAGTCACAGATGATGGTCAACGCCCAGTGAGCCACGGTGCTGCATTGCCTGTTTGGGCAAGCTCTAAGGCGTTTTGGCCAATGAGGTTTAGAATCCACTCAGTACAAGACGGCCTCAACTGGACAGATTTTGAATACCACATGCAATCTTTCGCCTGCCCATGTCTGGGAATATTTCTGTAGCGTCATATGCTTCGTTGGGAAGGCAGTTCCATCAGGAATGTGCATTTCTTCTGTCCAGAGGCTGGTCTTCCCATCCTATATCGCATTGGCAGTGGCAGGTGCTTGCTTGGCACAAATTGCCTGTGCTGCCAGTGCTTGCTGTGGAGTTGCACGTCGTTAACGTTCAAGCTGAAGGCATTCTGGAGGAAAGTTTACAAACAAATTCTGTTTGACAACAGAAAGCAGCAATTATCACATGGCACTACAAGAACCTTTTGTGTGGCAGTCTTGAACGGAGTCATTTGCTGGACTATTTTGCCTCGGTATAACTTGGAAAAGCAGGTAAGGTAACTTAATGCATTTTGTGCCTTATGGGGTGTCAATACTCGATCACCCCCTTAATCTCGCTGCTGGTTGCGAATTCAACTATTGGCTACGCTTGGGAAGAAGTTCTCAGCCCCATGACAACATTAGTAATGCATTCAGTTTTCCCACAACACCACCGGCAACCCAACCTTGGAAGGGTTTATACTGCTGCACCACTCAAGAGGAGGATACACAGGCCAAAGTCTCGAGCTGGCAGGCCAGTACTGATATAATACATCCACCTTGTGCGATAGTGCTGCAAACCAAGTGCGCGCACCCAATATCGCCTATTCGAAGTCGGGCCGTATATGTGTTGACGTTCATTATAGTTGATTATCCGACCTATGATCAGATAATTGTGCGTCGTGGTAGTTTTGGTAGTACCATGTGCCAGTTATTTCGTGCGTGACATAACGTCACTTTCAGATTCTACTTCGCGCAGTGTACCTTCGATGGCTGTATAACACCTTCCGATAGGTAAACGTATTCCATAGCGTCACTGGGTCAAAAAGGGTAGTTGCACATGTGCCCATAGTAGAAACCTTTCCCCACATCTTCACTTGTTCTTCTCGCATACGTAGTCAGGGCCTTATCGAAAGTCATCCAATAACACACTTGCATCATTTCACTCAAACCAGTTCGAAATAGTTCATCACAGTAACTCGTTATAACACCCACAATCATCATGGCTTCTTCAGACGGCTCGCACAACGTCAGCCAGGTCACAAGGTCCCCTACCCCAGGGCCAGCACCTTCGAGCCCGCAAGACCTCGGCTTCGTCCCTCTTCGAGATCCTCCTTTCGCGCGTGGCTCTATGACTCAAGGGGAGTCTTCACGTCAACAACAGAGACGTGCGGAGATGGCGTCCGCGTCCACTGCCACCGCTGTTGACGACGACATGGAAATACAGCCCGCTGAGGATGATCGTCCGAAGACGCCCGAAGGAGAAGATCAGCCTGTGCTTGGAGCACAGGAGACCATCGCCCCATCACAGGTACAAGCGCAACAGCACCAGGCAGAGGCACCCACCTGCTGGGGCCGTTTCAAAGGAAAATTTCGATGGATTCCTGAGCTGGACCTCCCGCCCTGGCCATTCCCCTTCGTAAAGATACCATTTGTCTTTGTGCTACTGGCATTCCGTTTCGTTGTCATTGCTTTGGCATCAGTCGACTTGGTGTAGACAGCCAAGTTAATTGCCCACCAGCGGATTAGCAGCTCCCCTTGGGCAACCAGGGCCACTATGTACTGCACCATTGCCACCGTTGTCTACAGCGTTCTGCATTTGATCTTCGTCATGATGCGCCGAAAACAACGAATCTTCCACATTTTCTATTGCCCGCTGGAGGCTGTGGCCTCTGTTTTATACTGCTTTACTAGTTTGGTAAGTTCTATTCCCATCTTCGAGCACCGCTTGATACTACTACATCTCCTTCCCCCACTGTCTATACATGGACAGCGGTGGTTATGCAGAATTAAATAACAACGGTTATTTGAAAATGCATAGCATTGGCTATTTGCAAATACACAGCATTCGTTATTTAAAAACAGGCATATACGACACCGGTTATTCGCATAGTCGCTGACTTTAGACAGTTCATGGGTTCAGCATATCGAATTGTGTTAAACTCGAATTGCTTCTCACAACTACCTCAAGATGTCGAAGGCAGGCTTCAAAACGAGTATATCAACGGTGGGTGTAGGCCCATCAACGTCACACTGGATACTTGCCCGACAGCAGTAGACTCGCAAGGTCGCGACTTAACACCGCAGCGCTGTGAGGTGGTAAGGGTGGTCACCTGCACCACTATCGCCTTGTGTCTGGCTTCGGCAGTAATGAGCTTCGTGTCGTTACATTTCTGGGGCAAGGATTACGACCAGGAGTCCAGTCAATGGCTGGAAATGATTAATAATGCTATGGTGATAGAAGCCAACCTAAACTCACAAGGCGGTGACATACCACTTGCGGATCTTCCTCCGAGGCGTAGCTCTGCGCCTGAGGAGCTTGATCGCCGGGGGCTAACCCGCAATGAGCGACAAGAAAGGCAGTTACGAGAATTAGTACAGGCACGACGTGCGGCTGCACAAGCAGATGCACACCGGCGAGGAACAGAACACGCAGAGGCAGAACAAAGGCGAAGAGCGACTCTATCCCGTTGATTATTCCGTTGACTATCCATTGTGGCACATATGCCTGGAAGGTCAGTAGACAAAGAAATGCGAGAATGGTATACGGAGCATACTCTACAGGGGCGTTGGAACTGGCAAAAGCACTTGCTTAAGAGCCAGTAGATTTACATGCCTCCTAACTTTCATACAAGATCATTTAAATACAATGCATACGCCTATATAATTTTGCCCTAATGGTTCGCGCGGCTGATGCCTCTGAAGATAAGATTTAGGATCAGCGGTGCCATCACACAATGTCGAACAAAGCTTGTAATTTTCCGATTATACACACGAATAACGATATGAGTTATATTCCGAATAACAGTTAGTCCTCAATCTGGTGAACCTGGTTATTATGACCGCGCAACGTGGATTAGCACCTATATCCCGAGAATGTACCGATTACGAGTTGCTAAGCCGTTTTATTTCTTATAGGTGGATTGTCCAAGTGCTTCGAAGGTTGTCCCGCTCATCCTCTATCTATCAACTCCTCACATAATGACGCAGTCCCACCACACAAAGCCGCTATCTGATGGCGCGATGGTGAACCGCATGGCGCAGGTAGTACAATACGACGGAGCGAAGGATATCATACTTCTGCCGCAATAAGTGTGTTGCGTTTGCGTTGAAGTTGCAGGCGTACGATAGCCGGGCTAAGTTCCATGTATGGCCAGGAGGATCGCATAGGTTCGATATGATATTTGCCAATGCAGAATTGTCGTTGTTGTGGCTGTAGAATAAGTTCAGTTAGGCAAAGAGAATGCTCGCATCTACGATTTAATTTCGTATCCCTCGAGAATGCTTTCTGCTCAAAAGGGGACACAGAAACTTAAGCGTTTTCCGTTAGCTCTGCGCCTCTATTGCGGTGTTGTTGAACCACGCCTTCGATATCCTCCCGAGCCTCGAGACGACTTCAAAAAGCCCTGGGGCCGCGTATAAACAAAGACGACATGGAATGAGACCACAGCTTAGTCGAACCGCGGCTCGTTGCCGTGCCGTTCCTCTCTTTGCATTGTAACCAAGTCGAGAAGAGCATTGTAGTAAAATCAGCAGTTTAATTGCCACCGTGGCACTCTAGTTCTGCGTGATAGTATCATTAGCAAGAAGTCCGAGGGGTGGATGTCTGATACAAGCGCAGCAGCATTTCTCGTTGGTCCATAGCATATAGGATATCTAAGGTCGTTACTCCTGTTACTGTGTCCTGCATTCCATCTCTGAAGCTATTGATGTTCATGTTGTTGTGAGCCTGAGGACTAAATCGTAGATAAGTAGTACCTTGATTGGGATTTGCTTCGTGGTAGCAGTGGTGAGGTGTTGTACCATGCCGTTGGTGATGATGTTGCCTGACTCAATACCCAGCTCCCAACGAAGGCATCCACCAACAGAGACGAGCGTCTTTTCGATCACTTGCAAACACACTTGAATGTTGAAATTTGTACTAGCGTCCGTGGGTTTGAGAGACAGGTAAAGTTGATATAATACTGAGTGATTGAGTTTGACACATTCAACACACACCTAATTACCTCGAGAATGTCGGTGTGTTTTTCTTCAAAGGGAGGCAGCCTGCATTTTGCGACTAGACCCAATTTGAGACGCCATATCATCTCATCTCTACGCGGAGTGTCCTGAATCACTGCTCAGCTGGTCAGTGATAACGATAACGAATTGCTGGTACAAGCCCTGCACATCGAGGTCGTCTAGTCAGAATGAGGGTGCTTTTTGGAGATGTATTTCGGACACTCGCACGATGGAGAAAATTTCATAGCGCATCTTGAGACCTTCCAAAATCCCCTCCACAACAACAGTCTCTCGCCGACGTTTGGATTTAAAATGGCTGAGCCAGCGACCGCACCTGCGCCTGCACCCGAGTCTGGGTCTGCATCTGCTAATTGGCGTGACTCGTCTAATTGGCGAACTCGTGAGGCAGGCTCTGCGCCATCCACAAGAGCGCCCAGATTCAATACTGGTCGATACGCCAACCCAGGCAACTCATGGCGAGATCGCGAAAAGAGGAATACTGAGAATACTGAGAGCCCTGACGGCAGTGGTGCGCGTCCCGTTGAAGCCTCGGACTTCGTCCCCAAAAGCCGGCCGTATGACCGGACAAGGACGAACAGACCGGCTCAGAGGGATGACGAGGGTGCTGCGAAGGCCATCGAAGAGGGACGGCGCATCTACATTGGCAATCTGCGGTACTCTGCTAAGCCGGAGGATATAGAAACTTTACTCAAAGCCAATGATCTTGGTCACTTCAACAATATTCACATCTCCATCGATCCGTTCACTGGCCGCAACCCCAGCTACTGTTTTGTCGAGTTTCCCGACGCTGATTCGGCTACCAAGGCGATGGAGATCTTGGAAGGCAAAGATTTACTGGGAAGAGAAGGTATGCAGGTCGTTCAGCGATCTCTCAAGATCAAGGATAATTTGCCCTCGAGCTGACAGTCAATGTAAAGTAAAATGCCGCCCCTGCCAGCCAAAAGGTAGCGGCAGCGGTGGCAAGCCAACCGATGCTCCGACTCGCTGGGGCCAGTGGGAGAAAGCAGATAGTGATGGCCAGGGAAGGCAAAATCCTCCATCGTTTGACCGGTACCGACAAGACTTCACCGTAAAGCGTCTTTACGTTGGCGGCCTACCTAGGATGCATGACCAATCCACCAATTTCGCAGAGATTACGGAGCTTTTCAAAGACTTCAAGCTGTGAGTTCACGTCTCGTCACTCGCAAGATCACAATTTCTAACTTTCAAAAAGTGAGGCAATCAGCAAACGCGTTTCTGCGCACGAGAGCGTTCGTGAGAAACCTGGCAATCATGACTTTTGTTTCGTCGACTTCGCAACCGCCGAGGATGCAAAGACGGCGTCGGAAACGATGAATGGCAGAATGTTCCGAGGCGGACCCTTGAAAGTCAATACCGCGAAAGGTCGATCTAACAAGTGGCAGGAAAGGGACGATCTCAACACCAAGCCACACATCAATCAGGACTGGAGTGAGGCTTCATGAGAAGCTGTGTGACATGTCTTTCAAGGGAGACATTCTCTGTCTACTATTGACGCTGAGTCTACAGGGTGTGATGGGTTGAAAGGTAGATAGAGGCACACATTCACCCCGCGACATTAGATTTCTAGTCAAACAACATGAAAGCTGTGACAATCCACATAATCGCACGAATCGGATATCTGTCGGATAATCTTTTAAGATGACCATCGATTGGGTTTTCTGTGTAATACTATGTTTCTCGGTCATCAAGAGTCTCCGTGTGAAACTCCTATCAGTTGATTACCTCTTTCTTTCCAGTGCTGTGCATGTTTTGTCTTGCACCATCACTACCGCTCAGTCTTCAGTATTTGTATAAGCCTTGCTAACCCGTCTCGCCAGTGACCAGAAGAGATGTCAATGCCTGATCAGGACCACCTCTCTATAGAGTCGACTCTGCAAAGATTTGGAGCAAACTATGCTGGGAAATACGAGCTGAGTCCCATAAGACGTAGGCATAGCGGCGCGGAAGCGAGGCCTCTTCCGCAAACACCCATGTCTCGCAACCGTTGTTCTGGCTTGATTCCCAGGCGACGAATGGACCTTCATCTACATCATCATAGCCTTGTTTTGACTTCAATACAGCCAGCTCGTTCGTGGTAAAGTCGCGCAATTGTTTCCATGCTGGAGTGCCTCTCGCAGCATCACGGCCCAGCCAAAGGAACCCATGAAAGGAAAACAGGTCAATTTCAAGCTCGAGAACCCTTATCAGTGTGGCTCGCTGGTCTTCAAGAGATGCGGTGGTTTCAAGACCGTGAATGAACTTGATGCCTTCGGTTATCTAATGTTGATGTTAACACTATTGCCCTTGATAGCTAGTGTGGATGTACACTCACCCAGGTTTTTATTGGCGAGTGAATTTCAGTTCCCAACTCGCTAGACATATAGTCATTCAGTGACCTGAAATACACGTCACCTTGCAGTAGATCTAGGATGTCATGGCACGCTATAAGCGAGATAATGTCAGCCCGCAAATACCATGAAGGCCCGTACGCTCACTTACACTCGCGAAGCCTTCTCTCGTAATACTCGCAAACGCAGGCAAGCTGTTCAAGCACCCAAGGTGGAAATCTAGGGAAGAATGTGTCGACCAGATGTCCGTAATCCCAGGATAGTTCCATTGCTCGCCTACGGACTGTGAGGAAGAGCTCAGCGCGGTAAAAAGCCTCGTAGAAACGGTGTTGCTCTGTCAAAGAAAGCACAAGATGGTCCATCTGGCCTCGATGCATGAGCGACCAAGCGTCCGACGAGAATCTGTTTGCGAAGTTCTTGACGAGGTCGTGCATTTGTCCCATCTCCATCAGGCGACCCAAAGGGTAGCCACGCGCGTTGCAAATTAGGGTCTTGGGTTCGTTGAGCAGTGTATCAAGCAGGTCGGCGACAATCGCGGGGCTTTCTTCTTCTGTGGGCAGCGAGCAATAATTTGCTTTTGACAATGCGATCGAGTAAGGTAGTAGATCCAGGCCAATCTGTCGCTGCATGATGCCGAATGCCAACCTGGGGACTGTCTTGTATGCTCCGTAGAATTGCCGAGACGCAAGAATCGCAGGAAGAAGGGCCCGGATGTTGTCAAGCTCAAGCAAGATCATGACGATCAGCTCGCACGGTAAATCTTTGATGCCTGCCATTGTGTGTGCTGGGTCCGGAGGCCTGTCAGGCGCACGAGAGCCGTGAGAGACCGAGGAGGCTTGATGGGAGTAGCAGGACGGTTTCTGGTTGCGATACAGAAGGAAAAGAAGAAAGACTGCCTACACTTGATGTACATGTAGGAGGTAGGTACCTAGGTAGATAAGGAGGTACATGTAGGTAACGCTTGGATTGAATTGAATCGGCAAGGAACGCCGCTCAGGTACCTAGGTAGGTACATGTAGGTACTGTGCGCCATGCAACAGGTTTTGTAAGGCAGGTACGTGAGGCAAATGGCCTCGAGATTGGTAGCGGTAGCGGCTGCCGTTCGGTACCCTGTAGCTCTGAACGAATCCGCTGGAGATCAGTTGGGAATCAATATAGGTAGACGCTCAGTCATCTAGGCGTAAATCATTTCGAAAAGTTCAATGACGGGCTTGAGGTCTAGGTGTACTGGAGATGTGGTGCTTGCAGCTTGGCCAGACAATGGACTTTGAATTTTCTATTGCTGCCATTTAGGATTTCATTCAATGGCCGAGGTACTGTGCAGGCGGCGCAGCTAACAACAACGGGTTAGAATAACGATGTTGAATGTGAAGCAACTTCTCATTCTTGCGGTCCTCAAGTCGCACAGACAACTGCTCCGCCTACGCAAGAGAGCAGGTGTAGGAGTCTATCCGTTTCGTGCTCACGAGCGAGGTGTAAGGTGTAATTTGATGAAAGTTGGATTTCACTATTGTACTTCCACTCACCGGGAAAGTTATTGAGGTCTTTTTTGTTGGCTTGTCTGTTCTGGTGCATCTGATAAACATTACAGGCTGTCATCGAAAAGGTGTAGATACCGTGTCTAGAATTTCAACAAATCCCTCCTACGTACCTATATCTAACCGAGGCGGGACAAATTGATCAATATGACTGACATATGCCCGTACCCTCATTCTTCTACATCGATGATTAGATATTTACCAGGAGAATTTGGTGGTTGAATATCGTAGAAGCTTCTGTCACTTTCCCTCTTTCAGCAGGCATCCCCAGACCCTCTTTGGCAGTAGAAAGCAGTTGCAGTTTCGGGTTGCATTCTTAACGGGGAACTATCTGTGCGAAGCTGCACCAACATTCACTTGCAACTAATCAGACAGAGTGTGTTTATGGACAAGAGGGACTCGGACCCGCGTCTACAATATCCTGAACTTCAACAGGAGAAGCGATATGCTGTCGGGCTGCCAGTTCTGCGCCAACGCACACCAACATAGAAACACTGACGTCTGCCAAAAAGCAACACCCGCAAGGGCGAATTTGAATCAGCAATACCGTCACCGGTATGTACCTCGAGTCTCTCCTGATGGTGCTAAAGAGTCCACAAAAGAAAGATAGTCGCCGAAATTGCCATGACGGTGGCGTCATTCAATCTCAGTTACCAGCGCAGTTTCAAGAGCTCTTCTAGATATTTATACCGTCGCCCCGAGAGTCAAACACCAGCCAGATATTGACGACGAGGTGCTCCGCCCTTCTTCCCCAGGCGCAACCCCGTCTCAGCGTCCGCATACCATATCCCCACAGTCTGTCTATCATTCGAAATAGGCCATCAAGAAACATGTTGGCGGTCCCTCTAGGCGAAGCGTATCTACGTCCGTGCATGTGAAGGCATCGCAGCCAACCAAGTCAGCTCATCGGGCCTTCTGAAACTAGTAACTGCTCTAGGCGAGACAAATATGCTGGCAAACGGATCAGAAACCTGTCGCACTCACCCTACTCCTGTTTATACTAATTGTAGATGAAAACAAAACAAAAAGAGATGACCAGTTCGTCACGCTCGGCGATGCTAGCCTCGCAGACAGCGCCAAGCTTCTTGCCGACGCAGCTGAGAAAGGTGTCACCATTGTCGCCGAGCTTCTTGCTATGGGCCATATTTGGGGACAATGTGACAGACGCAGCGCTTGCAGACATAGGCATTGCGCCCAAGATCCCACAATTCCTCATATAGACCATGCTATTTGGCGACAAACACTTCAATGTGCATCTTGAGCCTCGAATCGGAGATAATTACTCGACGGCCCCTCTCTGGGCGTGGGAGCTGATACTGGGCGCCTCGCATGGCATTGGACATAACCTGTGTGCGCTTGGTGTTGGACATGGATAGACTTCTGGAGCAAAAGTCACTTAGTCTTGGTGCTTGATGGTCCCCAGAGGTACTGAATTAAGTGTAGTGCGACAGTCATGAACAGAACGCTCTTGTGAACGACATAAAACGCGGCATAGTTAAGCGTGTACTTAAGGCGAAGGCAGTAGTTGTCAAAGTTATCGGGAAACGCGGTTTGTCTAGATACGAAAGTGATTTTGCGATGCATTGCAAGCATATACCTACCTATTTTTAGTGAACTGGGCATGCGGTGAAGCCTAAACCATGTTGGCATCCGTAGGGATAACTGAGATCAACTGGTGAAGGATAGTCTCTCTGATTTCTGCCTGTGGTTGGATCCGATCCCAAACATAATAAAGGAGCAAGCGGCAAAGAGCAAGTATTGGACACCTTGAGTATGCGTCGAGGGAGGAGAAGCATAATCACTCCATATCGATAGGATTTGCAACCACGAAAGCGAATAGACTGTATAGGGTGTTAAATAAATCTAGCTCAAGGTATATCCTATTATACCTTATGGAAGATTCGTTAGTCCGTTCCAATAAAGATCTATGAAGAAGGAAGAAGGGACAAATGTCAAGGCTATAGATATACTCAAAAGTTCAACGAGGTAGTTGCCTCAGTACTATCTTTTCAGTCGGGAGGGAAATGGTTGCTCTGCAAGGTTGGGTATAGTTAGGATGAACCACAGGGCACTCTCAGAGCGGTCTGTTGCTGAAGAGTCTACATTGCCCGAAGACGTGTCAGCAAGGTAAGGGCTAGCTGCGACGGCAGGTGCGCCTGCTCCCAGTACATTCAATCGCGCAGCTTGTACCGCTGCAGCCAATGACCACGCGCCACCACGCGTCGCGGTAGGCATATAGGTACCAATAACTAGCTGCCTTTCGACGTTCCCAGATGGGCCGGTGACCACCGAGGCCACCACCAACTCTGGTCAAGTTAGTCAGGTTGAAACGTAGTCAGACTACGTTTCAGGTAGCGTCTGAGTGCAGAGAACACCGGTTCGAACCGAGGCATTACCCTTTTGCAATTTTTATTTTTAAGAACTCTTTTCGCCCTGCTATTCTTCTTTGCAAAAGTTTTGTTCGAATTTGCACTTCTTTAGGCTTTCCACCAAGTAAGTACTCTTCTAGTTGGCAGTTCATGCATCATGACAGGTGTACACACTCTACCCCTCAGGTACGTTTGAACATAGCCAGCGGACGGCCTCGCTTGGTTTCAATGAACATTTTGATTCGTCTGGAAACTTAGCAAACGCTGTTAATCACTTGAGCTGCCGGGGAGCACTGTTGCACGTTATGCTAGACCTCGAAATGATATAGCCAGGGATGCAGCGTCCAAGGGACATGTGCTGTCCACATGTTATTGTTCACTGTGCCTTTTTTTACCGACTGAACAAGTCCTTGAGGGCTGATGCAATCACTAACAATTTGGCTTCGAGTTCTTTCTATAAAATCCCACTGCCTTTATCCCGGGCCCCAGAGATAGCTCTTTTATTTACAACAACGACAAACCCACAAATGTCAGCAGTTGCAGTCCAGCAAATCCCGTGAAACACCACCCTGGTCCCAGTCTCGCGAGCAACGGGTTTATAACAGCCACGCCCGCGGCTGCCAACTCGCATCGAACAAGGTTGCTCGCGGCTTGTATGGAAGCCCCGAGACCAGGCCAGTAATCGAGAAGCAAAGTGGGGAGGCACTACATCATCTCGTCAGTCTACATCCTCTGGCAGAGTAGTAGCAAAGTCCACTTACAGTTTGCAAGAGTTCACAGAAAATTCCAATCAGAGATTGCAATATGAATGGTATGGCGATGTCCTATAGAAACTGGTCAGGCGTGAATAGAGCCAGGCGCAATTGGAGTCCTCACTGTTTCTACTTGTAATGTCCAGCCAAATCCAATGATGAGTGGTGCGCACATGACCACCGCATATTTACAAGCTGTCAACCGGGCGTGCCCAATATGAAATGCTGATAGGGCGCTGCCAGAAACACGGTTAGCAGTGTTACACTTCGCCGCTGTCGCACTGTAGTCATACTCGACCATCAATCTGCAGGCTCACATATCAGCTTCGCAATGGGCGTAGTGTGCTTGAAGTCTCAGGTCCAATCGAGCCAACATTCCAGCCGCCCTTCCACCTATCAAGCATCCTCCCCAAAAGGCACAAGCCACAAGAAGCGGGTCAAAACACACGTCGTATGCGAGAGCAAGTATGGTTGGAAGTGAAATCTGCACACATAGCTAGATCGTGTAATACACCCCGTAGCAAGTGGAAGCAATCAGCGTGCCATGATCCTTGAGTACTTGTATCGGAGAGATCGATTTGAACTTGGTTCGAGCATTGGCTTTGCCACGAAGCTCGTCTTTGGGGCAAAGACTTCGAATGAACGGTGCTCCCCAGCTGGAAGCCCTAAGGCTCTTACCTACAACGACGTTTCTCCCAGTTTCGGGAAACAGCATCGTGGCGATGGCGAGAACTACACCTGAGGCGATGCTCAGCAACCAAAAAACGGGGGCCACCTCCCCACGGAAAGGTAAAGTCCAATCCCGGTGATAAGCGGCATCCAAGTCGGCAACTCTTCCAACCTAAATGCAATAGCGCGAGAAGCAACATTAGTCACAATTGATTCAGATCATGTCTCAACTCCTTGTGAAATCAGCGACTTACGGGGTCATAACTATCCAATTATACTTAGATCTCGAAGCGGGAGAAAAGAGGTCGCTAACAACACCGTATGTGACGGAATATGCACCTACAACGGTTAGCAAGTAAAAAAAGGGGGCGGATTCTCGATCTTGGAGCGGGGGCTGAGATTTGTCTTAAATGGACTACGCAGTTGATATAACAGCGCCCTGCAGCGCCCTGATGTTTGACTTTAGGCTGGATTTGCATTGCTATCATGTTATTACTCGACATATTTATAATTAGATTCTAGGAAAAAGAAACCGAGTTTTTCATCAAGTGGTCGGTGGATAAAGGTCTCCTTTCATAATAGAACTAACTGTCTGCATATTATACATTGCGTAACACCCCAAGACCCTCTGCTGTGCAGAGATCTATCGAATCAACTCGACTTCATGAAATCCGAGCAACTCGTTCAACGAAGTAGACACAACCGCACATGACGACGAGGGGGTCCCTGGACTCTCGCAATTCAAATGCCTCGTAGACCTAGCGAATCAATTGAGCCCGAAGCATACCCTGGAACTTGGTGGGCTATGTGCATTCCTCCTTAGAGGCGGCCGTGTAAAGGAGACGATCGCGGGATGTGTATCAATGGTGAGTATGGTAACGTTGTATAGATAGAGGCGGGGCGGTAGGTAGTTCCATATAATTTAATAGCTCTTGTTGGTCGACTACGGATTGATGTATGCGGTGACCATTTGTAATGTCTGTATATTCACCCTAACATGAAGGGGTCCGAAGTGATGAGAAGGCCCCTCGACAAATCCGCGTGCTGGTGTACTTGACATGCAGTACTCAGCGCGCAGATCGCGCCCTGCGGACTCTGTTCTGTTGTAGATGTCGGCAACGTTTGCCCGCCCGATAAGACTGAAGACAGTCGAGTTTTGGCTATCCATGAGAGATATCTGGGTCGGTCTCATCACGACGGTAGCGTCGCAATTCCAAAATCGAACGACTATATCGCCAATCCTAGCTGCGGAGGCGACCAGACCCATTAAGTAACCAGTTCCCAGACACATTCTTGGTTCTGTATTCTTGGACGGCTCATCGGTACTTGCAGCCTCACCTGCAGTCACGGCTGACATGGAATTTAGGCACTGAGGGATATCCTCACCCTGAGCGGCAGGCCATGCGATGACTTGATGATCATGAATGTTCCGGATGCGATCGATATCACCTTGGTTGCATTCAATAAGTTTTGTCATGTACTCCTCGCCTATCCCGGCGTATTACTTCCATGTCGTCCGCCATGACATAATGTTCAGGCCAACAAGCCTTCCAGTCCCCTTGAGCGCGGGATGAACTTATGAGGGAACTGTAGTCGGGTCCCAACTGTATGATTTCCCCGGCTATGTATCCGACTGCAGTTATGAAGCTAGGAAGGAACAGATTCTGTATGCGATTAGCATGAAATGTCGAATCTGAGCACAACGTAGAAGACTTACAGCGTTCACATTGCCATTCAGTATCTCTTCCTCCAACTTCTGGCCAAGTGCAAACTGTATTATGCCCTTAGTGCTCGCTCACAAACCATGACGGATGAGCTTTGCTTAGACGTTGTTTGATGTTCTTTTGCACTTCCGAATTCCTCGCCAATGCGACTTTTGATGCTCTTCGCATGGAAGTAAATGAGCTTGACCACTTTGGACCAAATCTCAAAGAATGACGCTGCGTAGTTTATAGTGAGCGTAGCTATGGATTTCGTGGGCGACTCGTCTTTTGTCGAAATGTTTGAGCTTCCTCTGCGGTCACTCTCCCAGTATGGTTGGATGTCATTAGCGCATCCGAGCAGTCCGAAGATTCTATCCCTCAATTCCGAGCATTTATTGTTCGCGAATGTCTCGATCAAGGTTTCCAACCTCATCATGTCCGTGTGTCTCTTTTCACTAATTTCAACAAGCTGCCGCATCGGTCCGTATACATTGGGCAAGGACGGAGAGATGGGCCTCTCATCAGCACGCGTCCATTGCCGGAATTCATCAAACGTCCATAATTCTGACCCATAACCTAAGACGAGAAGGCGTGGCAAACAAACTTCTGGTACTATCCATAAACGCGACCAGTAGGCACTCTCAGCGATACGCAAGATCGTGTCCTGATTTGGACGCGGTGAAGATCTCACATGGGTCTTCCCTATCAAAGTTGCTGCTAGATGTCTCGTCTGTCCTACTTTCCACTCCAGGGACATTGAGCGAAACACCGCATTTGGTTTGGCATACTTTCTGGTACCAATCCAGGAGACGACTTTGATTGCTCGGCTATAAATAAAAGACATGAGGAACACTTGCTGATTGCGCTCGTCCGTGTTGGCTTGATTGATGCAAACGGCATCGACCCAGAGGTTTATGGTATGTGTAGGAGAACGGAGATGTAACAATGCCAGACACAAATTGTGGCCCACTTGAAGAGACTCATTGCCAATTTTCAGAATAATGGGATCGTTAGTTGAGCCGTGATAGGAGATCGAAAGTGACGAATTATCTGAATAAGAGCCGCCCCAAGTGTAAGAGAGAGCAATGTATCTTGACTTCTCACGAAATGTCACTGGCGTGAGAGTGCCAACCAGAGCATCAGAGAAGTCTCCCGGTGCCAGTGTCAGTATGCGAATGGCATCGGCGTCTGCGGGTAAGGGAGGGTAAGCAAATGAAGTCATACTTCCAGCAAGCAGTCAATATACCGAATCGAAGCACTGCAGTCAGGTTCGGAGCGGGGTTCCCTTTTTGTTTCCACATGTATTTACACAATATAGGGGCTGGTATAACAATGCATATAACGCAGCCTTGCATTGGCTACATGCCCAAATCGCCAACATAACAGGACTCGCATCAATCCGAGACCAGTCTTGCACATTCACCAAGCCAATTATATGTTCAAAATGGATTTAGTTTAGAAACGTAATGGCATCTTCGACGATTTCAGAATTTACCTGCACGTAATCATGTACATAAGACACCATTGTGTCATATATGTGTGTGGCACGATTGGAACCGCTGCGTTTTCATACTAGCGCAACCTGTTCATCTATCAATGTACTTGGATTATGTACCATTTTACGCGCATAGTCGTTCGTTCTGTGCTACTATGATAGTGCCACATGTACGCCCTCTTTTGGGAATATTCCAATAGTGTATGTATGCTTTTCCGCTCCTACGGGTTCGTTTGGACTATTCGGGGCAAGTCGAATCTTTGGGTATCTCTGAAGGACTCTAATGACTGCGTAGCTCGCTTCCATTAATGCAAAGTCCTCTGTAAATTGTCAATGATGCACACAGAATATGCGACTTGGAGAAGACTCACTACCCAGACATAACCTCGGTCCGCCATGAAAATCAATGTAGCCAGCACCCTGACGGGCTTTTCTGATCAGCTCGCCGTCTTCCCATCTTTGCGGCCGGTATACTTTTGAGTCTGTTCCATAAATCGATTCTTTTCGATGGAGATGATATACGGAGTATGCAATGCCTGTGCCAGCAGGCAACATGACTGGAGACGCGCCATCTGCTCCTCCACCTCGGGGTAGAACAGTTACCTTGTTAGCGAAGCGAATGTTCATAGGCAGTGTCGGATAAAGTCGAAGTGCTACACAAAATTAACTTAGTTTATGATTACAGGATTCATCTGAGTTGACGAAAGAACAGGGCATTTACTCTCGCTAAGGCAACATCGTAAGAAAGGGAGTTTCTGGATTTCTTCGCGAGATATATCCCCAAATACGGGAAGATGCGAAATCTCATCCTGCAGTCGCTCAAGTATGTCGGGGTTGCGAACAAGATGAAAGCTGGAGAAGCAAGACAGCAGTCAGCGAACAAGGATAAAGTTTGCAACAGCGAATCTTCTGCTCACAATGTCCAGGATATCAGGCTTGCCGTCGAATCTCGTCCAGCAACAAGGACATGTAACAGTTGGTCGCGGACAAGGTCGAAATCCTGCATGTCTTTCCAAAGATCAATTATGAATGCATACTTCTCGGCTGCGGCCTCTTCTCCATGTTTTTCCAAGTGTTTGAATGCTCTCGAAGCAAAAAATGTAGCCCAGTCGCGTACAGCTTTGCAAGCTGTTCTGAATCTGGGAGGATTGTATAGCCAGCCTGCATCGGCAAGCCGGACACGTATTCCGCAACCAAAAGCTGCATAATCAAAATTGTCTCGCACCGCTTCGCGATCTGCCTTAGACAGGCTGCTGTGGGGCTCGCCGAATAGAAGCATAGTGGTGGTTGCAAGAGTATACTCGAACATCAAGGGCTTTAGATCAACCTCGCCGTCGACGGCAGCCTCGGCAATTGCGGTGACTAATATCTCAACTAGGGGCGCGAAAGCAGAGGGAGTTCCCTGCTGTACACGCACGAACTGACGGCGGATGATTTCTCTGGAACGTTTCCATGCTGGACCATCCTGTGCGAAAATTCCTTCCCCAATAAGGGGCGAGGAGGCAATAGTCCGGCTACCAAGGGAGTAGTCTTCAAATCGAGACGAGAGTATAGATTCGATGTTCGCGGGATCGGTCGTAAAGTAGCCAGTTGCTCCAAAAAGATGGATACGACCTGTATCAGCCAGGTCCAAGAAAGGAGTTAAGCCTTCAAATGTATGATCGCTGAAAAATATATCGTATTGCTTTTTAACGAGATCTAAAGCAAGAGGCCATTTATATGGCAGGAAGGGAAGCACGGGCTTGCAATCATTCTGTGCTGCAATAGCAGCTTCAATCTAACATACAGGCCATATTTAGGCATACTCACAACATACGACAATCACAAATGAAGGGCATAATGGGTCGCTCACCTTCTTCCGACTCCTCGTTTTGTTATGGATATAATAGTATAGAATGACAACGCCGGAGAAAAAGTATAGAGCTCGGGCACTTGCAAACAGAACTATAATTCCTTTGGTGCTATTTTCACAGGCATTGTAGGTCAAACTGTCAATGCTGCGCATCTCCACGAGTTGTGTTGAGGAGTGTCCCCTTGAAAGTACAGCAGCGTCCTTGAAGGTCAGGTTATTAAAATTGATGAACCTCGATAAGCATCACACGATGAGTGCGTCTTGTGGGGGGCACGTGAAATCCAAGTTGCTTCGAAACTCTGAGAGTAGTGTGTAAAAGATGTTTCATTAGCCAAGTGACCGATTTCCGATGGTCCTCATCTGGCTCCAAGAGACGCGAGGCAAACAGAGCCAACAGTTGTGATCTCTCATAGATCTTGTTTGTGCGCGTCCCATGCGGTGTCACCCTGCGAGTACTTGGAGCAGCAAACTAGTTAGGGCCCGTGTGTCGCATTGGGTCACAACCCACCGCAGAGTAATGCAGGCAGGTACAGACGCAAGGGGTTGAGTCCACCCCATCCTTCATTGGAGCAGGAAGTGTAAGTGCGGTTCGAGAAAACGTCGGCGAAGGCTCTTGAACCTGAGCTCACAGGCGGGAAACGTAACTTAAATTTTACAGTCGGGACATGAGCCTTGAACTAGAGGATTCGAATTATACCTCTTTGTCTGACAGCTTTTGAATCCAATATAGAAATGAGTGGAAATGAAGACTGTGAAGTGATTATATGCCTCTAGCTGGCGCTCATCATATGTGATGCGACAGCGTTGAGACCTCAGCCTCAACCCGTAACAGCACCGAAGAGTCGAGAACGCACGCTACCTGTCAATAAAAACCTCGTCTGTCAAGGTCTAGGCGAGTTCTACATTTGGTCAGTCGTTTGTACTAATACGAGAAGTTCCTCAGTGATGATTGGGCATTAACCCGACGATGACCATTGCTGTTTCCAACATCTTGCAGGAGTCAAAGGTCTCGAGGCGACACATGTAGGAGAGCCTGAGGCGTTTACACCTACACCATTTGCTCGAACACCCCCAGGCATCCGACATGGGGCGTGTCTGGAAGGGTAGAAACTACGCGTGAGGGTATCATGATCCAAACTCTATCCACAGAATTGCGCATCGTGACAGCTATGGCTGCATCTCGCGGTACGGCCATGAGACACTGACAGTCTCCCTCTGGAGGTGGAGGAATTCATCGTCGTCTGAAGCCGCAAGTGATGGCAACAACATTCATCCGAAGTTGCTGTCCAAGTCGATGGCATCGCAGTTCGTCATTTAACGTGACATGAATTGTTTGATAATGATATAATGTTGCCGTTGAGTACCATCATCATCCTCCAAAGACAGTCATGGAATTTGAATCTGTCAGTCAGGTACTGCTTCACCGACCGTAGAACAACAGCCCGCCTACCAGTTCCAGGGCACTTCTTAAATCCGACAGGTGCGAATGAGACCCACCGAACAAGGGGCTCTAATTTAGGTGCCTGGCTCCTTACACCATCCAGTCCGACTATTTTGCGCGTCCACCTCCCAACGCCTCACAGCACGCTGTCGCAATCTGGCCGAAAACTAGGTACGAGAGATCAAGTGTCGGGCAATAATATCTGAAAACCGTGCTTTAAGTTCCCAGTGCCGAAGACACAACCATCCAATGGGTCACCACAACCGACACTTCGCCGGCGATCCCCACGCGTTAAGCGGAGCTTGGAGCCCCCCAACAAGCAGCGCGAAGTAAACATGACCTTACTATCCTCGCATGTTTTCCCAAATGAACAAACCACTAACATCTATCAAGCTTTTGCGAGGAGGACTATGCTGTCTCTTACTACTTCGCCGAGTTCATAAATACGTGGACAAATCTACTCTATGGTATAGTCATCCCGAGCCAGGGCAAGTATCACGAAGTCTACCTAAACTAACCATTCCGGAACCCGGTTAGTCTTCTTTGCCTTACAGTACATGTACGGTCCGGGCAGCCGTGGTATCTTTCGGCCCAAGATAGACTTTATGTCAGTTGCGCTCTTCGTTCTCGGCATTGCATCATTCCTCTTCCATGCCTCTCTACGACATGCTATGCAATTCGGCGATGAGCTTGCCATGCTCGGTCTGGTTTGGACCATCCTTCAAGGACTTCTCACCGTTCGGCGCTCATCCGGCTACGACAAATTCATCACTTTGAGCTTGGCAACCGTGTTTCCACTCTTTGGTGTCTTCTACGTCTGGACGGGTAAGATCATCTACCATTACGTCGGATTCAGTTTGGCCGTCTACTCGATCGTCTTACGCGGCATCTACCTCTTCTACTGGCGCAAGCCCGGTTTCCCGGCCGCCCAGGTCGCACAGTGGAGGATCCGAGGTCGCATCGCTCTTATCTTGATGATAGTTGCCTTTGTTCTGTGGAACATTGACCTAGAACTTTGTGCAGAGCTGAGAAAGCTCCGGCAACAAATCGGACTACCGTGGGCCTGGCTTCTAGAACTCCACGGGTGGTGGCACATACTCACGGCTATGAGTGCAGCTCGTTTCACGGATATCGTCAGAGAGGTTCAAGACGAGCTGAAGCAGGAAAAGAAAGATTGATACCCGTTTGGTTTTTCTTTATAGCGAGCGAGTTCTGGTTTCATACGCTGTTTTCTCAGCTCGCATAATAGTCTGGGATATCCAAAAACTCGAGAACATTGTAATTATTGACTCCGACGCAGCCCTTTAGAGCTTGAATAAGAGGAAAGCCGGAGAAGAGCATAGACAGATACCTTGCAACATGGTCATAGACTCTATATAAATCAACTCCAACGCAACTTGTTCCCCAGTTGAAAATCTCAATATTATTACCAGTAGGTGGTCTCGTCGGACTGCGCACAGACGGAAACTTTGTGTATCGAGGAGTGACCAAGCCAGCCGTTTAAAATGGGGCACTTGATTATAGAATACTAGTGATGCTTCTCTAAAGAGCCGCCTCTACTAGGAGTCAACTACCATGCGAGAGATAACTCCCAAATCACAGGATACTCTCCATTATGATTGCGCTGGTAACTTCTACCATTCCATCATCACTTCGGTTCCCAAAAGTGATTATCTTCATCCTGGTTTTCCATTTCAACATGTCGATTTCGATTGCAATTCTCCCAAAATTCATCTGTCGGTACAAAGGAAAGAAGTAGTCAAGCTGCCGAGAAAGTTAGCTTCAGGTACTTAAGACTTTCGAGGGACGAAAAGCTCTGGAACTATCCCAAAAAGATGCCACTTACGAAATCCGCGGAGGCGAAGACTAAGCTGAGTGATGCTTTTCTCGTCGCCGACGCCACAGAGGATCACAATCACAAGTCAATGGGGATGTTGGAGGTCACTCCAATGGTACGGGGGCTAAAAAGTGGGAGATACTTGAACAACGAAGCATCAAAATTCAGATCAATGGGAGTTCGAAGAGTCAATACTGCCGCCCTGGAGCCTTTTGTTTCGCTGGTCTTCATTGCGTGTTGTTGCGAATCGTGTTACGGGTCGAAACAATGAATACTACTTTATCCAATGCCGTAAGGACGCGATGATGCTTATGGGAAAGGGGAAAAATGTGAAAATGGCAAAAGGAAAATCGCTGGACTCGCGGGGAATTGAACCCCGGACCTCTCCCATGCTAAGGGAAAATCATACCACTAGACCACAAGCCCCGATTGTTGAAGTTTTTGGTGTTCTAGCTACCTATCAACCGTCCTTCCCCGATGATGAACCGCACCCCATCCTTCCAGTTAATCTCTTGATCTACCAACACCTAAACTGCAGCATTTGATTGCAATGGAGACTCTGTGGAATCCGCTTCCAGTTTGCTCTACTGTTGAGTCGCCTTGCGATCATTTGGTTTCTGTCGTGCGGACGCTGCCGAATTGCCACCCCATTGAATGTTGACGATGGACGGCTGGCTTACAGCTGTTCAGCCAGACATGACGCGGTGTTCTGCAGGAACAAGTCCCGGTCGCCGCCTCTTGCAGATCCCAGCTCCGAGAAACGCTCTTAAATCTTACGATCTTTAGTATCTTACGATTCACAGCCTACAAAATTCTACTTTTCTTTTCCGTTTTACTATTGAGTCTCTCGTTTCTCTTTCTGTAATCAACAATCTGTGAAGAAAAGTCTATCGACATGTCGAAGCGGCCATTGAATCTGCTCAATTCGTTGCGACCGCGTTTGTCGCAACGCCCGCAGTCTCTCCGACGCCCATTTACATCTCGCGCAAACCCCACGACGTCAAGACAACTGAATGGTCGCATAATAGCCGGTGTCGGTCTGGTCGCTATATCAGCAGCAGGCTACACACTTGTATGTCTTTATTGCCCGGAATCACGCTGTAGACCGATCAATTGACTGAAACGTCTCAATTCTAGACCACCCAGAATCCCACCAAACTCGATGCCCGCTCAGTAGCAGAACTCGACGAGCGAACCAAGCGTGAGGATGGCATAACAGAGCAGTCTCCTATGCGATTGCGCATGGAGCAATTCATACGAGAGCAGCAGAGAGAGATTGTAGCCGCCCTCGAACAGGTCGACGGCAAGCGCTTCCGGGAAGATACTTGGGCCAGGCCCAACGGTGGCGGTGGCCTCTCGTGCGTTTTGCAAGAGGGCAATGTCTTTGAAAAGGCCGGTGTCAATATCAGCGTTGTATATGGAACGTTACCCAAAGCTGCCGTTTCGAAGATGAGGGAAAACCACAAGAGTGTCGCTACGGATGAGGACCAGCTAGACTTCTATGCCCTTGGTCTGAGTCTCGTCCTCCACCCGCGCAATCCGATGGCGCCTACGGTCCACCTCAACTACCGGTACTTCGAGACCATGCGGGCCGACGGCTCATCCCAGGCTTGGTGGTTTGGCGGCGGAAGCGATCTGACCCCAAGCTACCTCTTCGACGAAGATGCTGTCCACTTCCACAGAACCCTAAAGGAGGCGTGTGACAAACACGACAAAGACTACTACCCACGTTTCAAGAAGTGGTGCGACGAATACTTCTCCAACAAGCACCGCGGCGAATCACGTGGTGTGGGCGGTATTTTCTTTGATGACCTAGACGATACGGTTGCCGACTCGGAAAACACATTTTCATTCATCCAAGACTGTCTGAAGAGCTTCCTGCCTTCTTATATCCCCATCATAGAGAAGCGGAAGGAAATGCCATTCACAGAGAAGGAGAAGGAGTGGCAGCAGGTCCGCCGAGGCCGCTATGTTGAGTTCAACCTCGTGCATGACCGTGGCACAGCTTTCGGCTTGAACGTGCCCGGCTCGCGAGTCGAGAGCATTCTGATGAGTTTGCCACTGTCAGCCTCATGGCGGTATATGTATGAACCGGAACCTCGAAGCCGCGAACAGCGTCTTATTGACGTGTTGAAAAATCCCAAAGAATGGGTTTGAAACAGGCGCAGGAGTTTTCTGGGGTAATACGAATGGGTAGCGAAAACACTAAACCGCAATCGGATTTGTACAAAATGTAGAAAATTGTAGATACCACATAAAAAGCACGGATATAGCGTAATGGCACTTGCGTCCTGTCGTCAGCGTACCTCTATTGTCTTTGGATTCAGTCGTGGAAGCGGGAGTGTGCCTTACACAGTAACACACCGTGCTGGATGCAGGCAGCAAAGTGCATCACGCAACACTCACCCTGCCTGCATTGCAACACCAACATCCATCATTCCGTTCCACAAAGCTCATTCACAGATCATTATACTCCGGACTAAAGACAACCTACCAATCCCAGTACGATGAAGAAGCACTTCATTCCCCTCGAGTCCAATCCGGAGCTCTTCACAGAGCTAATCCACCGTCTGGGCGTGTCGAAGAACCTCGCCTTCTTCGACCTCCTCACACTATCCGCTTCTGACACAGATTTACTATCCTTCATTCCGCGACCGGCACATGCACTTATTCTAGTCATACCAGCTCCTGAGGGATATGCAAAAGAGCTGGATGAGGTAGTCGAGAAAGACATACCCCTCCACGATAAGAGTGGCGACGAGGAGGACGCCGTATTCTACAGACAGACGATTGGGAATGCGTGCGGATTATTTGCTATTTTGCATGCTGTGAGTAACGGTGATACGAGGAAGTGTGTCGGTAAGCATCGATCTTTCTCCTTAGACTTGTTATAGAACACGTTTGCGCCGCGGTCGGTTGTCTGTCACTGTGGCACTTATTGATCATCATTTAATCACTGCATTCATAATATCTCGTCAACACATTCCCAATGAGTGGCAAAAGCCATACCATAACTTTCTTTTCCGGCCATCAGAAGAAGATTAAGACTAAGCACAATCACAGAACCGGACAGCTACATCGACAAACTCATCTCACGCTGCGCACCCCTGAAGCGCGAAGAGCGTATCGCAGTCCTCGAGTCTGATGATCAACTCGAAGCCGCACATGCATCCGTCGCCTCACGCGGCGATACAGCGCCTCCGCCTGACCCGACCATTGAGGTGGAACATGCGTACATGACGTTCACGAAATCAAGCAAGACGGGTCGTCTGTACCAGCTTGAGGGGTGCCGAAAGGGACCAATAGACCTGGGTGTTGCGCTGGATGACGGGGAGGACATGCTCTCTGAGAAGGCTCTGACTGCGGTGAAGAAGTTTGTGGAGGAGGCTGGAAAGGGGGATGATTGGTATGGGCTGGGATATAGTGCTATGGCTCTGTGTGTTACTGAGGGGAAGGACTGAGCCATTGAAATTTGGTGAAAAATATGATGATTGATCAAGGTCGCGAGGTTTGCCTCCCATCATCGCGCAATGACTTCAACTTGGCATTAGCCTAGTCGTCCAAATCACGTTTGGAGGTCCTGAGCTTACACATTCGATGCGAACGTTATTTGTGCATAATTTGGATTTTACATCTATCCGGGAGCCGGCGCAAGTGTTACATTCGGCTCGTTGGACTTCGCTTGACCAATCTAACTCTGTCGACGAAGACTGAACAGTTTCCATTCATTACAGTTAAGTACCAAGATTGTGTACCTTTTTGGTGGCCCCAAAACAATGTAAGACTTCGCAGTTGAACTATATATTCCGAACTTGAAATAGTTCTACTTGTGTCCAAACCAGTATTCACACCATTGTCTCCCTTTGTTGGGCGTGGAAATCACCTTCCTATGTGTTTACCTATGATCGGACCAGGTTTTCCTACTCATAGCCCCAGGGTTTTATGCGCACATCTATCTTGACGATTGTCACCCTGTTTCTAGTTCTATAGTTCTCATAGGATCAGAGTAAGGGTGAGCGTTGCCATTTGTCAAACCCAAATACGTCAAGTAAGCGCGGAAAGTCTTTTGTCGAATCGGAAAGACGGAGATCATGGCAAATTATGCGTACCTCTCATTGAGGAAACACATGTCGTTGTACATACTATCGCATAAATCAGCAGGGAGGTTTTGGAAGTGCGAAGCCGACTTACTCTTCTCGAATATGCCGTGAACCTGGAAAGCTGATCGAGTGACCAAAATTGAACTTAATTGAGTAAAGACGATTGCGATCATCCCACTGAGCTGTCGGCTCACTTGGAGGGCTTCGGAGAAGATATTGTCGAATGTATGTTTGGTTAAAACGGACAATCTCGCGACGCCACATGCCAATTTCGTATTCGTTGTGAGCATAAAGCACAGAAGCATCGAATACGACGGGCTCGCCGCTCTGAACGTCTACGCCGGTATTCTCCTCCCAGAGGTCGCCGTGTACTAAACACGGCTTAAGCGCTCTACCCTCGACTTGTAATGGCTCTAGCAGTTGTGGTATAGTTTTATCCACCAGTTTCGCAAAGGCGTTATCGAACTCTTCCCATGGGCCATTTACACGAACATCCTCCTCGAAGAAAGCTGTTATCAACTCAATGAAGCATTTGCTCCAGCTAGGCGTCCATGTATTGGGCTGGATGTTCTTGCCGTGGCAGGTTGGAAGATGAAATCCAAACATTCCAGTCGGCGACACGCTCTTTTGATGAAGTTCAAACAGCCTTGCGCAGAATTTGGCAGGATTAACTAGCGACATTTTCAGATCAACTAGCATATGAAATATCAGCCTTATATCATATGGAGTAGCACTTGCAGCTTGGAGATGTATTGGATAGAATTGGCGGGGGGAGAAGAAAGAGGGATAGTATTGGGGTTTCCCTCCTTTTCGCAAGCGTGGTGTTTGTATAGCATCCTCGTACACAGTGAACCTTACCCAATACTTGCAGCTATTGCTATAAAGTGAAATAAACATAGTATAGACTCGTAACATCTATACTCACGGACGGAGTGACTCACGGAAATCCATAACCAAGAAGTAGACGTCTGACGTTTCGAACTTGCCCCAGCCGTAAGGCTTGGGTGCAAAGAGAGGTGAAATGTCGCGGATTGCTTTGAGCGAATTGAATTCGCCTTCCATCATGAGCGCACCACGCTCGGTAGCGCACTTGAGGAAGTAGTTCTTAGGCGTCCCATCTGACAACTGCGCTGTGATTTTTGCGGTCTTCGTCCATGCGGACGCACCCCAGGTGACAGCATGGAGTATCTTCGTTCCCTCAGGAAGGCCTACGTCGATTGTAAGTGACCAATAGTAGGCGTATGATTTTGCATTACTGACATGACAGAACCTTTTCGTCTAAGACAAAACTTCCACCTGCATCAGGTAGTGCATGTTGAACACTGAGAACCATTTTATCAATGACGACGTGAGCTCTAGAGCTAGTTGAGCCGTGATAGTTAAATACAACAGGGGCGTCACTGGATGCTGAAAATAAGAGATGGAGAACATCGACAATATATCATCTTGTTTTCAAGCTCGAGTATGCCGGGAAAGCACAGCGAGACGCCTCCGCAGGCCGCACCCCCACAGCCGAACATTTTTGTTGGTCCTGAACTTCGTGCTGCAGATCCGGGCCTACTGCGGTTACCCATGTGACATCTGTCATTCGATAAGATCGTAGATGTATCATCCGCAAAGAGTCTCCGTAGTTCAACTCTGAGATGCTCAATCGCATTCGAGTGATTTTACTCTGGTAAGAATCCGTGGCTATAGAATATCTTTCCTTCTAGTGCAAGGTGAGTTATAATATGCCGCATACTATAAGATTCTCGATGTACTGAAGTGATCGAGCTGACCAGCCAGGACCTACTCACGAATGGCACATTTCTTGGCGAGGGGTAGTCGTGATAGGCAGGGGTGCCAGCGGCTCACGAGCGGTCTTCACTGGCTGACGAACTTCACCTTCAGCGGAAGCCCCTGTCGCCCCTGTCATGCCCCGGAATCGAAGGAAGACGCCCAAATCCCCACGTTACAAAGTCCGAATGTTCAACGAGCCAAGACGACTGTGCTGCTCAACCTGGTAGTCCTACGAAGGCTAAAAGCTTCACAGTAACTTCAATCAAAGCGTACTTCCGTCCAATGACAGGAGAAGACTGCTCTTCCCAATTATGTGATATCATAATCAGATCATCGGTCAAATTAGCTTAGCGATTGGTGAGGATACACCTTGGACTTCGCGCTTCAAGTACGCTTCACGAGACAGTCAATATGGTACGTTTCGAAGCAACCATGGGTATCGTATTCGACTATTAACATCGCCTCGAAGCTTCGGAGTATTAGGAAATCTTTCAAATCGAAGAAAAATGCGGACCCCTCACCCCAACAAGACCGAAGCAATACTCCTAGCCTTCAACCCGTGAAAACGGCCATCTCGGCATATCCACTCCCAGGGCCTGATGATGACGCGGAGTAAGTCAATACACTGTTTCGTCGTTCGGAAAACCCCAAAACTGCGCTGAGATATCTGACAATAAAAGGTCTACGTCAACCACGACGCTCCCTGCAGCGGAAACCAGCAGCCAACGCTCGAGAACGATTGACCGCAAGCAGGAGCCTCTTGGGTTGCATATCCTTCATGAACCAGAGGGGCAGCGGGCTATCGATGTCATCTTTGTTCACGGCTTGGGCGGCACAAGTCGTCTTTCGTGGTCTTGGAACAGGGACCTGAACTATTTCTGGCCCAAAGAATGGCTGCCGCTGGAGCCCGAGCTCAGAGACGCAAGGATTCTAACATTTGGCTATAATGCACATTTTATGTCGCAAAAGGGCGATCTCTTCAATATAACTGATTTCGCCAAAGACCTATTGCTGCAAATGAAATTTGGATCAGACTCGAACGTGAGAACATTCGATATAGGCAAGGTGTGATATCGAGTAGAGCTGTTCCTACCTTATACCACTGAAGCTGATAGCATTTAGGTGCCCATACTCTTCGTCGTCCATAGTATGGGAGGTTTGGTAGTAAAAAAGGTGCGTTTATATCTTCGAGTTAGAGTTGACAATGGACTCACATAACAGGCGTACATACTGGGTTGCCACGATCCCCAATACCAAGATATCGTCAAGACTGTCTGCAGTATAGTCTTCCTTGCCACTCCTCACCGAGGCTCCGGGCTGGCAGAGATTCTCAATCGATTTCTGCAGATTTCAACTGTTTCGCCGAAGCAATATGTTACAGACTTGCAGAAGAACTCAACTCGGATTCGAGACATCAATGATCAGTTTCGGTTGCACGCTCCTCGGATGCAAATCGTTTCATTCTTTGAGACGATGCAAACGGCTGTGGGCCCGCGAAAAATGGTAAAGCTGCCAATGCCCAGCCTCATGGAGTCATGAGTCTTGTATTAACATGCACTCATATATAGATCGTTGTGGAACGAGAATCGGCAATTCTAGATTACCCAGATGAGATTTCGAGTCCACTTACTGCCGATCATCACACAGTCTGCAAGTATACCTCACCGGAAGATTCTAACTACATTAGTGTTCGCAATGTGATCAGCTCGATGGTGAAGAGGTTTAAGCATAAAGGTACCACCCTAACACTCCCCGCACAGCCAGGGCTAATTGGTCCCAGCTACTGGCCCGGTACGCCGTAAACCAAGTGATGGCCAACTGAGTGCTATAGAGGGGCTGAATGAACTCATCGGCATCGATGACTGGTCGGCGCAAGACCTCGATCTCCTCCTTGAACGCTGCGTCGCACATTCATGCCAGTGGATCGTTTCGACTCCCGAATATCGAACCTGGATAAATGACACCTCCAGCAAATCTACCTTCTTACATATCACTGGGCATCCTGGATCAGGAAAGTCAATCCTAGCTGCTTTCTTGGTGACAGAGATTAAGTCCTATAATTATGATGTGCAGTATTTCTTCTTCAAGCACGATGACCAGCACAAAAGGTCGGCACGTCGTTTTATCCTAACTTTAGTCTATCAAATCGCGTCTCAACTACCAACGTATCGCGAACGCCTAGAGGCTTTGCTTGAGAACAGAAGTGCAATCCTAAAATCGGATGCCAGAACATTGTGGCAGAAGCTCGTTGTGGGATTGCTGCTGAAAGTCCTCCCCGACCGCCCAATCGTCTGGATCGTTGACGCTCTAGATGAGGCGGAAAACAGTCAACTTATTCTGACATTCTTCCAATCGCTTACTCAACAATCTTTCGCTATTAGAGTCATGTTCTTATCGCGACCTAACACGGTAGCTCGTTCAGTGGAACGGTTAAAATGGGCGGCTGGACCTCAGGACTTCCAACAGATCACCATGTTAGCTCCTGACGAGAGTTTACTTTCTTACATACGCCAAGAACTCCAACTCACGAATTGGGATACTAGCCTCAAAGAACAGGTTACGGCGTCTCTGCTGTCCAAATCTAACGGCAACTTTTTATGGTTGTTTCTTGTCATGAAAGAATTGGTCGATTGTGACACAGAGTCTGCAGTTGAACTTGCATTATCAGAAACACCTGCAGAGTTATCTGCGGTTTATGGGCGTATTGAGAGAACGCTATCAGCAGACCTACGCCCAGAAGACATACGCCTGGCAAAGGCTATTCTGCATTGGATCACATGCTCAGAGCGCCAGCTGACGCTTGACGAATTGAAGGAGGCTCTGCAGCCCCATCATCCAGTGCTGGATATGAGGCATACTATTAGCAAGCTTTGTGGCGACTTCGTTGCTATAGACAAATCAGGCAAACTCTCCATGGTGCACCACACGGCAAAAGAGTTCCTCTTGCAGAGTCGGAACCAGGGGCTGTCGATAAATCCCATCATTGCTCACGAGGCCCTATTGCATAAATGCCTTGATGTCCTGCTAGACCCGAAGTTTCGATACCGCCTCCGAAGTAGTGGGTGTCACGGATTCATGAAATACGCATGTGTCTCGTGGTCCTACCACCTCTCGAAAGCAGGGCGTCTCGATAAAGCTGGCCTGACTAGACTAGCATCGGTTTTTAACAGTCAAGCAGTGCTAGTATGGATAAATGCCATCGGCCTAGTTGAACAGTTGAAAGTGCTGACGAATACTGCGAAAGCCCTCACGAACTTCCTCGAGAAACGAAAACGAGCTGATTTCGAGGACAGCCCTCTTGCATATCCTGCGCAAGAGATCGGGCTATGCAGCCAATGGGCGTCAGAGCTTGTCAGATTGGTTGGCAAGTTCGGCATTCATATAACAGCACATCCCCAGGCCATTTATTCCCTGATTCCGGCTTTCTGCCCGCCAGATTCCGCAATATACCGGCAGTTTGCTTCGCAAGACACTAAGTCACCAAGAGTCACCGGTTTCATGGGCACGGGATGGGACGACTCGCTCGCAAAATTCTCTGTCGGTTACGATTGCCAACCCACGCAGGTGATTTGTCTTCCAGGCTATTTCGGCATCCTTGCAGACGACGAGACTGTGAATCTCTACCATCAATCGACTTTCCAGGAAGCTCGTAAATTTCTGCATGATGGTCTCATTCTAGCAATTACCTTTGACCAAGAAGGGAAACATTTAGCCACGTGTGGAGCGCGCGGAGTTACAATCTGGGATGTCCTCACAGGCCGAGTATTGTACACTTTCGATAACCCTGTAGGTCTTCGAGCAGTTTCTACTACGTTCTCACGAGAATCCACTCAGCTTATGCTCTGCTGTGATGATGCATCGCTATGGTCCCGCCCGTTAAGTCCTTATGGCGAGCAAGGCGATTGGGAGAAGATTCATCGGGATCTACATGATGACCCTAGCTTTGGTGGCGGACGGGGAACACCAATTTGCACAGCCTTCAGCCCCGACGGCAACCAGATAGCTATATCGTTCCGAGGTGTACCACTGTGCATATGGTCCGTCGAGACCGGTCAGCTCATCGGTAGATGCGAGAGGGCAGGAGAAAAGGCCAAGAATCGCAGAGATCTTTGGTCATATGCTCAAAGACTGCAGTGGAATCCTATAACCGAGCATCTCGTCGGGATATATAACGACGGGTGTGTCTTCAAGTGGTACCCGCTAGAAAGTGAAAGCGAAGAGAACGGCGCACCAATAATCGCAACCGAGATCGCTTGCAGCCCAGACGGAAGACTTGTTGTCACAGCGAGTGGCAATGGGTCCTTACGCGTTTGGAGTTTCGATAATTTTACTTTGCTCTATCACCTTTCTTGTACATCTTCCGTCACAGATATTGCTGTCAGTCTTGATGGCAGGCGCATCTACGACTTACGAGAGTCGTATTGCAATGTGTGGGAGCCTAACGCGCTTGTGAGACTAGCGGAGGCTGACGAGAAGGCGAGCGAAACATCAAGTTCCCATGCAGCGTCAATCACACTGTCTTTAGCATCGGAAGCATCGGCAGTCGTTCTTGAACCTATTACGGCGCTTGCGCCTTGCAATGGCACGGTAGCCTATTGCGCATGCAATGACGCCGGGACCTTAATCTATGTGAATCAATCAGGAGCCAGATCCGAGATCTCACTAGGTTTTATGGGTATAACACAGGTATCTTGGAATGATGATAACACGCTGTTGGCAACGGCGGAGCTTGATGGTAGCGTGAATGTGCGCATTGCCCCTCCAAACGACGCTGTAAAGAAAATGTTGGAGGCAAGATCAGCGAATTCGGTTCAGCAACTCCTATTTATAGACCAGGATACCAAAATTCTTGTCAGAGACACTCAATCTACGACTGTGTGGTCATTACACTCCAAGACGGCAGTCAGTCACCGGCCAGCGAACAAGGAGTCAATCGAATGGATCCAGCATCCCTCTTTCCCAAAGGATATTCTTGCCATCGGCGCTCAGGGCATCACAGTTCATGACATTGATAAACTTTCGCCAAAGGCCTTTTTTCCTTATGACCGAACTGACCACGAATCTCTTCGGTTCGAAACGACACCACTAGTACCTAGAAGGCCTTCTACTGCCGATCTATTTTCACGCACTGAGACAGAAACTGCCCTCAGCAAGGTCCTGCGAACACCCGACAGTTCAGTTCTCCTCATCCAGTTCACGCGAAACACGGACCTAGGGCATTTAGCAGACGTATACCTATTACTCCGCCAGGTAAAGCTCTCTACAATTAGACCAGACGAGTTACAGATGGAAAATCAAGGGTCTCTCGATGTGCAACCATTACCTAGAACGGTTCTGTCTCAAATAACAATGCCGCTTGGCTTTGTTGATGATGACCTAGTTTCAGGCTTTCGCTTCACAAAGCGTCAGGATACCCACGACCGTTTATCGCTTGCGTATCTCGATTCCGATTTTTGGGTTTGCACGTGGCCGCTCGGTGATTTGGACGGGGACAATATCACGAAGCATTTTTTCCTTCCCCGTGACTGGGTCAACATGGACTGTTTAGAGCTGGCTACGATGACTATGGACGGGAGATTACTTTGTCCAAGAAATGGCGAAGTCGCAGTCGTCTGGAACGGCCTCTCGTGGACAGAGCATAGTCAAGGATGATATGGATTGAGCTTCAGCACACGTTTATAGATTCGGAGCTGTTCTATAAGTTTCTATAACTTCGAGTGGAGGAATTCGAATACCACATATGTACCTTAGGTAAGTAGGTATATAGTCCACGAGACAAAGCACCACTTGACTTGAGATCTGTAAAGTAGATGCGAGATGTCCTTATATTTCAGTCGAAGTCAAGTGCTCACCGCGTGTATCTCGAGCAAATGCACTCAGTTTAGCGAACATACAAGGGCCTGTTGATCGTCACCTTGCAGATTCCCCGCCCCCGCTGCTTAAACAAGGGTGGGTGGGCTCACAAATTCATAACCTTGCGAAGTATTACAAACAGAGCAGAAATATCTTTAAGCAAGCGAGGTAATCGACGCATTCTCTTATACTATGGGTTCAGACTCGAAGTTGAACGACAATGTCGCACCAAGGACTCTCGAAAGCAACTCACCAGATGAAACTCAGAGCTATACTATATTCACCAAGCGACAACGCCAAGGAATTGTCCTTATGATCGCGATGGCTGGGTTCTTCTCGCCTTTCAGTGCCTTCATTTATTTCCCGGCGATTCAGTACATTGCCACCGACCTCAGTACTACTATCCAGCTGATCAATGTTACGATTACTGTGTATTTGATCGTACAGGGTATTGTGCCGGCTTTCTTCGGAGAGGTTGCGGACCAAATAGGCCGCAGACCCGTGTACCTCATAGTCTTAACGCTGTATCTAGCATCATGCATTGGGCTGGCGTTGCAGCGGTCCTATGTTGCCCTACTATTATTACGCATGTTGCAAAGTGCTGGGAGTTCTGGTACGTAGGCAACAATATCCTCGATCTCACGCTCCGTCTTTTAACTTAACTGCCTGCAGGAACCATTGCTCTTGGAGTTATGGTGGTTGCAGACATTGCACCACCTCATTCCCGTGGCGCTTATATGGGAGCTATGTTGACTGGGTAATTACCTCGATCCTTCAATTGCGCGACCTACAGTCTCATTCGTGGATAGACCGAATACTGGTCCAAGCCTCGGTCCTGTCGTCGGAGGGCTTCTAGCCGATAAGACAGGCTGGCCATGGATCTTCTGGCTATTGGCTATTCTAGGCGGTCTATGCTTAATTGTTTTCTTAGTTTTATTCCCCGAAACTTGCCGCAATGTTGTCGGAAATGGAAGTCTCAGAGCTGCTGCTATAAACCGACCATTGCTAGCGTGGAACACACCAGGAGCTTCCCCCCTTGTGGAAGGGTTGACTGTACCCAAAATGCGGAAGATTCCAAATCCATTCCGGTGCCTTCGACTGATAGGACATAAAGAGGATGCTCTCGTCCTTGCATCAAATGCAACATTCTATACGAACTACAGTTGCATACAAGCATCGCTGGCGCATTTAGTTATGGATCAATACGAGTTGAGTGGGTTCGAGGCCGGGTTGACTTATTTAGCCTACGGAGTGGCGACTCTAGCTTCTTCTTATGCAGTCGGTAAGTATCATTACTCAGTCCAGGCGTCTTCTTAAGTCTTATGATTGTCTCAGGTAAAATCATTGATTACGACTATAGGTCGACGGCGAAAGCTCTTGGCCTCACCATCAACAAGGAAGCAGGAGATAACTTATCCACATTCCCGTTAGAAAAGGCACGTATTCGAAGTTTGTGGTATTTTATAATCATCTCTATTGCATCTACAATCGCTTACGGCTGGGTGGTTGCAATGAGGGTGCACCTGAGTGTCGCACTGACTCTACAGTTCCTTTGCGGTTTAGCAACAACAGGAGTCTTCAACGTGAGTATAATGTGCTCACTAGTCAGTTGGCCTATCGATTTAGTTGGCTAACAGAAGAATAGATATGCTTGACGCTATACATCGATTTGCACCCACGCGAGCCGGGTTCAGCCAGTGTTGCTGTGAGTCTCACTCGCTGTCTCACTGCAGCTGTTGGTGTTGCTATTCTTGAACTCCTACTTGACGCGGTTGGAGCTGGCTGGACATTTACAATCTATGGCAGTCTTTGTTCCCTTTCGATCCCAATGCTACTATGTGTCAGAGCTTTTGGTCTGGGATGGAGGCAGAATGCTCTGAACAATAGTAGTGATGAGCATCAACCAACGGCAGTCAATTAGTAAGCAAGATGAGGAAGCGAAGAGCAAACCCAATAAGCTTAAGAGCAGAAGAGTGGAAGAGTGCAAAAAGTACGCTAGTATATCTTTCGAATTATTGTCCTTATGTGCGGTAATTATCACAAGCTTGCCCCTCTGGCTACAGGGCAAAGCTTTGTTCACTAAAATGTACTCAGATGAACGTCTACAGCACATATCCTACGAGCCATAAGTGCCAGGTGAAGAGGACAAAGAATCTTGTGAAGACGGTTGAACCAATACCTACAGCAGAAGCCACGATTTCAGACGCTTTACTGTGCCAGATGGATCCTATTCACTCATGGGTGATGATTACAGTTAGGGCTTCCGGATATGAAAGTAAATTTCTCCCGTTTCCTCTCAACAGGTTCAATATATTGTATATGACTCCTTAAGTTTTACGAATTGTTTTCCGACGCGGCGGGTATACATACCACGGTACAACGTGGTGACGCCTAGCGAAGACTCAGTGCTCGTCTCCCATTCGAAGGCCGTAACATAAACCACCTTGCTGTCTCCATCGTCATCAGCGCTAAAGATTTCTTCCAAAATTGTCAAGCTACCTGGACCTGGCCTCATCTGCACTCCTAGTACTCTCTCGTAACTGCTAAGAGGTGATTACAAAAACTTGGGCCGATTGCGGCCCTGCTATACTATGTCTTTGCACAGAAGCTGCCAAAGCTACGCACATTTATGCTTTGGAATGACAGGATGGCACATGCATTAGCATCCATTTACCGCATAAACAGACATGGTACCTCAATCACCCGGCGCAGTACGCGGGATCATATATTGGTCTCTTTTGTGGTCAAACCGTCACAACGACCTGCTTCTAACAAGACTTGTTCCGAGTATTCTCAGCTTCAGATAGTGGCCATTCGAGAAATAATCAAATCTCATGGGATGCTACGTATCATCTGAAACTACCTTGCCAAACAGTCAACCCTGCGTCACTTTAGCCAAATCGAAGGGCCTTCAAGGGTACAGCTTGGTGAAGCAATAGCTTACTTTATATCTTTGCGCATCGTCTTTTCGTATTTTGTCTCGAAGGCGGGCATGGTGAATAGACAGTGCGTAGGAATAGTGCTTGAGTAGTGGGCGTTTATGAAGCACATGACTCGCCTGTCTCCAAATTTGGACACAGCATTGGAGAAAAGTCGTTGGGATTATGAATTTTCTAAGAACCGTCGTCTATGTCATGACCGTGATTGAAGTGATTAGTAGATCTGAGCTCCGGTACTTGGTCAAACAGTTGAAAGAGTCATGAGCGATACATCCCTTCCGTTGACTTTTCTGCCTCGTCTCCTCGAGCGTTGAAGAAGAATGAGATTGTTATGTCCTGGTTTCCTAATGCACGTGCATAAAGGTACTTTATGATCGTTGACTTGCCGGCGCTAGGTTTTCTATGTATCCACAGGAGTCCGTGATGATCGGCGAACTCTCCAGAAGTCAACCATCTTATATAATCGGGGTGGCTCAGTAACCATACGCAAGTCTTGCCGTAGGCCGACTTGATATTTGAGTGTCGAGCAGCTATCTTGTCAAACCATAACGACTCCATTAGCCGCTTCCCACAGTCCTGCACCTGCACTTCCTCGACTGCTGGTAGATTACTTTTCAAGGGTACTTGAGTTTCAGTCACGGGTATGACAGAAAGAAGCTCCTTCGCCTATGCCGCAGCAGTGCCCGCTGCATACTTCTGCCATTCCTTTTTTTTTTTTTGTGGGAGTTTGATTAGTCGTATAAACCACGAAGTACAAGGCATTGCAGGCTATCTATCTATCAGGCCGGCTGCTTTCATTTTAAAGCATATAGTGTCGAAGTTCTGCGCTAACGAATCTTTCTTTACTATGTTTAATAACTCGATTCCCAGAGGCAATAGTCCCATAATGAATTATCGGATAACTACTGCTTCGAGCAGGTCTGTGCACGAGCCTCGATTGATCGCAGTCATCTCACTCTGGGTTCAACTCTGGGTGCTCGTAGGCACAAGCGTACAAAACATCTTGAAGCTGCTCATAATCGGTGTACTCTGTTATTGTAAGATATCGTTCGCGCATTTATGCGAGATTAAAAGCAATTCTTAACACTTCCGATTCATAACGTGCTCGAAGTGTTAAAATAGCTGTCCTGAGCATAAGTTGCGGTTGGCGCGCAATATATATTGGAATGAAGCGGCCTTGCTGGACCGTCTTCCCTAGGTCATACTGCACTACCTTCGTGCCAACGACGACATCGCCCAGTCGTATGTCTGACTTTCCAGGTGCGCCGCCGCCAATGCCAGCCAGAAGGAAATTTTGTATAGAGGGAAATGTACGTAGGATGATACAAGTTATGGCAACAATAGGCATGATGAATAAGAAGGTAAGTCTTAAGTCTCGAGTGGCATGATGCATGTGGCCTCCATTCAAAGATGCTATCTGATTCTCTACATGCACTCAACATCCGTCCCTCCACACTTGACGAACACATTAGATCAACGGCGCATTTCATAACCAATCCGTATGCGTTCACCAACAAAAAAATAGGAGATAAATACTAACAGCTTGAAACTCCATATCCTATTCCCCACCCCGCAATCAACATCCTTTCCACCTAATCATAAAACTTCCTCGGCCAAATATTCATAGCCGTCTTCCCCCCATTCACAACCTTCAACCCAGCATGCCTAACCCTCTCATCGCCGGTACCATTCCCATGCAAATTGACCCAAAACAGCGCATTCCTCGCAATCGGTCTAAACGCCAGTCCGCCATCAGGATGAGCCCTCCAGAGATGATCCGTGTCACTCCTTAGACTATGCGTAGGCTCAATGTACTTAAACCAAGTCTCGCCCCCCTCACACTCATCTTCCAACCACGCAAACAGACTCGCCATTCTATTCCAGCTCTTTCCTTTGCCCCTCGAGCCCCTGGTTCGGGGTTGAGGCGTGTCGTACCAATCTACGTGGTTGTTGAATTGCTGACCCTCCGAGTATCGAACGAGTTGGGGCGGCCCCATGTCGTCTTTCTTGCTGTCGAACATGCTCCCTAGGAACATCTGCGTGCGGTCTAGGACGCATGATACGGTGGGATTATCGCGTGATAGCGCCGCGGAGGAAGATGTCCTATCTTGCGTCCCCGTCAAACGCCCATTTTTGAATACCTGCGAGGGACTGAACCCGCCGCTTCCCTCCGCAGCCTCGAGCAACTCCGTGACTTCCGAGGGGCGCAGGAAGTTCTCGATGTAAATCAACAGCGGATCTAGGGATACGAGCTCTGTGCTGTAGGCATGGGGTTTGCATTCGTAGGCCGGTATATCGGAAACATGGTCGCTCGTTGAGCGGCGCAGGAAAGATGGCAGATGTGGTGTGAGATGAGGGATGAGGTAACTGTACAACCATGGCGCCAGGAAGGCGAAGCACGCGAGTTTCAACACGGTCGAGGGTCGTGGTGGGCGGAATAGACGGCGTGCCATTGTGCTTCTAAGTTCACGCACTCCTGAGATCTATGATTTGTGTTCGAAAAGTGATGCAGCTAAGTGATAGATGTGATGTCGTAGTCGAACGAAATAAATCGCGACCACCAATTTGAACACGTTTACATCATTTCTGAGATATATGCAGCTGAAGCGTGTTGTGTACCATGGAGTTTGGTGTTTAGCCGGAGATGCTACTTCCGAGCCACCAGAGAAAGGCCTTGACTTTTACCGGCTATGTTCATGCAGGTTTGCGAAACGGCGAACCAAGATTTCAATGATACGAGGGGAAGACAGCCTGTGCGATCAAGTCTTGTTCGTTGAAATAGGGCGCGGTTCGGCATAGCAAGACAGCATTGTCAGAACATCGGGGGCTAAGATTTCAGGGGCTCTTCAGCTGAAGGATACAGTTTTCCAATGGTTAGTTCCTACTATGCCAGATCATTCAAGCTCTCTTTAAACCTGAACCATAATCTTGACATCAGTAACAGTGGCTCTGGCCATCTTCTTCAACAGGGTCCTATCATCTGCTTCTCGATATCTTTCCCACCCATCCAGACCTTCTTTCGTCTGAATACTCAAGGACTCGTAGCCCTGCTTGATGACTTCTGTCACCTCTATACTCGTAAGATTCTTCTTTGTTCCACCTGCTTCCAACATCGTCTTGTAATGTGTGCTCACATTGACGAGGGTATCTATAGAATTCGACGGGCGCTTTGATAATTTGTACGTCTCCCGGAATTTCTCCAGCACTTCTCCACTTTCTACCACCTTGTAGAATAAGTCATCGTATGCGGCTGGGGTCGGCAGAAACGCTTCTCCTGAAGATAGCGAAAGCGCTAGGAGATTGACTACTAAATCCAGCAACGTATCGAAGTGTGGCAAGTCCTTGAGATCCGACTCGTACGTCGTGAGGAACCGGACCAGGGCAAGAAGAGAGCGAAATAATTCAGACCAGTGGTATTCTAGTCGCGTCCGCGAGCGCGATAGATATGAGATGATCCGTAGCATGATGCCGACACATAATGTGTACAAACTCACATCTAGTCTGCGGCGGAGGTTGTGATTGATACCATCTACCATGGTATCTAGAACACTCGTGGCGAGCACTCGATCTCCTTTGACAACTGGAAGATATGGCTGCCTCTGTCGACATAAGCGCACAGCGACCTTGCTTTCATCACTGCAAATGCGTTTGCAAAGGATCTGGTCTTCAATAAGAAGTCGGAACACCATAAGACTCAAATGAGCATAGTTGGTAGCTCTGTTGGAGAGGAAAGCATGTTGAAGCAAATAAGATGTCAGCGATAGCAGACTGGCAATCGGCTGCTCCTCGCCCTTTTCCGCTGGTAACGTGACCAGATTGAAACAAAATAGTTTATTTGCATGGCTGAAATCGTAAGTTCCAAGAAGCACAGCCGCTTCTTCGCCAGGTCTGCCACGTATTAGGAGAGCCAGCTTTTGAAATTAAGGGGCAACGTACAATTTTGCAAACATTTGCTTGGCGGCTTCCGGATCGTAGTTGGGCTTTTGATTTGCCTTGCTTCCGGGTGCAAATTTACCAAGGCCCATCACACTAAATGCGTGGGTTATTGACCACCCTTCCGGGAGATCATCGAGAATTTCGAGGTACTGGGTCCTGAGTCCTTTACAAGTTTGGCCGACGCAGCGTACGATTTTCTTTATAGCAGCCTCGTTGACAAAATCATTGAGTCTGAGCTGGTACGGGTTCTGGAACTCAAACTTGTTGTAATTGGCTAGAAGTCCAAGTAGCGTGAATGGTTCCAATACTCTATCGGGAGAATCGGAGTCTTGAATGAACTAGATTTTGTCAGCAAGAATCCATTGACAGGGTATCAAGTGAGCTTGCCTTCATGATGGCGGGAAAGAGGTCTCGATGAATGAAGTATGTCAGGAGGCTGGTCTGATAAGCACCGGATGTGATCGAGAGAACAACCTCAACAGCTCGTTCTCGAATCTCAACTGTAGATGACGCTATCAGCATCTTGCAAAACGACCCCTCGCATTGACAGACGTACGTGTTTTGCCATTGCGAATGATGCCGTCCAGAGCGCCAACGAAGTCGGTAAACACGTGATCCACCTCATCGAGTCCAGCTAAGACGGCAATGATATCCGAGCTCGGATTCGTGTACTTTTTGGTCAGTATAGCGGAGAAGAATGTCGTCAAAGTCTAGGTACTACGTGTTAGACGCAGTATATCTTGGAGCCGTAGCTAGATTTGTGCTGTCCCACCTCGAGTGCGTGTAAGTCGGCAGCACCGTTCGCAGTCTTGAGTGCCCGGACGGCGCGGAGGAATAGCTGTCTTGTCCGGCTTTGGAGGCTGATGAGGTCGTCTGGACTGAGATCGCCGACTATCTCCAACAGTGTAGCCCGGTCGGGTTTCAGAAGGAAGAACTCGCGCCAGAAGCCTTCTGACTTGTCGGTATCGGCATCTTCATCGTCCTATTCGCAGACAAGGGTCAGCCACGTTGGCTGCTGTAGGAGTATGGGCGCAACGGCGATGAACTGAACGTACCTTTGAGTAGCATGGTGGTCAGCGTTGCGCCGGTCTGTGACAATCGCATGGGTGGCAGAGAGGCTTCAAACCTTGAACAGGGCTTCGTATAGTTTGACAATCTTCTGCTGGAAGATCTCAGGCCGGGCCTGTTGGGTCAAGGGAGAAGCTTCCATGGTAACGGTGGTAACAGCATGGGTCGGGTGAAGTTGTCGATTTGGGCATGGCAGGGCGATGCAATTGGCGGCTGGAGAATCGCATGCGCTGACGCTGGCCTGGTGCGACTGGTAGCGTTGCGAGTCGTAGTGGCGAGCTGTCCTCTGCGTGACGGCTTGTGCCTAGGTATTCCCAGGAGAGTCGAGGTGAAACACGCAAGAATCCGATTACTCTGCACTCTGGACAGCTTCAGCCCTTGATCGGCACCTTTGACGTGGCTGAACAACGAACACCTTGCCTGCGACAACGGCTCGAACGGGCAGGCACTTGAATACAGTTTATCGCACAGTCTATAGACGGTGATCTACACGGGTCGAGTATAGTCTATTTCTACCATTTGCTTGTGACAACAGACAAGCCACCCGACAGAGGCTACCTGGACCTGCCAGGGCGTGTCGGACGTGCCTTGCATTGGCATGTTTGCATCTTTGGACCAACAGAGAAACCGGGTGACAATAGCAGCATTGTGATTGGGGCGGCCAGACTCGGAGGAAATGGCACTGGAGGGTTGAGTGCAGGTGGTTCGATATGTCATCAGACGCCTGGCCCGTATCCATGGACCCGTCCCTTCGATTTTGCCATCAAGCATCAACACCAACAACTGTGCCATAACCTACCATTGTCAATCTGCCCTACTTACCTCGCACTTCCAATACCACTGTGAACATTCTACAACCTGATCGAAGATATGAGCTAGACACGTAGGCCTCACACATCAACCGCCTGGAACCGCCTGGACTGGAGGCTTTCTAAAAGCAGCTATTCCTCCCTCCTCCTCCTCCAACCTCGGATAGCCTCCGAAACCATGAGCACGCCCAGGGTCGCCCTCCAGCGGGCGCCAACAACCCTCCTCACATGCATTACGTCCACCACAAGATGCTCAAGTAGACCATCTCTCCACGTAACGCGACGCTTCTCGCAAACTCAATCATGGGCTGCCTCGTCAGAAAAGCTTTCGGCATTCCCCGCCTTCCAGTCCTACCCGCTGCCCTCGAGGTTACCGTCTTCGCCACGCAATGACCCAATACCCGAGACTTCAATAGCGAGCCCGGAACCCGCACCCAAGGTCCACGAAACGAGACCTCCTGCACAATCTCAGACTCCAGCTGCGACAGCACCACAGCCAGAAAAAGCTGCCCCAACGCCACCAAAGAAAATCTCAGAAGCCGAAGCGCAAACCCCCAAACCCGCTCCTAAACGCAAGTTACGACCTCGTAAAGCTGCTATGAAGCTTACATCCACCGCCGTCGAGCAACTGCGCGCACTCCTAGACCAGCCGGAACCCAAGTTGATCAAGGTCGGAGTGCGCAACCGGGGATGCAGCGGATTGGCATACCATTTAGAATATGTCGACAAGCCCGGTGCTTTCGATGAGACGGTCGAGCAAGATGGAGTACGGGTTCTGATTGACAGCAAGGCGCTATTCAGTATCATCGGCAGTGAGATGGATTGGGTCGAGGACAAACTAAACCAACGATTTGTGTTCAGGAATCCCAACATAAGTAAGTTTCCACCCATTTGGAAGTGACGAAAAGGGATCTCGGACAAGGATGCTAACGACCAGCAGAGGAGGAATGTGGCTGTGGTGAATCGTTCATGGTATAATACTAGGACCGGGATGAGGCGACGCTGGTATTGGGATTGTACGAAACGGAAGACACATTTGCATGGAACGGCGTTCATCGCGTCAAATTCAGACTGCGATCACACTAGCATTTTCGAGAGAAAGGGTTGGAAACTCTCGACAAGACTAGCATTCTGGCGAGATCCGGCAGAGACTTTCATATACACCCTTGCCATCCAACGAACTACTGATTTGGTTGCTACGAATACTAGCATAGCATGCTTACATAGCTAATAAACAGAATACCCAGTTGCGATATACCAAACTCTATCCTAAGACGTTATATTTCCAAACTTACTACATTGATGTTGCTGTCACAGCTTCGACTAGAAAATATCCATAGACGCATCCCACCACACCCCAACCCAAAATCATCACACCACATGTATTGGTCTGGCCTCTTGGCCAACAGCGTTCGTGTAAGAAGGTCTTCAGCGCCAAATCTGCTCAGTTTGCGTAAGCCTTAGCTGTTCTCGCAAGTGTAAATAGAAGTGTAGGTGCGGTGGCTACGCGAACAAGGTTATACGCCGTCAACATAGTCTATACACCAGCGCGACTGGACTGCACGTTCTGTCATATATAGGATACAATTTTAAGATATCGAAGAGGGACACTCGAAATTGGTAATTCTTATGACAACTTATTACGGAAGATATCTTCACGATCTAATCTATTTTATATCTCAACCCAGGCTTACGACATACACCCTTTGTACACCTTAAGAGGGAAAACATACCATGAAGGCCATCGTCATCCTCCTCACTCTAGCAGTGACCTGCCTCACCACCGCCGTCCCTCCTCCACATACCCAACTCATATCCTCCGTATCAAACACAACAACACCCTCAGTCCACATAAATGAAGTCGTCAGTCCCCTTTTCCCTTCTTCCCGCCCCTTTCCACCCAATACCACACCCACTAACCTCCACCCAGCTCCCCGAAGTATTCCATCACGCGCACCTGCGGCAATGCGTAGACTGTCTCTACTACACCTACACAGAATGCGTCCACCTCCCCGTCGAGCTGTCATCCTGCATCCGGAACCACTGCCGCGGTGAGCGCTGCCCCGACGAGTATATCATCTGGCTTGATTACCGGGTCGCTGATATGCGGGCTTTCGTACCCGTAAGGATTTATACTCTTTTCCGTAGTGCTGGAGTCGTTAGTGGTTATGGATGGGTTGCTGACTTGTGTGTTAATAGGTGACGCCCACGCCCGTGCCCACGCTGCCGCCGCCACCGCAGAATAGTACAGAATCGAAGGAGTGTGCCACGAGATCAAGAACCCTGGGTGGGTAGATGTAGTTTCAATGGACGATCCTGGAAAGGCGGGAACAGAGTGATGCCCGAAATACAGCACGTTTCAAACTATTAACAACTACGCCATGCCAAATTCGTGACTGTTGTTAGAGCTTATCATGTCCATGGGCATATACCAAACGAGGTAGAAAGCATCTAGACTTATACGCCAGTGTTCTGACCACTGACTGCTCATGTGAACATACTCTGATTGTTCCCGGGGGTATTACCAACATTTATACACACTCAATGCAGAGGTATCATGGTATCCTCAAACCTATGCCATATGCAAGCCCATGCCCTCAAAATCAACGCACCTAAGATCCATTCGGTATCGGTATCGGCGTCCCATCACTCTCCAAATCCACCATCTCAACATCCGGATCAGCCTCCGTCCCCAAATCCCTATCCTCGAGAAACCTCCTGCCGAGAATATCATCAGGGAGGTAATCCTGTTTCACCTTGCCATCCCTATAATTAGGGTTATACTTATACTCCTTCCCATACCCCAAATCCCTCATCAGTCTGGTCGGCGCATTCCGCAGATGAATCGGAACCGGTAGTCCCGCAACCCCCGGTTCTCTCAGTGCCGCAAACGCATTGTTGAGCCCCCTATACGCCCTCGTGCTCTTCGGCGCATGAGCGAGCGCAACCGCGCAGTGTGCTAGCGGGATCCGAGCCTCGGGCATTCCGATCTGTTGCGTAGCGGTGAATGTCGATGTTGCGAGACTCAACATGGTGTTATCGGCCAGTCCTACATCTTCCGATGCAATGACCACCATGCGTCTGGCGATGAACAGAGGGTCTTCACCAGATTGCAGCATACGCGCGAGATAGTACAGTGCCGCATCTGCGTCGGATCCACGCACGGATTTATGAAACGCGGAAATCGTGTCGTAGTGCTGGTCGCCCGCACGATCATATACCAGCGTTTTCGTGAGCGCGGCTTTCATATCTTCCTTCGTGATCTCGCCTCTTCCCGCCAATGACACAGCGAGTTCGAGGAGATTGAGCGCTGTCCGGGCATCGCCATCTGCGAAATTCGCTAAATAGGCGAGAAATTCTTCGTCGAGTGGCGGCGGTGGGGTTTCGATGGCGGACGGAAGCTCTGCCTTGAGTGCTCGCGCGAGGATCCGTTGGATATCCTCTGTTGTGAGTTTAGAGAGGGTGAAGGTTCGGCATCGTGATAGAAGGGCGTTGACTACTTTGAAACTTGGATTCTCCGTCGTTGCGCCTATCAACGTGATGGTACCGGCTTCTACTGGTTTTAGGAACACGTCTTGTTGTGATTTGGAGAAACGGTGAATCTCGTCGCAGAATATGATGGTTTTGCGCCCGGTCAGCAGTAACTCGTTGGCTGCGTCCGAGAAGAGCTTCTTGCATTCTGCGACACCTGAGCTCGTGGCGTTCATCTCGATAAAGCGCGATCCGGCCATGTTCGCTATACATCGTGCTATCGTCGTTTTGCCCGTGCCTGACGCGCCCCATAGTATCATGGAGGGAACCTGGTTTGTCTCTATCAGAGACCGTAGCACGCCGTTGGGGCCAACAAGTTCCTGTCCATAGACTTCGTCGAGAGAGTGTGGCCGCACTCGCTCCGCTAGTGGTGCCGTGCGGGCAGCCCTCGTCTTTGCCTTCTTCGCCACGGGACTATGCTCTGGAGGTGTCCCATCCTCTTCTTGTAGTGGAGCGGCATTGGCATCTGGGGGCGATTCGTGACCTGGCCCTTCGTCGAAGGTTCGCTTGTTGGGTTTTGCGGTACCAGCACCGCCATTGATTATAGGTGCTAGTATCCTGTTGGGAGTCGCCTGTCGCTTGGCGGATGGGGTTTGGAAGAAGGTCGAGGCAGGGCGCTTTTGTGACGCAGGCATAGTGCTACTCGGTTGCTGTGTGGACGTCGAGGTAAGAGGGCTGGGCGAGGAGGCAGGTTCATTTTCAAGGATGAAGGTCTGGCAGCTCGAGTCAATGTGATCGTTGATCCGAGACGGCTGAACCAGTTTCGTGCATATCGGGCACTCCACCATTGTCGAGGTTGTCAAATCTTTAGGTACCAATCTGTTGATAAGTAATTAAGACTATCCAAAGAAGACAAGGTCAAGAAACAAAGAAACAAAGAAACAGGTGGACACAAGCAGTTGTATGTACAGTTTACATGAAGTGGTGGTCGAGTGTTGGCGATGGCAACGCGAAGGGTGGTGTAGCAGCCCTGTACCAAATCTTTCTGATTGGGACGCGGCAGACGGGGCATGACGCGCTGCGAGGTGCTCTACCTAAGGTCACTTTGGTTGCCCTGAACCCCTGGTCTCGCCTGGTTAACTCCCGGCGACCCGGCACGCTGGCGCTGTGGGGCCGCATGTTCATCCTGCCTTAGCGACTTGGCCAAGTCTACGAGCAGAGGACGACATCTGCCTTGCATGATACTGTAATACTCGTACTTGGGTGCACCTTCCCACCGAGTTGCAAGCAAAGGTCCCACCAAACAGTGGGGCTGAACAGAGCCTTATAGGGCAGCTTAGTGGTTTGAGTTTCCAACAAGAACAATCCCACCAGGTTGGTGTAGTGGTGTAGGTGGGAGAGTAGCGAGTTAAAGTCTGGCAGCAGCACGTGCTTGGACTATGATCCTCGTTACCAAGCACTTAAGTTCGATTCCGGGCTTAAGCAGTGTTGTTATACAGTGAGCTTCTCTCGACTGTTTTTTATTTTTCATTTTTTTGTTAGATGAAGAATACCAGATGAAGGCGCAAGGAAGACTGGTATCATGCGCCTTGCAAGGGAAGTGAAGTAGCGAGGGTCACACAATGCCATTCTATTACAGCAGGGAGCAGTATGTTACATCACGAGGCATGGAGGTCATCATTTCATACTCCGTATGACTAATTCTAAGACTTTATTCGCCCGCTCATTCATTATGTTTGGGGATTTCTGGCAGTAGCACACGACGTGATGATTCGTATCCATGCCAAGTCTGATACAAGAATTTTAGAATCTCATGTAGATGGCGCCTGGAACAAATACGTAGGATGCGGAAGCAACAGTATGAGACTGGCCATGGTCTCTCGGTTTCTCGCTCTCGGTGTATTGTGGGTGTCATGCAACATGTCTCCGTGAACAAGCCAACGGTAAAGGGCATCGAGTATAGTTGCTGAAACCATCCGAGACCACGTTTGAAGTAACATGTGTATTGAACATTGTTTATTGACAAACATCATCTCATCTTCCTCTTGAAGTTCTCGTTCTTTTAGACGGCCGCTGTGGAGCTGCTTCCGGCTCGCTATCCTCGTCTTCGGACTCGACATCCTCGTGGTTTACCTCGTCCTCATCCAACTCTTCCTCTCCGTCCAGTTCCTCTTCGTCATCTTCGTCCTGACTAGGCAGATCGTCGTCTTCCGAATCCTCATCCATAATTCCGTTCGTAACTGGCAACTCATCATCGTCGTCCACCAACCCGTTGGCCACCTCTGCGTCACTGTCCTCTCCTTCAACGTAAATCATGCCATCTTCTTCGTCTGCCTCCTCGTCGTCAGAGTCGGCATTCCGTTGTTGTCGTCGCAACTTCATTTGCGAGTTCATCAGATCCAGTTTTCCTTTGAGAGCCAGCAGCGAGTTGAGCCCTCTTGACCGCTCGTCGAGCACGCGTTGTAGCTCGCTCAGTCTCTTGACGAGTCCCGGTTGCGCAGCCAAAGCGCCTCCATGGCATACCAGTGTCGCCTGTACCCAGCTCATCAAGCTCCCAGCGCGTCCCGGTCGCCTGTGCATTCTGGTCGCCAGCTTTGAGAGAAGAACACCGGCGAGTGTAGACTCGAGCCTCTGGACGGTATTGTTGATTGTCTGGTACTCTTTGACGTGAAGACATGACTCGAGTAGATCTGTGTCGTCGGTACGTAGCGCCTGGGAGAGGACGGTTCCCAAGGATGAGTGGCTCGGGGTTGCGAGAGTGCGTTTTGTCGTGATGGCGTTGGATTGCGGAATGAGAGAGGCAGGCACATCGATTGTGCCGTGTGCGCGGGCGAGTTCGCCGAGCGTGGGCTGTGCCAATTCTTGGTCCGAGTCGGCATCGCCAGGCGCATTGGACTCGGCCATCGTTACATCCGCATCGCCACTGCTGCTGGGTTTAACGGATGACGATTCGGCTGTTCTGAGAGGGCCAGCGTGCTCAATTGGCTCGGTCGTCTTGTCTGGCTCATCCTCGAGTTCATATTCGCTGCTCTCTGCGTCGCTGGATATCTCTATTATAGCTTCCGAAGCACCAGGGTTATCTGCTTTTGAGAATTGAGCGACGGTTACAGCGGCGTCAGACTCATTGATCTGTGATTTCAGGGGTTGCTTTGCATTACGTCTTGCGACCGGCTGCGCAAGCTTCGCGGGTGCTTTCCGTTTGGTCGACATGGCGACGTGTGTTGTTATGAGGTCGGGCTCAATCGAAGGGAGGCGATGCAGTAGCCTGCGTACGAGGTGACAAGATGAGGTGCGAGCTTGGTGTACACAGTCTGCTAGGTATTGTGTGTTGCAGTGCGGGCGTGAAGGTAGAACGGCAGAATGCTTTCTTCTACCAAGACGGCGGAGATGGGAATTCGGTGATCAATCCATTGGTAGCAACTTTTTTACAAGCTGGTGATGGGCAGACCCACTATGTTCCGTCTTATCGTTTATCTATCATAATCTCATGGCCATGTCGAAACTTTTTTCTCTTGAGCCAGCGCCAGCCTACGCCGAGCCTGTCTTATGTAATGTAATGGTGGGCTGGGGCGAGGCCCGGTGATGCAGCAAGTGGCTGAAGGAGGCTGGCAACTAGAAGCCGGTGGCTGGGGAAGTACTTCCACTTCGATTGTGTTTCAAAAGCTGCCGGTTGAGGGTTTCACACCAAATCTTTACCGCTCTCTCAACTGTACTAGCATGAACTTGTACTCCCGAGGTCTCTGAACGAAAATCTGCTCCTTTCCATCACCACTTATCCGGGGAATCACACGTCTTGCATCTTCGTTCCCATCCTCGTCATCGTCCTCGTCATCATCACCAAGCGAGTGATTGTCGTGTTCTCGCTATCATCATATGGTCATACCATGTATCCGAACGAATACCTGCTTAGTATATACACTGAAGCTTTCCATGCCGAGAGTCGTGTGTCTACCCAACTATGCGGTCAAAATGTTTCATTCTCGGGCTGCGAGAGCAATGAGAGCCGACCCGGCTCAGGTCGAGATGCGACAGGTTCGCGGTCATGTGATGCATGAGTCAAAGGGTTGCAACGGGTGTGTTTGCTAGGTCAACGCCTGGCGTCGAGCTACAGCTGTCTTTAGTGGCTCTCGTCATTTCCAAACTGCACAGGGTTCTAATCTATACGCGTCATGATTGGACTGGCGGGTGGATGCAGCTTGAAGCTTCGAATGCGATCGAGCTCTGATTGGCTATGTCTTCCCATCTAGGCAAGCAACTTTCTCATTCGGTTCTCTCGCTGTCAGGGTCAGGGTGGACTTGTTCGTCTGGAAGCTATCGAGGCCATCTCGTTTCTTTACTCACAGGTCTACACCCGACAGAGCCTGCTGTTGCGACGACGGCTAAGGCAGGGTAAGGTAAGAATGGCCTTATCTGATTCCAACAGCCTTGCGCCCTCGTGGTTCCTCGCCACGCGCTGCCGGTGTTTGCCGGTGGCTCTGCTCCCATTTGCCGTCCAAGCAGCTTCGAGTTGGGGCCACGTTTGTATTTCTGTCTATCAGGCGCCCCAGTATCTCCTACTGCCTTGTTCGGGTCCTGTTTGCCTTTGTTCCGGTGCCTCGTGGGCCGAGAACCATGTGTCAGTGACCGGTCTATACTGAATAAGTACACGTAGAGATGCCTGGGCTGCAAAAGAAAGTGCTGTTCTGTCATGAATGCGATGCCCCTCCACCCATGAACCATGAGGCGGCGGGATTGGCGAGGCCTTGGGCTCTACGCGCACCTCGGGGCGTGCCACCCGATACCGCATCCCTGTCGCCGTGGGCTGGGGCCCTGTTGCGGTGGAGGCGGACAGTGATTTGGTCGACTGGGGCTCAGCGCGCCTCTACAAATAAGAAAGCCGCCCCAGAGCTAGATTTTTCGCGCCTTTCTCCGCCTGTGCATGTGCCAATGCGTCGCAGTTCTGTCTTGGGACGCGAAAAAAGACCTCTCTGAATTCCCGACGTATTTTTTTCAATCCTTCCCTCTTATTTCTCCCTGCTCCCCCCCCTCTGCGGTCGCGTATTCCCCCGACCAACCAAACACAAAGAGCTGCTCCCCCTCTTTAAGTCCGAAACCCCCCGAAACAACAAAAACTCAACGCCAACGGCACCGGGCACTGCAACAACGGAGGCCACTCACTGTACCTACTGTACCTTTGTACCCGCCTCGTTGCTCCTGCCACCTTTAACCCGTCGGACCTGCCCCCTGGGTGATCCAGGTGATTCGCATGTTGCAGTTGGCATTGGCAGCCTGCGGCTTAAAGGCTCTCTCTTTTTTTACTTAATCTGATTCGGCCATTCTCCACCCTGACCTCTCCGCACAACCCTCCGCTTGGACCACCACCCCGTCCCTCCCTGCTGATTCCAGAACTCGCATCGCGCATCTCGTCGTCGCTGCTCGGTTTTGGTGTTTTCTCTCCCCACCACACCTCAACCAGTTTTTGTCACCACCACCCACGCTACATATCTTCTCTCACCTCAGCCAGACCTCATCCTCATACTGGCTGCCCAAGCATTATAGTGCAATCTCCTTCGCATTTCCTGCTTCATCAGGTACGTACCTTTTCATTTCTGCAACAGTTTGACCTGGTAAGTGCGTGCATCACCGTGTGCACCAGTTATCAACCGCTCTTCTCCTCCACCCTAATCCTCACTCTGCCCTGCTGCCTCACCACACGTGTGAGGCTTCACTCATCAAAAAGCAGTGATTCGAGTGGGTCAGCTTTCTTCTTGGTGAGATCAGCGCACTCCCTGTTTTGTTGCATCCTGCCCTGGTTCTCCATCCACTTGGTAGCCTGCGCGCATGGTGATGCGACTCAACATTGACGGCGTACCCATCACAACTCCATTGCACCTTCCCAATTCCTGATCATCAGCGGGCTGTTTACCCTCACCTGCACATGACCCATCTTGCATTGGGCGCATTGAAGGCACATTTTCTCCTAAGCACAGCTGCACAGCCCACTGCATCCATTGGGCCATTGAACAATCCATTGTTCAACCGACCTCCCAATCAATTTCTGGAGGGGCACTGTTGGCATCTCACTCATTCCTGCACTCTCCTTCCAACCTTTCTCACTTTCCATCTCATTTGTTGCGTTGTCGCATCAGCCAAGTCATCCCATCTTTGCACCGAGACTTCAATTCCCGCAGCAATCGATATATATTATTGCGCAGGAATCAAAGTTTTCTCACCTCCCTTTTCAAGCCTTTCTTTCCATCCTTGATTTAAGGCAGTTGCTCTTTTCAGTTGGGACCTCGATACGAGTAACCCCCAATCTAACGCTGCCAGCAGACAGATACGAGTGTCAACTTTGATGTTCATCTGGCGCATCTGATTCCGGTACTCGGACACTACTGCCCATACTCGATTGCGCCTGGCGCCTCGAGGATCAACCATGGCGACTGAAACATCGAGTACGCCGCTCGAGCGTGACGCCGCCTCTCCTGTTGGCATGGAGAGCAAGGAGGATGCGCGTGTCGTGAAGCCCGTCAACGGGTAAGTCCACTCATTGCCTTGCCACATGTTTTGGCTCCGAAATTGACTGGTGGGGTGTCTTTCGGCGTAGACATGCAAGTTCAGAGAAAGAGTCAGGTGTATCCTCCCCTGGCCAGTCGCCTGCTGTCAATGGCGAATCTGAGACCTCTTCGTCCGCCGTCAAGCAGAGCGACAAATCCTCCCTCAACGAGCAAGCTTTTAGCACCAACAGCACATTAGCCAAAACATCATCACCAAAGGCGACTGATATATCTGCCGCTCAGGACACAGAGATGGCCGTCGATGGAGACAAGACCTCAGAAGCCGCTGTACCAAAGCCAGAGGGACTGTCTTCGGGCAAGGAAGGTGCGGAAGTAGAGGCTACTGCCAAGGATGCAGTCAATGAGAAGTCGAAAGCTGAAATCGAGTCGGATGCCATGGACATAGATGATTCCATCGAGCGCCCCGATGCGTCTTCAAGCGCTGAGCATGTTGACAGCACACAGAACACTTCTGCCATGAGCGATGCACCCGTCGAGACCCCATCTGACTCTAATCAACCTGCCGATTTGTCCAAGCTTGACATTCAGGCCACTCAGGAGGAAGGCGCTTCTTCCACGCAGGCAGCAGATACAGATGTGCCCATGGTTGATTCTTCTGCATCCCAGGCTAAGGTTCCCCGAGAGCGCGAGGATGACAATATGGATGAACCTGCGGCGAAGAGGGCTAAGACCGACGATGGCACCGAGGAAGCTGTAGCAGACTCGCTTGTTGTGGCCACGAACAGTGAACCCCTCACACCTGTCACCCAGGCAACTAGTGACGCCATGAGTAAATCAATCCCGGACGACGCACCGATCACCATGTTCCAGAACAGGAAAGTTCGCGAGGTACTGGGTAACGTGAAGAAGACCAAGAATGGACATAACTTCAGACGATCCGTCGCAGACCTGTGGCCACACCTGTGGAATGACTACAATTCCAAAATTGCCACTCCGATCGATATCTCCGCCATGGAAGCCAAATTGCGCTCGGGCCAATATGACAACTACGGTCAGCTCAAAGCCGACCTGAAACTGCTCTTTGAGAACGCCGTCCTGTTCAACGGAGAATTGCATGATGTCACTCGAGCTGCAGCACACGTGCGCGAGTATGTTCTCATCAGACTGCCCGCTATCGTTAAGGAAGCAGAACCAGTCAAGCCGGAGAAGGGAAAAGCGCAGCCAACTCGTCACACCGAGCCGCGAGCGGCCACTCAGCAGCCGCGTCGTCAATCACAGTCTCAGGCAGGTGCGTCAGTGACAAGCCCGAAGACCAAAACCGACCCTTCCACCTTGCCCACACCCTCATCCGCATCAACTACCTTCGCCATCCCCCCTTCAGGCATCCCTCAGATTCGTCGTGACTCGACACGTGATGATAGTGATCGACCCAAGCGACCCATTCACCCGCCGAAGAACCGTGATCCTGACTATGGCAACAAAGGTAATCGCAAAAAGCTGGAACCTGAACAGCAGTTTATCGAGTACGTGCTCAAAGAGGTCAAGAAACCCGTGCACAATCTGTTCACTCAATGGTTCCACGTCCCTGTCGACCCGGTTGCACTGCAGATCCCGAACTATTTCAAGGTGGTCAAGAAACCCATGGACCTTGAGAAAATGATTAACAAGAATCTGGATGGCGAGTACAAGACTGTCAAGGACCTCGAGAAGGACATGAAGCAGATCGTCGCAAACTCAGAGTTGTTCAATGGCCAAGAAAGCGAGGTAACTATTGCCGCCAGAAAGACCGAGGACCTCGTGAAAAGTCTCACCGCTGGGAAAGATGAATGGTTGGAGAACAAGTTTGGTTCCAAGTCGTCGCGTGGACCCGCCGCCAGTCCCGAGCGGACCGACACCGATTCGGAAGATGACAGTGAGGGTGATGACGATGAGGGCGAATCCGAAGCCATGCGCAATCTGCAGAAGCGCCTCGGGGAAGAGGAGGCCAAAGTCAGAGCTCTGATGAAGTCTAAGAATACCGATATTCTTAACTTGGAGATCTCTCAGGCTATTATTGGTACTCTGCAGCGCAAGATTGTCGAGGAGAGAGCCAATTCGAGTATTGCCAAGAAGGCCAAATCCAAGAAGAAGGGTGGCGCCCCCAAGAGCAAGGCCAAGCCCACCGGATCAGCCGCGGGCGGTGGCAGCAAGAAGTCAGGCCAACAACCTGGCAGTCAGGTCAAGAAGCCCGCTCCCAAGAAGCCTGCGGCGCCTAAGAAGCGTACCATCGGTGCTCTTGAGAAAGCCGTTATTGCCGAAGGTATCAACGAGCTTGATGGTCAGACTCTGGTAAAAGCGGTAGAGATCATCAAGAAGGACACCAATCAGACTGTAAGTTGTCGATCTTGGTGGAGTTTGAATTGGCTTGCTAGCCTTGCCTGGGTGCTAACCGGTTGCAGGAGAACGACGATGGCGAGATGGAGTTAGACATAGATTCTCTTTCTGAAGATGCTCTCGGCAAGTTGTTCGACCTGATCAACAGGACTCATCCCAACATCCGTCAGTCTATTTCCCAGAAAGAGGAGTTTCGTAAGTCGGCACCAGATTCTTCGGAGGTGACAAAGCCCAGCAAGTCCAAGAAGAATAAACCCATGAACAAGCACGAGCAAGAACGCAAGATTCAGGAGTTGCGTGAGCTCAAGGCTAAACTTCAGCGAACAGGTAGCGCCAGTCAGGAGCCTGTCGCTGGTGAAGCCGAGGAGCCTGCCGGTGGTGAGAGCAGTGAGGAGAGCGACTCTGAAGAAGAGTAGTGGTCTTATATCTGAACAGTTGGTGATCGTCTCCTTACGAGAAGTGAGGCCTCACCATTTGATTTCGCGGTCCAGGCGTGGCGTTACCCGATCGTACCCTTCTGGCATATCGGTTTTTCTCGCGTTCGTTGCTTAGAAAGCATTTGGCTTGCATGGGTGGTTCAAGTCGCTATCCAACGTTGCCACAAAGGCACAAACAAAAATGGCGGGGCAGGAAACCTGGAGTTGTATGAGTAGCAAGCATCCATGAGTTGTAGAATACCCTGGGATGCGTATCCCAAAAGATCCCGTATCGGAGGATCTCGGTTGCGGTCGATGAGCTGGCGATGAGTTTCAGTGGATTAAGGACGGGCCTGGATCAAGGCCTTTCCGCTGATGGCTCACTGACTGTCCAATGCTGGCTGGGTGGGAGGTCTTTTCAGTCACCGAGCTTCGCGATCCGTCAAGGACAGGCTCAGGTGTTGCAGCAGCAGTATCGCCGTCACAGTCATTTTGAGTTGGGCATGGCTCTATCGCGACACGCAGGTAGCTTGAGCTAGAGTTGCCAATACTAAATAAATGAAAAAGGCCGTTAGTGGTAGATCTTGATGCTTTGCAGTGCGGTCTGAGATGAGTAAGTCACCTGATGCGACGAAGTACATGACCATGTGGTCGTAGTCGGAACTGCTCTCCGCGAAATGTCCGGATGCGCATCTCGTAAGATAGTCGAATAATTGTGAGCAATGAGTATTTAGCAGTCGAATAGAGCGTTGCTGGTTTGGTGGTCAATGTCGTGAACTTGATGTTGATTGGGGCGTTATGTAAGACTTTGCTCATGCCCTGGCTTGTGTCTTAGCAAGCTGTGAGCCTTCTGGTGTGTTTGGGTAGCCGGCATTCTGCAGCGCTGCAGTCCAGGAAGATTGACTTGAGGATGAATGCATTGGATATGTTCGATCTATTCAGGAAATCATTGGTCAGCCGGCCGATTGAGCGAGCTTTGCTCGTTGCCGCTCCTTTCAAGACAGATGAAGACAGATGAGGTGGGCCCCTGTTTCGGACACTCCAGGAGAACAAAGCCTGGATGGGTGTTCACCGTTGCCCAATGCTGTGGGAAGTGAATGAAGAATCTTCCTCTAGCGAGAAGCACAAGGAGAAGGGAGAGAATGATGTTTTCTTGAGTACTGGAGCACAGCAATGGCTTGTCTTGACGGGAGTGGGGGGAGTACGACGTTGAGCGGGTGGATTGAAGATTGGAAATTGATGGAGGGATGGATGCCGATGGCCGATCGCTCAACGGCAGGTGCAGAAGAAAGACTTGGAAGAGAGAGGGGAGAGGGACGATCAGGTATCTCTGGAAGGAAAGCGACCGATGGGATGAATACTTGGGAGTGAATGAAGGATATCAGAAAGGTGACTGACTGACTGACTTAGCTTGGCTCATTGTCATGTATTTGGCAGCCGATTCGGTGTTCGAGGGCCCTTCGTGATGGATGATGGATGGGGTGATGGCATGGCATTTCCCGCTGGAATGCTGCCGAATTGATGCCTGCAGGTCTGTGGTTTCGGATCAAGTTTGGCGTCCCCCACTGGCAGTTTGTGAGACTTCGACCCGCGGGCGCTTGGGGCAAGGATGGGAGTGTGAAATGGAAAGTGGCTGCAGTGCTGTGGCGCGGTATCATACCCGTACCTTGGGTAGTATCCACCGGTCGGGACGGGACCTGCTACCGGGTGTAAGTTGAAAGGTATACTCACGCTGTGACTGGCGTGGAAGTTTGTTGGATCGAGGCGCGGGCTTTGGTAATTGAGAACATGGAATTTGTGGTATGATGTGAATTAAATTGAGTGCAAGTTTTGTGCGAAGAAACTCGCTTAGCTTTTGTGTGGTCTGATATTGTTATTTGTTCACGCGTTCAGACGCGTCGTGAAAAGGGGCGCTGGAAGCATGTGAGTTACAGCGGACAATACAGCGGTGTTCCAAGGCGTTGCTCCGTAGCCCATGTGAGGACTGTGAACAACAACAGAAAGCGCGATTGACCAGTCCTTATCAGAAGGGCATTTGTCGCACTAAAGGCGGGATGGATGACGTAACGGTTCTGTTCTGTAGTTTCGAGTTGAGATAAAATAGAAAGGTGATAGTGTGAAGAGGATCAGTTGAGTGAGATGGGTACAGACGAGGTAGTTGAATTTACCCCTATTCTCAGTAGGATGCATCGCAGCATCACTTCGGCATTGAGAAAGGGACGAAAATAATGGGACGAAAATGAAGTCCAAGCCCTCGAAGGATGCCATGGCAGAGAAGGAATCAATTAGATAACTCACACACTATTGGAACTTTGATGGCTGAATTTGATGATCTGTTTTGCGACACTGATGCGTATCTTATCAAGCGGAGAAGCCAGTCTAGCATGTGAATCATGGAGGCTTAGGGGAATGAATGAAACGGAAAGCTGTCACACAACGGAAAGAGTAAACTAGGTGATGGCCTGGTGACCTATTTCACAAAAACGGGCCGTGTCACTGATGGACTACTCAAAGGCGGAAGAAGAAATCACAATAACCAGCAGAGGACGTCTATCTAGCAGTGTGACTACGCACTCTCAACCGTAGACATCGGGGTCAGCAGCATTGGAACCAACATTCAGAGCGATCAGATTGGCACTCATGTATGCTACAAGGTCGTAGAAATAGAGTATCTATTCTGCTAATAATCTATGTCCAATCTACATGATGATCAGCATCAACAAAGGATCCATATCTTGACAGGTCGGTCTAGAAATCGAAGAACTTTGAAGAATCGCGCTGTTGATACGGGCGGTTCTTGTTGGGATCTTGAGCTGCCTCGCTGCCTCCCTTCCCACTTTGCTGCTTCCCATGTGCCTTCTCATGCTCTTTGAGAGCTCTTTTCTGCGCCTCCAACTGCTCTGTAAGCAGAGACTTTCCTGGTCCTGGTCCGGGCATTCTTGCGGAAGTCAGTAGCTCAGTCTAGTGGACGGTAACGTCGTGTTGGCCGATGGTACGGATAGGTCGTGGGCTGTGGTGAGTGATGCCGAGAAGTTGTAGTGTGTCTCAAGCTTTAAAAATTCGTTTTGAAAAGGACTGCGAGGTAGGTATTTATGCTAAATCCAAGAATCCTAGAGATGCTGCTGTGAGTGTCGCTAGTCAATGCAGGGACGATGAGTGGGCGCGTTGCATCCAAACCTTCGCTGATCCAGCCTCATTGTTCTCTTAACATAGTCTCACTGCTGCCCAGTAGTGTCGCATCAAGGCTAATCCCTCCTGGCATCATTAGGCATTTGTATTGATGCTATGCTTTTTCCGTCCCCAAAATGACTGCCGATGATGTGAGAAACCCGCCGTATAATAATACAAATAATACACTGTCAGTCTTTCACTTTCTCATTCTCTGGGTAATTCAGACTTGTCACGGAGTGGCGCACTTATATTGCTTCCCCATAGTTAGGAATACGACACGCTCTACGGAGCATGATGCAAGGGGTTAAATGTGTATATATGCCAGCGTTATTTCCATGTTTACTCGATACTCAAGTAAACTTCCGCACTTATTTTGCTTCCCATCTTTAGAAATACGACTTACTCTACGGAGCATGATACAGAGGGTTAGATGTGCACATTTGCCCAGTGTTATTTCCATGTCTATTCAGTAGTTAAGAGTGTCTACGAGAAACCAAACGCTGTTGTATATAATAAACGTGCCACTTCGCTCATTGCCCTATCCATTTCCAAAAAGAATTTTTTTACCTGATAGCTAAGGTTGCGAATACGGATGTATTTGCAAACCTTAGCCACCCGTTTCTCATTCCGAAATTGACGGGTTGCATCAAATCCAATAATCGTCAGTGAATTTATCGCTCCTTGTCGTGGTGGTGTGGAAGAGGCCTTTTCTGTATTCCGCGCCAAATGTCAAGGTGAGGTTTCGACTTGGTGGTCTGCTGTCATTGCCCGCTCAAGCTCCGAAGTGAACTTTATAATGTGTAATGCTCTAAGGACACCTCAGTTAGTAAGTGGCTAAAGATCTAGACATTCAAACGTACGTATGATTAAAGACCAAGTCTGCAAGGTTGTGGAGGATCGACGGATGGTTGGGTTCACACCGGCCCCCTGGGACCTCGACTAGACGATCGGTTTCAACTTCTCCTTGCGGGGGGTAGAATGCGAAAAGGACGCGCCATGGTCTGTCCACCGGTGGGCCTTTCCTTGACACTGCAGCATACGCGTAGACATTGTCGTAGCGGCTCGTCAACACGTCTTCTAATTTTTTTGAGCCAACTCTTGACATGAGAGGAGAGACCGCGAATGGAGGCGACCATTGATAATTATTCACATGCTTTTTAGACGGTGACAGCACTGGAACGCGCGGCTTTTCCGGGATATGATTGCTCAGAAAGTCGTTATTCACCGGTGGTGGATGACGTAGTCCATGCCGTTGAGTCGGTTGGAAAGTGCCCTCGCCTGAGACATCTGAATATTGAGATACTGGAGGCTCATCATCATCATCAGGCCGAGGGCGATGTCGAGCGGGTAAAGTGTGCTTGCTGGGGCCTGCTTCAGGCTCAGCTGGGGTTTCAGACACCGTAGGTGCCTGGTATCTACCAGCACGGGGTCGATGGGCTAGTTGTGTTGGTTGGCTGAGTCCATCTCCGGAAGCCTGTGGCTGTTGATGGCATGGAGTATCCAGCCCATGACGAGCAGGGGGTGAAGGAGGAGGTGGAGGAGGGCGAGCCCTAGGAGGAGGAAGATGACCACGCGCGAAACGTGCATCGTCTCCAGGCGACCACGACCTCCGCGGGGGCAAATCTTGTTGAGTTAATGCGGCCGGCTGACTTGGCACAGCTTCCAAGTCTGGTGCTTCTTCAGGTACAGATGGAAGAGGGTGTGCTGTCCTCGCCCGTCGGTTGATATTTGAGCCCGCACTGGACATGATAAGGGAGGGCTGCATCGGTATCTTAATAGTATTGTTACTATCGAGCGGGCTTGTGTAATGACTGAATGGATGCTGACGGACGGAATATTCCCATACTTGGCGATGGATAAATGTCGGAGTCGTCCGAAGAGAAAGCAAATTCACGCGTACTCCGTTCTGTGGGTGGACAGAAGTATTACTTCGCTTTAACTAGCTACCTACCTAAGAAGTCAAAATGGAAGTCACATACACGTGTCTATCCAAAGTCGGGGAAGGGAGTCCGGCCCCAAACCAAACGCTCTTTCACAGTATTGGCGCTCTACTTCGTACATGATGGAAGCGACACATGAGCAGAGGCAATCTTTATATATATGTATCCAGCCCCGCTGCCGTTTGGCCTCTCTTTGGATATCGCTAGAACTTTTGCGTCCGCCACTTGGATTGCGTCTTCACTTGGTTAAGGACCTGTACAGTTGCACGCGCGGCGATCTCATTGATTGCCCGTTGAGAAACGGTAAACTCGTCCCAGAAAAGATGGTCATCTGGTTTGGCGCATCGGTTGACTTGTGTCTTTTGACCGCTAGGCTCATGCATCTTCGCTATCACGGACTGCAATACGCAGGGTTTCGAAACATCAAGGAATCCCTCTTCCAGTGGCCGCTCACCAAGACCATTGTGATCTACTAGGTCAAGGTCGCGCAGCTGGCGGTCTACCATCAGTTCTCTGATGTGCCGAGACATGTCGTAGGATCCTGCTTCTCGGCTGCGAAGCTTGCCGGTATTTCTTTTCGCTTGATCGTCTTGTTGATGCGTTCCGTTCTTATTTTCCTCATCCACCGGCGACCTCTTCCCAATGATAGCTTTGATGACGTTGATATCCACAGCATCTGTAGCTGACCATGTATCAGGGTCTGGCGTTGCCAGCCAATCGTCCATAGCGGCATCAATCACTGTATCCCAATACCTTATCAAGAACATCGCATTCCTAAGTTGGTCTGAACGAGAATGCGGAAATGGAGGCTCTGGGCGTGCTGTGGCGAAGCCAGGCGCCAAAGTGATATCAAACAAATGAGGCAAGAATACTCGAAATGGCGGGACTGGAAGCGACATCGGTTTTTGCTCTTCGTCATAAATATGCGTGTTAGAGCGGAAACTGGAATAGGCCGCTGAGTTCGGGTCTTGTGCTGCACGAAACAGCATCTCTAGGTAGAAAAAGAGACTCCGTACGCTCGAGTCGAGTACCTCAGTCGCAAGTTTGCGTGGCATTGCAGCAAGCTGCCAGATCTCCCAATTCCCAAGACTAAAAACCCAAAGTGTTTCGACAGGGGTGACCAGCGGTTTAGGGCTTGAGAGAAACGAGCTTATTTGGGAAGCAATATCGGCATGTAATGGTACAGGATATTGTTGAGCAACCCACGAATAATCGAGAGCCTTGGTCCTGTTGCTTTCAGTGCCATTTGCCATGCCTGGAGCGATACGTTTGAATGCGCTTTCTAACAGTGAATTCGACATCACGGCACCCGCTTTCCCATTAGATTTGGGAACGAACGAGAGATAACTGTCGCATTCGAGCTGAAACGATGTTAATGATGGCGACACCGAAATTACGGAGGAGATGAGACTGACCTGTTGACACATGACGTGAGTCCATGATGTCCTTGGACCGCCAAGTTGTTCTCCTGATCTATCAGGTGTAGCAATATCACCTCCGCCAAAGACGACCACCCGTAAACCGGTCCCGGTCTTCCCGTCACTCAACCCACTGGTCCAAGGCTTTGTCCACCTATTCAAATAGCCTGGGCTGAAGTCAACACTCATGAGACGGAATGAAGACCACGTATACGTGAGAGCCATCAGCATGACTGCTCCGAATGCGACTTTAAATAGCAGTACGGGACCGCCGCGACACACTTTGAGAGAGCATATTGAGAGTAGAGCCTTTATCCCCCAAATATCCCATTGGCCATTCGGTTTGGTAGCATCCTCGAAGAGAGATTTGCAGGCCATTCCAAGTCTCATCCGCGATATTAAACACTAATCAAGTGTTTAGGTGTGATTAATTGACACCTGTTGTTGTGTAAGATCTGGTCGCTTGATAGGGTTAGTAATATGACAGTAAGAGGAGATCCTAGTATCCTGTATCTAGAAGGCGACGTGAAACAGAAGAATCGATCGTATAAAGTGGTGAAATTGACCAGAAGTTACAGACCGATGACTGGAGAGCAGGTCCATTATGCCTGTTAAGTCGCAGGGGCCTACGCGTCAGCCAAAGTTCTAATTTGGCTGTGTCTAGAAATAGGACGTTTGGCGGCTTCGATAAATCTGAGCGCCAATACATGAAACGGTGGCATTAGCTGACGCTGATGGCAACAGCCCTTTAGACTGGGCTGACACCAAAGCTTAACTACCTTGAGTCGAGGTCCCGGCGTATGTGGCTCTGATGTCTACGCAGAATTAGAGTTAACGTTGAGATCAAAGCTTGAGGATACAAGTCACTGGGACAGGCGCCAGAATGTTTGTCTTCTGTGCGGTCATCGATGAGGACATTTGAACTTTGCAGCGGATGCTCGTTAGAGCTGACCGCTTTTTTAAATACTTATGGTATCTAGTCATTTACTTCTTTATTAGGAGCAATGATGGATACAGTCATGCCGTGGCCCGTTGCCAATGCTTTGGATATCTCGCGCTACGGCGGAACCGAGGGCGGTAAGGTAAAACCGTCAGAACAATACTCACATGACATCATGTAATCTAGATGCAATTGTCAGGAGGTCAATTTATCCTACTTGCATTGCTTGAACATTATTCTAGATCGGTCGAGAACGGAGTTTATCTGGGGGGAAATGCGATGACATCTAGGTCACCATGACCATGCCAGGCAGCTCCGTCAACCCTACAGGACAGTTAGTAATGTGTAGCACTTGGTTGACATCGAGATCATGTTCATCAAACAGGTCGGAACTTACAGCTATCGATATCCTCATCAACAGTTCGTGACTTCACACAATTCATCGCATCCTCATCAGACTGGGTCTTCAACACATCGCCAGTGCAGGTGCTCCCATTGCAAGCTCGCGTGTCCATGGCCCGCTGGAGAGCGTCGCCCTGCCATCCGAAAACGTAATCACCGTGCTGCGAATAACCTTGTCTGTCTTCTTGTTAGCTCGAATAGGATATCACGGGCCACGGGAAGGTTTACTTGTCGCCCGTGCTCCAGACGAATGGTTGCGAGCCGTCTTCGGGCCACAAAGTCTTGTCGTTGAACGGTCGAGTCTATGATATTCGCTAATTAGCAAACGAAATACAACACGTGGCGTTGCGAGCTTTGCAACCTCGGTTGGAACAACGATAGCAGTCTAGTGAGAATCAGACGGCTGAATGAAATGCTACTCACATCCCACATAACCTCATACATAACTTGCGGGATCTTGACTGGGTGACTCGATGGACAGACGCCATCTGCTCCCACATATTGAGCGGAGGCTCCTGAAGCCGGATACGCCACGTGGCTCTCATGATCAGGGCTGTCTAAATTGACACCGTCCCAGCACGTTGGGAAGGTAAGCACAGATCTTATTCCGCCGGCGCAGAAGCCAGTAGGCAGTGTCTGACTATCCGGGGCTCCGCAGTTGATGTTACTGAGGTCCCCCGAGGTGGGCATGCATCTGTGGCACACCTTGGGTGCCGTGCCAGGCGATCGAAGATCTGCATCACCGACAAGCATTCTGAATCCCGGTCTGAATGCCGTGACGTTGGATTTCGCGTCCGGACTCGGGATATAATAAACGGTGATTCCACCATTCGCCGTCAAACCCTCGCTGGGAATCTGCGGTACTCTCTTGTATGTGCCGTTCCGTGCCCGAAAGTATAAGACTGCTGTCCAGTAATTCGAGAAATCCTCTGAAAAAGTGCAGCTTGTACACGTCGACATCGAAGGTAGATCGTGCGATGAAGGGTCCATGGATGCGTTGAAGGAATTGCCTCCGACGATTTGATGCAGGTGAGGCGAGGGCACGGAGCCTGGGTTCACGAGGGGATCGAGCCGATCGACAACGAGTTGCGAGCAACTGAAGCGCATCATAGGCACCATTTGGCTCATGCCAAGCTCCATCAGGAGGGCGGTTACAACCGTAAGCGTTGTCCACTGCATCTTGAATGGATTTGTCATTAACTCTAGAGACATGCAGACGTGGAGAGACTCAAGTCCATCGACCATACCTAGCTCGTCGACATGCTGGGCTTTAGTCTAAATACATAGACCATAACAGCGCGGCTGACATATGCCGGGAGCCAGCGTTGACGATCGTCTATTATATATTGAGCTCATATCGACAGATTTAGGCGGATGCGGATGCAACGTCAATCCGCGAATCACGTGGAATACTCAACCGCCTTCAGACCGCGCTCTTATCTTGTAAGCAACTGGCCCCAATGTCGTTCTCTCCCTTTATCTATGATTCCAAGTATCATGAGCCTAAACATAGTACTTCTCGAGGTACGAATCCACCATACTTAGCGAAGCTCTGGGTGGTGCGAGTCTTGTGAGTACCTACCTAAGATACTATGCAAAAGTTTCCGAGGGAGCCAACGCAGTGTTATCTGCGCTTGGAGAATGTATTAACTAGAACTTGCTAGAACTATTTATAGTGTTGTCAATGTGAAACATAAGCTAGTAGTGACAAACATACCTTCGTGGTGGTGGTAATAGCACCTTCAAGGGTCCTCTGGTACGGTTACTAAATATTTGAGGGCGTTAACAGGTAAGCTGTCCATGAATGTCACTAGTGGTTAGTAAGGTATTTGTAGCTTGAAGTGGTTGATTTCATTGGTTACACAGAACTCTCTTGTCGGAGCTCAATGCACAATGAAGCAGGGTACAGAATTTTTTTCCTTTTCTTTTTTTGGCCCACTCCAAATCGCTGGAAGGGAGTGAGGGAGTCGGTTTGAACCTGCTTATACACAACTGGTGATGTTGATCCTCGGGTTCATCTGGGCACACGCTTCTGCTGACCTAGCATGTCCTTGACGACTCGCGAACTCGTTGCGCCCAATCATTTGGATGCCATATGGTAATTACTGCCGTCGTTACCTTGTTTCAGTTGACACGTACTTGGCATCATGACTAGCTTCAGTCGAGGTGGTTCGAGCTTGACAATTATTACGCATGGACTGGGAAGCATCGTCGGAGACTATACCCACCTGTATTTGACAAGACAAGATGATGGTGATGGATACAGAATGAAGCAAAGGTCGTTGTCACATGTTGCACCAGTCTCATAAGCATTAATGATATCGCTCCTCATTTATCAATTTTTTTAGGAACGTCATAACTTCGTGTACACATCGAGGCTCATTTCTCATATCCGCTAATGTCTGCCTACCTGGCAGGAAAAGGCATTGTTCGCGTCTTTGCTTTGTTTTTACCCCTTTCCTTGCCATTCTTAAGACATCGGAGAATATTCGATGTACTGTTGAGTTTTTCATATAGACAACGGATTTGAGAAGCCGGACTGTCGGCAACCAAATCTTTATTCTTTATAGGCGATCCCACACATTCTCCTCCAATCCAGGCTCCAACTTGAAACCCAGCATGTCGTGGTGGCCGTCGTTCTCGTCTCGCAAGATATCGCCAAAATCTAGAGACGGGTATGGATCCGTGCTGGGAGAATCATCGTCTGAAAGCGGCGTGCTTGTTTCGGATCCAGCGACTGACTCATAGAATTGGAAGTCAATTATGTGCGCCTGCTGTGGCAATCGGCAGCTGGCCTTGCCACCACGGTGTCGGCAGTTGGGGTACTGACAGACATGACCGAGAACGCAAGCCGGATTGCGGCACCTGTCTTTCTTGCTGCACGGAAGAGAGCGGGCGAGCCACCAGAGCACTGGAACAAGATCTTTAGGGAGTGGTTCGTGATTGTAATTGCACCCTTCGTTGGTGCACGACCGTGTCAGCTGGTGACTATTGCAGAATCTGCGGACAGATGAAAGCTGCTCTAATCTAGCATGAGCTGCAGCAGTCGGCGATGACATATAGGGGTCAAGCCGTTGATTGTCTCTGTTCAAGGCCACATGGCCTGGAGGGATCTGCTCTTTTTGTGGCAAGTTAAAAGGAGGTTGGACTTTAGGGCGCATCGCCATAGGTGCCTGTTCCCGCCAGTTGGTGCTCGATCTTGGGCTGGCTGGCTTGTAGTAGTTGTTGTTGTGCTTGAATTCCGTTTCCGAACTGGCTTCAAACGAGCCGCGATACTTGTGCGATGATCCTGTCACTGGTGACTTGGGATCCACGTGTTTGTTTTTGCAATTGTTGCCATATCGGCATTTTCCAATTGCATAGAACGAACAAATCTTTGATTTGTCGGTGGCGTTTCCTACTCTCGGTAGGGAGCTGGCGATTGGAAGTAGTGATGACTCCGAGTTTGTGCGTACCCTTGGTCGGCCGTATTCATCGAGGCTTGTTGAAAGAAAAATTCCAGGCAGCTCTTCGATGTTGAGCTCAAGTCTCAAGAATTGTTCATGGAAAAGGAGCCCCGAAGTCTTTATGAGTGTGAATTTGTCCCTCTTGGTTCTGTGTTTAGTCAAGTCCGAGATATACCCGCCATCGTGGCAAGCAGCGAAGTAAATATGCTTGCACTGTGGGTTATCGGCATATAGCCGTAAGAGTGCCCTAATTTTGAAGTCGGCACCCTCCTTAAGCTCGCCGGCGTCGACAAAGTCTGTTAGCTCGTACGAACGGTTAAATTCGGAAACGAATGGTGCAAGAGATCGTTTCTCAGGTCCAGTAAGTCCTTTCTTAGCGAGTGACTTTGACAGAGAACTGAGATTCGCACTGGAACACCAAAGGTTACTAAGATGCTTGGGAACATTGAGATCAAAGGCAATGAATGCAATGACATATGACAGAATAGAGCCAAAATGGATTAGGCAACTCACTATACTCGAATCATAACGTTGCAAAATTCAAGTCCCTTTCGCTTGAGGCTTCCTTTGACTATAGTCTTGAATTAGTTTTGCATTTCATCAGATATTGAGGTTAGAGAGTCGAAATTTTGCTCTTTTGGAATAAGAAATGTTCTACTCTAGTCGTGTCGATGCGAACGACTTTTGGAAGCGGCCATCACTTACTAGCATCATTTAGCTTCTGGGCTGCTAAAGAGCCACCATCGGCACCCGCAGTGATGAAACCATCGTTGAAGACATAGCCATCGCCGTCAATGAGAACTAAGACGAAGGGGTCATGTTCCTGGCCACGGGAAAGCTGCATAAGACGAGTCTGGTCATCTTCATGTATGCTCTTTAGCTTGCTGTACTCCACAAGCAGCTTCTCATATCGTTCAAGAATATCTCCAAGGGCACTAGTGATAAATGATGTCAGTAATCCCTATCTGTCTAGGATGGAGGGCCATAAGAAGGAAGTGGAAAGGAAGTCAGCCTGTCTATCGCTTGCGGACCGCGCTTGCTCCCATGTACGTGAGGGTTGGGTTGACATTTGGTGGACCTCTGGATGTCATGGAAAGAATGGGCGAATAGTGTGAAGTACCTACTTGTTCTGATTGAACCGAGCCAGCTGCTCCGAAGCATCCTTGATATCCTTTTGACTGAACATCTTTGCACGTGGCCCCTACATACCTCTTGGGGGGCATAGGCAGTCGATGCGAAGGCTGGGATGGAGAGGTTGTAGGATATGCGAAATATGAGTTGATGGGTGCAGGCCTTCGCCCACTATCCAGCTCGGTCACAATTGGCTATGGCCGATGAACCGATCGGAATGAATAGAGGCAAAGACAAGTCCGCAACACACCAGATGTTGGTTCACCTCACAAAGGCTGCAAGTACGGAGGGGACTGGATGGAGGCGGTGTCTTCCATCACATTGGCACCTTGTTTGCACGTTGACTGTGGTGTGGAGCCAAGTTTTCACTGGGACCTGCAAGACTTTAGGTCGGAAGGCCCTGGGTTATCCGCCCTCTGCCTTGCATGGAAACTGTAACTGTAGGTACCTACCGTCCCAATGTGTTTCAGTAAGTCTTTGGCCTGAGATGTACCTAATTCGCTGCATTCTACAAGGTTCCAATTGCTAGGGGCTGCAGGTTTGGCGTGTTTTGCGGAAGCTCATAGGCGGGTTACAGTGCGCTAGGCAGAACCCTTGGGCATTTCAGGTGTCTTCCATTCATCCAATCCTACCGACACAGAAACATTGGACAAAGATCCATATGACTGGGCACCTACGCATATAACACATTATTTCACTGGCATCATCAAAGCAAAGGCTGTTTGAATATTTAACTTCGTCCAGATTTAGAAGGAATTGATCTGCCGAGAGAACAACTGACCATCAGCAGCCCAAGCCCATCCGGGGCTGGGTGAAAGTGCATTCGTTCAGTGGCGGTGTTGCTCAGCCGTCTTACACTCTGGATTTAGTTGTGCAGTCTACCTCTGGATAGAGGTATACATAGGTAGGCTTGCGAAGATCATAAATTGTCACAATGGAGGCCATCGGGTCATTGTGTTTTGTCTTATATGCTACCTAGATGTCTCTTTCCGCCTCTAGGTAGACGCGGAGACATGGGTGTATGACAACACCGACATGTCCATACCTGCTCAACATTGCCTAGGACCTAGGCATCCTTTCTTTGTCTCCCAATGTCCACTGCATCTCGGCCTGAAGGTTTGTTCCCACAGACGAGCTGACGCTGCCGAGCCTGCGTCAAGTGATAACTGATCTATCTTCCCATCATCTGTTCAACCGACCCACGAATCCATGTAGACGATCATCATTCACCATCTGACGAACCATAAGCTTCAAACTCGAGAGACATACCCAACTTAGCTGCAAGAACATCCTTAGTGATGAAACTCGAGCTTCCGGTAGCGAGGAAGACCTCCATTGCCTCGGCTGCTTTTTGGAGAGGGCGACGGTCCGAGATTCCAGCTTCCAGGCCACTAGCCGCCATGAAGATCCATCCAACGACCCATGGGAGCTGACACTCATTCTCTAAATACTCTGGCGTGTAAAGCTGTCTTAGTAGAGAATCGCAGGCATCCTTGACCGATCGCAGAACCCGCCAGCACCAGCGGTGGAAATGCAAGTAAGGAAAGGCGAACTCCAACGATTCCGCATGCAACGCGAGAGCAAGGGGTCTGATGAGCTGTTCCAGCGGCATATTGCCGCTCTCAAACGCCTTGTGCTTCTTCGACTTCTGTAGCTTCTTCTTTTCCTTCAACTTCTCAGGATCCTCGATCTGACCCAACACGAAACTTCCGTCTTCGTTGGTTTCTTCTTCAAATAGGCTGAGGTTGATAATTTGATTGACATGTTCCGGAGTAAAATCGACCTGTCCACTATTTTCGACATACCGTGCTCTGAACATAGACAACACTGGCGACGCAACCTTTAGACCACGGGGCCCGGCCTTGGACTCCAGAGACGTGTTCTTTCGTCGACCTTTGGCTCTAGTCATCGCGGCAAGTGAGGTGCCCATTTGCATGCAGAACTTGCTGAAATACTCTTCAGGTGTTTTGGGCGCTTCGCCACCAACATAGAAACTCTCATTCCCAACATTCGTAGTGACGACGTCCATGTCGATCCATCGGTGGCCCGATAAGAACATTTTTTCTTGGCGTAATGCGTTGTACAGGTGTGAACAGTACTGAATCGAACCCCAAGCATCGGCCACTGCGAAGCCAACTTCATGGTATCGAGAGCGGAAGTGATACAGGAAAAGGCCACTTATGACAGGAGACATTCGGAAAAGTCGATGACTTTGTGGATCTGGTATGTCGAAACCCGAGCGTTGGATGATTTTTCGCTGGATGGATCGAAGAGGATCCTTACCAATCCACTGAATGCTTCGCTGGAGATCCCGAAGCCAGTGATCATTTCTCGCAGGCCAGTTCTTTATTTTGAGCTTTTCATGAAACTCAAAGTGCGATTTGATGTCATCGTCCATTGCAGTCGTGTGATTGATCAATATGCTGGAAGGTTCCTCGATATCTTCGCGTAGCTCGTAGGTGACGTCGAGGAAAATTTGGGCCGCAAATACCATGTAGAATGGTACTTTCTTGGTTTTGTCTAGCTCTTCCATACCGCGCGTGAACTCGTCTTTCACTGGCCAGTCTTGAACACCACGAACCGCCGTAATCAGTTGAGTGAAGAAGGGCATTAGCAGTGCGCGGTCATCCTCAAACTTCTGCTGACCCGACTTACGTGACCGATCGCTCATAGGGTCATAGTATCCGAACATGCCCTCCTTGTAAAGGGGAATCTGGCCTGGCTGAAGTACGTTGAGGAATGCTTCGACTTGCCGGAAGGCAATGAAATATGTGCCCTCGCCGATATCATACGTGTTGTAGTTGAGGTTGTCCTGCATACCGACTGTCGTGATTTCGTCTTTCTTCAAACCTCGCATCAAACATTGAGCAAAGAAAAACTTCTCGAGCATGAAGTGGAGCCCTCCATGCTTCTCGATTGCAGGAAGGATGTCTTCCATTATGTTTCTGACGAGATCAATGGCAGTATTTGTCGCAATAGAGGCCGCAGCGAGATCGAAGATACCGATCTTATAGTTCGCCCAAATCCAATTAATGCGAGTGCGAACGCGGTTCATATCGTCGATCACAACACCTAAAGCGAACATAGCATCTTCAAATGAGTCCTGAGCTTCTACTTCGTATGTCGCGCTGTCATTTTGGGCTTTCTGTGGCCGCTCAATGTTCGGTGCATCCAAGAATTCCTGCGAGGGTTCGAAGACTGCAAGCCTGGAGAATCGATTACTTAGCCACTCCTCAGTAGAAGTCTTAGAGTCTCCAGTGTCGACGGGCATGAATGGCAGAAGAATGCTGCGAACTTTTTCCAGTACTTTCGACAAACATGGGTCAGCAAGGGTCCGACGGGAGAAAGAGCAATGTTCAACTCACCTTCGATGAAGTACTGGTGCTTAGCATCGGAGAGCTCAGTGACTGGCTTGCCGTGCTTCTCGAGTTTATCACCAAAGCCAGAACGGGCAGCGATGACACGGCTGATAGTTTGCCTAAAGGATGCCGGCACAGACTCGGACTTGCCAGCGATGTACTCAGCCAGTGGTACGAAATCCTTAATATGAATGACATATTTTGGGCTTGCAGAAGACGGTGTTGGTTTCGATTTGGCAGCTTGCTTTTTGCCTTTGGTGCGGGCCTTTCCCTTCAGTCGCCGACTTGGCCCCGACTCGCCGTCCAGATCGTCAGAAAATCCAAGGGATTTGGCTGTGGACGCGAGCCATGCTGCAACGGAATCTGTATCCTGCTTATAGAGCTGATATGTGCTGGAAAGAGCAGAGAGAACCATGATGACGGCGACCGGCGTCTACGTCAAGATCTTGATGCTGAAGCTGCTAGGTAAGATAGTACGAGAAAGATCGATGTTTACTCTTGTCCAAGGTAAGGAACGGGCTTGGAGACTTTGCGGGATATGATGTCTGTTTGTCTAGGTTACTGGCCTCCGTTTGACATCGGTCTGGATGACTTCAAGGTTGGTGCAATCTACCGTACCCAGGAACCGGGGGCTGTGGGTTGCTGTGGACGTCCGTGTCTGGCATGGCTTGTTACGGCAAGCTGCATGAGTATGCACGATAGCTCAGTGGACCAAGTCACTGACGCATCTATTTGGGTAGAGATGCTTTCTGCTGGGCAACACTGCAAGAGAGGGTTGGATGTCTAGAAGGGGGAAGCGTTCAATGTCAAGTGTCTGTCTTAACGAGGGACTTGATGCTGAAACATGGCAAATACATTCAATGTACTCTCAGGCGTTCAAGCAATTCCCTGCAACGAAAATTACCTACTGTAATCGGTCGTCGACTCTTTTCTATAGGTAAGGTATATCATATACAGGCATCGACAATTCATTGTCTCGTCGTTTCGCTGTGAACTTCGAGTGGGAGACAGCTTGATGACAGAACGTATCAAGATACATGTACCTACTGTCAGGTAGATGGAAGGTAGGTACGTCAGTATGCTGGCAAGGCAGTTACAATCAACTGAAGGATGCGGGGTAGATGCGCCTGCCTTCAATAGATGCAGTCAGTGCCTTTTTGATTCTTTATTGTGTGAACATGTTCACCATGAAGACAGTCAGTCAATCTTGGAAGAGTTGAAAGCAAGAAATTGCAGATTGGTTGTGTTGTTGATTACCTACCGTAGGTAAGCTCAAACACTGTGCCTTTGCACGCCGCAGAGGTATTGTTAAGGGTACATCTCTCTGCCACAAAACGATACTCCTGTCACCTACTCCATATGATTTTCGTAATTCTACTCATACTTTTGCTACAGCTGTCCCTCCTGTCAGCTTTTAAGAAGGAGAGTAGATTTGCCTACGAAAACACGTAAGAAGTGATTGTCAGCTACCTGCAAGAAGTCAGACACTGTATATAGTGGGTTCGCATGTCTGCAAACATGAACCAAAGCTCATAACGACGAACTGACCTGTGCGACACCGGCACGCGAAAAGGACGTTTGCCCCTTACCTTAGCAAAAAGAGCATCGTAAATACCAGGAACAGCGAAGGTAGATGGCGGACATAGATCCCCAGCTTCAACTCCTGCGGCGTCAATGCCTGCAGCTGTTCGAGCCAGATTTCTTGGCTTGGCCACACTCACAGCTCCTCGCCCGCACCGACGCCCAAAATTGGCTGGCCAAACACATGTTTGATGAGGAACGAAATGCTCGATTACCACCGAAAGCGTACCTATTACGCGTATTGAAACTTCTTATTGCTAGAAATGAGAAGACTTCTCGGAATGCCTTGCAAGATGTATGTACGGGCGCCCTTTATGGATCAGAATCAACTCAAGCACACAGGCTAAAACCCTGAAATGTCTAGGGCGTAGCACCCACGCTCAAAGCCCGTCTCGAGGCTCTCACAACGCACGATCTATCGACAGATTACGATGCGATGAAAGAACGCGCTTATGTGACATTTACATGTCTCCCTGCCAGTGGCTATCAAGACGAGGGTGGGGCTGGGGAACCTACCGTCACGCTGCTGGAACAGCGACAACTTGTCGTAGGCTCTCGTATAACGGGTTTTCGTACCTGGGAGGGAGCACTGCATCTTGGGACGTACCTACTTACGAACGAAGGGTCTGATTTGATAAAAGGGAAAGCAGTCCTCGAGTTAGGTGCCGGGACTGGTTTTCTTTCGATACAATGCGCTAAGCACCTTGGTGCCCGGCATGTCACGACGACGGATGGTGATGAGGGCGTTGTCGATAGTTTGAGAGAAAACCTCGCGCTTAACGGTTTAAATGATGAGCGAATCGCAATCGCGAGAAAGCTGTGGTGGGGCGAGGAGCTCAAGGGGTCGTGGGTTGAGCGAGATTGCGAAGATTTCCCGTATGATGTGGTTCTTGGGGCTGATGTTGTGAGTCTCAACAACTCTTGGAGTTTTGTCATAGACTGACTGACAATTGGCAGACTTACGACAAGACTGCTATCTTAGCTCTTGTTGTCACGCTTGAAAAGCTGTTTGAACTGAGACCGAAGCTTCTGGTCATAATTGGGGGCGTTATACGCAATGCTGAAACATTTCAAGTCTTCTTGGATGAGTGTGGTACGTTTGGAAAACTGTATCATCAAACTATAACTAATCGGCTTTTCTTAGCACGGCGATCATTCACTATAAAAGAAGTGCCGTTCGGTGCAAAATCTATGCGTGAGCAGAAGGCTCTGTTCTACGCAGCGGCCATGCCTCTCAAGATCTTGAAGATTACTGGACCTATCTCAAAAGGAGTTTGATACACTATCTTTATATATAACTCGCAAAGATCCAAACTGCGTAGCCCCTCACATCGTTGACTATTCAAAGGCGCTATCGCCTCTGTTCCTCGATACTCAATTTCAATCACTCACGCGATCATCGTATAACCCAAGACAGCGAGAATCGCCCACAGTCCCGTGCCCCAAACATCCGCAACAAGAGCAATAGCGGCTGATCCCGTGTCACTCGGCGTTGCGCTGGACTGAGTCGCAGTCGGAGTCCCCGAGCTCGACGGCGATGAGGTCGGAGTCATTGACGTCGAATTGAACAACTCCGGGAAAAGCTGCGTCGAGTTCGAATCCTGCAAGATGCCACTCACTATCACAGCCGTGCCGTTCTGGATACTCTCTAACTGCTCCTCGGTACAAGTATCCTCGATAGAGTACAAATAGCAGTAATGCACAGGATCCTTCGGGTTCACGTTCTTAATCGCCCACGTATCCTCTGTTCCATTGGTTGCGTAGTCCTGGTTCGCAGCAACATCAACAGTGCCTGTGGCTATGTCTTTGTTGAATAGCGCCCGGTTGAACATTTGGTATGCAGTCTCTGGCTGATAGGAGGGTATCTCATGCCCAGCTTGGTACACGCGCGAGAACGACAGGTTGCCATATTGCCGGACTTGTCCACCAATGTACGTGTCGTTTACCACGATATCGGTATATCCTGCTTCGTGGAACTTGTCCGTGCCAGTATAGTTAATGGCCAAACTCACGGCTTCGCCTCCGAGCCAATTGCAGGCATAATCACGATCACCATACATCATGTGTACTTTCACCCCGTTCTCCAAGAGAAAAGCCAGGTCTTCAGTCCATCCCGGCCGGACGTAGTCACCGATCCCTTGGAATGCGTCGGAAACAGCACCAGATGACGACGTGAAGTTTAACGGGACACCGAGTGCGGCTTGTACATGTGGTTGGTTGAGATACAGATAATAATACGAAGCAGGGAATGGATCAGGATTCTCAGTCGCGAAGTCGTAGTAGTTGTTATTCGAGTATTCGAGATACGGCCCCCGGACCTGAGTCGAGCAGAACATCTCGGCTGCTTCGCAGTTCTCGTTAACAGTGGCGTTAAGCCCAGTATTATCGGGGTCGTAAAGCGATGCCAGCGCCCGACACTCAACGATCTGATCACGACACCCTCCTTCGCGACCCCAAGCGTCGAGCATCGCCTCGTAGATCGTCTCGTTGACGGCTTGAATACCGTACGTGTTGTTGTACGCGATGTGTGGATGGAACGGGTACATGATTAGCCGATCGACACACGCATTGATGAGGACTAAAGTGTCGAAGTTGATGATATAATCCTCGCCTACTGTCCCGTTCCACGTCCCATTCATGATCTTCTGATTCTGCTCTTCGAAGAACGTGGCGAATGCTGGGCCATACCGACCGCCGTATGATTCGGTTGCGAGGTTGATACGAGAGTCGTTAGGGTGGTAAGCTGGGAACTCTTGGAACCATGCTTGCGCGAAGTGCCACATGGCGATTGCGGCGTTGCGGGAGCCGCGTGCTGTTGAGTTTGAGTCGCCGCTGGGAAATGTCCCGACGAGGAGAGTGTTGTTCTGTTCTGGGATTGCATCTGAGGCGTTGAGTTGTACAGCCTCGCCTGATGCTAAATCGAGTGTGTAGTTTTTGAGGGTGTCGTATGAGAATCCTACTTGAGTCGGCTGGTCTAGGTATAACATGTTGACTGGGCCTTATTAGCGACTTCTCCTTATCCATAAGACAAAGTAGGGTATGACTCCATTTGCTCTCAAAGACATACCTTCATTATTCCAAGACCACTCGCTCAACCTTGTCGAATTCGAATCGGAATTGATATAGCAAGGCCCATTCTCAGCAAACAAGCCAAGCATCGACGAGCTTCCAGGCCCTCCATTCAACCAGATAGACAGCGGCGCATTGGCAGGGTCGTTGCGAGCCTCGAAGAACCAGAAGAAAGTGTTGATTGGATAGTCTTGTTCCTCTCCTAAATCCTCGAGGGATCCAGGCGGTAAATGGATGTAGCCAGCATACGACTTGACGCCTTCCGTCGTCTCGCAGATTTCACCAGTCTGTTTGACAAGTCAGCCACGTCAAGATAGAGATTGGCGTAAGGAAAGGGAGTCGTACCTCTTTATAACTAATAGTCACTCCATTACCAAATTTCGACTCCAAAACCGTCACATTTTCCGGCGCGGGTGGGAATTGAGCCTGCGCCAATGGCACAAGAGCTCCCGCTACCATCCCAAAGCTTCTAAGTAAACCCATTGTGATGAAGGGTACAGAGACACCGCTGCTCAATTCTGATACTGCTTAAGAAACACCACCAATTGACGACTCAAACCGTCTCAAGAGAATATACATAGGTATCATTACCCTGCGAAGTCGGGCAGCATATTGGTTTATATATACCTGGGTCTATGGGCTCGAACATATACCTTGGCAGTGGCTATCACATACTTTCCTGACGACCTGGGCATGCAAAATCCTTGATCTAGTCGTCATCTCGTCAAGATATACTCCTTTCTTCCCCGCAGTGACACGACGTGCATCCCCATCCCCATGGAATCTCCATGCGGAATCCCTCCATCTCCACGTCGTTGAGACTTGGCATACATGTCCACGATCATAAGCGAACTTCATTCTTCGTCGATTTGCCTAGCGTCCGAGTCTCAACATCAATCAAAAGGAGATCCAAAAGCGTGCAATTATGTACAACCACTCCAAAGGCCCCAAGATATTCGCGTATCAACCTGTCTCGTTCCGCACAGGTGGCGGTGAGAAGACAGTGAGCCTTGAGATAATGATCGAGAATGGAACGCTGCAACAGGGGGTATTTGGGGAAGGTGGTTGAACCGACGTTGACAACCCCGCTTGATCAACCATCGATCACATTGGGGAAGCTTCCCCAACCTCTTGTCTGAGAGCCGTTAAAACCGATGCAAAAGGACCATTGCTAAGTCCTGAGAAGCTTCACGGGGTAAAGTGCAATTCAACAGAGTGAGGCCAGTGTTTCTCTGAGGAAGATTTAAAAGGCTTCAAGCAATCGTGTTGGCTTTCAGAACAACTGTTGAAAGCGTCTTGGCTTCTTGTTCCACACAAGTTGGACATATGAGAGTAACTGAATATCAGCAGACCTCCTGGAATTCATGTTTTAGAAGTACATTCATACCAAACAGGACTAGGAACAAAAATGTGCAACGTACATGTAATGAAGAGCTACAACGGAGTAATTTCTACTATATACCGCTTATGATACTCTCCTGCTCTGATTCGTAATGGCGCTTGGCGAGGGCTGATAGCCACTTGCTCATAATAGATTGTTCCCGTCTAAATATGCTGAACCTCTTGTTTTGTCTATAAGGATGAAAAGTGCTGCGTCCCAAAAACCAGAATCGTACTAACTCAGATCGCCCAACTACCCCTCCTTGCTCTAACGCCCCAGGCAAGATGGCTAGTATCGTCACCGCCATTGAGGGATGGATGCTGACGAGCCCATTCACGTATATACAATTTAAGAGCCCTCCACCGCGGCGGCTTATGGCGGGCCCTCCTCTCAGAGTCCTCGGGAGACACCATTCTCTCATCTCCGCTGGAGTCTGTGCCGCTACTGCTGCTACTGCCAGAGGACGCATTCATCTCCATCCGCAACATGAACCCTTTGCTAACCTTGAGGGTGTCGTCTCTGCGGAGCTCCTCAACACAAATGCCGCTGATCTTACTCAGCTCATCGTCAAATGCACGTGCCGTAGCCGGGTATCCCAGACTGATATAATTATAGACTTGGGTGACAAACGCGTCGTCGAATTCGGCCAAGAGCAGCTTCTCACGTTCTTTACGTTCCATTTCCTTCCTCAATCGTTCGTCGAGCCCAGAAAGCATGTGCAGGCCCCCGCGTTTCCCAACGGATACACGCGGCGACTGTGCACCGCTGAAGCTCTGGGGCGAGCCAAAGGCCGAGGCGAACGGATCTATCGGCGACGTTTCACCGGGGGTATGAAGTAAAGGAAGTGGTACATGGTCGACGACATCTTGCTGGCTGTTTTCGTTATAGCAGCAGTAACCACGCCACAGGCCAGTATTGCCGGATGTGTCTCGCTGCTTTTCTGCCGGCCGCTCGTCGGGTGTATATGGATGGTCCGGTTCCATGCGAGTATGCTGTGGACTAGGACACGTACGAAAAGTTATATCCGCGCCCAGCATCGGAGGTGAGGCGGTCTTGTGGGGTTTGCTCCAATCGCGGTCACCAGCTTCGCCAGCACGCATGGCGAAGGGCATTCCAAAGGGAGTGGCGCGCAGCCCGCCACTAGGCGGCGCATGTGAGACTGGCTTGTCTTCGGCAAGCGATCCTCCACTTGAAATCTGAGAGAGCAACGGGGGCGAGTTCGCGGCCAAAAAGGGACTCCTGGAGTCTACCGTATCTGAATCCCGCGAATGGCGACGTTTTGTCGTGGTCCAAAGAGGATTCTCAGGGGGCGGTGCCATCTCGGCCTGGTCCAATTCGTCACCTATGCTTGAGGTAGTGTCAGCACGCAGTCTGGCCAACTTGTCGGCATGTGCGCGCATCTCCTTGACGGCCCATCCTGGATCTGTTGACTTTCGCCGAATCAGTTGGGATGGGCCGTGACGAAGAGGAGGCTCCTCGTCGATTTGCACGTCGTCTCCTGAGTTATCTCGGGCAAAGAAATGCTCGACACCTTGGGGTCGCATGCCATTGGGGAAAGCGGACAATGCTTGCTCAAACTGGCGTTGCTGTTCCGCCTCTCGGGCCGCTACGGCAAGCAGATAACCCGAAGATTCTTCGTCGCACGACTCTCTACGATTGCGTGATTCGTAGCCTCTAGTCTTCCAAGTTTCGCCCCGGTCGCTGCGTGTATCGGATAGAGCCGGGGCGCCTAAATTGAGAGCAGGCGCCGTCCCGTCACCATTCTCGTTCTCGTCTGACGAGTTACCCGATTCGGACGATAATATAGTGTCGAGCTCCGGGTGGTACGAATTGGTTCGGGTGCTTCTTCGGGTCGAGTATTGCGGGCCGAGGCCACGCTGGCGCAGGGCCCTTAGAAAGGGCGACGAGCTCTCATCGTCGCTATCGTGGTTTGCATGTGTCAACCTCGGGCTACCGCTGGCACCAACGCTGCCGCTGGGCCGAGGTGGCGGCTCAACCTTCCGTTTCGGCTTGGGTACATAAAGATGATTGGTACCCGGGGTGATATCAGTCTTGTCCATTGGCCTTGTCGCTGGGCCTTCCTGGCCTGTTCTTCTTTCTCTTCTTGTCGTCTCAATCAGTTGTGGCGCGAATTTCCTTTTCGGCTTCGTCGCCTTGGGCTGTGCAGGCTCCGATGCCATTGAGACGTTGGACGACGATGTGAAAGACGATTGCGGGGTTGTAGGAGAGGGATCGGGTGTTGGCTCAGCGGTCGGGCCATGAGGATTTCTATTGCCAACCCTATATGAATCGAAGGTGGTTGCAATGGGGATGGGAGCAAAGCGTCGAGCTGGTTTCGTCTGTGGTGGTTGGGGGGCATCGGGCATGTCATTATCGTTGACCTGCACGGAGACATCTCTGGTACTTCGGGAAGTATCGGAGGCTGCTGTGGTGCTGGAGGAGGAATCCAGTCTCGTCGACTTGTTGCTGCTGCCGCTGTCGACATGATTTTCGGCGCTTCTATTGTCTGGGGCTGGGGGTTTCTTGTTACCAGAAGACTTGACCGTATGCTCAACGAGTTGAGGTGCGAATCGACGCTTTGGCTTTGCTACTGGAGCTGGCGTGGGTGCGTCTAGCATAGGTTCATCGTCCCCTGCAGCCATCTCTGCCCGCGTCTGTCGTGGTGCAACCCCACGATACGACGATGATACAGACCAGCAACGAGACTCGACGAACGAAGATAGTAAATGATATCACGATATGACGAAACAAGAAGACTTGTATAGTCTCTCGACGGCTCCGAATAAGACAAGGGGCAATGGAAACAATTGCAGATGTTCTGGGGAATAGCGGTCTGCGGCGCGCCCAGACTAGAAGGGAAGAGTAGAAAGAGGCCGCGAGAGCAAGCTGTATATGATCTATCGTGACCCAGACTTCAGATATGGGAGGCAGGTGTGTTTGCCAACCCCATAACGACGACGGCGTGGACTCCAGGCGGCCCCTCCACGTACCACCGGCTATTAGTGCGAGTATACCAAAGTCCAGGTTGTTGCACAAGTGTGCGCTGGTCGCGGTGGGGGGGAGTGGTGGATCGTCGATGTGGAGTGGAGGATCAGTTTCGCGATTGCAGGTCTTCTCGACACACCGACGACAGCAGTAACATGAATCGGAGGCGAATTGGTAGCGTATAATGTGCGCAGCTCGCTCGCTTGGCCTTTGGTTACACAAGTGTGCAGAGCGACTCGTCAAAGTGGACTGACTGACAAGCACTATCGTGGACACTAGGTTGATTGTCGAGAAGAGGTTCTGACTGGTATTAAGGCTTGGCTGGCCTCACAGTGATACTACCTTGTATACTGTGGTACGGTGGTACTACAATTCTGGTAACGCAAGTGGTATTGCCCTTTCGTATCACGTCAATTCTGCCGTTATTCCGTAGACCTTGTGGGCTACGAGGTTAATTCTCAATGAGTAGGCAAAGAGACCAGGAATACTCAATTCATGTGATAGTACCGGGGCGTAGCCATTATCCTTGCGAAGACAGAAGCACGATGATGAAATCATCATGGCAGCTCATACGACTGGGCCGAACACCGAATCTCCAACATATTCCCCGCCCTTGTCCCCTCGTCGCACGCTGGACCAGGCACGAGAGCGTGGTCTGCCCATGGCCACACAACAGCTACTGAGATACCTTGCCGTAAATGAAGATAGATCTATTATCTTTATACGCGCTTCTAGTATTTTCCGTATTGGAGCTCATCCCTTTTATGAAAAAAAGCATTCTCTGCAAACGCTGCTAGCAGTGGACCACTCGCACCCATCAGCGCTTGTCAATTACTGGTAGTCCGAGCCGACCCTTAGGTATCTCTCAAGCCATGACTTGGCCCCTTGAGTCGGACACGAGAGTTATTGAGTAGATAGTACCACCCACAACAATCAACAATCCCACCAGTATCTGCTTAGATGCACATACAACCGATTCGAGCCACACAATTCGTACACACGCTTCGTTTACCGCTTCCCAAGGTCAAGCGTTGCCACCGCTGTGAATTGTGCCTTGCGCTCTAGAGCCGTTTGACTCTAGTATCTCCACAGCTCGATGGGTTCAAATCCCTACCTCAATAGGTGAGAGTTAGGGGCACATGGAAAGCGACACCGTCTTAGGTAATTTGATGATAATGGATGAATGGTCTTGCTCATGGCTTTGCTTCTCATGATCATTAATCTGCAGTCTGGAAGAAAAGGGATGGTCACGATGCCCTCAAAACCTGGGGCCATCATACTCCGGTCTGATGTCCGGTCTCGCTGACTGAGCCGCATTGACCGTCCTCAGTCCCTGATGCTTGTCGTTCATCATGGGGCTGTGCTCTTTGGCTCAAATTAAAAAACACCAATACACATACTAGGTAGCTCCAGTGGACCAATCACTTATTTCCTTCAGCAATTTGACGATGCCAGCCGAGCCAATGTCTTGAATCCGGTGGTATGAAAGGCCTTGACAAGACGGTAAAGCGACAATGGCATTACAACGTCCTTCACCGACTCTTCGGGAGCTACGGCTATTCCCCGTGGTCGTAATTCGGCCTCCGTACCTAATCTCATATCAACTAGCGCCAACTGTTGAGGTGCAGAGACCCAGCAACCAGGGGCTTGGCTGCTTGTCAGTACGCGTATCGTGAAGAGAGTCGTCGTCCTGCGTCAACTATGTTTGCCCGTGTGACTACGATGTGAGGCGTTTCGCAGGTTGTCAGAGTAAGAATTACATAATAAGCGGCTGTTACCCCGGGTTCTCCAGGAACAGATCCAGTAGTTGTCTTACCCCGGATGAGCCTCACTTTTCTTTGAATCTTCGAAAACTTCGTCTGTCACGTTGGCGCTTGCACATGCGTCGTTGTGGATCATGACGCTGCATTGTGACAGTGTACGCCCGTGAGTGTCTCACGTTGCTCAGCATCTGTTCGTACCACATGTAGGGGTAAAATTAGCTGTGTGTAGGCACGCACGAGCGGTCTGCTCACTATGTATAAATGCTCTACTCAGCAGCATTCTTCCTACTGACGTTTGCGGCTCTAGGGATTGAGCAAACCTCACTGTCCTGAACACTCACTCGGCATACCTTCTAAGGTTAGGTATCGCAACGGCGGATCGGGTGACTGCTATCCAATGACATGCTGCCAAGCCATCGTATCTGGTAAGTCACCGTTTAGAATCCTTCCAAGTCAGGTTGCAACCCACAACTCCCAGTATGCGAAAACTTCATTTCCAAAGTATAACCTTGAGGCGGATTGGGGCTGCGAGTGAATGATGAGACTCCATTAGCCAAGCTTCACTGACAGTTTGCAAGTAATAACAATCAGGTACAACCCATGAATGTTGTAGGATAATCAAACCCCAGCGACAGCACTGCGGTCACCGCTTTCCACCTATAGAGTTAATAATGGAACTCAGAAACCATCCAGTCGGAAACTCGTTTGGACATCATCTTTCAACTTCTTCACTCGTATCATCATGCTCATTTTCCAATCGTGCCCTATTTCGGACAGAAGGATCAATTTGCAATGTTACCTGTCGAGGCAAGGAGTAGTCTAGATAAGTTTATTGCAGCAGATTAGTATTCAATGAGTTCCATTATTAAGGTTCTCCATCCTAACCAGCCCGTAAGGAATCTACCGTACATTCTAAGTAGTACTAGCAATATAGTAACGCGCTGCGTGTCAAGATACGGGCCCATATTCTAACGCTTGCTCTGGCTTTTGTAGGATGCTGCTATATGCGAACACTGAGCTACCTGGTAAAACTAACATGATTTCCACACGATGTTGAGTGTGAAGGTATACAGACAACCATACTTGGAACCCACCCCTTCTAACCAGACCAACGCTCAATTGATTATCAACATGGATCAATTTCGAAGACATATGAAATCGCGATGCCTAAACTTTGCATCGAACCGATACGCAACTTGGCTCTAGCCGACGGCATGGCCAACTCAGGTCGACCTGTGCGCCACCTCTCCAATCACGTGCCAGCGCGGCTTATGATCAGGGCTTGACGGTGTAGGAAAAACCCATAATTCCACAAATATCTCTCTCGGAACGAGGACAGTGATTTCTTGACTATATCAACCATCGGCCGCGTTCTAGAAAGGCTGCAGTACGGACGGGTTTATTTCGAGACGATGGACTTCCGGAGGGCTAAGGTGCTTGAGTATCGAAATGTCTCTTGCCGATGACGCATTAGTCTAAATTATTGATCCTCATCGAGTTACAGATACCTCATAGGGGTCGAAACAAGTTCTCGGGATGACGATGAGAAGTACGATGGACGTGCCCGTTCTTTCTATTGGTTAATGAACAGCGCATAAAAGATTGAAGTGACAACACTAGGCTTATATTAAGCTTACACACACATATTCATTCATCATACGACAGGGTGAGTAGATTCGAAAAGAATTTCGCCGCTCCGAGATCACGAGAAGGTGACTACGGATGACATTGAAAGTCGCGTGATCGTTGGTATTCAGGCTTTTCGAGGGCAGGCGATAGGTCAGTAGAGTATCATGTCATTTGCTGTTGCTTGCTATGGAAGGCTAGATTCCCTTGCTACCGTGATACAGCACATTATGGCACAAATACCACAACAGGACTTGGCATACTCAAAGCAGTTTCCTGGCTACGCGATCAACTGGCCTCCCATGGCTTGACCGTTTCTCCCTCCACATATTGACCCCCAACAGGTCTCCACATCAACCAGAATGTAAATGGGCCAACCTTCTTCTCCAACTCTTCCCAAGCTGCATCCGGCTCATCCGTAACCGGGATGTTCAGATTCTCCTCGACGTATACCATATCGTTGGCCTCGTACAGAGGTCTGCCGTAAGGCGTGGAGTCCAAAAACAAATCAAACCCGAGCTTGTCGGCTTCCTTGTTGCCCCAATCCATAAACTGCTGTCCGACTCCTCTGCGTCGATAGCCAGGATGGGTGAAGATAATGAACAGATCTACTCGTGTAATTAGCTCGAGCCCAAAGAGAAGTTAATAGGTATAGGTAGCTGTACAGATATGAGGTCGCTGAGCTGCCTTAGACCGAGGTCGTGCATGGTTCGCGAGAGCCTTCTCAACGAATCGACGAGCACCGCCATCAGGAAACCAGGAGACCTCCGACTCATGAGGATTCGCAAAAGGGTTTTCTTTGTAGATATTCCATAGACACCCGCCTGCGACTCTTCCAGTCTCTGTATCGATGACTTTCTGCCACTGCAACATACGGAGTCAGTAATTTCTTCTGGGGGCGTGTTGCTTAGGTGTTAGGAGACTTGAAACATGGTTTCAGGGCACTTGCTCTAGACGGCATGAATTCAATTCCCCAAATTTACCAGAGTAGACGGAAATGGCTCCAAGAGTTACTTGCGTAGCTGGTGGGATCATGCGTATGCCATAGCTTCAAGCGATCGGCACATTCGGCGATGGCTTCTTCGCGCGCCTTGGCGCCACTGCCATGAATAGGGAAGAATATATGGAAGAACGGTTGTGGCGGATCTTCGTAGGATTCGAAAAGACACCGCGCAAGGGCCGGGAAGTCCGCCTCTGGGTTGATTTCCCGCAACTCAAAGACCATTCTGTTAATCGGACAGTGTGGAACTGGGAAATATTGATGAGTCAAAAACAGCAAATAGCCGGAGTGATGGAGGAATAATCAAAACAAGAGTCTTGCTTGATTATTCGAGCAATTGTTGCGAGTTGGTGTGATTCGGCAGACAACCTGCATCAAGTCGTTTGCTTTTGCTCAAGGGTTTTTGTTTGAACTGGGTGCTGGGCTGTGCAAGTCGTTTGCCGCCGCATATGCTTGACACCCTGGTTTTTTAAGCAAGGATAGCCGCATACTTCAATCTACAGGACGTTGGAAGTATTAATAGAATCGTTTTGGGGGCGTTTTTCTCTTATAGTGATTTCGGTACCAAGGATGAAAGAGGTTCCGGAAACGAGGGTTTGATGCTGAGCTCCATGTCGCAGTACATTGGTAATCACGCCAGTATGATCAGTTTCATTGCAGGAGAGCTATTAGTAGAGCGAACGCAATTAGCTAACTAATAAGGCTGCGCGGATGCTTCTCTCCTCGGGCAGTAAAGAGCATCGAAAGTTGAGGGAGTGTGATCGAGAACCAACAGCCAATGAATGCATCGCGCCACGTCTGCATCTGCATACCCGAGACCGCCGAAGCCCCCAAAAGTAATTACGCACCAGGGCACAATACATGGCCAGTCCTCGTCCTAACTCGTCTATAAGAGATGGAGATGACCTGAATTGTGATCAATCAAGCCGCTCTTGAAAATGTGGGAAAAGGGGATAACGAAGTCATGGTGAGGCCGAGATGAAACCAGCAAAGAGATCTACAAGTCGTCTTCAAGTTCTAGTGGATGGCTTTGAGATGGACCAAGATGCAAGTCGAGGCGTATAGCGGTCTATTCGATGTGTCACATTCCGTCCAGTAGGACGGAAGATTGTGCGACACGTTCCGGCGCCAAGTCGAGGCCGAAGCAAAAGGGGTGCTAGTATTAGGAACACTTTCGCAAGCCCGCCGAGGCCCAATTCCAACCACCGCTCTAGACGGAGATGTCGACATAATGATTGAGCGTATCCTTTTTCTATGGCAAGGTACAGCCATATATCGTCTGGCGTTGCGAGCTTTTCATGTGATCGGTTGTGGTTCGCACTTATAACTTCAATTCACTCCATGAGATCCTTCTCGACGAGACCTACCGGTACTGGCCGCTCTATGGAGCTTCTTGCGCACCACCAATTACACGCTATACAACGATATCAGAATGGATAGGCGCGATGTGATCATGAACAGCCAGAGCAATGTCTTCCAGATCTTGCTCTGGTTCATCTTTATCGTGGCAATCTTCAGCGTTGGTGCACGCTTGGGAACGAAACTCGCCATGACTAGAAAGCTAGGCTGGGATGACTGGATCATGGTAGCTGCTACTGTGAGGACATCACCCTCTCCATCGGATAATCGGTGCAGCTGACGATCTTCAAGGTTGCATATTTAGCCCAGTGTGTTTCGATATCACAAGGCGCTTCCCAGGGTTTGGGAAAGCCCCAAGATACTCTAAGTACAGCACAACTTGAGAGCTTTCTCAAGGTATGACCGTCCCTAACATCTCTTGTTTTTCTCGTGTAGGATACTGACTTGCCTTTCTCAAGGCAGAGTATGCAAGCATTGCATTTCTACTCTTGACTTTTGCCCTTATCAAATGGTCCATTTCCGCGTTCATTCATCAACTCAGCCCAAACTCAACACACATACGTTTGAACCAAACCCTCGGCGCCGTTGTCGGGGGTTGGTTTGTCTCCTCGGTGTTAATTTCCCTATTCCAATGCGAAATTCCAGTACCATGGGATTACATCTACGGTCAACATTGCATTGATCGGGTAAGTTATTAATAACCCCTTGTCGCTTCCAACTTTATCGCTAACAAAGACAGCGAGTATGGTGGATATATGTGGTTGTGGTCAACATCGTGACCGAATTCTGCATCGTAGCTCTTTATTTTGTTATGCTCGGGACGCTCAAGATACCCAAGGTGAAGAAGGCGATCATATTGCTGATATTTTCAACTCGTCTACTGTAAGTTTGCCAATACCCATTATCCCACGACATCATCACAAAGTAACCATCTTGCTGATGAGAACCTAGAATAATTGGTGCCGCTCTGGCACAATTACTCGTGTTTCTGAACTCATTTCCGAGCAGCGATTTGACTGAATCACTCTGGACCCCCATACTTCTCAACCAAGTCGTTCTCGCATTGAGTATTGTAACCTCGTGCGCGCCCTACCTCAAACCTTTCATGGAGAGCCTCGAGTCAGGGATCGTGCGAGTAGAAAACCTGCCAGATTCTGAAGAGGACCTATCGCGAGACAGAACTGGAACAAGTCGCTACTATCTGAGCGACTTGAGCAGCTCATCGGCGGGGTGCTCTTCACGGGCGACAGATCGGTGTTGAATGACCTACGCCGAGGGTTCACAACAATAGATTCATGTCTCAGATTTGATAGACCTTGTCTTTCGATATTGTTTAGTAGCCAACCCACAAATTAAACGTCGCCATAAGGCTTTTCACGCAAGGGAAGCTGCACAACGCCATGTTCCGGATTTCGCGATGTTCCGGATTTCGTGATCCAGTCCCGACCACTAGTAGCCATGGAGGCGCCTCTTGTGTTCAGAACTTGGTAATGACCTAGCATAGCAGCCAAAGAAAACAGTCGAGTCGCAGGCGATAACACCTTTCACTCTACCCTTTACAGTAAATCGTATAGATAATGACCGTGAACAAGGGCCCTGACATCAGCTTTACAGCCTGGATAAGAGGATGGAATCACACTGCCGCAAACCAGTCTCGTCACAGATCAAAGGCTGCGGATGAGGCACCAGAGTCAGCTGCTATTAGCTGCAGGTATGTAGTATTACGGTGAGACGGGTGGCGGCATGAACTACCAGCCAAACAGGAAAGCCACAATCTTGACCTGCGTAAGCTTCACACACGATGAGGTGCCACTCTCGCCACTTCAATATTGAGTAAAGGAGCGTAACGCCACGCCGTCACCCAAACGGATGCGCCCCTTGACAGACCGCCTCAACACCATGTTTCGTCCAGCCACGGTGTAGATTGCGATACAACAAGAAAAGGCAGAGGGATTCCTGCTATGCGGCACCACATTCCACTACTTCGAAACGCGTCGGCTGGCAGTTGCCAGGATTTGTATTCTTCAGTTGCCTATTCAGACCAGCGTTGCGAGAGTCGAAATATGATAGGTGATAGAATATGTGGAAAATCATGCTGGACCCCGATGCAGATACACGTTGCCGCTGCGATGTAACCGGGTACTGGAGGAATGCTTGGCGGCCTCGGTAACAGCGTGCGTTTCATTCGCCGTGCAAAAGCAAATCTAATATACAGAATGCCAGGCGAGCCAGGAACAACGACCAGTACAGCTACGCCCTGGCGAGCGTGACATTTATGATCTATCAACATACCTACCTCTTCTGCAATCCAGATGGGCTAAGAGATTTCCCGGCCCGAGCCTGGCCACCCGTCATCGCGGCTCTTGGAATGTGAGACCTGCTGGTGATAATATCTAGGGAGAAACCCCCTCTCTGCGACGCCAGCCTTCATATCTCGGTGCAAGGCTGATATATGCTGCTTCTTTCTGGTAACTAAGCAGACATTCGTACACACCATGGATACACACGTCGACACGATCATCCTGGAGGAGAAGGGGTCAACCCATCAAGCGTTGTACCCGAGTTCTTCGGGATTCGGTGGCCGCGATGAAGCCTCGCTCGCCCGGCTAGGCAAAAAGCAAGTTCTGAAAAGAAACTTCGGCTTCATGACAATTCTGGGCTTCAGCTGTACTGTGCTGATAACCTGGGAGGGTTCTTTAACGTACGTCACGGCTCATTGTTTCTACAACCGCTTCCGAGGACTAACAAACACTAGCACTTTTCTCGTCGGCCTTCAAAATGGCGGACCGGCTGGCATCGTGTACAGCTATCTGGTCGTGTGGGCTGGTACCCTATCGGTTTTTGCGACACTGTCCGAACTGGTTTCGATGGCCCCAACCTCTGGCGGACAATACCACTGGGTGTCGATGCTGGCGCCTGCGTCGTCGCGTAAGTTCTTTGGATACCTGACGGGTTGGTTGACCATAACGGGTTGGCAGGCCTTGGTGGCATCCGGTGGCTTCGTCACTGGGACCCTGATACAAGGACTCATTGTTCTTACGCACCCTGAGTACTTGCCGAACATGCAGAACTGGCACGGGACACTATTATTCTGGGCTGTGATATTAGGCAGTTATGCCATCAACGCTGCCGTTGGATCTGTCCTTGCCAAGTTCGAAGGTCTTGTACTTGTCCTTCATATCCTCGGCTTCTTCGCGACCGTACTGCCCTTGGTGCTACTCAGCCAGCATGTTACTGCGAAAGATGTTTTCGACACATGGCTCAATCTCGGAGGCTGGCAGACCCAGGGGTTGTCATTTAGCGTGGGCATATTAGGAAACGTATTCGCGTTCTTGGGCGGAGATGGAGCTATTCACGTGAGTATCGTTATGGCCTGCCTTTCTATGGTTATTCTGACTAGGTAGCAGATGTCTGAGGAAATCCGAAATGCCGCCGTCGTCGTGCCCCGTTCTCTGATGACCGGTCTCGCGGTGAACGGTTCACTTGGCTTGGCCATGATTATCGTTACGCTGTATTCTCTTGGCAATATCGACGAAGCTTTAGCAGAAAACCCTCAGTACCCTTTCATGGCCGTGTTTCATCATGCCGTTGGGTCGACGGCGGCTGCGGCGGTCTTGTCTGCCATCGTGGTAGTCATGTCGTTCAGTGCTACCACTGGATGCATCGCGTCCACTTCCCGAATCTACTGGGCATTCGCTCGCGACCGCGGCCTTCCAGGCTGGAGAGTACTGAAGAAGATCAACCCTAAGACGTTCATCCCGGAATATTCCGTATTTCTAACCGTTATCGTCGCCATCATTCTGTCTCTGGTAAACATTGGAAACGCAACCGCTTTCAATGGCGTCATCTCGATCTCTATTGCTGGACTCTTCGGATCTTACTTCCTCGCTGCTTCACTATTGCTGTATCGCAGACTGCAGGGAAGTATCACGGAGCGGCAGGAAGCCGATCTCTTCACTAACACAATGGGAGAGAGTCTCACGTGGGGACCATGGCGTCTCCGCGGTGCCTTTGGCATTGCGAACAACATGTTCTCTTGCGCATACCTTCTCTATGTCTTCTTCTTCAGTTTCTGGCCAGCATTCAAGGACGTCACGCCGGCCACATTTAATTGGGCTGTTCTCGTTTTTGTCGTGGTTGTGTCTTTCAGCATGCTCTATTACGGTATTTGGGCGAGAAAGATCTATAATGGGCCGATCGTCGAACTCGATGCTTGAGTGGATGTCGCTCGAAGACAATTGGTGTGTGGCAATGTCTCGTCGGTCATATCGACGATTGGCCTGGTCAAACTATCAACATGTGTGCTGGCGCAGTATTGTGCAACCAGTTTGGATCCATCTTCTATTACTGGCCAGATAGAGCAAACGGGCCAAACAGTATATATCATCCATCGCGCTGTACATCGGAAATGGTAATAGCGGAATGGAGGTTCTGTTCTCAGATTCAGCATAAATCAATGAAAGGTGAACAGCGTCTGATAGGTCGGACCGTCAATGTAGCACGGCTACCATATGATCCGGAATCCCCCCTGCGTGAAGCTTGTATCGTTCGAAAACAGTTGAATTATGTCTTTGAATTGCAGTGAATGAACGTGAGACCCGTAAGTTGCACATGATTGTATTAAATCATCCGGTGACACCCGGGCCGACTGGCTGACCAGTCGGTGACGACGTTGGCGATGTTGACGTATGCGATAGGAGCAGATGGCGCTGTGAGTGAGACATTGGAATTGTCTTGGCCCACATGAGCCACCATGTCGGTAATGGGTTTGCCGGCGAGGCAGCCGAGCTCTTCTGGAGATACGAAGTCCAATGTCTTGGCAACTTGCTCAATTTCTCGATACGATGTGGCCAGAATCATCCTCAGCAGACTGTTTGTCAGACCAACAAGGTCACTCCCAGTTCGAACTTCGAAGGCCTCATGGTGCCTTGCATTACCTGTGATCGGCAGGGTACCGGGTGCTACCTAGCGTCGAGGAGAAGCATGCCGGGCCCAAAATAGGTGTGGCTTCGACGTGCACTACATTTCAGGTACGGCATACACTGCAGACTTCTCATAGGAGCTCCATCCATTCAGGCGAGAGGGCGAGAAGACGAATAGTAGAACTCCTGACCGTGCCTGCAGATCTAGTCAGTCTGGCGGGGACTGTGATACGCACGCGTTGTGGGCAATTGGTGCTCGAGGATCACTGTCGAGACGGTGGGATCTCTGGCCGGCTCACGTGTTAATGCACCAGAAAACCCCGGCTATGTTGAAAGCCATCACCATGGCAGTCTGATGAGTTAGACCAAAGATACCGGACTACCGACGCCTGTCACAACGACGTGCCGTTATTGCCGTTACAGCCGTACTGTACGTGGTCTCGATTCGTGAGCCAAAGACTAAGATGCAATTGAGTTCACTGCGGTCAGAGATGGAAACCTCTCATTACCCTAGTGGCAGATACGACTACCGTGGTATTGTTCCTGTATCCCGCCTGTCAGCATTGCGTTGGCGTATTGGACCAGAGCCATTGGCCCTCTGCCCGTCCATCCAACCACCCATATGGAAGCCCTATTCTTCTCACCGCGTCCGAGAAGTAGGTAGAGTGTTTTCGCAACGGCGCGGCTGCCACATCATCATGACTTATCGTGAACAAGGTTGGCACTTGCAGGAGGCCGCTAGTACCTTTCCCAGCGAAGCCTAGGAACCGCACTTGGCAAGCCTTGTGCTCTGCCCGACTCTGCTTGTGTATCTAGTCCGAGTTTAGTCTGTGTGCTGGTGCTCGGCGGGTGCTCTGGCAATGGAGTATTGTGGGACATCCGCGGGATCCAGTTGCGGACAGCAGGGATGGCGACCCGGTCAAGTCCTGTTTTTTATCCTGGCCAGGCCTGGTTTGCACCGGGAAACCACCATGGCTCTGGGAGCACTATTGACGGGCGACGACAAGCACTGATTGGCGAGCCCTGAGTATTGGACCGATGGATGAAGGATCGATGGAGCGGCGGTATTGATTGATTTCGAAATTGCCCATGCTCTGTATCGTTGCATTCATGATTGATGCTTGCTGATGATCTATCTTTGCTATCTCTCTCTCTCTTCGACTCTACCTCTACCTATGTAGCTTGCCGAGCTTGCTCCCAACACACGCGACACCCTTCCCCCTTCCCCCTGCCTCCACCACGTTGATCTGACCTCGTCTCTCCCGCATCTCACGCTTGTTCTCCGTGGGGTGCTGTTGTTCTTATCAGGTCAGCTCCCAACGGCGGGTGAGAGTGAGATTGGCATTCTTGGCCCTCGTGGTTGCAGCAAACACACACAGCTCGACACCCATTTGCTTTTGGCCCGATCATGTCATGATATGTCCTTGCTCTGCTTACCAGCTTCATCCCTTCTCCTTCCTTGCTGTCATCGGTAGCTGTATATGCGACTGAGCTTCCCTGCTTGCCTGGCGTACCATCCCACCGCATACCGTTGCAGCAACATCCCGATCGCCGTCTAATGTTACCTCCGTCACTATCACCCAAAATTGCACAGTTGTACGAGCCGTCTTTTTACGCAAACGCGACCGCGACCGCGATTGCGCCTACGAGCCCTCCATTCATGTTCACTAAATTTTCTTGCCCATTCAACTAGATCGGTGTGCAGAGATTCATTCGATACGTTGGGCCTAACACGGCCTCTACCGGCCGCAATGTACGGTACACTACCGCTGTCGGATATCGAGGATGACCGAGCAGACGGTCCCACGCCGTCTGACTCCCTTTCACCCGCTCCATCGTCGTCGCCTATGCCTTTCTTACCTCGCGTCGAATCCACATTCACCCCGTTATCGATGGACAGCGACCTGTATAGCGCACCCAGCAATATAGACCATACTGCAGCCGATACACCAACCAGCTCTGTCAAAGGCGAGGATGTGGTCGCATTTGCGGCCAGAGCGAAGGGCAGGGCCGCCGTTAGCAGCATGGCCCGATCGCCACCGTCTGCACCAGCCACTGCCTCTGCTGACCACCCCCTTGTACTGCCTCCCTCGTCTGGTCTGGGTACGAATAGCACTGCAGATCCGAGTCCGCAGCCCAACAATCCGGACTCCGGTCATGTAGGAGCCCCCGACGCCGAAAGAAACTTTACCTCAAAATTTGTCTCGGCCAGCAGCGCTTCCAAAACTACCGTTGCCAGCACTCTTGGCGCTATCGAGGAGGACCCTCATCCCCACGTGGTCACCGAGAAACCTCTGCTCGTCAAACCAAAACCGATTGTCCGCACGGCCTCGACCAAGAGCGTATCTCTTCGTCATCCGGCCCCAGACCTTACTCCAAGGTCCGCAACCCACGCGACCAACATCGCCCAGCTCGAAGCCACGGCCGAAAAGCTTTCCATGACGTCTTCTATCGAGGACGCCATCAGAGATCTTCACGACGAACAAAAACGCGCCGACAGTCGCCGCTCATCCATTTTGGCTGCAAGCATTGCGTCCATTCCCGAAGCAGACGAGCCCGTCTCTTTCCCCCTTCTCAAGTCCGTGTCGGCCGCCAATTCCATACGCGAGACGAATAACGCTGCACGATACGGCGGCTACTCTCCGGCTGGCTATGTCATGTCGCCTGATTCTTCCATTGCGTCGGGTCCCACGAGGCTTAGATCTGGATCAACCGGCTCGTTATCTCGGCATGGCCCGGGAACGAGCTCTGTGCGCAGCGTACGATCTGCCACGAAGCCTGTATTGACAAACATTGCCGAGATCGAGACCTCGCTGAACGCGGCTGCTATGGATGAAGCAGATAGGCTAGCAGAGAACCATGAGGAAGACGAGCATTTGCACATGCCGCATCTATACGATGTGGACCTTACACCCAATGCGAATGGATACAATACCTCTAGTGCCAATGACTATTGGAACCAGGCAGTGGAGGAGTCACAGAGGGAATTCGAATACAAAGGTGCTGGGCGAGTAGCATCCCCTGGGTCGGAAGGTACATTTGAACAAGCGGAGCGGGCGTTTGCTGATTTCGATGGTGCCCACTGCTCACCAGATGTTGACTTGGAAGAGTCTCTAAACTTTCAGGCTTTGTTTGCTTCAGCGCCGGCCATGCCACCTTCCTCTCATCTCAACGAACTTGAGCATGAGGCTGATGAAAACGAGGCTGATAATGCAAGGCCTATCATATCGCGTCCCCTTGGTCTACCAACTGTGCGGCCAAAGTCGTATTTGGACCCTGAAACAGGCGACACCATGATGTATTACCCGGCAAGAGTGCCAATGATGCTCAATTTACCACAGAAGCTCTCAAAGAGACCCAAGGCCGAAGTGCGAAACATCCGGAGGTCACAAGTGCTTAGTGCTATGCCTGAAGCAGACCGCAACTCCACCGCAACATTGTTACCGGATATCACGTTCGAGGCGCTTCTTCCCTTGGGGGCTATGGGCGATCACTCGGATCCTGAAGCCACTGCCAATCCCATGGATCATAGATCAGAACGCTCCGCCAATACTCAAGATGAGAGGCAATCACCCACTGATGCTTATCATCCCTTGGCCGAAGAAGACCGTCGGAAATCTCGCATGTCCATGTTGACTATGGACAAGCGCATGTCGCAAACTATGGATAAGCGAATGTCACAGACTATGGACAAGCGCATGTCACAAATACCGGACTTGGGCCAATTACCGCCCCAACTTCGTGCCAGTGCCTTCTTCGACTTGCCTGCTTCTGAACTGCCCACGATCCAGTTAAAGGATGGTTCTGCTACCAACACACTTGACGATATTCTCAACGCTTCGGCCAAAGCTCCCGTCACCGCTTTCACGGATCACGCGTTTGCTGGGTCGTTAGGGAATGAAACTTATGGCGCTGATAAGAAACGAAAGTCGCACATGAAACGTGCCAGCGCTGCTGAACTTTCTGTCCCGAAAACCCGTCGCTCAATATTCCACATCCGTAAGATCAGTGGGCTGAGTCGGCCATCCACTTCATCTGAGAAACACCACGAAGCCGTCGAGGATGAAGAGCGACAACATTTATCCGGCTCTGTTGATGGGAAGGCAGCCCCAGAGGGAGAAGAAGAAGAACCCGAAAGTGACAATGAGCCTGTCTACAATGGACCACCCACTACTCTTCTTGCTGAACTCCAAATGCGCAAACAACAGCAAAAGCTACGTACACGACCGCCTGCCACTGCTTTCCCCAACGGAATGCATTCTACACTTCTTGAGATGGACACTGTCGCCGAACTAGAGCGCCGAGCACGCAAAGGCAAGCGGATAAACCTTGCATGGGAAGACCCAAGTTCCAAACAAGCGGGCGATGACGACGATGAAGACGTGCCTCTTGGACTACTGGCTGCTAATAAGGGTCAGAAGGGCGGCTTGATCAATGCTATTGCAGAGGTAAATCGTCCCATTGGGCTGATGGAACGTCGTGACATGGAAGACAATGAACCCCTCAGTGTTCGACGCAATCGGCTTCAAGGGCTAGAGGCTGGCCCCATTCAGCGCATTGCTCTCACACGTGGTGTTACCGCGCCTGGAGCACTGGGGCCACCAAGCCCTCAGCTTCGTGTCATCACTCCTGAGGGCGATGAAGAAGAGGGTGAGACTTTGGGTGCGCGCCTACGCCGCTTGCGAGCTCAAAAGGATGAAAACTCTCTCCCTCAAGCTCGTCCCGTCAGCTCGGCATTTTCGGCCGAACTTCTCAGCCAGTTTGGAGATGCTCTGAAAGACGAAGAGAAATCAGAAAACAAAAAAAGTGCATCCCCGGTGCAACCCTCGGAGGAGGAAGAAACATTGGGCCAACGGCGAAAACGGCTACAAGAAGAACGGGAGGCACGAGAGCGTGAACTGGCACGGATCCAGCTCACTGGTGGACGAACCACTGTCTCACCTCAGCTGGTCAAGCGGCATTCTCTGGCTGATGTTCTTGGAACCTATAACCGCCAGAAAATGGTCGACCCGAGAGCTGAGGCCGACCGAGTGAAACAGGAAGAGGCAGTGCGTTATCAGCGCGACCAAGAGCAAAAGCTGGCCATATATCGCAACCAAGTACCCACCAATTTGAGTGCTCCCAACTTGGTCAAGCCTGGCGGCTTCATGGCCGGCCGTTTCAACGACGGCAACGGGGGTGGTTTTGGACAGTCGAGGTCGAGTGTGACAGTGAACGCGTTCTCTGGCCAATCAGGATTACCGAATCCAGCAGCAAATGCTAGCATGTTGGGCAATGCCTTCCGAGCCGGCGGTGCCATGTCGGGCTACGCAATGGCCAACCCTTACGGGAGTACATACGCAGCGCCCTCGCAGACTCAAGTCGGCCAAATGGATAGAGTCGAGCGATGGAGACAAGGAGTCTCTCCGTGAGGCCGCTCCAACACCAGAGAAAAATAACATAAAATGCAAACCGGGCCTGGGAATACGTGCCCATATCGAACGTAGCACAATACTTCACATACACTCGGTCGCTAGTTCTTACTTGCACGATACCACTTCACTTCACTGTACATGGGAGTTGATTACATGCATAGCGCGGTGTTCTTTAGCATAGCAGCTGGCCATCGTTGGATGGTGGATAGCACCTACATACGGCATAGAAAGGCCTAAAATAGTACATCTTGTAATAATTCTTGAGCAACAGAGAAGCCTGGAGTCTGGATTGTTCTGGGTTTTTTGCATATTGAGCTCGTCGTATATACAATATACAGTGTACATACACATCATTAATATGTAAAACAAGCCGTGGCAAAACATATGTAACAGTCAATGAGTTGTCTATTACGGTACCTAATAACTAAATACCGGCAACGAGAAAGGAGATTGGAGATAGCTTTGAAGGAACCAGTAAGATCCTAGAAACCATAGCAGCGATGTCAGTAAGTCAAACATGGAGATTTGGTCCCAAACGCGACTCGAAAATGTGTAAAAGAAATCAGGGATAGAACAATGAATGGTGATTAGACAAATCATACTCATTGGGTGAGTCATAAACAGCCTCTAAAGAGAATCTCATCATAGGAAGGGATGTCGAGGGTACTGGTGTAGTGATAGACGTGACTTACACATAACGAAGTGTTTCTGGCAAGCTGCTGAGACTGATGCAGCGCCAATGCCATAAGCAGTGTGTCATGATGTGCCATACCTACCTCTAGGTAGGCAATCTTGAAGCCAAAGAGACAGTTGCCAGTGCTTGATGCAACAGGTCACTCCAAGTTAACCGTGGACTGTGAAGATGGCTCAAACATCACGAGCTGAGCTTTGCCGTGAAATGGAAGGAAAACAAAAGTAAAATTTCTTTCCTTGTCAAGACTGACAACAGATGCAATGGGGCGTACCTTGGACTAGGGGCTAGTGCTACTCCGACGGTCAGTTTGCTAGTGCCTCCAAAAGCAACCAAGACCTGAAACCAGACCTGTACGAATGGAAGACAGCCATCACGTTCCCGAATCTTACCTTATGTAGCCCTTATCCTGCTCGCTAACCCGAACCTTAACCACTGACCCTAACTGGGCGTCTATAACCCTAACCTACTGGAGTTGCATCCATGAGAATACGTCGTTGCGGAATAAGGCAGACGTCAGCTGCTTGGACGAACACTCAAGTAAGCGACAAGAGAAGGAAGAATATGGCATCTCCCAAAGAGGCTTAAGTTGCTGTCAAGCGCCAGGGAATACCGTCGATTTGAGCCTTTCTGCCGCCAAGAAGCCGTGGAAAAACAGCCCACCAATTCGAGCCGGCAGCCCACTATAAAAAGCTCCTTATCTAGTATCGATAGCAGCCAACCTCCAGGACGACCCAGCAAAAAGTTGCCGTGTCGGGAACATCGCAACTTTTGTCTCACAGCCAGAAATCGCATCCCACCCTCCACTTCCGCACGGTTTCATTGCGACAACAACGCCAAAGCACTGCAACATGGACGCCACAAAGCACAGCAAGAAGCGGAAATTCAAAGACGCCAGTGGCGCAAAAGTCACCGTCACCGAAACCACCTCTGTTGCCGCCGCCCCGAAAGTGAAGAAGGCCAAGAAAGCGAAGAGAGCCCATGCGGCACAGATCGACGAGCAGGAGGAGGACGGAGATGTGCAGCAGAACGGACATGTGGAGGCCGTAGACGAAGCTCAAGAAAACGGCAAGGAAGATGACGAGGGTGACGATGAGGGAGACGAAGTAGATGCCGTCACCGCCGCTGACATCGAAGCCGACGACCTCGAGGCTGGGGATGCCACCAATGCTGCTATATCCTCACTTGTCGCACCCACCGAAGCCGCCGAGAAATTCGTCGAACTCAACCTGTCGCCCAAGACCTTGCAGGCTATCAACGAAGACATGAAGTTTGAGACAATGACCGCTATCCAGCGTCGCGCCATCCCCCCTCTTCTCGCCGGTCGCGATGTGCTCGGTGCCGCCAAGACTGGCTCTGGCAAGACGCTTTCCTTCCTCATTCCAGCCATCGAGATGTTGAGCTCCTTGCGCTTCAAGCCTAGGAACGGCACTGGTGTCATTGTCGTCTCACCCACAAGAGAGCTGGCTCTGCAGATATTCCAAGTCGCAACCGAGCTGATGAAGCACCATTCCCAGACCTACGGTATCGTCATTGGAGGTGCCAACCGCCGTGCTGAAGCCGACAAACTAGCTAAGGGCGTCAATTGCCTAATTGCAACCCCTGGCCGACTTTTGGACCACTTGCAGAACACCCCCGGGTTTGTCTTCAAGAACCTGCGGACCTTGGTTATTGACGAGGCGGACCGTATTCTCGAAGTTGGTTTCGAGGATGAGATGAAACAGATAATCAAGATCTTACCAAACGAAAACAGACAGACGGCTCTGTTTTCTGCCACTCAGACGACCAAGGTCGAAGACTTGGCGAGAATATCTCTTCGCCCCGGTCCTCTCTATGTAACTTTGCAATTTCTGAAGAGGAAATTCATGATTCTATTAAACTTGCTGACTCTCTTCTAGATCAACGTTGATGAGCAAAAGGAATTCTCGACAGTCGAGGGGCTGGAGCAGGGCTATCTCATCTGCGAAGCAGATATGCGGTTCCTCGTGCTCTTTTCCTTCCTCAAGAAGAATCTCAAGAAGAAAATCATTGTTTTCTTGAACAGCTGCAATAGCGTCAAATACTATGCCGAGTATGTATGTCAGCGACTGGGCTTTGGACTTTGCTGACCCTGGATACTAGGCTCCTGAATTATATCGATCTTCCGTGCCTTGAGTAAGTAATAGGAAAATACTCTAAATTGTGTAGATCTATCTTCCAGATTCCTAACACGTCTTTAGTCTTCACGGAAAGATGAAACAACAGAAACGGACCAACACTTTCTTCGAGTTCGTCAATGCTGAGAAAGCCATCCTCATATGTACCGACGTTGCCGCGCGAGGTCTCGATATCCCCTCTGTCGATTACATTGTCCAGCTAGATCCTCCCGATGATCCAAGAGAATAGTATGCCTCAATGACATCAAACTCCAGTGTTCAGAGTACTGATGATCCTATAGCATTCACAGAGTCGGCCGAACGGCTAGAGGTTCTGGCAGTAAAGGACGCAGCTTGCTGTTCCTTCAACCGTCGGAAGTCGGCTTCCTTTCCCACTTGAAAGCCGCTCGGTAGGTTTAACTACCAACGCTCAGTTTGAACAGAACGATTCCTAATACCATTATACAGTGTGCCGGTAGTTGAATACGATTTCCCTGCGAAGAAAATTTTGAATGTGACATCGCAGCTGGAGAAGCTGGTCGCTGGCAATTTCTACCTCAACCAGAGTGCCAAGGAGGGTTATCGTGCTTATCTGCATGCATACGCTTCTCACAGTCTCCGGACTGTATTGTGAGTACTTGGAAAATCTGGAGTAAGAGGGTCTAGATGCTAACACTTGCCCATAGTGACATCAATAAGCTAGACCTAGCCAAGGTCGCAAAGAGCTTCGGGTTCTCGACACCACCAAGGATAGATCTTGTGTTGGGTGCTAGTATGAACAGAGACAAGAAGGTGCAGGGGAGAAGAGCCTACGGAAGCCAGCCTAAGCAGAACCAGAAATTCCAGAGAAGGTGATAGAGGGTTCTCGGTATTTCCAGCACGCTTTACGAGCGTTACATGACTATGATGGACAGACTGTCGACTTGCACTAATTGGCGTTGGTGAGGATATGATATTTGTGGGCTTAAAATCGCGGTACTGTTATGATATTCCCAAGCTGAGATTAGAAACTAGTAAGGAGTTCGAGTTGCACCTAAACCAGTCCCTTAACATTTCTCGTCAAGCTTATAATCACATCAGCTCTGTTTCACGACTTGTAAGATTCGACAGTTCAGGGTGCTATGCCCTTGTCGTTGTCTTTGTGTCTTGATTTTGACCAAATTCTTACGTTTTGCTCCAATACCTAGCTCCATGTTCGTCTTGGTTTCCCCAAATCTACCAGTCATTGATTTTGACCAAATTCTTACGTTTTGCTCCAATACCTAGCTCCATGTTCGTCTTGGTTTCCCCAAATCTACCAGTCATGACTGAGTCAACAAAGTAAGAGTTGCATCCCACACGGGTTGGATAAATCGCCGGTTAAACCCACGAGCTGTCCTAGCTCATGAATTCCCTACAAGTTGCGCCTGGAATCAATCCGATGGCCGATGAACGATATACCCAATTGAAGGGACAATACTTGAAATTGAATCCCCTAGCTAAATGGAACTAAAGATAGCTCACGCCGCCTTGCTGAATATCAAGCTGAATTGAGGCCACTTTCGCCATATTGCGCAATATGAGGCTGGACGCAGAATTAGGCGAGGCTTTGGTTTTTAACCTGATATCTTGATTGAATCAATTTCTCCTTCAAAGATATTAGGAACCACCTGATCACAGAACAGATTGTCCGCGACGAACATGGCGTAGAAACCTGCCTGGGGGGATCTGATCCATTCTGCTCTAGCAGGCGTATACGAGGGACGCCCACTCGAAGTGCCGAGTCCACAGCTCAGGGTCGTCCGAAATAGCAACATCTTACAGCAAATGCAACGCTGTCGAAGAGGAAAAGTTTCCCAATGCAGCAGCTGTCAACCCTATCCCATGCATCAACTCTCCTCATGAACCATCGAAATTCGTCCCAAGGACCCATCACACGGACGTTGCACGTCTTACAACGCGATGAGCAATATGCAGCTCCATTGGCCGGTTCTGGATTCTGAGTCCGGGGAATAGACGGACGGGACGTGGGCATGGGTTTGCGGCAACTGCCCGTGTTTTGAAGGGTTTGTTAGTCGATACTTGTCGGATACTAAGCATATAATTCAAGAAATTTGTTTCGATCTCTTCGTTTGGGTCGTTCTAGATCTTTATACTTATGATCTATGAATAGGTTGCTAGATGTATGCGTCTCACAGTCTCGGTGCCAAGAGCTGGAAGGTCTCTATGCCTTTACGTGAATGGAATATAAATATCACTTAGCTCGTCTCGTGTGTTGCCAATACGACAATTCATTCATATCCACCGCCATTATCAACATTTTCTCTCGCTGTCTCTCTTCGTGCTCAACCTACTCAACTTACTCAACCACAAAAATGAAGTTCTCATTCCCAGTACTCCTCTTCGCCTCCCTCTCCACCGCCTCATCCCTCTTCTCGTCCGATGTCTCAGCAGCAGCACACACCCGTCGTCAAGTCCGCCGCCCCGTAAAGTACTCCGGCTCAGCAGGCTTCGCGCCTCCACCGATCCCTGCTGGAGCACCTCCAGGGTTCAAAACATCTATGGGCAAGGCCAGCGAAATGCACGATAAGACCAAGATGAAGAAATTGCCAAGCAACATGATAGATGCAGACGACCCAAACGCGCCGCTTAAACCCTTGACGAAACGAGATGTGTTGAGGGTATCAAGAGGTATCCAAGCGCCGCTTGCTGCTAATGATTTTTATGAGTGTGCTACTACTGTCCGTTACCTTTTCTTTCATCGGTATCATATACATCACATCCGGAACAACAACACCCTCTCATGGCATGTGAGAACTACCCACATACTAACACCCAACACAGGGCAAACCCCCAACAACAGCAGACTGCGACGTAGTAATCGACAACGTCTACGCCGCCGAAACAGCGCTCTCCATAGCCGCTGGGTCATGTATCCTATTCCAGTACCAGACGTGCTGGGGGTTTTTCTGCTCGCTTTGCGAGGAGCTGAGTACCACGACCGATTTCATCGGGAACCAGCTCTCCACTGCTGAGACGCTTTGTGTTGCTGGTGGGGAACCTGGGACGATTGTCGGGGAGGATAGTCCGCAGTGGGAGGCGGGACTGCTGCTTTCTGGGAGTGAGTTGCCTAATTATGATGTTTGTTAGGTGTAAATATGGAATTGGGAGGTTGTGAGGAAGGGGGGTCTTGGGAGGGCAAGTATGAACATGAGTTCTGATGAATGATCTCACTGATCACAGTCTCTGAGATCACCTTAGACTATATGCCATCAATTCTAATCAATACACAAATATTTATCTCCCGGTTGCGCATTGTCTATGTGCAAGGCACCTCACGTAACTATCCGCCCTAAACACAAACAATGATTTCATTAATTATCCGGCTATTTATCCAAAACTTATCTGTTCACAATAAACGTTAAAAAGGCTAAAACAAAGGTTCACCAGTAACTAATTCCTCATACCAGAGAGGAATCGACAATTCTTCGTCAGCATTAAGAAGCTCGCCATCTTTATAGAGATCGAGTGTTCGTCTCTGAAGCTTGATGTTTTTCCATGCCGGCTTTTTGCGCCCTTTACTCGCTCTCTTGATGCTATTGGGAGCGGCATCCGTAGTGCAAGACACATACATCACGGTCGATGCTTCTTTGTTGCAAAGTTCACATGGAGTGAATATTGCCAGGCTGTAGCTAGGGCTATATATAATGGATCACGGCGTTTTGTTCTAAAGTCGCGTGGGCGAATCTTAAGAAGAGTAACTTGTATGGAGGGGATAGAGGGCTCCTTGTTGATGCATAAGTGGGAAAGAAAGTGTCAGAGGCACCAGCCGTGATGTAAACCTTCACGGCTGATGTGTTTCATTGTAAGATAGCATCCCCAAACCTGTACTTGCCTACTCGCCACCTACCCACTCCCTACCTCTCATGTTTCCCTCTTGACATTCAAAGCATAACATCTATTCCTCTCTACCCGCAAAATTATGGCTGGGTGTGTTTCGACATAAAAGCTTGACTGGTTTTGTGATGACAGCAGGTTGCGGGTGTGTGCCTTGTTTGTTACCATGCTTCGCGAAACCTGTCTGACTAGATGTCCGCCACAAGAGCATATATGTAAGTGATGCAGAGAGCTGGTCACATCCACACTGTTATTAACATCCTTCCTGGAAATTCACGCCCATTAGCTGCTCTCTCGTCACCTGCGCTCTGCCTACCCTTTCGGACACAACCGGCAAGCTATCTTCTGCCGTTGTAGTTGACGCCGACTCTAACTAGAGAGAATGATTCGTCGAGCTGAAGGCTAAGCTTCCTCCTATCGAAAGCGGGCGAGCTCGAGAAGCAGGCAGATGATGTAGCTTCCCACCCACAAGACGCATCGGCAGGATCCTCCCACTCAGAACAGCTGTAGGCGGCGTTGTCATCGTTGGAAGCGTGGCCAAGAGTCTGTCCCCAACCCGAAGTCATCGCAGGAGGTACCCTGACCAGAGTAGAACATCCAGAACGCCAACGTAGTCAACCTTCGGCCGGGGACTTGCTCCGGGATCCTATGTCACTGATGCTCTCGGTGACAATTTCCCTGTTTGAGCTATTTTAACGAAACAGAGCACATTAATTACCATCTCACATAAGCCGCAAGGCATCACCAGCAATAGCCCGAGACATCACAGCCTCGGCACGTGTTACTACGCGCGTCGCTTTGCCTGGGAAGTTGGCATTTGAAAGCAATGTTGAGAAGGTCTGTGTATCCATGGTTGTCCCAGCCAAGCTCATGGCGCTGCAGCTTTTGTGAGGACACACTCGAAATACAAAGTCTTGACTTCAGAGTTGCAGATGAATTGCCCCCGAATAGATAACCGCATAGTCTTTCGGATAGACGAAGGCGTAGTCTCTCACATAACCAATCGGCGATATCTTCGGTTTCGCCGAAGAGGTCACAGCCGAAACAACGAAAGGCAGTAACTGAGAATAGACAATGGAAGTGGGATGCAGAATAATAAGCAACCAGAGAAGGATTGATGAAACCCGGGACCACAAGGCGCAAAGTGTCAAGAGAGTACTTTGTGAACATGATACATGTCACAAACTAGGTGTTGATGAAACGTCGCGCGACATCTTGGGATATTTCATATCGCATATCACCAAGTGTCGGATATTCTTAGTGATCTATATCGACAGTTGCACTTGGCCTTGGATCTCTGTTGCCACAAATTGTCCGAAATTGAGATAATTTATCCATATTTGATGCAATAGTATTGAGATTGTAACAACATCATTTGTCTCGCTCATGATCAAGGTTGTGTACTGCTGCTTCCGCATCCTTTATCCATCGGAGACAGTATGTTCATTCACTGCAGGACAAAGATCGTTAGGTCATGTCTGAGTATCTGGAAGATACCATTTACACTATGGAATTTTGTCCCCATAAGTAAGTGTTGTTGTACATCTAAGCAACACAAGTGCTGGAGTATATGAGTTGTGCTGGGCACAACAGTCAAACCCCGATGCCGGACAGGGACTGATAGCTCTCTATCAGATTCCCTCTCCAATGCATGAGTATGCTCCTTTCCTAGTCATGCTCGTTCATAAATGTATATGCCTTGACCCTTTTCCGTCGCCCAAGTCCGTCTCTATCGTAGTATCGTATCGGCTTATGATCATCAACTCATAGCCGCGTCATAACACCCTCATGGGCGTTGCTTCTCTTTCCTATAAGTTATTTAGGTCACTGCAATAGCTATACGCAAACGATCAAGCGTTTGCCTCGTCGGGGGATGAATCCTCAACAGCCCTACGACTTAGCTGCCATGGGGTCTGGGACGGGGTCTTCGTGCTTGGCAGTGCTGCCCTTGCCGCGCCAAGTACTGACAGCAGGGATATCAGCTTGATAGCGCACCTCATCTGTGCCATACGCGCGGGGCGTCAACTTGATGAGGCAGTGAAGCGGCACGTTCATCCACGGCGAACGAGACTGGTCCTTCTTCATAAAATATGCATATATGCACCGAAGTATGGCCTGGTGCGTGACGATGAGGATATCCTCAGATCGTTCCAGTTCCATGATGATAGGCTCCAATCGAATCACCACATCGCGGTAGGATTCGCCGCCCCGGTAGCGATAGTTGTACTTGTCCTCGTCGCGCGCAATGAAATCTTCGGGGTAGACGTCTTTAATCTCTTGGTAAGTCATACCGTCGCACACACCGGCATCTAACTCGTCTAGTGCTTTCCACTGTAATTGATTGTAGTTATCAGGTAAGAACCGCGACGTCGCTATGGTTCTCTTCAGCGTTGACGTCCATACTGTCAGCGGTCGATCGTCCTGTAGAGACTCAGTGTAAGTTGTTGCGCAACGACATGGCGGATAGTGACCTGAGAAGCGCCAAGAGCGATACTTACCCCAACAGACTGCCGTACAAGCTCTGGCAATTTCTGCGCATACTGGTGGCCCCTTGGCGACAAGTCTGCGTCACCACCTATCCGGCCTGAAAGATTGTACATTGATTCGCCGTGCCGCGAAAGCCAGACTGATCGCGGCCGGATATGTAAATTCATGAGGTAATAGACAACACGGCTCTGGAGGTAATCTTGTATCCGGTTGATGATGACTTGGCTACCGAGGTCCATCATTTTCAAATACGTGTAGTGATTCTCGTCGCCATCCGCGTCAATGGACTTGTAGACCTTTTCGTACTGGTTGATGCGGTTGCGGAAGTCCTGCGCGGCCTCCTCTGGGTCTTGACCCTTGTAATCAGGGCTGGTAGTTTTGACATCACGTATATTGGCCATGATCATTTCTTCATTGTCGCACTTGGACTCGACGAACAAGACCTCAATGCCTTCGCGCGCACAGACGTCCTCAACCCACTTGCGCCGCTCCTTGGTCGAGTTGGTGGCGTCGAGTATGCCAATGACGCCGCCTTGCCTGAACCAGCCGAGCATGTCGGCAATGGCGGCCTCGGCTGCGGCACGGCGTCTGCGTTCGCCCTCTTTGTTGCTGCTGTCAAAGAAATCGGCGGAGGGCTGGGGTGCGTCATTGCGCCGGTAATTGCCGACGTTAAAAGTCTTGGCCGGGATAGACAGCCAGGTCAAGTAGCGCTGGGCTGGCAAGGAAGGAACACAAGTCAGCAAAGCGATATTCCCCCTCATACCAAGCCATTGGGCTGGCAAGGATGGGTGTAGGACGGTGATTCACCTTTCTGTGCTATGTAGCTCTTCCCACGAGCGGGCAATCCCACCATGACGACGCATATTCTGGTGTCCTCGACCTGGACTCCGCGCCCATTAGTTCCTGGCGCCATGCTTGCCAACTAAACAAATCGAACGGTCTCTGCGTGTCCGGGAGAACCATGTGAGGCAAGGGGTCCAAATTGTACGTATGTGAAACAAGAGGGGAGACAAGAGCAGGAGTGTGGTTCGGTGGAAAGACGACGATGAGGCACTCGATCGAGGGAGTAAAGCGGATAGCGTATGCGTACGGACAGGGATGAGGCGAGTTGGGGCGAGAGCTGAAAACTTAGAAGTGTAGTAGAGAAAGGAATTGGGAAGACAGAGCACTGGCGAAGAGACGAGAAAGAGGACGACAAGAGGTAGATGAAACGGGCACGAGACAACAACTTCAAAGGATATCTAAGGTTCAGGCAGGAGTTTGGAGGCATGGCATGATTTGATTTCTGAGCCCACGACTTCCCAGTCTCTTAGTCGACGCTGAACAGGCGAGCAGGTCCCGTCACTGGCCACAGTAATGTGCAGCGTTAGTATGCAACTGCCAGCGCGGCCAGGAAAAGATGATGCATGCGATCCCGTCACCACCCGGGCGGCTGGCTTGGCATTACACATCGAGCGCTGGAGTGCTGGGACGTTGTTACCGCAGCATCTGTCCTGCGAGTGTCGCCTGTGTCGCCTGTGTCCCGCGTGTTCGAAGCTCGGGATGGGCAGGCGACTTTTTGCGTCGACCTCGCCCGCCGGCCAACCAGCGCCCGACCACGAATGCATCCCGGGCGACCGGGCTGCCGTGCCTCTGGCAAAAACCGCCCAAAAGGAAGCTTTTCCTAGTGTCTCCCCGCAGTGTACAGGGGTTCTGACTTCTCGTTGCAGCCGAGGTTACCACCGCACCAACTCCCGCTGAGTGTCACGGGGACGGTAACACGGTCGACCGTTACCTCAACACCTGCCGAGTGCCAGTCATGTAAAACTGTTAAAAGGCAGGGCCGACGAGATCGACACCCACACAAAAGAACACCTATGTCCACACTCGAGCCAGTCGAGCATTTTGAGGTTGCATCTGCACTTTATCCTGCAGGCATTCGGCATTTCAAGGTGTCAAGGCTTGGTGTCTTCCCACCCTAATACTATCAACGGGTTGTGACAGTCGGTGTTACTTTACACAAAACGACTATCTTGAGGCGGCCGCCCAACAACGCCAACAAGCATAGAATGCTATCTTGCGTTCCGTCCAGCAAGCCGAAAAAGAGCAGACACGTCTCGCAGCACTCGCCGGCAAGACACATACATACAGAACTTCAGCGCACTTTGCCCCATTCGGACGTAGGGCCGAGTGAACCATGAGACTCGTGTTATCCGAAACTGCAGGTCTGCACTCTGCACGGCGACGGTTCCCAACTTGAAGTCCACTTGAACAGATGGGAAAAGTAATCTGGCGGCGGTGACCATATCGCCAGTGGGGCCAACGCGCGCTACGAAGCAAAACGTTGTCTTTGCAGCACGCTCCTCTATCGCGACGAATCTTCACCGCCATGCAGACTATCGTCGGATGGACCGAGCCAATCTGCCACTCTGCTTGTCAAGCTTGACGAGCTGGTCACTTGACCTTGGATGACAGCGCATAGTCGCTTGCTGTCTGGTGCCACGACTTGCGCCCGGTCCGACATTGGAGGATGGGAAGCCAGTGTAAGTGAAGCCGAAAAGGGAGAGACAAGGAGAAGTGAGTGCGGAAAGATCAAAACATACGCACCTTGGAAAAACTATAAGCATGGCCTCGACGGCCAAGGCCACCACCGCCTGCGACGACACCCCTCATGCTAGCACAAGGCTATATGGTACTCCGTGTCTATTTTTGAGTATTTCTTGGAACTCAGAAATTCGGCGCGTCGTTGCTGGTTGCCAGCACGAAATGGAATCCGTGGAGAGATAGTTGTTCTTGGCCTCGAACAACGCCGGCTCTCGTCAAGGTGGTTTCAAATTATCAAATTGTCGTTTCCAAACACTCTTAGTAGCGGGGAGGCTCAGAAGCTATCAGATTCATATCTTTGCAAGACGTCAGCAGTTTTTTTACTGACAGTGAGCCACAGAAGACAGCGCCGATTTTGGGACTGCCTCTGTGTGCACTTGGTGGGGTCGTTGAACTAATGGAATGTGGAGCAGCGGCGCACCGTGATTCTCGGAGGTTTTCACGGCAGGTGGTCAAATCATCAGATTCGTCATGAATGAGAAGATCCATCCGCAAACTCCAGCTTAATGAACGATCTATTCGCCTCTATATACAGAACTCACAAGAGGGGATAGAAACGAGTTTGGCCCTAGATTAAGGATCTTGTTTGCTAACCGAGACCTTTCGTGAACCAGGGCTCGGAATTGCAGATATGACACGGCACGTGGGGGGCGCTGCATTGAGTTCTCGGCTGAGCCTTGGGACGCGATGCATCTGACGATGATGATAGAGACTGTCTCTACTACCTAGAACACTGCGTACACAGATCTGACGTTATGTCCAACACAGATTTCAATGTTTACCGCCTACTACAATCCAAATTAACCACGTAGATGAGGCTTTCACCGATTGCGCACATTTGTACAGCTGAGGCAGAGTGTGCGGGTCGCGCGGGCGTAGGTACGGATGGTGCGTTTGGTGCACAACTCCATGTGCGTGTTTTTCATTTCTGGTACTTTACGTCACTTCTGGTGTTTTGGTGCGATTCGACGAGGCGCGCCCAGTCCTATTAAACAATATCCTTATTTCAGTGCAAGACTGCCTACCAACACATGGTCCTCCTGATTATTGATATATGTCACTATAGGCTAAGAAATACATGTTGGGCTGAGTGAGGGTTATATCTTCTGAATATAGAAGCTGTTGAGAGTGTGGGATGCCAGGGATGTAGCTCATCCGTTGAGGCCAGTCTGTCGGCGATTGGTCAGCCGCTTTGTATGACATGTATGACAGTGACATTTCACCAAGGCTTTATATAGACCACGGCCCTGGATTTCAAAGACACTCGCTTGTTTTGCATACATCTCTAGACAATAGATGGCAGGAAACAGACGAAGAGTCTTTCTTTCTTCGGTGCGCGACGTTCGTTGAAGATTGTCGCAGGGCATTCAGAGACGAGCTCTCCAGCCACTTGTCAATTCTCCCTCATGATCGCGTCTCAGCCCAGCCAGACAAACCATGAGTTCGACTTCGTTGCACATGATGACAAAACTGTCACCATTCGTCTTCGCATATGAGCCCAGCGGGACTCCGGCGCCCTCAGAGTCTTCAGCCCCCAAGCTCATTCTTTTCGCAGCCTGGATGGACGCGCAGGATGTACACATAAACAAATACATCACGCATTACCAGACCATCTACCCAAGCGCCACGATACTGCTCGTCAAGTTCTCCGTCCACGAAGCCATCTTTGCCCCAGTTGCGGTGGAGAGGGTGCAGCCTGCGATAGTCTACCTTCGGTCTCTCATGACTACGGCCGGCGGCTTGTCTGCCGCTCCCGAGCGTCCCGAGATCCTCGTGCATGCCTTTTCCAACGGCGGCTGTACCAGCATGCGGCATATCTACGTCGGGTTCAAGAAACCGTATGGGAGGCCATTCCCACTGCACACAATGATCCTCGACTCGTGTCCAGGTCAGCACAAACTGGCCACCTCATATAATGCTCTAATCGCCAGTTTTCCCAAGGGAATTTCCCGCATTGTCACCGCACCCTTCGTCATCTTCCTCATTCTTTGCCTTTGGCTATGGTATATCCCGTTCAATTTCATTGCGGGCGAAGACTTTCTTGCTAAAAACTCGAGGGCCCTCAACGATCGAAACCTACTCCAGCAGACTAATCGCTGCTACATTTATGGTGAAGCCGACACCATGGTAGACTGGCGCCATGTAGATAACCATGCGAATGCGGCAATCACCAAAGGTTTCCTTGTGCGCAAAGAGAGATTCGATAAGAGCCCCCATGTTTCGCACATGAGAGCTGACAGGGAGCGTTATTGGCAAATCGTGATAGACACCTGGGAGAAAGGTATTGCAATCTGAAACTGATGTTTCATAATTCAAGCGACATCAATTACTGTTCCCCATGGAATTTTACATTCTCTGTGTTCCGTGCCCTTGATGCATGCGCGCTTGCGGACCATTGCGTCTTGTCCAATCATATGATGTGAGATTGACTTCCATTGGAGTGTATAGCTCGCTTGCTGGCAATATGCCGCGAACCCCGCGTCTGCCTGACTGGGCATCTTTTAGGCATCTCCAGCCTCGCTCATTTCTAAGCCTCTCTTGGTCCATCATCTTGAGATCGAAAAGGAAAGCCAAACCGAACATTCTGCAGAACCTCCAGGTCCAGGAATAGCCGGCTCACAAATGTCGACGAACATGCCACAAGGTGCTTCATTGAAACCGGAGTATCAACATTTCGTCCCTCAATTTATATTGAGAAGTATGTCCTTCCATGCTTACCTAGATCTCTCCAAGTCACTTCCACACCCGTGAATCTATCAAGGACTGCTATGAGAGAATTGAATTGGGGTACACTTAGGTCGCTGATTCGGAATTTCTATAGACTTTGCTCATAAGTACAAAGAACGCAATGGGCGGTCCAAAGGCGGCAAAAAGGGCGACAAGCTCTTCCGCGGTCAAATGGTCGTCAACAATGTCAATCTCACAGCCACGCCGATTTGTATAGAAGAAACACAAGTCAAACGAATCCTCGGCCAGTATGACATGTACCAAGACACATCTCAACCTGTAGCTCAACAGCGGGAAATCGAAAGTCTATTCGGTCAGCTCGAGTCGTATATCAGTACGATTTGTCGGAAAATCACAAAGGCATATGATGATAGAGAAGCACAGGTCTGGTTGACTCGCGACGAGCGCAATGCAATTCGAAAATTTTTATTTCTCTTGAAGTATAGGAATTCGACCTTTCATCGGCGTTTCTACCACGAAGATGTCGACAGTTACGATAGTAACGACAAGGGGCGATTGTGGGACTACATGAAGAACCATGGCTTCAAACGACCTGTCGATGTTTGGTTTCACAACATAAAAACCCTCATGAAGGTGAAAATGGATACCCAAGACCAGTGGCGAGCTGAGCTCCAGAACCAGATGTACCCAGACGATGCCAGATGGTTCATGGCGCATTGCGAGATGATGTATATGGCTATATGTACGCCATCTCAAAGAGGTGACGAGTTTATACTTACGGACCAAAGCTACAGTGTTTTCGAAGGACCAAACAACCTGGTGAAGAACCCCGAGACCGGGAAATTCGAGGATGCAGGGTGGGTGAACTTCCACGAATTTGCTCCTCTTTCCCCAAAGTTGATGATAGTACTTCGGAGCTTTGTGCTCCCAAGTCCACTAGAAGACGCAAACCCAGAGATTCAAGAGCAGCGACAGTGGTGGCGCGATGGAGTCGAGACTTCGTTTGGAATGAGCCTAGAGTCGTCTCTGGGCGACTTACCGATATGCAAGGCGCGCAACAACTACACTCGGGTTTCTAATGGTCGAATGGTGTATTTGCCTGGTGAAGATGGTACAAAGCATAAGAGCCACAAGTTCTGTTTTCAGTTCTTTCCAATTGGCACAGAACACGTCAACAAAATCAATCTTATCCTGTTCGACAATGCCTATTCATGTACAAGCATCGTATTCGGCTCTCAAGATTCCTTCTACAACACCTTGGAATGGTATTTGACCGTCGAATGCGAGTACGGAAAACAGATCACGGGCAATGACTTCGCAGCGAAAGTTCGATACCTCGAGAGTTTGTCAGCTCTTTTAAAGACTCTCGGTTCCGACAAACAGCCTGTATGGAAGGAATTACCGGACTACGAGATTTCAGATTACGACAAGATGCAACTGACAATGGACTTCGTCGAGAAACACTTCGATCAATTGATACCGTCGCTCAGAAAGGCATTCGATGAGAGCTCCAAAACACCCACCGGTCTGATGAGCTCATACCGGTGTCTCGGTGAGATGTTTCAGCAATGGGTGTGTGAAAATTTTCTGCTGACCAAGAGAAACACAGGCGGTACTTCTGACACATTCATACGGGATTTGAATCAAGCCGAGAGAATGCTGCAACTGCGGATCAAGATTGACGTATGGTCGAATGGCATTCCCGAGCACATTCGAGCACAAGCCAGGACATGGCTCATTGAGGCTTACATGACATGCCCCTCCCGGAGAGTGCTCTTTTTCGTGAAAAGACTGAGGTACATGTTACTCGGGCGCGATAAAACCGGGCGCTTGCTACAAGAGCATGCCAAACAACCAAATGCGGATGAGCCGGAAGATATCATCGCGAAAGGTATGCACCACTCGAGTTATCGGCTCAAGTATATTTGACCGACTGGCACACATCTGACATATGTAGCTGCTCATACGATCATGACTAGCGAGAAACTCAACGGACTCATGTATCGCACGGCCATGAATGATATCGAAAAAGCTAAGGACCCATCATTTAGTCCATGGGCCAAAATCATGCCGTACACTACATCAGGAGAAATCCAGTTGCAGAAAGCCGCTAAGTTCGTGGAATTCATTCCAGGTATTAATGTTTCACGGCTTCATAATCACAGCTCATATGCTAATACCTGAGTAGGGCAATTGAAAAACTGCGGTAAGTTCCAACACCGAAACCCAAGTGATCTTTCGCTTATAGACTCATCGATAGGAATCGGCAAAATCGAGAAACTTGCCCAATTCCACGAGAAAGACGCGGCTGACCAGAAGATGGTGCAGAACAGAAACATCCTCGATCTGTCTTTCCTAAAGGACGATAAAAAGGCTGAGCTTGTAACGCGCATCTTGGTGAAACCTGCGTTTTCGAGAGTGTTGTCTGGAGATGTTGTCGATTCTGGTCTGCTTGCGAAGTTTGAGAGGATAATGTTTGAGTTGGCTTATCCCACTCCACCTATCAAAGTCAAAAGGTGATGCGTGTATAACTGGCCATCCCCAAAAAAACGAATACTTTCTTTTGTGCAGCCGTTGTTTTACGTGACTGAGTAACTTTTACTACCATCGAGTGTCTCCGTGTCGCGGAAGTTTTAAGAAGCTACAGTTCATCATGCTATCACCAGAATAAGCCTCGGGCCTTGAGACCAACCTGCTAATTAGTGATATCGTTAAGAAGTCGATTGGTATTTTCCGCTGCAAACCGGCCGAGTCGCAAGACTGATTACAGACTTAATTCGATTGGTTTGTTTGCGGGTCGACGTTCGATTAAAATTCGGCTTAAACGTTATACTTCTTGATAAACTCGATATACTGTATGCACGACCATAAACTTATCGAATTGGTCTAGGTGCGTAATCCTTCAGGCATGAGTAAATAATTTCTACGGTGCCATTTAATTCGTGTCTCGCCTGGGCCCAGCACTTACGTTCAGGGGTCATACTGGGCTGTCGAGGGAACCATGTAATCTTGCTAGCATCTGGGTCAACAGACATCCAATCCTAGCATCGTTATTCAACACCTTACTCTCCACTCTACAGTAACCACATACAAAATCTGTCTGACGGAGCGGTCAAAACCTCATCGTCGTAACACAGTTCGAAAACCATACCCCCGTTTTTGTCTGATTGTCGGCAACCGCCGAAGGGTGCTATGCGTGGGGTCGCACGGTGTACGTGGTAACGCTCGGCGCCAACACAAGAATGCTTGCCTCGCAAGGGACAGAAGGATGTTGCTGCTTCGCGGGTATCACGGATAGTAGTGGCACCTCATCTGGATATCTCATCTGCGTATGGAAATATTGTACATACCGTCTCCTCCATATTACTCCATATTACCTCATAATCTTTTTACCTTCGTCTTCTCAATACAAAACTTTCATGTTTAAACATGACTTCGTCATATGTTCTATTAGCAGGCGCACTGTTAACGTTGCTCTGCGTCCGTCTGGTAACGAATTGGAACAAGCTGCGCCAGGCTCCTGGGCCGACGCTCGCAGGCTGCACTGATCTGTGGCGGGCATGGTATGTGATAATCCACGGCATTGGTTGCTGTTATCCGTGAATGGAGAAGTATGAGTTGTTCCCGAGAACTGACTTTCGTCACAGTACGAAACCGCTTCCTTGTCTTAAAGCAACGTGCTGTACTACCTATACAGAACTAACGAATTATTCAATAAGACCAACAATACAATGGGCGGCTACGAGACAAGCTCGTGGAACTACACGAGAAGCACGGCACGATTGTCCGCTATGGTGTGAAGAGTATCAGTATTACGGACCCGGACGTTATTAGAGTGGCATATGGGAGCAGCCGTGTGGGATTTGTCACGGTATCAACTGCAAACTGTAACTGAACGGCATTCAATTGACGACTAATCATGTTTATCCAGGCCGACTCGTATAAAGTATTACTCGGGATCCAGAACGGCAAGGAAGTGGCAAGTCTTGTGAGTACTCGCGATGAGGCACGGCACGCAGCCATCCGCCGCTCCGTCGCCGGTGCCTTCACACCTGCGGCTGTCTTAGACTACGAGAAATGGGTCGATATGACGATCCCGGAATTATTAGATTGCATGTCCGGCAAGACAACGTTTGACCTAGCATCAGTGATTATGTGGTACATGATTGACGCCGCATCGCGGTTCTCGTTCGGCGAGCCACTTGGCTGCCTTGCTGCGGAAGCAGATGTCGACGGCACCATTCAGTTGATCCGAGATCGCTCGAATCACTGGGGCTGGTGGTCGTCTATCCCTAGTATCGAGCGTCTGGTTTATCGCAATCCTATCGCGATGCGTATCAAACGCCAGCCATCGAGCATGGCAGCTACAGCTGTCGCAAAACTGCAGAAAAGAGCGAAGGAGATGAAGGAGGGGAAAGTGAGCGATGCGGCACACCCGGATCTTCTACAGCGCTTTCTCGAGTCCAGTGAAGACCACCCGGAGGCTCTGAATCCGGCAGGACTCGTAGGAATGCTGATGAGCACCATTTCCGGCGCCGGCGACACGACAGCTACATCTGTAGTTGCCGCGCTGTATTATCTCATCACGTACCCTGGGACGCTGAAGAAACTGCGAGATGAGCTTGCAGAAGCTGGTGTAGCTCCAATACCCGCGTTTAGCGACGTCAACAAGCTACCGTATCTCAATGCCGTTGTGAAAGAGGGCATGCGAATGTTCTCTACGCCGACGTGGCCTCTCGAACGTCAAGTCCCCGTGGGCGGCGCTACGATTGCGGGTATGGCGTTTCCGGAAGGTACTAGTGTTGGATGTATGCCGCAAGCTATACACCGAAATAAAGCCATCTTCGGTGAGGATGTGGACGTGTTTCGTCCTGAGCGGTGGCTTACTGAGGATCGAGAGGCCTTGCGATTGAGTATGTGTACTGAATTCTTTGCCTTGTCCAGCTGATGCTTTGTTCTCTTTAAAGAGCCTTACAAGCTGTTTCAGGCACTGAATTCGACTTTTGCTAATATGTGCATATTTACAGTGGAATCTGCGCATATGGGATTCAGTCGTGGAACAAGAGTCTGTTTAGGTCAACATATAGCTGTGCTGCAGATGAAGAAGGTTATCCCAGCAATCGTCATGAAGTTCAATGTGAGTACTTGTCTTTATACGCCGGAAGACTCCATGCCATCCACTCTATTTTAACGCCTTTGAATAGCTGAAACTCGTCGATCCGAATATCAAGCTCAAGGGAGATTTTTCTACCGCCATTGTCGGCTTAGATCCAATTCCTGTTACAAGGGAAGTCCGAAACTGAGGGTTGTTCGGTATCAATGGATCCCGTCTTAAATTCACGTAGCAGAAGGGAACAGACAAGATTCGAAATTGAGCATGGGTGTCGCTGGTATTACATTGATTAACTTAAGGCTGCTCCCATCTCATCCCGAGTACTTCTTTTCTCAGGGCTCTTATGATCCAATGCGAGACCTTTTGGGAGCTGCTAACAGCTCATGTCTTACTACGATACAGCTTATACTCTACCCATGCTATACCTCTAACTCACTTCATATACTCTTTGATAAAAATTTTACTTGACGTAATCAGGACACCAGTGTTTAAGAGTGAAGCTTATGGTTCTTGTTGATGACATGGAAGACCAACAGCGAGCAGTTGGATTTACGAATCATGATTGGAAATCGCATTCTAGTGAAACCAACTCCTTCCTCTGAGGTTCATCGCCCTAGTTGTGAAAATACAACTTGTCTCTTCAGCATCATCATACCATATTATATAGCGACATGATATTAGTGTCTATTGCATTGCTCCACTCTCGTTGGTTTTAACTTTCACATTGGTCAAAACATGTAGTATTCGGACACACTAGCCTTTAACTATTCGGCAAGATTGAGATACATGGGTATGAAGGCAGACAGACCCCCAAGAAATGGCAGATCCTCAGAAAATGGCTCGTGTTGAGCATGAGTTTCACCTCGTCGTATTCCTAAAGATTACTAGACTGAAGAAGATGACGAACCTCATCAGTATCGCTACACGGGTAACGGAGATGAAATGCACGACCTGTGTCATTGGGTCTGCAGGACAGTGTCCAACATCCCGTAGTTGAAGACTTTGAGAATGGGAACCTTGACGCAGTGGGGTGGAGCAGCGCTGGATTCCAAACGTTCGAATTAAGCATCGCGGTCGACCGCATCGCTGTCGCAAGATGGCTGGAGAGCCAGCTTTTCGGCCATCCGAAAGCCTATTCACGACATGGAAGTGGATGACATACAACCGGAATGTCAGCATTTCATTTCGGTCCGAGGATGTTGAAGTTGCTTGGCGTAGACCCAGTCCCGATCCCAACCTGCCAGCGAACATGTGAGGTCAATTACTCCCGCCGTGTCCTCTTGAATACAGGCTCCTTTTTCAATCTTCTTCCGGCTACTAGTCCTGCTACTACTCGTCACCACACAACCACACACACACACACCATTTCGGCTCGTGGTATTTCCACAGAAAGACATCTATTCGCCCACTTATCTAATTATCTACCCATTTCGATATCTGTTGTTCCTCAACTTCGTCTATCTAGCAATTCATATACTACTATTATCAACAAAACTGTTGTCGGTGGGCTTCAAGCTAATCCACGGAACTCCGAGTCAGCTGTTTACGCTACGCTAGATCAATATAAACTCGCTGCCTGCTACCCAGCCTCCCAGAAACCGAATAGACACGATGGAGAGGAGAAGAGTGGAAGTATCTAGGATGAATAGATATATAAGAGGCGACATTATCACGGAAAGATGCAACTTCTCATGATATTACGAGACATAAGTCAAATCTGCTTTGCTTCACATTCATTCAAAGGGTTGACGACGTTGATCTCTATCTTGTAGAATAAGATTACATCTCGCATGGGCTATAGTTCCCAACCCTAATTTACAGAAAATAAGAACGTGCCGGTCTTCAGTAACAGTGAATTACTACAACATGCGAAACGCAAAACTTGGTCTTTCAGCTAGGCGTCTCTTACATTCCCACACTAGGTACATCCATAAATTACTCAGATTCATTTTGAAATGAAACTGTATTTGAGTAGACCGTCAGTTTGTGATGCAGTGCAACAGTAATGTTGGCCGTTTTGTTGAGTGCATTTGAAATATTTCGTTCTTATTCATTACTGAACTTACTGAAGAATGGTCGCGATGGGACTGGGATCTGCATAGATTGAAGAACCGTATCCTTATCTATCAGGCTTGTCTAGCATATTCCGTCGTTGAAAAAACCTAAAGGTGTCTCGAGACTCGTACGACTTGGATGAATGGCTGAACGCTCTCAGTGAAAGGGAGTGCCAAGTGCCGATAACACAATACAAGCGAGGCAGGTCGCATCGGCTAAAACACCAGGATTCCCCGCAGTAGCATATCTAACAAGCTCTGAGAGCCCCGAAGAAACCGATAATTCTCAACGACAAGGCGAACGTGAATACTTGTTGTTGATTGCGACACCAAAATCCATCGGGAAAACTCCAATGACGACCTGACTGGCTTGTCGGCACCAAACGTTAACCACCGCCAACCTAGCGAGAGTTCGGCAGTATCTCGCAATGGATCAAATACAAGCATTTGGCCGAGGCGACGTCCTTGTCCCGACTTTCGGCGTTTACAAAGACCTATTGCTTGCCAAAGAATCGGACATCAAGTCTGTGCGTCGTCATACACACACATACGGGCCAGATTCGCGTCATGTTCTCGACCTATATCTCCCAGAAGAACAACCGACTGGACCGAGGAGCGTCCTGGTCTGGTTGTACGGCGGTAACTTCTATGCTGGCGATCGCGTCTATGAGCAATATGCCAATGGCCTCATGTACACCAATGTTGGGCGTTTTTTCACGCGCTTCGGATTCACGGTCATCATACCTGATTATAGACTCTTGTCTCACGGGGCGAAGTACCCTTCGGGAGGAGAGGATGTAAAGCTTGTCGTGGATTGGATAAGAGGAACTCTAGCTGCGAAAGAGGGGTATGGGGATATGAATCTCTTCATACTTGGTAACTCGGCTGGCTCTGTGCATCTGTGCACATTCTTGTTTGATCCGGAATTTGAGGAGGCTAGCGAAACCATCGTCAGACCAAACAGTGAAGAGGCTGGAGTGCGTCTGCGAGGGGTTATATTCCTCGGCGCTCCCTTCCACTGGGGTGAGAAAGATGACGAGCATTGCAGGGCGTACTTCGGAGAGAATCTAGTTGCTGAAAGAGCCCCCTTAGGTCTGCTTGAGGCTGCCTATCAACGTGGACCTTGCGCCAAGTTAGAGATCTTGGAAGCGTTGGTAATGGTCAGTGAACTAGATCCACAGGTACTTTTCGATTCGGCGGAGGACTTCAAGAAAGTATGGAAAGGTGGCAGAATTGACCAACAGATTCTCAAGGGGCACAACCACATCAGTCCACCGCTTGGACTATGCACAGGGTTTGAGAAAGAGGAGGCATGGGGCGTTCAGGTTGCAGAGTTTGTCAATTCGTGTGTGTCACGATAATACCGCGGGGACTGGAAGAAAGTTGACCTGTAACAGTTTTCTAAGCTCTCTTCTCACAATAATGAATTAAATTCAGACAACTGGCATCTGGCCGGACGCTAGCCTATTTCTTAAGAAACTACCAGAGTACGGTTGGCCATAAGGTCAACTGTTCAAAAACCGACTTTACGTCATTATGCCCACACCTATATGCATATATCGGGGGATCGGCTGTTTACAGTAATATCTCAAAGTGTGTTTTAGCCTATACAAAATATTATGTAGCTAACAGATTGTCAGATTTTTATCGCAGCCTTCGCGGCTTTTACTGCTGTCGCTGATTTCGTAGCTTTTAACTTCGTTGATTTCGCAGCATTCGCTGACTTCTTTCGCTGATTTCGTAGCTTTTAATTTCGCGGCCTTTGCAGCCTTTAACTTCGCGGCCTTCGCTGACTTCGCTAACTTCGCAGACTTCGCAGACTTCGTTGTTTTCGCTGACTTCGACTTCGCGGCCTTCGCTGACTTCGCTGTCTTCGTTGCTTTCGCAGACTTCGACTTTACGGCTTTCGCGGCCTTATTAAACCTTTTAGCCGCGAAATTAAAAGCTGCGAAATCTACGAAATCAAAAGCTACGAAGTTAGCGAAATTAGCGAAAGCCGCGAAGTCGAAGTCTACGAAGGCCGCAAAGTCAGCGAAAGCAGCGAAGTCTACGAAGTTAGCGAAAACACCGAAGTCAGCGAAGTTAGCGAAGACAGCGAAGGCCGCAAAGTCGAAGTCAGCGAAAACAACGAAGTCTACGAAGTCTGCAAAAACAACGAAGTCTACAAAGTCTGCGAAGGCCGCGAAGTTAAAGGCCGCGAATGCTGCGAAGTCAGCGAAGTTAAAAGCTGCGAAGGCTTTGATAATTAGTAATTAAATATCTATATAGTAGTAATAATAATAGTTGGCATATATCCATTTTAGGGGCGTATATATATAGTAAGCGAAGGCAATTGGTGGTGTGGCTGTAGTAAAAAATTCGTTTTTGAACAGTTGACCTTATGGCCAACCGTACCAGAGCCTGAGACCTGACCCACGTTGGCTCAAATGTTTGCATCATTGTGTGAGAGACAAGCAGAGCAGGCCGCAATACGAGTATATACAAAAAAAAAAAATGTGTCTTAGACTCGGCGACCGGCCATTCCATAACGAGATTGGAAATGACCAACGCAGGCTAAGTTATTATTCATCAATGTATATTGTCCAGAAAAAAAGCAAGTAGCCATTGTAAAATAAATTGTGAGTAATTGTGATGTGGGCTTCTGCTCACTTTCATCGTATGTCCTGGAGGTAATGATTTTGTCTAAGGGGATCATTCTCTTCTTGGCGGGGATTGTGAGCTGCCGCGTCTGCTCCAAAACAGTGGCTTGGCATTTCGCATGTGGCAGGAAATGCAGCTTACCTTACCACCTACAACATTGTGGGATGGGACGTTGTGTGCGGCAACATAGTACCAACATTATCTACACAGACATAGTGAAGTGTTATAGAACTACTATTTCCTTGGTGATTGCAAGCCATGCGACTAATCAACACTAGAACGTTGGAGCTGAAGGAGTTCTTTGGAAAGGACATACCCGTCTACGCGATCCTTAGCCACGTCTGGGGCGCTGAAGAAGTAACCTACCAGGAATGGACATCAAGGCAGAGTTCTGTCGTCAGCAACAAGAGCGGATATCAGAAGATCATAGGTGCGTGCGATCGGGCTGTTCGGGATCGCTTGGACTGGTTATGGGTCGACACCAACTGCATCGACAAAACGAGCTCGGCCGAGTTGAGCGAGGCGATCAACTCCATGTTCAAGTGGTATGCCGACTCCAAGGTATGCTACGCCTATCTGAACGATGTCACCAAGCATGCCGGCGACTGGAACTATGATTTTCGCAAGAGTAGGTGGTTCACTCGTGGCTGGACGCTCCAAGAGCTTCTTGCTCCTAAGCTGCTCACCTTCTTTTCGAAAGAATGGCGACGACTGGGAGATCGCTCGGATGCTAAGTTGTTGTCTATCATATCAGACAGAACTTCGATAGAAATGCCTTATCTCACAGGGCATAGCCAGTTAAACATGGCCAGCGTCGCAAAGAAAATGTCATGGTTGTCGAGGAGAGAGACAACTCGGGAAGAAGACATCGCATACTGCATGCTTGGGATTTTTGAGGTTAACATGCCCCTTCTCTACGGAGAGGGTCTTCGGGCATTCCTTCGGCTACAGGAGGAGATCATCAAAATCTCACATGATCATACCCTATTCTGCTGGTCGTTCGACGAAAGCGTACCGAGCAACTGGGTGAGCATCCTGGCACCAACACCGCACGTGTTCAGAAAGTCAGCAGAATACGTTCGTAAGGATCTCTCAGATCCCTTGACCGTATATTCTATGACAAATCTCGGGTTGTCGATTCAACTACCTATAATCACCACATTCACACACGCGCTGGTTCTGGTTCTTCTCAATGCCGGACTGGCACAGCATGACATGTCCACGCGGGCTTGCTTGCCCATGGCTTACGAGCGCTCTCAGACGACCGCCACGAGAGATATTCCCCTGCTAGTCCGCCATCGGTTCCCAAGAAATCCAGTGAATCTCTACCGGTTTATGGCGGCTAAGATGCGGCGTCACCAGATTTTCGTGAAGACTAGACCAGGATTGGTCGCAGCGCATCCAGCTGCTCAACCTTCTGTTAAAGCTTACGGCGTTCTCATACTGATGGAGACAACCAACACGAGACTCTTTGAAGGATCCAAAGCCATTGGTTTCATGAGTCCGATCAACTCTGGTGATGAAGCTCACTTCATAGAAACACCAGATATCGACACTTACCCTGCGGGCAAGTTTGATTTCCAGCAAAGCGTTCTGCATTTGTCGCCCATCGGCCAGGGAGAGCATGATACCTTCGCCTGTCTTCTAGAGATCCGCCACCTGCGTGAACCACAGAGCGGGTATTTTATCTTCTTTGGACTTAGGGAGGGCTCAGGCGGCAAGCAATCGTGGGTTTGCCAAATCGTGACGCGCAAAAGCTTGGCTTTTCTAAAACGGTCTGAGAGCGGGTGGGATCTTGAAATGATCTTTGACAACTTCATAAGCCAAACATTGTACAAGTCGAGGGGTGAACAACGGCGGGCTTCACTCCCCGACGAATCCTTAATCGTGAGGATGGGGCCACATTTAAAAGAACATAACTTCAAGTCATTGCGAGTGGTATGGCTGCTGGGAAAGAAGCAAGAATTCCGTACATACAAAAAGTTGGATGACGATGTTAGTGATACAGGATCGACCGCCGGAAATACTGGTGTATAGATAATGTATACTGGCGACTTGAATACCCATAACACCTCACAAGGATAGGCAATGTTCTGAAATGTTGCGATGGCTTTGTGACTATCTTTCGCAGTTCTGGACGCGATACTCAAATCTGAGATCGCCTCCCAAGCCCGGATGGCAGCGAGAGAGTGTCGGCAAGCCCTCGAGCTTGTATCGCACTGCTCATTGAAAGACATTGACTTTCTTCGCTGTTCAATCTGAAGCTACAGCGCAAGGAGGTGCGTTGCAGATGGGACAGTAAGTTGAGCGACGAGAAGGCGCTATGTCAAGATGTCGCGTCAATACGATACTGCCTTCCAAATTGAACAATGGCCTGCTGATCTGCTCGTTGCCCCTCCCTATCTCCAATGTTACCTTGGATCTTGGCGACCTCCGTCAACCTGCAATTGCGAAGAAATTGGTGGTTATGCAAATACGGTGAGACACTAACCATTGTCTACGACAAAGCTGCTCAGAACAAATGTATTGTGTGTCTCTGGCCGTGTTGTTCTCGCTCTTCTGGGTGTATGCCCAAGCTACCCTCGAAGTCATCCAGGCAGCGACGCCTCCCCGCTTAGACCGGAGCAACGCAGCATGCCACCAACAAGTCTTCTACCATGAATTCGGGAATAGTTATGGGGCACCATATGTTGGTTGGTTTTCCAAGCCCAGTGACTGCAACTACACAACCACAATCTTCAATTTGAGTGTTGTGTCCCAAGGACGCCAATATGACCGTCTGGCAACCCTGTGGCTCGGTGACGTCGAGGTTTGGCGAACATCAACCGCAATGCCGACACAGGAGGGGATCCACTGGTCATTCGAGAAAGACATGACCATTTGGGACAGCATATTGCGAAACGACTCGCCACCGAAGATCATATTCGAATTGAACAACATAATTGACGGCGACCGATACACGGGCTTCTTCAACGTCACGCTTGAAGCATGGTTCTTCAATGACGTCTATGAAGGCAACGGACTTCAACCCGCCGAGCACATCTATGCTATTTCAACCGCATTATCTGCCCAAAACACAACGTCGCTCTTTTCGCTACCGGATCAAAGTGGTGCGGTGAACTTGACGCTGCCACGCAATGCGAAGACGGTTGTGGTCTCAATCATGGCGTCTGGGAATGCGGAAGAGGAGTTTTGGTTCACGAATGTGCCAAGTGAATACGTGAATACTTTCCCGGAGAACCCTGGATGGCTATACGGATATAGTCCATTTCGTGAGGTCCAACTGCTTATCGATGGTGGCCTCGTGGGCGTGTCATGGCCGTTCCCAATATTGTTCACAGGCGGGGTCGATCCCGGTGCCTGGAAGCCTATTGTTGGCATCGACGCCTATGAGCTGCCGTCGTTTGAGGTTGATGTAACTCCATGGGTGGGGAAATTGACAGACGGGGAGTCGCACGAGTTCAAACTGTCTGTTGTAGGATGGGACAATGCCACCGATGGTGGCCTAGGTCCGGTCGGGCAAAACTGGTGGGTATCGGGATCAGTTTTTGTTTGGGTCGATGACACAGTCGAACAGACAACAGTCCAAAGCTTTTCGACAGGATCATCGTACAGACTCGCACTTGACTCAGTGGGAATCGAATTGGACACCAGCCATAATCCGCCAGCGAATAAGTCTTTTCATTTTGCGTTCAGCGCCCAGCGGAGTATCTCAGCAGCTGCAACCATCACCAATGGTGGGCAAAGCCGCCTTGTCTCCTGGACTCAGAATGTCTCGTACACCAACATACAGAACATAACAGATCTTGGCTACAACCAAACACTCGCCATGCTTTCGAATGGCAGTCATGTAAGCTCGGCTTCAAACATTATATCTCGATACACGTACCCTATGAACCTTTTTAGCGCGTACAAGGTCCAACAAGAAGGCGCAACGACGAACCCGGGATCCGTTCTATGCTGGGCAGATAGAAGCAAATCGTACCATGGTATCAGCATACTTCCATTTCTCACGGGAATTACGACCGGACCTGGAGGTATGGACACAAGGCAGAACGTGACCTCATATTATCACTGGAATTCTACAATCGTAGAGGGCACTCCAAGCCTGGACTTGATGGCGGGAGATATGTGGTACTCGTCTTATGGGACGCCAGGGACCAAGACAGGGGTCACAGATTATTCTCGTCGTGCCTCGGAGGTGAACACCAGCCTCATCCTCGATGAGGAGAGTTGGCAAGCCATCCCTGTACCAAGTGTCCAGCCAATCCCTTATGTCCAGACCAGGCGTGATATAGACTTACAAGCTCTCTTTCCTCAACTAACAGAACTGGTCGGTTAGCTCAGCTGGTTAGAGCATCGCAATCACACTGCGAAGGTCATACGTTCAATCCGTATACTGACCATATTCCTTGCTTTTTGCCGGGTTCATCCGCGGATGATCCGGCCGGTGGACTATTACTGTATTGAGGGATGGGATGGAAGCGGGTCATTGGCAGTTAAATATGCCATCAATGACACCGGCAGAGGTCTTTTGTCAATTCAATCAAGTGTGGCCTGAGAGTGATTGGTCGAATAGAGCAGAACGTAGCCTTACACATTCGTCGATATATCTGTGAATGCGAAAACCAGCTTATTCATTCGTCGCGCTCCGCACCAGTTCCCAGCACTTTCGCATTCCCGTGCCCATACTTTCGTCTTCTATGTTTTCGCTCCATCGATCATCTGTCTTCGGGAGAGCGTCAATCTCGACGTTAGATAACTTGAGTTCGAAGAGAAAGACGTGCATAATCAGCTTGAGGTGAGAGAACAGCCATGGTACACTACCAAGCTTATCAACCAACTTCAATTGGGGAAGTATCTCTGAATTACGTCGGAGAGAAGGATCCAGAACACCTGAAGCGTAGACATGAGCAGCTCGCTTGTGACCCTTGACACTGTTCTCCTGCCCTTCGGAGATTTCACCACTTGGCAACTCCCAGAGACCGGCCAGCAGGCCCTTCTGGGGTCGTCGGTGGATCAAGTATCGCCCGTCGTTGCGCCGAATAGCGCATACGAGAGTTTCTTCTTCGCGGACTGCTCTTTTGATTATTTTGACGGGGAACTTTCTTGTGTGATCGATGATCGTGTTCAATCCTGCAGATGTGAGTTCCGAGGGCGCTGGTTCGGGCATTTTGCTTTGTTCCGTGGATCCTGTGAAGAACTTTGAGAGACTTGCTTGTCTTAATGTTTTCGTCTTGGTATTCTTTGGAGGTGGGGGTTTCTTCTTTGACGGAACTTTAACCTCCTCTGTGTTCTCGTCTTCGGCATACTCTATTGCTTCTTCGAAAGGCTTGCAGAAGTTGCACGAGTCTTCGATATCAGGAACTCGAGTAGACTCAGAGTCAGCAGGTAGCAAATCATTTGGCGCGAGACCCTTCTTGACTGCTGATTGTAGACCCTCATTGTATGCTCGGCAACTTGCAGTGATGGGGCATTCGTCACAATTTGGTTTCGGCGTACAGGTCGTACTACCGAGCTCCATGAGCGCCTGGCCCCATTGACCTGGCCGCTCACTGATAACATCTTCTGGTGCATCGGCGGTCTCGATATTATCCCCGTCAAGCGCAACGGCCTTGACGAGGCTAGCAGCCGCTGCCCATAACAAATCGATGACGGATTTGTCTGTTTTCACATCTCCGAATATGCCCAACTGCCGACTCAGAACGCGCAGCACATTGCCATCGACCATTGGCGCTGCCTTGCCGAAGACAATTGCAGAAATAGCACCAGCGGTATACGGTCCAACTCCAGGGACCTTCTTAACCAGTTCTTCGACATTATCTGGCAACAGACCCTTCAAGGTTGAATCACCGCAGGCTTTCTTCGCAGCTTCATGGATCCTCGTCGCCCGACTGTAGTACCCGAGTCCGCGCCATGCAGCGAGAACATCATCGGCATCAGCAGCAGCCAGATCGTGGATAGTAGGCCATTTATCCATCCACTTATTCCAGTAATCAATGACAACAGCTACGCGCGTCTGTTGCAGCATTATCTCGCTAATCCAGACTTCGTACGCGCGGCGCTCTAGCCTTTCACGAAGCTCGGGGTCCAGTTTCTTGCCAGCGGGACGGGTGTCTATCCACGCTTTCCGCCATGGCATTGAGCGGGCATGATGAACGCCCTCGAACCATTGCAGGAGGTCTTGCCGTCCCTTCAGACTGTCGAGGAGAAGTGGTCTGTGATAAGACGGGCTGTGGACGCGCTTGGGTAAATGGCACGATGACGGATTAGCTTGCGGCTTGTCACGACTGAATAATTGTTGATGAAGTGCAACGTTGTTGGCTTTCCTGTCGCGTGAAATTTTGCGTTTCTTTGGGACTACTCCGGCCTCGGCTTCTGATTCGGAGACTTTGAATTCTCCATCTTCGTCTTGCGACGCGTCGCTCGTTGGCGGTTGAGGTGCTTTTCTCTTTCTCGAGTGTGTATTTGAGGATTTGTTTTTGATGGTGATGCTGCTTTCCCTCGAAACACTAGGCTTTGTTTGACTGGTGCTTCGCAGTGATCGCCGCATGGTGATATGAGATTGTCTGAAGGAGATGTGATGATAGCTGGTGCTGGTTGCGGACGCGTCGCGATGAAGGTGTCGCGATGGCAATGCGACGTCACGTGATCTCAACTTGGGTCACGTTGATGGCTTGTTGGAAGTCACGTACTTTTGGTTTCGTTTAATATTTGAGTGTTCGGTATTACGTATTTGTTTACTTTTTGGGGATTGACGTTGAATCTTATGCGTTTGCAGCGATCATTGTTCGAGTTGTGTGTTGGTGACTCCGTTCAACAGGGCAACAGTGATGTAGAGACAACAATTCCACGGCCTCGAAGCGTGGCTTTTCTTTCAAGCTGAGGTATAAGACGAATTCTATCATTTAACTCTGAACATTTGGTAGTTTTACTCGTGAGACGATGCTCCGAACATGCGAAGCCATCCCACATTACTTACCTCGACCACTTCTCTAGACCATTGCCCTGCACGTCCATATAATCTCGTAATCAGACCATTTTGTACAAGGTCTAGGAGACACAACTAGGCGATTGGGGTGACATGCTGGTGTAGGCAATTCAAGGCAAGCGGAAACTTCGCTGGGGTCCCGACAATCTGAAAAAGCCAGTTGTATCATGTACTCCCATGTAAGTCCCTTATAAGTAAGACACATCATTGTCTCTCAACCCCACCTGTCGAGGCTATCGGAGAAATAAATGGAACTCTTTTCACCCAGCATACATTTATGATGTATTATATATTATATATCGACTACATAACCAATTAATATGAAATAAATTCGATCAACTGTTTAAATAATAGTTCTTTAGTATGCTTTATTTTTACGTACTTTCTTTTTTCGTTAATCTATTAATTATACGTTATTTGAGGCCTTAGTTGTGGTAGGTGAAGGTAGATGAAAAGAGTTCCATTTATTTCTCCGATAGCCTCGCCTGTAAAGCAGTCACGGAGCAACAGATTGTTGAGCAAAGATGCGGAATGGCGAACGGAATTTACATTGATCGACGGCGGTTAGTGTGTTGTGGAAGCACTTTCAAACCAGGAAAGATGAGATGAAGATGAAGGGTTTCGCTTCGTTTTACCAAGATTGTCAACGCTCTACATAAAACCAAATTCCTGCAGGTGAGGAAAACGTGAGGGAGATAGGTGTAAGGACCAGATACTCGGATAATGCATGGGTAATCGTGAGCTGATGTCGGTCAAAGCTCGATAGGCTGCTTTGATGCTTTTTGAGTTGTAGACACTGGTATTTCAAGCATCTCTGCCCGGCTCCGTTCGATTAAAGCCATTAAAGGATTGTGCTGTTATTGACTGATACATAGAGGTTCTTAAATGTCCTGAATTGAAGCTGAATTTGCATTATGAGATAGCAGCCCGAGCGCTTACGCGTGAGGCTTGATAACGAATTGTTATCACGGTACAAGCGCAGTATCTGAAGCGGTGAGGCATACGCGGACTGTTGTCGATCGTAGGGTTGGAAAAGGAATGGCGGTTGGGGAGGTGGGTTTGTATAAAAGGATCTTGCTCTGATCTTGGTTCGTTGGGCGCGAAGTGGGCAATGGACAAAGCGCTGGCATTGTGATCAGCGCCATGTCACGGTATCATCAATCCGCCAATGTATGGCGGGCATGATTGGCGAGGTTGGATTTCAGATCTACTAGCTTCAGATCTGCTCCATTGTTCTGTCTCATCCTCGGACTCATCTCATAATCGAAGATCCCAGCTTAGGCCATTGCGACAGACACAAGGAAGAATACATAATGGAGATCATGCCATCCGCCATTGGTGGCGCCGTGACGATGGGAGGGCGACGGGTCCTTGCACAATGCAATGTACTTGATGTTCTTGGGATTACCTACCGGCGGGGATATTTTTACCGACAACGCGACTATTGAACAGGCTAATGAAGTATGACGTCGCTCGTGCTGTACTAAGGTAGCGGTTGGTCGCAAGCACCCCCAGTTGGCTTCGCAATAGTCGTTTATACAACAGCCTTGAATTCGGGTGGGTTTATAGTGACTATATTCAACAACAGATACTTCGGTAGTTTGGCAAGGCAGGAGTAAATTTTTTGAAGTGGTGTCCGGATGTAGATCAGTGGACAGGAGACATGGAATGCTAATTCTGGGGTTGGTGAGATGGTTCCGAGACGGCGGTTGCGGTGATATGTAGACTTGCGGCGCAATAGCTTACTTACTTGGGTCGCTTGCCTCACAGCAGTACCAACGATTGCAGTTTTAGAAGCCCAATGTCTATGAATATCTTGACCTAGACACGGAGGAATGACCTCGAATGGTAGTTGGGACGAAATTATTACTTACCTACCTTACAGAGTGCAAACCATCGGCAGGAGATTGCGTTGCGCAAGAATAGCTGAAACAGAAAAAATGGGAAAAGGGGGTGGGGCCTTGTGGTCCAGCTTGCGATTCCGCTCTGCGCAGTGGCCTCGCAGTGGCTCCCAGGAAAAGAAAGCAGAAAATTTCAGGGCGCATACAACCTACGTACTTACGCTTGACGTAACCCGGTAGGTTATCGTGTGCCCCTGACGGAGGCTGATGAGGCGTCGACGGCGTGCCTCGGCGGGCTGGCGGCAAGACGGCATGCAAGCCACCTTCTCGACTGGCCCTGCATTGCAACTTGAAACACACTTCCTATTGGATCGACTGCGAAAATGTAAAACAGTAGCCAGTCCCACATTCCTGGAATCAGCATGTCAAAAAAAGTAGTGCAGGACCCCTGGAAATCTGGCAAGATACCTTTACTGTCGAGGCTATCGGAGAAATAAATGGAACTCTTTTCATCTACCTTCACCTACCACAACTAAGGCCGTATGATTAATGAATAAACGAAAAAAGAAAATACATAAAAATAAAGCATGCTAAAGAACTATTATTTAAACAGTTAATCGAATTTATTTCATACTCATTGGTTATGTAGTCGATATATAGTATGTAATACATCATATGTATGCTGGGTGAAAAGAGTTCCATTTATTTCTCCGATAGCCTCGACTGTATGCCAACATCTTGGGAAGCTTCGTCCTGCGATCTTGTCCATACAAATCTCCATGATAGAATACAGTACACCGAATTGAATCTTTGGATTGGGATCCAGATACAGCATCATTGGCTAAGGTAGAGATATTGATAAGTAACACTGTATCCGTGCTGTGATCTCTGATCTCTTGGGAACCGATCGGTGGGCCGCTTGGTGCATTTCTCACCTCTGTGCGGGGTGGATAGGTACCTATACCTAGTGGATCGAACAGCCAACAGCTGGTCTGGCGGTACAGCATTGCTTGTTGGTTGCAGCGCATGCTGTTGGTGCGCCGTGCCGGTGCCCCAGTGTACCGCCAGACTCACCGTCAGGTACCTGCCAAATGACACGCCGCCCCTCTCCTTCACTGCCCGGCTTTGTCCCCAGTCCACTTGGAAGTTGGCGTCAGTCCCTTGTAGATGCTTGTGAGCTGCTTGTGCTTGTCCTCCTCCACCTCGTCTTTCATTTTTTGTTCAACTCGACTCCATCTCCAACCTCGTGTGTCTGTTTCGTTTCCCTCCTACCTATTCTCTCGTCCTACTGCCTAGTCTCTCGTTTATCTGGGCACAACATTCCTCCCCATCTCATAACTTATACGACCTCTCCCGACTACCTAGATTGTTTGCGTTTGCCTGCCGAGGACACGCACGTCATTCTTTGCATCTCTGTGTCTTTCAACCGACCGCCTGGTGCGCTCGTTGTGTTGATGCATTCGATTGTCCCCTAAAGCATTCATCAAACCACACAGAACCTGATATACGACGTACAAGTTGAGGTTCAAACTGGATTCGCTCCCTCGCTAGCATTAATCACACTACCTAGAGCACTAAACTCGCCCACCATGTCTATCCGATCGCCCATGTCCCCGAGGGGGTTCGTACAGCTGGGTGGTGCCTCTCACACTAACGACAATGGCATTCCGCTCTCTCAGATGCGCAGCAATGCGAGTTCCACTGGTGCCCGGAAGGCCAACCAGGGTCTGTCACCTGACCAGGCCAGCGACGAGGGCAACGAAAAGCATCATTTCTTCCACCGCGGCCGTAGACAAGCGCAGAAAGAAGAGCACAGGAAGAAGAGAGAGGATCAAGACAACCTGGCCAACGATGAGCTTTCCCTCAATGCCATGGGCAAGCTCTACAACCGGATTATTGGCACGTCCGTCTTGGTCCGATATGTCATCTACATCGCCCCCGTGGCTCTTTTATTGGCCGTACCCCTCATAGTTCTCACCGCGTTGAACATGAAAGACAGCATTCCTGTCGGGAGTAGGACAACTACGAATGGAGATGACGAGACCACCGTCTACGGGCCTCCACTATTCCGACTTTTCGTGTGGATTGAAGTGGCGTGGTTGACTTTGTGGGCTGGCAAGCTTGGCGCCTGGTTCGTGCCTCGCATCTTTACGTTTTTCACCGGAGTCGTCTCCCCTGGAACTCGGAAGTACGCCACTGTGCTCGTCAACCTGTCCATCCCTCTGTCTCTGTTCTTCTGGGCTCTGGCCGATTGGCTAGTCTTCATCAGCCTTTTACAGAACCCTTTCAAAGCCGTTTCCTGGGTAAACACTGTTAAGACAATCCTGGGCGCTGCTTTCGTCTCGTCAGCCATTTTCCTCATCGAGAAATCCCTCATTCAACTCATCAGTATTTCATACCATCAACGTTCTTTCGCCAATCGCATCCAGCAGTCCAAGCGCGATGTACATCTCCTCGGCTTGATGTACGATGCCTCTCGAAAGTTGTTTCCCATGTACTGCGATGAGTTCATTGAAGAGGATGAGATCATCAATGATAGTATTGAGATGCTGCTCGGAGGGAAAAAGAAAGGGTGGAGGAACAGGAAAAGTGGCGCCGTCATACCAGCTAGACTCATTGGCAACGTTGGTCGATTTGGCAACAAAGTCACCTCCGCATTTGGCAATATTGCCACAGAAATCACTGGAAAGCAGGTGTTCAATCCGAACTCGGCGCACTCAATCGTTATTGAAGCACTTGAGAAAGCTACGACCTCGGAGGCTTTGGCCAAGCGTATCTGGATGTCCTTTGTCGTGGAGGGCAACGAAGCCTTGTTTGGCGATGATATTACTGAAGTTCTCGGCTCCGCCCACCATGAGGAGGCCGAGGAGTGCTTTGCTGCCCTCGATGCTGATGGCAACGGCGATATCAGTCTCGACGAGATGATCCGAAAGGTGGTGGAGATTGGTAAAGAAAGGAAGGCTATTGCAAACAGCATGCAGGACATTGGCCAGGCGCTAAAAGTATTTGATAATATCTTGCTCGTAGTCGTTCTGCTCCTCATCATTTTCGTTTTCTGTGAGTGATCACCTTTATTACCTTTAGATGACCAAGAGCTGACAACTGCTCATCAGTGGCTTTCTTCAACAGCTCATTTGTCACAACACTCGCGACTGCCGGAACTACCCTTCTCTCGCTCTCATTCGTCTTCGCTACGTCGGCGCAGGAGTTCCTCGGTTCCACGATATTCTTGTTTATCAAACATCCATATGATGTTGGTGATCGCGTGGACATCACTGGTTCTGAGAAGGAGCAACTCATTGTCGAGCGAATCTCTCTCGTGTACACTGTTTTCACGCGCATTGACAAAATGCAATCGGTGCAAATCCCCAACATCGTTCTGAACAATCTCTGGATTGAAAATGTGTCACGCAGTAAGGCAATGAAGGAATTGATTCAGGTTAATGTCTCTTACGACACGACGTTCGAGGACATCGAATTGCTCCGTCTGGAGATGGAGAAATTCGTGAGATCACCCGACAATTCCAGGGATTTCCAACCAGATCTGGCGATCAGTGTCGGCAGTATTGGCAACCTGGATATGCTTACGCTTAACGTGGCTATGAAGCATAGGTCAAACTGGCATAACGACGCCACCCGAGCTGCGCGTAGATCCAAATTTATGTGTGCTCTTGCAACCGCTATGAAGAAGGTCCCAATGTATGGCCCTGGCGGTGGTGGCGAAGCTCTGGGAGGCCCAACCAACCCTACCTACTCTGTCAGCGTGACAGATGAGATAGCTGCTGCTGCCCGTGACAAGGCCGCGCAGGAGAAGGACGCGGCTCGTCTCGTACCCGCTGCCTCGCAAACTGCAAGGAGCGAGTCCACAGCAATGCAAGAGCTTAATGCAGTGGACCCGGTAGTCGCTGCACAGGAAGAATTCGGCTCCAATCGGGGCGAATATCCAACACGCGACTCAAGGGGAGCGTCGATCGATAGAAGCCGATCTACGCGCCGCTCTCATGAATATGGATCTTCACGATCTGACCTACACAAGACTGAGAGTCAGCGTGGCGGATTTCGCAAAGCGGGTGAGAGCCTACCTGTCGATGGTCAGAATGACAGTCAACTCGGGAGAGCACCAAGCTTGCAAGTCACCCAGCATTTGACACCGTTTGACGAGGAAGCACAAGTGGGCGGTCCCGATCCTTATGAGACATACTTCACAGTGCCACCACCAGCGGCCAACCAGCCACACGCTGCACAAAGCACGACGCGTGTTCCTTCGCATCGTACGAGTGTGTCTGGCAACAGGCATAGGGGTGACAGTGTGGCGAGTGTATCACGCCCTCCTGTGAACCTGGCCCCCCAACGATAAATGTAGCCGGATCACGGTAGATGTAAACCTTTTGCTATTTTGTAATCATTTCCTGTCATTTGTTTTCGGTATTGCATTGTGGCGAAGGCGTTGAAAACGTTTGAAATGGCTTATGAGGCCATGGTATGATCGGTAGAAGGCTGGAATGGTGGTCCAAGAGGCTATGCTAGAATGAGCTATACACATCACTTATTCATGGTGGCAAGATATAGAGATAGACATACCTACAGCTAATTAGCCCATCAGAATGGTACGGCTATGGTACAGGCCTAGGTGCATGAAAAATCAACGACAAACCAAAGGTCACGGTAAACGATCATATGATTCGTGAATGAGAGGAAATTCAAATCAGTAAAAGCTGCTCCAATCCTATCAAATTGACTTCCGTCTCGTTATTGCTGTTGATAGGATCTCCAGGTCAGGAAGACGGACAAGTAATAGACTACACTGGTTGACCTTGATGACAATCATGTTCAAGCCGCGAGCTGCTAGATGTAAGAATCTCTTCTACACAGTCTCTCACACCCCTTGAGATAATGTTCTCCCTTGTCTCCCTTTGAAGTTCAAGTCATGCCTATCCGGATTCTCTCACAGTGAGCAGGTAAGCCATCATTGAAAAGAAGCCAGATGTTTTGGGCGAGGTAAGTGCTTATTATGAAGAGAAAAAATGGTATGTGGTAAGACATAAGTTTGAAGTGTTTGGATTGCTTGCTGGTACACTGATTGAAAGCCTTACATATCGGAGCTTTTGTCCATACTTGTGCTTATTGTTTTTACGTAGTACTTCAAGTCGGAACATAGCAAACAGGGAGGGTGATAACAGTATAATGAAGGACTATGCTTCTTCAAGCATTGCCAAGTAATGTCGTAGCCATGATCATAAGAAATAGCTCTATTGCTAGCCTTCGAGAAAAGAAATCGTCAACACATAACAGCAAAAGGTCGGAATCTATGTTCATGTAAGATTTATGGTCCTGGCGCTGGTTGGTGATTTCTCTAGGTTAACAATGGCTAATAATGTGAATGTGTCGATTTGTTATAAGCTCTGTTCTCGATTCAGAATCAGCAGCAATCGGCCATCGATCGGGTTGAATGGGTAGCTAAGAGGCGTTGAAGTCTCTCATCTATTCAGAATCTAGCTAAGAGTAAACAGCGGATATTGTCTCGGTAGTTGGCTGGGAGGTATGGCTGACCGCTGACCATCTACTCGCTGCTGCCCTTCAGTTGGTAATGAATAAGTACAGAATGCAACAAAACACTCTAAACAAACACCCAGCACTCTGCATGTACTATATAATTAAGATATATGGAATGAGACGAGATATCACCTACTGTGCTGTTGTGTGGTTGTATGGTATGTTGGGGTTGTGTGACTGAGGGACAACACACACCTCTTTCAGAATATGCTGTATCCATCTCCTTCTCGTGAGAGCTATAACACATCAACGTAGAATGGTACAGAACATAGAGCATCCCTGCCCAGTAAGGGAGTGAAAGGTGGTGAGATTCCTAATGGTCACCTCTCTAGCCAGCAGACACTTTATGCACACAGCATAAGGAAAACATCAAGCTTGCCAGGCCATGAATGTGGCGAAATCACTATAGATCCCTTCTCTCCGGTAAAATATGCAGCTCAAAGGGCACAGAATGGGACAAAATAGAACAGAGTGCACACCAACAACTGCACCGGTCGACTTGGATGAAAGTGTCATCTTAACGTGCTGGTCTGAGAGAAGTTAAAACTGGTGCCAGGACTTACTTAAATATAGTGATTATTCGCCGCTCAATGAGTCAGAGGCTTGTTCATAGGTGCGGCTGTTTGCTTGAGAGTGCATTCGCTGTCACCCAACAATGAGGTTCCTGGTGGTTATTCGCACAGCAATGCCGATGATGATCCGAAGTCACTGTCTGATATTTTTTCATTTGGAAAGCTGGGCGAAAGCCGCCATTCTAACTTTGCATGATTCCCCTTTTTGTCATGATGCAACGTGGGAACATCAGCGTTTCCACCCTTTCATCTCCGCTGCCAAAGTCCGTTTTCATTACCGCCGCGCTCTCTCGCTCTCCTCAACGAAACCTACTTAAGGGCCCAGACCTGAGTGACCTCTCCTCGCTCGTCATGAAACGTTACTCTGATGTTCAGGGCACGGGCGTTGCTCTCGGCAACTGAGAAGGTGATGGTGCCCCGGATGTCGGTGTCCTTCTTCTTATTCTTGGGTGCCGAACTGGCCTCGCAGAAGAGGAAGCCCTGCTTCCAGTGGGTCTCGGTGTTGTACGGGCCCGTGGTGAAGGCGATTCGGTCTTGGATTCTCTCTCCCTTAGCGGAGACGATCCACGAGTCGGCAACGGCATCGTCAGGAACGGGGTGGGTGAGGAACTTGTGGTCGGCAGTCGGGGGTTCGGGAGAGAAGAAGGTGTCGAACCAGATAAGAAACCCATCGACGCTATCGACATCTCCAGTAAACTTGCAGTTCCATGCAGCGGTGAATGACAGATCCTCGACCTTGACAGTATACAGGTCGAGCATACAGAAAGCGGCGGCCGAACCGCAGACTGTGTCCTTAGGCCAGTGGTCAACTCGGGCCTCGTCGTAGATGCCTTTGGCCATAGCAGTCATGTCGAATCCATAGACATCCGCCCAGTACGCTGGGCCATGCTCGCTGACGTAGTTTGAATCGGAGACCGGGGCAATCCACATGTTAGTGTGAGAGGGGACCATGAGGCCATCGGGTGCCAGGTACTTGTCGCGGGCGTAGATGACGGAGGGGAGCATAGCTTCGTAGAGGAGACAGTAGCCCATCCACTCAGACACGATAATGTCGACCTTGTCGACAGGTAAAGTGACTTCCTCCATCTTGCCATGAAGAGTTGTGATGGTCTCCTGGAGACCGGCGCGGAAGATGTTCTCGCGAGCTCGGGTGATGATGTTGGAAGCGTCGACTGCGATGACGCGAGCGGCTCCGGCTCGGGCGCAGAACATGCTTAGGATACCTGAACCGCAGCCAATGTCAAGTACGGTCTTTCCTGTGAAGAGGTGCTTGTTCTGGTAGATAAAGTCTCGGTAGGCATTGGTCCGGACTCTGTCCTTGAGCATAGTCTCATGAATGTCTGAATGTCGTCAATACACGCGTTCTATGAAATCTCGGAAGCTCGCATGCTCGATGGCTCTAACAGACAGAATTACAGAAGGAAACTTACCAACGGAAGAATACGAATCCCAGTAATACTGCGACTCATCCTCCTTCTTGTCATCATTCTCGCTTGCCTTGGCCTGAGCAGAGGTCGAGGGCACAGTCATCGGATCATCCTTGATGTCATCCTTCACACCCCAGCGCTCATCGAGGGTTTCCGAGACTGTGGCTCGGAAGGTATCGAATTGCGTAGCCATTCGGGAAATCTCATCCTCAAGCTCTCGGTTACGCTTGATCAGTGAGTGGACGAGAGCAGCGTTGTTTTCGCTGTCGCCAGCAACACCAGCGTCTTCGGTCACCTCCGGTAAGTCGAAGAGATTCATGATGAAAGCGTCGTCATCCAACACAGGCTTGAGGTAGGCGTCGTCTTCAAAATCTGATTGCGTGATGTCCTGACTGACCCGAAGCCCCTCATGTACGCGTTGGCGGACTGATGAGATGTGTGTCAGCAAGGGAATAGCTACACCTGGAGATGACGAGAGATGAGGAAAGAGAGGTGGAAAGGGAAGAGTGATCCGCCTCTTTTTGGATGAAGACCATGATTCCGGAAGCAGAAGGACCTAAAACTGAGGGGAAGGGCCCGCAAGCAACGAGGGGCATCGACATCGTCAAGCTGTCCAAAGGGTGATGACCTACTATAGTTAACCAGCTTCACACACCCGTGAAAATCCAGCTGTAGTCTTTGTCGCAAGCCTAAGAAGTCAAAGCCGTGGGCTTCCTTGCAGTGCGTCAACATGGACATAGCGTCCGGAAACACACGATCATCAAGAAGTGAGATGATGTCTTGGGTATCCTCGTCGCCGTCCTCATCCACATCCTTCCATCCTTCCTCGCCTTGAGAATCGTCAGACTCGGAATCGCTGATAGGGTCCTCCTGGGGCTCGGCTCTGCGCGACGGCAACGCCATCTTAGATTAGTCTTGAAAGTACAGTGGACAGAAATAGAGTTGTTCTGGAGGATGTATGTATAACAGTGACTGAAAGATGTTTCCTGCTTGCCCTTGGTGTACGACGAGGGTGGTGGAAAATACTAGGTAGTCGGAATTCCTTCTGTTTTGGGGGGAGGGGGTTTGCGAAATATGTCAATGCGCTAGGGAATTCAACTCTGCTCTGGTCTATTTTCGCTTCACACCCATATCAGCGCAGGCCTTCTTTTGTATCGCCTTATTACACTAATTGTTCATCGACAAGAGCTTGTGGTTATTCGCAATATCTTGTACCTTCAAGATAATTTCTTAAGAAGTGGGATAAGTTGTGGAGGTTCAGATATATCGGATAAATGCATAGCTACTCCGCGCCCAATCACACGATACGTGCATCTTGATAAGAGAAGCCAACCTTGAGGACTGATGATGACCTTGGTCCCTAGGTCGTTTATTTGATCGACCAAGGACCTGAGAATCGTTTGTTTGACGCCACAACTGAAGACTTAGAAGTAGCAACTAGTCCACATCCTCTTCGTCGTCGTCGTCGTCGTCATCGTCATCATCATCCTCCTCTTCCGCGTCAGACACGGTTTCTCCTAGCCCTTGCAAGCGTTTCTGGAAGCATTTAGTATAGGACAAGCTTGAGAGACAATGCGTATTAGAAACGTACCTTGTACTTGTCCACTTTCTCCTCGAGATCACCGAAGACCATAAGAAGGTCGTCCAATTCGGTTTGTGTTGTTGAGCGTTGCTCTTCTTTCTCTTTCACTTGTGCTCGAACCTGCGAGATATCAGTAGCAGGCCACGCAATGCATAGAAATGGCACGCACCTCTTCGATTGCGGTCACTTTTTCCGACAACTGAGTTTCAAGATCTGTTGTTCGTTTCTCTGCTGCCTTGAGCTTCGCCTCTGTAGCGTTGGAATTCTTTTCAGCAACCTTCAACTTGGCACCGAGTTCTTCGCGAACAGCCTGGAGCTCCTGGGTTTTCGCTTTGTTCGCCTATAGGTCTATATCAACACGCCATCCTCAGCTATGTTAGCATCTGTGACACTAACCTTCATAATATCAACCTCGAGACGGCTAATGGTGGCGCGTAGATCAGCCATCTCGGCTTCCGACCTACGGAGGACCCGAGCGGCATCTGCTTCAGCAGTCTTTCGAACATATTCCAGCTGCCTTTGCAACTCAGCCTCCTTTATGGCAGCTTCTGTGCGCATGGTTTCTGCGGCAGCAGCAGCTTCTTTTTGAGCAGCTTGAAGCTGCCGCTCGTGTGCATCGATCTTGGCTTGCTGTTTTGTTTCTAGTTTCCTGGCGCCTCTTGTTAAACAAATTTTCGAAAATTAGTTCAGGGGTAATTACTTCAGCTCCTCTTCATGATTGCGTTGTATTGCTTCATTAACGCTCTTGATCCGTGCAAGGTCCGTCACGGATGCTTCCTTTGAGCGACGATGATCGGCCTGTTCTTGACCTAGCTTTCCATTGAGTGACGCCACATCTGCAAGAGCAGCTTGGAGGGCCGCCTCCTTTTCTTCAACCTGACTCCGCAGTGAGTCGACAAGTTCGCGAGATATACCCTTTTGTACACCGTTCGTCACCACAGATATCTCCATACCGGGGTCCCGGTCGACAGCTCGGGCTATCCGACTATAGTTATCCTTAAAGAATTCGACAAATGTCGCATCAAAGAAAACATCGGGTAAGTTGCCAGATCCGTCGGCCTTTTGCGGAGTGACCTCGAAATCTCGTAGAAGAGGGTGACTTCGGAGTTTGTTGAGAGAATCCATAAACTTGTCTCGTCCTACTCGTGAAAGAATCACAGAGTGGATAGTACTTCGAGGAATAGGAGAGTCCTTGGTAGAAAACTCGTAGACGACGCCGAGAATCATTGCACAGAGCCCTTGAATAAGAACACTGCTAGGAGGGTGCCGCACAATCTCTTGCGCAAGTGCTTGAATATTGCTCCCTTCACCCAAGAAATCATTGACTCCGTCGATATCTTCGAACAGCCACGCGGTTAGCAACATCAGATAACCCACGGATACGCGATCATCGTCCCCTCGGCTAAGTGCAGAAACAAGATGGGCTGTTATGGTCTGAATGCTAGTGACGACTTCTTCGCCATTCTCGGCGTCTCCTTCGGTCACGGCCATCGCGATCGCTTTACCCTCAGGATTCTCAAATATGAGGTGAAACATGATAGTAGCAGCGAACCAGTGACGATAAGGATCGACAGCAGAGGTGTCGACGGGACGCAAGAGCGTAGTCAACACGTTCGCCGTTTCGTCGACACCAGAGGAATGGCCGTGTATGGCACGTCGCAAGAAATGCATCCGAACCTGAGGATGGCCAAAGAAATAGGCCTTGATGCATTGGCATGCAGCTACGCGAAGATCGAATGCTTGAGTTGAAGGTACACTGAGGGACAGGTCTAGTAGCCCGTCTATCACATAGACAAGCGGTGGGTCTTTCTGTCTACCATTCTGTCCATTGGTGACCGCGCCCGCGTCTAACACTGACGGTACTTGAAGCTCAGCGAAAGTCTCCTGGAGTTTCGCATTGCCTTTAATGGTAGCGGCACACGTTGCCAACGCCTACGACACGCACATAATCAATGTCTGCAAACCTGTAGTCATTTGGGGAAGATCCCGAACCTCTGCTCTGATAGGCATTTCAGCATCATGGCTAAACGCAAGCTGTAGTGCGTGGTACAGAACACCATGCTGCCAGAAACTGGCCTGGTTCTGCGACGTCCCTACGGCACCCGACACCAAAAAGAGTCGCGTAACAGCTAGCAAAGCATAAGTATTCCTGCTGCGCTGCTCTTGGACCCAGCCTGCCACTTCCTCCTCCTCGCGCCGTTTATGATATGTGCTCTCAAGCAATTTGGCAAGCTGGAGAACGCACCCGCTCTCCCGAAAGAGTGATTGATTGGAAGGATTCAATCGTAAAAGGTTGGCGAGGAAGATGAGACAATCCTCAATGATTCTGTCGCCGTCTAGTAATGATCCCTCGGCCTCGATGATAGCGAAGACTCGCTCAAATGCATTTTGGTACGCGACGGACTGCTGTATAAGCGGAGAGGACGGTGTCAGGTAGGTCAAAAGTGTGAGGGCCTCGTTTCGGATGGCCTCGCGCCGATCTTCGAGGACAGCAACCAGTCGGGGGATGCCGAGGGGTGCTGAGGAGATACATTCTTCTGTTCTCTCGGTTCGAGAGGAGAGAATGGCGACTAGAAGCTGGAGAGAATACAGGCGAGAGTGGAAATCGGTGGACTCGAGAAAATTCAGGAGCAAGGTAATGTTTTCCTGACGCTGGGTGAACTCGTCAGCAAGCCACAGGGCGATCTCCTCGGAAGCTTCTGGGCTGTCTTGGTTGGGGCTAAACAGCATCAGCAAGGTCTCGAGGACCGACTTTACGGTATCGACATCTTCGCCGTCGGTATTCAAGCTACCGATCAAGCTCCTCAGAGCGCCAGAGGCGACAGAGGCAGGATAGTCTTTGGCGAAGCTTCGTAGACCAAGGATGGCGGCTCGTCGGTCTTCGAGAAGAGTGGCAGAACCCAGACGCCCACTGAGGACATTTATGGTTTCGCCGACAGACTGCTTGGCGGGAGCAGCAGCGATGCTCGAGAACATGGTTCGTAGGGATTCTTCACGTTCTTGCGAAACAGTGCCATTGGCAGAGGGAACGGGATTACACAGTGAAGGACATGGCGCGGTCAATCGAGAAGATTAGGAGGCAAGGTAGATGCGAAGTTTCAGATGGCACAATTCAGAAGTTTAGGGAAAGTGGAATCTACTGTGGGCAAGACAAAAGTTCCAAGTATGCTAGCAGGAAGGAAGAAGCTACCAGCATCACGATGGTATATAGCAATGGGTGGTATCCAAGGGTGGTCTGCTCATCTGGCCAGTTCACCTGAAGCAAACCATTTCGAATGAGCTGGCATAGCTGCATCTGATCCAGCTTGGGACTTGTGAGTTTTCGGGGATGATGCGCTTTGCTGCATCAATGAGCAGGGGAATGGCGGATTAATACATATATGCACAAAGCAAGGCATTCTCCATTGTACATGTACCACAATCTGATTTCGAGTCGGTGCGTGGCGTCCAACTCGCCGACTGTCTGCAAGGCTTGCCCCCCCTGACGTGCAGGCTGTAGTGTGTGGGCTGTAGCAGCGGATGCATTTTAGTGGGTCTAGCCTGCCCTGATTCAGCAAGGTACGTACCACGCCGAGCATTGCTGCAGGGTCGCTGGTCGGCCTCTGCAGACTGCTCACTCCCAAGTTCGAAGCCTCGCCTCGTCGCCCATTTCATCATTTTCCTCGCCGTCTGACATTCGCACGCGACAACCTCGCTGCTTTGCCCCAACAGCGCATCTTTCCTTTCAAGGGCCTGTATGAGGAACAGGCGACTTTGCCGAATCTTCGGTGACTTACGCCTGGGCGGTCCTTTGGCGCATTTCACCCTTGGCATCCAATCGCCCCGTCTGCGAGTTGTCGCGAACTCTCCAACTTGGCGCTCGTTGCCTGCTTTGTCTGAGTCCATCTACGCATCCCGAATCCAGCTCATCAACACTTATCCTTTACTCTCTTCAACCAATTCGACAGCCGATTCCTCGACCTCTGTATCAACGTGTGTAGTCAATCGTACTTCTGCCTGAAGTTTGAGCGAGCCTTACGATTGCACGCCTGGAACAACTTATATAGAGCAATACACAGGTTTTGCTTTCGCACGCATCCCTAGTTTGGCATCACTATTCTGATCTCGATCACCCTACGCCCACTGCCGTCGCCATGGGTATTCCCGCTGCCTTCCGGTGGCTCTCCACCAAATACCCCAAGATCATCTCTCCCGTCATTGAAGACAAGCCTATTGTCATGGATGATGGCTCTGTCATACCCGTCGACACCACTCGACCCAATCCAAACGGCGAAGAGTTTGACAATCTATACCTAGATATGAACGGCATTGTGCATCCATGTTCGCATCCCGAGGACCGACCGGCCCCTAAAGACGAGGAGGAGATGATGTTGGAGGTATTCAAGTACACTGATCGCGTAGTCAACATGGTTCGCCCCAGGAAGTTGCTGATGATCGCTATTGGTAAGTCATGTTCCTCCTCCCCCGCGCGTATATGATAATACCTATAAAAGGCATGCTCACTCATCGATGATTTAGACGGTGTTGCCCCACGCGCCAAGATGAACCAGCAACGATCGCGACGTTTCCGTGCCGCGCAAGAGGCGAAGGACAAGGCGGCGGATAAGGAGGAGTTGATGAAGATGATCAAGCAGCAAAACGGTGGCGTGTTGCCGCCTGAAACGCTTGAGTCGTTGACCAAGAAAGCATTTGACTCCAATTCTATCACCCCTGGTACTCCTTTTATGGATATACTAGCTATCAGTTTGAGATATTGGTGTTCTTACAAGCTAAATACTGACCCCGGCTGGGCCAATATGAAAGTCATCATCTCCGATGCCACTGTCCCAGGAGAAGGCGAGCACAAGATCATGAACTTTGTCCGTTCTCAACGTGCCTCGCCTGACCACGATCCTAACACCAGACACGTCATCTATGGATTGGATGCCGACCTAATCATGCTAGGCCTTGCCACCCATGAACCTCACTTCCGTGTACTTCGAGAGGATGTGTTTTTCCAAGAGGGCAAGGCCCGTACTTGCAAAATATGTGGTCAAAAGGGCCACGACGCCCAGAATTGCCGCGGCGAGGCCAAACAGAAGGAGGGTGAGTTTGATGAAAAGGACAAAGCTCTCCCGCTCAAGCCTTTCATCTGGCTGCATGTCTCTGTTCTCCGAGAATATCTTGCTGTAGAGCTTGAGGTGCCGGGCTTGCCTTTTCGTTTCGACCTCGAGAGAGCCATTGACGATTGGGTCTTCATGTGCTTTTTTGTTGGCAACGATTTCCTTCCTCATCTCCCTGCTCTTGAAATCCGCGAAAACGGTATTGACACATTGACTGCCATTTGGAGAGACAACTTGACTTTCATGGGAGGCTACATGACCAAGGACGGCCACGTCGATCTTGAGAGAGCGCAGTATATCCTTGACGGTCTAGGTAAACAGGAGGATGCCATTTTTAGGCGTCGAAAAGAAACTGAAGACCGTCGAGAAGCAAATTTCAAACGACGAAAGCTGCAAGATCAACAGCGTAATGGACGAAATTACAGTCCGGGATCCAAGGATAGCAGAAATGCATCCAACGATGGGCTTCCAAGCGGCTTGCCACAAGGTCTTACGCATGACATGATTGTGAACCGTGCAGCGACAGCCGAGGACGCCAATACGGCCAACAAGAGTGCCGCGGCTGTTCTAAAGGCCCAGATTAAGGGTCTCATGGCTACCCCTACGAAGGATGAGGATAAAACCCAATCTTCGCAGTCGCAAACACCACCAACCGCTCTAGGCAAACGCAAAGCAGCTTTGCTGGAAGATGCCGCAAGCACACCAGGTAGCACTTCAAGTGCCGGTGAAGAGCCCGAAGACCCTGTTCGAATGTGGGAAGAGGGCTACGCGGATAGATATTACGAAGCCAAGTTCCATGTTGATCCCAAAGACCTTGACTTCCGACGCAAGGTTGCCTGGGCTTATACCGAAGGACTCGCATGGGTGCTCAGGTATTACTTCCAGGGCTGTCCTTCGTGGGAGTGGTTTTATCCGTATCACTACGCCCCTTTCGCCCAAGACTTTAAGGATCTCGCCAAAATGGAGATCAAGTTTGAGAAGGGCAGGATCGCAAGGCCTTTTGAGCAACTCATGAGTGTGCAACCTGCTGCTTCCCGACATGTTCTTCCTGACGTATTCCACGACCTCATGCAAAACGAGGACAGCCCGATTATTGACTTCTATCCTGAAGACTTCGTCGTGGACCTGAACGGTAAGAAGATGGCGTGGCAAGGTGTAGCTCTTCTGCCCTTCATTGAAATGCCCCGACTTTTAGCTGCAGTCGAAGAAAAATACCCTTTGCTGAGCGAAGAAGATGCGGCGCGGAATGCACCTGGTAAAGAGTGCCTCATAATTTCCGAGGCAAATCAAGAGCTGTACGACGACATCTTAGGACAATTCTACTCCAAAAAGCAGGGTGCACCTAAATACAACCTAGACGCTCGGAAAAGTCGCGGTTTATCAGGCGAGATTGAGAAGATGGATGACTATCTGCCCCACGGAACGCTCGAATACCCACTGGAACGCAAGGCTTTGCCTGATGTCGATGATGATCGATCAATAACGTAAGTGAGCCCTATGACGGAGTCAACTCGCTAAAGGAATTTCGCTAACAATGTGTAGTGTACACTACGATATGCCACAATCCAGTCACACTCACAAGTCGATGCTGTTACGTGGGGTTCAAATGCCTGTGCCAGCTCTGAATGGGAGCGATATCGAGGAGCTGAAAGGCAAGATTCGAAACTCGGGCCGTAGCTATCGTGGAGCTTCGCTCGGACAGCACCGCGGTGGGGGAAGGACGGATCGTATTAATTACGGTCCCAACTCTCAACACCAGACGCGCAATAACAATGGCAACTACAACAACCGCAATTCTTACCCTGGACCGCCACCGCCCATGGTGCCTCCGGGATGGGCACCTCCTCCGCCACCGGGCTTCCCCGGGTTCGGCAATGGGCCGCCGCCGCCACCTCCTAACTATCAAAGCAATTTTCGAGGGAATTACAGCAATGGTTACAATGGCGGTCGTGGTGGTCCACCAGGCGGGAACCAGGGCTACGGACAGAGATATGCGCCACCCGCTCCGCCTGGGTACAACAATTCCCACGGCGGGCAGCACAACGGTTATCAGGGACGAGACCGCCAAGCATATGATGGTGGCCGTAACTATCGCGGCGGCCGTGGTCAGGGTCACAGGTACTAGGGTAGAGGTAAAATGGTCTAAGGGTAACGTCACTGAGAATATGTGATCGTAAGTTGTAATGTTAAAACCTGCCAGGTGGATGCGCGAAATGTTCTCTCTCCCTGGAGGCTCAACTGCCTCGGCCCGCGTGAGCTTGTTAAAACTCGTAGATACAATGTACCGACTGGAAAAAAGAGCAAAAAAAGCCCAAAGAGGTACGGGATGAACAGACTTCTACGGACTGAAACATCACCATCTCATGTGTTTTTGATTGAAGCGTGTTAAAAGTAGCGAAGGGCGGAGATTTGAGAAATTGAGGCTCCAGAGTTCTTGTCGTCGTCTTTCAACTTGCACCGTTTGGAAGGCCATATGTATGTTAATAGTGTACGCCGTGCCATCCGTGCATAATGATTACAGTGTTGAATTGGACGATTCTCCAGGGAAGTAGATAGATATGTTGAAGTGATTGACGTTTGCGATCTCTATTTCTCGATTATCGTCAGGAGAATGTGAGCTACGGTCTCGAAATTGAACGAGTCAGTTGCCAGATTCATCGTAGCCTCCACCGACAACACTCCAGATTTTTTATATAAATCCTAGCTCGAAAGAACAAATTAACACACCTTACTTAGATTCCGTAATTGGATGCTTTACATGGGTCTTACCAAGTAGACGAATTATCTGCAGCGCTCTATATACAGTACAGGCGAGCAGGTGCATGATAGATCCATTCCCATGGCCATGTTTTGCATCTGCTATTTCGTCGTCTAGTAGGGGCGGGGGGCTCAGTAGAGCGTTTTGCTAGTCCGCATTACCACATGGTCCCTGGTCCTAGCCTCATGTCGATGGATTTGATGGGTCAAACGACATCAATACCAACTTCAGGCACGCACCCACAAAGCTTTCCGGGTCGCTATCATGTGGACAGCGCAGCGAAGAAAGATCTTGGTCAAGTTGTCGTCTGCTGCCGTTCTGAGGATTCAAAAGCCGGGCACAGGCCTGCCCGACACGGCTAGCCCAACCCCTCCCGTCCCCTTGCTTGACTCCTTCGAGGGCTCCTCTCTGTTCCTCTCGCCTGTGACGAGCTATCGCAACTTGCAAGGAGTAGAGCAGCGGGACTGGACTATCACCAACCCCTCAACCCTGCTATCGAAGGGGAGTGAGGGGAGCGAGGTCCGCACCGGACCGCAGCCGTGCAGAGTTCAGTATGTACCTACAGTAACCTAGCTTTCTGCCCGTCTGCCCACGCTCTGGTTGACAGCCGACTTCATGTACAACATACGGAGCACCCGTTTCGCCTGTCGCAAGGGCAAGCTTGCTGGGATTCGCCGTCTGTGTACCAAAGTTGAAACAAACCAATGCCGTTCCCCATTTGCCCACCATCCTGCGAGCTCTCCAATCTATTCGCCAGCAGCTTCACAAATCTGTCTGAATTGGGGTCTGACATTTCACCGCCCGAACCATTTCTGGGTGAGGCCACGCTGAATTGCTGCCCAGCGGCCTTGTATCCCACCACTTACGACCAGCCGCGTGCTCGCTCGGCGCTATTTCCGCTGCCCAGCTGCATCTGCCATCGTGGAATTGTCGTAGACTCCCAGCCTCGACGTGCCCACCGATTCGCTGTGAACGAGGGCTTACTCAGCTACCCCGGGACCGCTTGTGCACCGTCACGTATACTCCATACTCCAACTCCTGTCAATATTCCGGGGCTCCCTTGCGCCGCTCCATCTGCTCGTCTTCCCGCCGAAGCGAGCGCGACGACGTACCCTCCTCTACAGCACATCGGCCGTGGTTGTCTTCCTGCATGGCGCCGTCATGACGTGGAACGCATTATCATCTTCTCTAGCTACTCGTAAACGGCATTCCATTGCAAAATGAGTAGTGATGCGGACCTGGTCGGTTCTCTGGTTGAAAGACTGACTACCAGGGTAATAAACACACTCTCTTTTCTTTTCCCCTCTCGAGTGACTGGCGTCGAGTGTGTGCGACTGTGCTATGTTGCTGCTGTCGAGATTGGGCTCTTAGACTTCATGCTAATGTGTATACGTGTTCGTGAAACAGCTACCGCACCGGACCGGCGCCCATTCTTCTGAGCTCAAACATGACCAGGTAGTGACCATTACACGCGCCAGCATCGTCAAGCTCTGTAGAAACTCGATTGCCGTTATCCTCCAGTCCCTCGTATCGCTCCTCGAAGAACTCGCGCGGCCCTACAAGACCCTCGCGCACCATCCGTCGCATGTCCTGCAGTCCGAAATCTACGTAGTTGCGCTCGCTGCCGATTGTTGCTCTGCGCATTGGAAGGCCTTGCGCAAAGCCACCGCCAATGGATCGGTAACTAGCTTGGGCAGTGGTTTGTCGACCAGTCAGACCGTGCTGCCCAGGCCTCTCCCGGACGGTCTGGTGAAACGCGTGTTTGGCTACATCAAGCTTCTACTCGAGCCGATCCCCGAAGGCTACATAATCCCCGCAAGAGCTATCCTCGAAGACGAATATGTGCGCGAGATCCTTGATCCACGCTATGCGACTGGCCCGCGAAGCGTTGCCTCGTCCAGCGGCTCGGACAGCGCCCGTGACACCATAGGTTCGCGCGACAGCGAAGAGGAGTTGCAGGAGACGGAGCAACACGTCAAGTCCATCATAGAATTTGTGAGCGCATCCAGCTGGACAGTGTCCTTTGACTGCATAAGGTACATCACGCACAGCAAAAAGGTTACAGGGCCGCCACAGAGCAGCTCCGCGCAAGGCCAAGTCATGTCCGAGGACGACAGATTATCGCTTGTCGTGCTAAGACTGCTCTCGTACCTCTGGGTTGATGCTCAGAAGCTCGGCCTTGTCATGCAAGAGCTCAGCTCTGTATTCCTCCACCTTCGCAGGATTTATCAAAATACCGTTGCTCTGACGGCACCGCCCCTCATACTCAGATGGATCGAGCGATATCCTCACGAGTTTGTGCGGCTGCACAGCCAAAATCGGAAGCTCGATGGTGGACCCGATACCCTCGCTGACATGACCCATTCACTCGGCGATAATGGAAGAAGACGATCAGCTTTGTATCCTTTCCAGACAACCTTACTCATGCTCATTCCTGAAGTATTTCAAGTGGCCAGCAACCTCGTAAAATCCAAGAGCGGCAACATGGCAAAGCGTGTAGCGTTTCTCGAGGGTCTCAGAAAGGGGCTACGGAATAAGAACGAGACTGCAGGCGTCTGCTTGGTCATCCTCTTGCGTGCTGCCCGCCACTTTCCCTCCGACTCAGACTCGGCTTTCTTGAGCTATGTATTGGATATACAGGATGAGCTGCGAGACGCTGTGTTCCGCCGCCATCATCCATCTGGTGACGGCATACTATTTGAGCAGGACTTGACTACTGCTGCGCTCATCAGTCTTGTGCACCTGAACTTTGACACATATGTAGACCCCCTGGCACAAATCTGCACACATCAATCCGCGCCATTATCCTTCAAAATTGCCATTATACAGACATGCTCATATTTCGCTCGGAAAAAGAACGCACAAGATTATCGCCGTCTGTACATGGGTGTAGCTCAGTTTGTCCAAGATCAAATAAAGGTAGGTCATGACTTCTGGGATCAGATCGATTCAGGTACTAATCTCTTTAGGCATTGGACGCGGCTTCAACCGATCTTTACATCGGTGATCGTCGCTCACACCGCAGAATGCCAGACGCACGAAGCGCGAATGAGATTATTATTTGCAACATTCTCAAATTTCTCGAGGCCTCGCCTTTGAGTCTGTTTGAGAGCAAGACGCCCGAAGCTCGAGACGATGCGTTCTATGAAGAGATCTATCAATCCTTCGTCTCGTGCTTGGTGACGGCGAATGACACCGTGAGAGGCCTGACGCAAGCCCTTGCCGAACAGATCTTGCCGAAGGACGGATTGCTGGCGTCTGTGCGTCAATCAACCCCTCTGGATTCGGAGGGTTTCAAGACCAAATTCTGGAAGCTAACGTACGCGCATGATGACCCAAACTGTCGGAATCCACGATTGGCTGACAAGCACGGGCAGGTCTTTCGTACTATTGGACATCTGCGATAAGTACTTCAAAACAGAAGATATCTTCCTTTTAAAGTCAATCAACTCCTACCTGCAGTCGGGACTGTTGCTCCTTTCTTCGTGTCTTGTCGGTCGCTCCTCTGTCTCGTTCCGAAGCATTACTGACAGATTTCCAGGAACTGTGTAATCTTAAAGAAGACATTGCAGAGCGTACAGCAGTAGCGATCACTCTCGAATCTCTTTTACTTCTGTCACTCAATCAGCCAGATATTGAGAATTGCCCCATTGTCACCTCATCACTTGGTCTTTGGAATGACGAATGTCTCATTTTGTTAAAAGCCAGCATTCAAGCTAATGTAGCGACTTTCCAACTACCCAATGCCGATATTTACAGTCAGATTGCGTCCCGCGATTTCAGATTCACCGGGATGATGGCCTTTCAAAAGCGCACGCGCGCGCTTCTACGGAAGATTCAAGCTCCTGGGCCCGGCATTCTGAACGCTTGGGAACGTGCTTTTGACAAGTGGATACATCTGTCGAAAGATGTATCCAGTGCTCCGTTCGATTATCTCGATGACAGGGTCTTCTCAGAATGGCGAAACCTGTCTGGTTTCTTGGCCTCCTTGGGCGGTATATGTACGATGGAGCTCGCCTACACTATGCTGGACGAGAATGTTGTCAACGCACTCAGGTGGATCGACCGGGCCACTTCGCAGGAATCGGATGAGCCAATCCTCAATCGATATCTTCGCTTGAGTACACAACTTCTCGCATGTCCAAACGTGCGAGTAAGAGAGACGATGAGAGATGTTCTGTCTACAGAGACATCCCCACCTCTATACCAGCCTCTGTTCAAAGCGTTGGAAACCGAACTCGATGTGCTTTTCACTGGCGCGCTTGAAGTATCTGGTAAAGGCTCTGACGGAGAGGTCATTTTTGCTGAACAAACGGCATCGCTACTCAAAACGATAGTGGAAAAGTTGGAGACGCCTGCCGAGCTTACATCGGCTGCATCTATCGACTTCAGTTCCATATGTCTGAATTATGTCAAATTCCTCGACAGCCTTCCGGAAAGCACTCTGACCTTGCGAGTGAAGATCAAGGTCTGCCAGCTGTGCGAACTTGTTACGAAAAAGAAAGAGCACCTGCACTTTCGAGATGATGTCACGAGGCGGAATCAGATGCTAGAGTATATTTTCAATTGGATTGCCCGACCACGTTCTCCCATTTCGGATAACTCGTATGGTATGAACCGACAGGATGAGGCTGCGCGGCTGCAGAAAGAGTTGGATAGAAGCTGTTTCAAATGTCTTGCTGCGCTGACTTATAGACTTCCTCTTCAACCGGGAGACGGACAGAGCGATGTTGGCACCAGCGAGCTTAAGTCCCAAATGTTTCATACGTATTTTAACCGCTTCCTGTCGCTACTGAACCACGAGATCAACGATACGTCTGCGCGATTAGACGGTCCGGGATCACAAGACGAGTCGGCCTCACCGCTTGCTATTACCATCCTATCAAATCTCCTGAGCGCAAATGTCGACGTTGGACTCAAACACTCCCTCAACATCGGCTACCAGAAGAACATTGAAATCCGCATGGCCTTCGTGAAAGTTCTTTTCAATATCCTAGTTCAGGGAACTGAATTCAGCACCTTGACTGATAAAGCCATCAATGAGAAGTACGACGCCCTGCTACAGCTGCTTACTCGCGACATGAGTCTTGTTGTAGCTATGAGCACCGTTTGCCCTAGCAGCGAAGTTGAAGAGCTAACTGTGGCACTCTTGAACGTGTTTGAATATCGCGGGCTTACGTTTAAGCTTATGGAGGCATTGATCAAACAGGAAATTGAGGACACCGAAAATGAGGCCGAGATCCTACGTCGCAACTGCGTGGCGACCAAACTGCTTTCTGTTTATGCAAAATGGGAAGGACAAAGATATCTCAAAGGCACGCTACAAAAGGTTGTCGAGAGATTGATGTTAACTTCGAAAGATCTGGATCTTGAGCTCGATCCGTCAAGATTATCATCGCACGAAGAGATTGAGAAGAATGCTGTTCAGTTACGGATCGTCGCAAAAGTATTCATCGACGATATTTGCGCTTCCGCTGCAAATATACCACCCTCGTTTAGGAAGATTTGCAACATCGTGAGTTGATTATGTATTTCCATGTACGTGCTTTTTACCGTCACTGACACAGTAAGATATCGACCGCCGTCATGCCGAGATTCTCCGAAGCCAAGTACACTGCGATTGGTGCATTCATATTTCTTCGGTTCTTCTGCCCAGCCATTGTTGCGCCCGAGACAGAGAAACTAGTCGACGAACCCCCCTCCAAAGAAATGCGGCGAGGTCTACTGCTGATTGCCAAGGTCATTCAAAATCTCGCCAACAACGTACTGTTCGGTGCCAAAGAGCCATATATGTTCCCGCTGAACGATTTTTTGACGCAACACATCTACAAGGTGACAACATTTTTGCGTGAGATATCTGTAAGCAAACTTTCCACTGATGATACCGATCTCTACTGATACCAAATCAGATTCCTCCAGAAGCTTTTGAAGCACCGCAAGCTACCGAGTCATTTGACTTTGGATCTTGTGTTGTTCTACATCGATTTATGTACGAGTATTGGGACAATATCAAACAGCGCCTGATGTCACAAGAAAGGAGAGAGAACGTTCGATCGCCAAATGAACTTTCTCGTGGCCGGACGCCGGTCCTTGAACCTCTTCGAACTCTCATCACCACTCTTGGGCCACCTTCCCTGGCAGTTACTTGGAATCGCCCCCAAATTTCCGCAAATGACTATATCTCGTACGCCAGATTCCAGGATTTCATGCTTCGTAACGCTTCCCGCGATAATGGCAACTTCATTGCGTCTCGCACCATATATGACGGGGGCGAGAGTAAGGTGTGTGCTCAATTATCTAATATTAAGATGTTTACGGCTCACTGTTCTTGTAGGATGGTCTTGCCGTGGTTTGTATAATCCTGCGTCATATCGACACGGACTGTCCGGACCAGGACTTCCTTTTATATTCCTTCCTAAAGGTGAGTGTCTGTTTTCTTCGTATGCCAATTGGCTTCTCCTAATCAACCCGCATTCTGATACATTTAACTAGCATGCCACACGACTTTGGCACAAACCATTTGGCGTACTCATCGACGCCACTTGCCACAACGGATTAGGCGACTCCCAAGATGCCAATCACAAGAAATTCGAATCCCTAATCACTTCTGAGATGGGCAAGAACCTGGCACGGCTGTACATATATAACATGAACAGCACGTATAGGTAAGAGTTCGCGACAGTTGTAGACGAAGGCTGGTTATGCTTACGTACGGACTTAGAAAAACGTTCCGTCGCAGCCTCCGTATGGCTGAGAAAGGCGATGTAGTTGCACATCCATTTTGGCGGGCAAATCCTGAGATACACCTGCTTGGAACCCTGCAAGACCTCCAGACACACTTCCACCTCACCCAACTTCATCTACCGAAAGAAACCATTAGCTGCTTATCCGATGCCCGCTATACTTGGACTCCGGCTACCAGGCTTTCCAAAACCAAGGGCAAGATAGAGGTGTCCATCAAAGTGGGCAGTCAATTTGTTCAAATATCGACAATTAGGAAACAAGAAGTTCATCCGGGCCTTCGTCTGAATGCTGTGATCAACGACATATTCCGGCTAGGGGATATTGATGAGGCGCCGACATCTATTTCAACCGAAGATGACTCCGCATTTGGGCTGCGAGCGGACAATGGCAAAATTGTCATGTACTTCCAGAGCCCGAGGAAGAACGAGATCTTGCAGTCTATACGAGGAGCCAAGCTGAAGTATGGCAAGGACACTAGGACGATAAAATCATTTGAGAGACTAGTCCGGCCACAAGATGTACCTGGAACGCTATTGAACCTGGCTCTGGCCAACCTTGGAGCACCAGACCACAATCTCAGAGTTTGGTCATACAATCTTCTTGGCGCTCTCTGTCAAGCATTCAAGTTCAAGGCAGCATCCAAGTTCATGTGTACCGAAGAAATACACATACCTCTGGACCCGAACCAATTCATTATCAATATCAGCAAGACCCTGGCTCTCGAAGAACCCCAGCTGACTGCTGACTTCCTCAATGAATTCTTCGTTGGGTGGGAGCACTTCTCCGACACGCAAAAACCATTGAGCCTTGCTTATGCGGCGCCATGGATATCGAGTTTGCGAACGTCACTTCTGGCGGATGAGACTGAGAGCGAAAGAGGCAAGGAAAAGATTGCCGTCATCTTCCAAAAGCTGATTGATGCTACATCGCATGACAGCACCTTGACTATGACACTAGAGCATACTGTGTGGCCCGCCATCTATAAGGATGAGGTCTTATTGGATATATTCCTCGAAGAGATCATCAAGGCAGCTCTCGCCGTCGGGTCTCAAGATGAGCAGGTCCAGTCCTACACCTCTATTATCATCGCGATGGGGACTATAACACTGCGTGGCAAAGTGATTTCTCGCCTCCGCAAAGCACTGAACCGTTCAGTCCTACGCCCAACAAGACAGCTCCCTGAAAACGCTGTGTGGGATGAAATTTGTATCTTGCTACAATTTTGTCTTGCGCTATCCTTCGATTGTGGCGTTCAGTCACAACTTTACATGCCCGAAGTCTTCCACCTTGTCACAATGCTTGCAAATACTGGCCACTTAGAATTCCGCCGGTCCGTTCATCATTTGCTAATCAACTCATTACACGCTGCGTATACATCCTTCAGATTGGACGGTGACAAAATGCCTCAGCTGCGCGGTGTACTTGATGTGGTAATAGACTCAAAGAGTGAACTCTTTCCTGTGCCCTCGAACTTACTACGGGACGCTGGGTCCATACTCACCGTGCAGGAAACAGGTCACAGCCTTGTGCCTATTGAGAAGCTCGCTACTGTTCTCTTTGATGCGTGTGCTGTAGCGGCTCCTTCGGTTGACTTAGCAAACGCTTGGCGATCGAGATGGATGAGTCTGGTTGCCAGCACTGCATTCCAGAATAACCCGGCCATTCAACCGCGAGCCTTCACAGTGATGGGATGTCTAGCTCGGGAAGAGATCGACGACGATCTGTTATATCAAGTCCTTGTGGCACTTCGCAGTAGTGTCACCCGCCTAGCAGACGATGGCAATGTGGAAATGCCCAATGCAGTAGTCACCGCCTTGTCAAAGATGATCAGCAAGCTCAGCTACACTTCTCGCTATGGACTGCAGCTATTCTGGCTCGGGATCTCCCTCGTCCGTCTCATGCCAACAGCTCATCTTTATGGGTTTGCCACGCAGCTGCTTGAAGCTGTACTAGCCAACATAGGCAGCTCCAGTGAAATCAGGGGCAAAAAGACAGCACAGGTTCTTCTCCACGGTCGTAGCCCATTAGAAGAAGCTACGCTTCCGCTTGACGACATCTACGGAGTCCACTTCACACCAGACAATTTCCACTTCGCTCTTTGTGTCTGTCTTGTTCGTGGCCTCACTGAGCCTAGTACGAAGGCTTCCACTCTTCGCATCTTCTCCACTCTCCTTGAGATGACAACAAACTCTTTCTCGCCCCAATCTCCTCAGAGCTCGGATGACTTCTACAAATCGCCTTACATGGCATTAATACAGTCAAGAGCCGGAAACACTGATGCTGTCAAAGACTGCCTTTGGGCGGCGGGGATCAACCCTGCGAACGTCGCGAATCTGAACCTAAAGCGGAATGTGCGGCAGGTAGAAAACATCAACGACAGAGATCTTCTGCTTCGCACCGCTCTTGAGCTAGTAGACTTTGCCAACTTGGAGGATGAGAATCAACTCGATACTATGATCTGGTTGAATGAATTGGCCACTGAGAGGCCGGGTGTTATCGGCCCCTTGTATGTTTCAGATTTACACCTTCATTCAACTCTTAAACATGACTAATGAAGGACAACAGATGCTCGACTATCACATCCATGCTTGAGGGTGTTCTACTGCACGCCCAGAAGCCAGAAGCGCTGAAGGCGGCGCACACCCTGCTCCGACTCCTCATGTCTGATCCTAAATACATAGCTGCGAGAGAGAACAGCAATGACCTCAACGAAATTCTTGAAGACATGGGATTCGAGGGAATATGGCGGTCGAACTCGGTCGTCCTGATGGAGCAAGAATACGATAAGCAGGTCATTGCGCTGACAGAAAAGCTCATCGAGGTTAGTACTCACTGTGTTCGCCATTGATTTAAGCGAGTCCTAATTGCGCGGTAGCTCATTATCAACTAGGACATTCTGAGATCGGCTTGAGTGGGCGGGCTTTCGAGGGGACGAGTGGGTTTGAGAGAGCGGTAATCTATCTAGGTACCGTTTTTTATCGGAGGGGAGCAGGAGAGGAGACTAAGATCCGTGTACAGCATGGTCTCACTGATTCCACTTCTGTGCAGTGGAGAGGAAAAAATAAATGAGAGCATCAGTTGATCAATGCGAGCGTATTGAAGGTATAGGTAGCAGTCGAATCATTCACAGTACGAAAGTAGCAAAGCGCAGCATTTGATTCACTGTTATACTTTGTTCCAAATATGAAATAGCTTGAATGTGTTGACTGTGGCCGTAGTGTATTGTAGCTTATATGATTGACATGCAATAGCGCCGTTAAATCACATCACCATCATACTATCTATAGCATAGCTTCTATCTACCCCGGCAGTCGCTAACCCCAGTGTCTAATGGTTCAACCACCTTCGAAACAATGTGGACAGATGAGTATAAGTGCAGGCGTACCAAAAGGAAATGCAGGACCGAATAAGTAGATATGCCCGTTTTCAGATTGGTTCCAGATAATCAATTGACCACCACTCGACGAGAGCATCGTTTATTCACTGTTAGTTACACTCTTGGTCCAAATTCACATATAGCTTGATTGTGCTAATTGTGAACCGTCGTACGGTATGTAGCCCGTGTGAGTGTCATGCAATGGCGCCCTCAACTCATACGGCCACCATATCCGCAGCATAGCTTCTACCCCGACAGTCGTCAACCAAATCCCTTAGGGATCAACCAACATCGACACAATGTGTGCAGAGGGATAGGTGCAGGCGTACAAATACAAAAAAGATAAGAAAAAAGTAAGAAAGGTAAGAAAATAAGAAACCGAGCACAAAAAAGAAGTCATGGAGATGAGCTCTTGCTAATGATGGACAAACGGGGAATTGAACCCCGGACCTTTCCCATACGATGTGGACTCGGTAGAATCAATGCGAAGGGAAAATCATACCCCTAGACCATTTGCCCGGTTGAATACTTCTGGACGCTATTCAGGGCTAGGTGTCCTGCTTTTGCTCTGCTTGCAGACACGTATGCTCGCATCAAGAAGGGGACTGCAATATGTAAACCCCAGTGTAAAAAATCACCGCTGGGCGCTAACCCTAACGTTCCACCCCAGCGCACCGGCGTCTCGCTTAGGCGACTTGCGCATTTGCTGTCGTGAGGCCAAGTTTCGAATGGGAAAAAAAATCAGATTGTTTAGCAAAGAAGGCAAAAGGATACTATATGATAGTTTTATGCCCACTACTGGAATCGAACCAGTTACCTCATCATTACTAGTGATGCGCTCTACCGATGAGCTAAGCGGGCTGGCTGCTTTGGGTGATGTTTGGCTGGTGGTGCTGGCTGATATCTAGCTACTAATGCATGGTTGGTCCGGGCGCGAACGACTACTCCGGGACTATTCATGTTGGGTCGCTTGGCCTGCTATCTGGACATCCGACACACTTGACCGCCGTTCCCCATCACGCATCACCCAAGTTGAAGATCTCGGCCGCTTGACAACTCAAAATATCTGCTTGGAATGTGGCTACCTGGGGCGAAGATCTGAGGTGAGTCATTTGTGTGTATGGTGCGACTGAGTTAGAGAGATGGCAGGTGTGTTCCTCAATGCTGGAGGCTCCTTCAGGGTCCATAGCTTGGAAGGGGAAAGAATTGATATGGTTGGAAGCCACAACCAGCGTAAAACCAAAAGTGCAATGCCTACCGGTGCCATATGAAGTCATTGCAGGTTGCCTGGACAGTTCTGTCTCTGCATCACCCCTCATGACCTGACTCCCCATCCCTCCACACTAAGTGAACTATTCCACATCACCGTCTTCAATCAACCAAGAGGTTCGATGTATTGCCATGCTGCAGTTCGTTTGCGGCTTCTCTGTCCCGAATACTGCATACACATGCCTACAGGCACACAGCAACGTGAGTAGAACCTACAGAAGTCTTCTCTCCTGCGGGCAACCCAGGATGAAATCTGGGAGCCCCAGATTTCCCGAACAGAGCACCTGTGTATCCTGTGTTCCATTTGTTGGCACACTCGCCGTTCAACAAGCCAACTGGACTTCAACTAACTCCATACAGGATGAACAGCATGAACGGACACCATCTACCACCCACACATCATCCTACCCAACCCCCTCAAAACACTTCAATACACGTCCCGAGTACAGCCATAAGCCCCAAATCATCACCACAGAAGAAAAGCACTGCGGATTACGGAGAGATTCTTTCAATCGTGCCCTCGATCCGAGCTTTGCACGAGGACGGCCAGACAACGAAGTTTGACTGTTTCACACCTACATCACGGAGTGGGAAAAGGATACGGCTTCCAGAAGCACAGAGACAAATGAACCCTCTACAGCTACCAGAGATTGAGTTGACTCACGGCGAAACAAGAATGTCAGCTTTAGATAAGAGAGAAAGGCGAAAAGATTGATGTGTGTTTCCCATTTATGTTTGCATTACCTCCCCTTTTCCTTGACTAAAGCTGAATGTACTAGAGTACAGCGCCATACAGAATGCGAATATGGCTGACAGTCGTCCAAGGAATCAAAAGACGAGGTGCCTCATTCCCCTTCTGTTCTTGCCGTATGGCATTGGCGATGCAAGCTGGGGAAATATCCCCTTCTGGAAGAGAAGACCGGGTCCACGAACAGATCTCCTTGAGAGAGATGATGAGAGAGATGATGAAGAGACAAAAACCGGCAAACCAGATCAGGAGTCACCGACCTGTTCTAGGTGCGCACACCGGGAAACCGGACGGTTACAGAGAGCTCGAGGGGTAAATCGGTGGGATCCCGTCCACGTGGCCCTCAATACCGTGCCCGAGGAATGGATGATCAATGAGCTCGAGCTCGAGGGGTAAAACGGCGGGTGTACGTTCAAGGAGGTTCGTGACCCAGGAGGCCGTCCCCGGGGACATCTGAAAGATGAAAACCGGCGTACCATGTTCGGGAAGGCCCGTTCATGGACGCACCACCGGGAAACCGGAACCTGACGGTTAATGAGCTCAAGGAGGAAATGGCGGGTTCGCGATCAGGGAGGCCTGGTCGTGGCCTGCCGCGTTCGGGGAGGCCTGAACGTGGCGCCGCAAGTCGGTATGTGCCATCAAAGTCAAAGATCAAAGAGTCAAGACAGAGAGGTCAAGTGCGTGTTCAGGGAGATCTGTTCGTGGCTTTTATGTACCTTAATAATATCTAGTCTAAAGGGGGCAGGGGATATCGTAAGATATCCTCTGGTCCAGCAGCCGCTTGCGGTGACATCCATGGCTGGGGATGAGCTGGGCGGGCGTCGAAATCGGATTCTGTGGCCTTCTCGCGGCGTCGCCTGTTAACCGGTACCCTACGTACCGGGACCAGCACAGAAACGTAACCTTAGAATAGTCTCTATATAGTCCTCCTTCTCTTCTCACACATCATGTGGGTGTCTGAGGGAGCTCATGTAGATACTAGAATTCGTACGCACAATCCATGCGCTTTGAGTATCATGCGTTGCCTTCGTTGACAGTCCAGATAGGCCAGTCAACGGCAAGTATAACGAGGCACCAAAGCCTATCAATTTGGGAGGAAGTCGTACGAAAGTCTGAACAAGGGAAGTCAGTTGCACAAAAAGATTAGCACAGGCCTCATGCTTTGAAACCGTTGATTATGGGAGTTTTTGTTCTCGCGACGGCTCGCTCCCGTTGCATGTTCTTTTGTGCGACTCGTCCTTGGAAATGATAGGCAAGATAGCCTCGCTAGAACGAATTCTAGTGACTGATTGACCTCTCAAAGTATTCTTTAGGTATCACCCGGAAGGGCAAAGATGCACTTGTCCTCCTGAAAGAATGCGGGGAGCCGGAAGGATGTCGCAGCATGGTAGCATCCGTGTCTGTGCTCTGTCGATGTCAGGCTACGATTCCAACTAGGGCCAGAGTATTTAATGTCGAGAACTCTGACAATCTAAAAGCATGAAGATAGGGTATCAAGTAGCTCGTGAGTTGTCATCATTCTACTCGATTAATATGAAAATGCGACAGCTTTATCTCACTATGGCAGCAGCGTGGGCAGCAGGGCGCTCCGTCTGCTTCGCTCGAGTAGTCCCTACAGAGAACAAGGGTCAGTATTCAAATGAAACGTCGCAATCGAAGCTACTAATTATGGTCACATGTTAGGGATTGAAAACATGGTCAAGACAGAATGGGGAGCACAATGTCGAGAGCTGATGATTCCCGTCCACGTGGCAAAGACATCTGAGCGGAATTTTGCCATCGGTGACTATGACATTGAGATTCTATTTGCTCTTGCCGGACGAGAAGTGCTCATCGAAGCCGATTATGAGATTTCTGCTCGTTTTTGCGAGCCGAGCCCGGATCAGGAGACATACGAAGATACATTGCAGCTCCTTGTTCATGGCTCGATGTATAACAAAGCCATGTGGGACTTCCCATACAAGCGAGACACTTATAGCTGGACTCGATACATGAATTTGAATGGGTTTGCTACTCTGGCTGTTGATCTTGTTGGTAAGGAAATCCATTACGTGATGGGATGCAACCCCACTGACGGATCCTAGGCGCTGGCAATAGTACGCATCCGGACGGGCTCTTAGAAGTGCAGACCGAGGTCTTCGTCCAGACAGTTCACGATGTTATTCAGCAACTAAGAACAACAAACCTTCTAGGAAAGACATTTCGTCAGATTGCATATGTCGGCTTCTCAATCGGTGCCATCGTCGGAGATGGCGTCGCGGATAGATACCCCAACGATATTGACATGTTGGTATTCCTAGGGATAACTTGGATGAAAGACTATATCTACCCAGTTTTCATGGCTGGTGGCCAGACTGCCGCTGCGAAAGTCAATCCTAGGGAATGGGGCGAGCTCAATGAATACTACCAGACTCAGTCTACCGTCGAGAGTCGAGAGCTGGCTCTTTACTATGGCGACTATGAGACCGGGGCTCTAGAGATGGATCACGTTATGCGTGATGTCGATACTCTTGGGACGGCCGTGGGGTTTCCATTCCATCTCGTCACCGCCGAAAATTACACCGGCCCTGTATTCCTGGGTATCGGGGAGAATGACGGTATTTTCTGTGGTGGCTTGTGTGGCGACAAGCCGTATGGGGTTTATGATAGGTTTCCGCATGCCTCTCTTCATAAAGTCAAGATCTATCCAAGGGCCGGACACGCCTTGATATATCATCAGTGTGCCCGGGAGCTCCAGAAAGACGTGGCGGGTTTTTTGAAGGGGCAATCCTTGGGGTATCGGGCACGTAGCCAGCTAGAATTGGATTCTAGTCACCGGCAACGTCTTGGGGCGGAAGATATGTAGCTTGGATACTGAGCACACACGAGTTAGTCAGCTCTTCTAAATCTATATTTGGATCATCGTTATCCCCTGTTAGTTTAACAACTCATGAGATGCTTTCGCTTGCTTATACAGAGCAAGATGATCGGAAGATGCATAAGGGTTGTCGTGTTATCATCACATAATGTTGTCGAATCCGCGACAACCAGTTGATTCCGTCGCAGGTGGATCGGCAGCTCATCGGCTGCCTATACTAGTCATATAGGGAGACCTGATCAACTGGAATGGAATCTACCCGATGGAATGCTATCACTAACTTGAAGGCGTCAGAATGTTAAGCACATCTTACTTTTCGCCGCGGCTGTCGTGGCATATTCACAGAGTCTGTCGTATAATCTTGCTTCGACTTTGTATTTTATGACGGTGGAACAAATTGGAACATGACTTATCGGTAATGCTACAACTTCAGTATGTGAAAGGGGCTGACCAGAATTGCATGGCTACTTGGAGGTTCTTCTCCTGAGTGACGGTTTGATCCCATGAAGGGGTTCGGACATTCACTGAAGCTCGCGCAATGTTGAATGCAAATTCGCTATCACCATGAACTCGCAACGATGGCAAATGATGCTCTCATCGAGTGATGATCAATTGATTATCTGTAAATCGATCCGAGAACGGACATAACTGGCTATTCGGTCCTCTATTGCAGTTGCAAACGTGCCACTAGGTATCTAGCCATCAGGGTATCTTTGCGTAAAACTCCAAACTTCTCCCCAACCTGTGCCTGTCAAACTCTGGACGACTCTTCACCTATGCTGTAGTTGGCCTCTCGGTTACTTTCTCGCCACCTCAGCAGTAAGAGAATGCAGTCCGACTTGTAATGGTAGGGTGAGGCCGAGCAATTCGATGAAGCGAACTTCTCTTTTTCCATCATTCTGATTATTTCTTCTAGCTCGGGTTTCTCTGAAATGATAATCACATTTTGCAAAACACCTAAAGCAACCTCTCCAAGGCGGTCCTGAACCAATCATGATTTCCATATCTGAGATGAGAGGCTTTTGTTTTTTAGCAGAACCAATGCCCTACTCAGGAATACAAGCCAGAGCTCTAACTCTGACGTGACGCCTGTTTGTTCGTAGGCCAATCCACTGTGAGCTTTGTCTCACTACCTCGCAGGTAATTCGACTCGTCATCTCAAAGACCTCGTGATAAGAGGAGCGCTGTCTGACGCGCTCAATACCGTTGACGAATACCCGACAATATTTGGCAACGTCCCAGCACTCATCGGTCTCTTTTATTTCGATGAATTTGCACCGGAGGCCTTTGAATGTAGTCCGGTCATTCGGATAGGTGTGTCCAGGCTTTAAGATGACTTGGAAATCAATGAACCAGAATGTAGGGCGGAAGGACAAGAATTGCGCACTGTAGGCTATGACTTCCAGCAGAGCGCGGTGCTCTGGGAGGACTAGTTGAACCTGAAAACCAGGGAGGCTGTTCCCTGGTATGTATTCGACGGCCATGTTCTTCGCATCGAGCAAATGCCGTGCAGTGTCGAAAAGACCAAGACACGAGCCGGCTTTGTTGAGTGGGAGATGGACGGATAGAAGATCGATATCAGGGTCAAATGAAATGTAGCGCTGTGCATGATTCTTATCGAGGAACCTGCCCTTGACTGTAGTTGGAATGACTGATTCCGACTCTCCGGACTCGTGTGCGGATAGCAAAGGCTTCTGGTTGTGAGCCTTTTCGCGGTGTTGATGGTACTTGAGCATGACGGCTCTTGACTCCTTGGATGCAGTCCACAGGCCGTGATCGATCATGTATGCGGATCGGTTATTAGTAGTCCATGAGAGTTCTCCAGTCTGCCGACAGCGAGGAGCGGCAAGGTCGGATCCTTCTTTAGCTGCGACCCCCATATAGAGATCTTCTTCACAGCGGTTGTATCGCTTATTGGCAAGGGAGAAGAACTGGGCACTAGGTTCATGGGGATGTAAAGCAGCTTCCCAGATCATGAGCCTCAGTTCAGCTGGGAGACGGGGAAAGGGATGAAAAGTGTGCGAATCCATCTTAGTGAGTGTCTAGTGATGATGTTGTAATAATCAGTGTCGAATGCAGATTTGATATATGGTCATCGAACACTCTGTGAGGTGTTGTTGGGTGCGGCTCAGATCAGTTGGCTCACGATGGATGTTGTGAGCACAAAGTTGAACGTGGAAACCCAGGCAGAAGGCCACCTTATATAAATCGAAAATTTCAGTTCTCACTCATCGGAAAAAGGTCAGTCTGTGCTGCGCCAATATCACGAGTTTAGGTCAAAGCTTAAGCGCGTATTTGAGGTACCTAAAAGTGCACAACTGAGCAAGTAGGAAAAGGCCTCTATGCACTAGCTCAATGCTTAAATACTTGGTGTTAATTCTGTCGTATCAAACACTTCTGATACACTGAATTCATAAGCATTTGCCATGGTAGTCTCACAGGTAAACCCCATGTCAGGTCAGACAAGTAGATATATAGCAACACAGGAGTGCACATTGGTGTGTGCCGTATTTCAGAGCTGCATAGGCAATTAACAGTGCCGTTAGTTGACGATATCACACAAAGACGCAGTCTGTGCTCTTTCCACACGAAAATACCACTTGCTCGACAATTGTGCCCAGTAAGGATTTTCTTGGGGCCACGCCGTGACCAAAACACTGACATAGATCGTGTGTTTTGAGTGCGAAAAACAGCCGAATATAGACTTGCCATTTTTAGAATATGACCCCTTAAGATGCTGGTGACATCCGAGCCGGGACCCCCTTCGCACTTGAGCAATAGAAGAGAGGGATAGGAAGGTTAAACAAAAGTGAAATGGTGTACCTCAAACTTCTTCTCCAATACCTAAATAACCACCAGGTGCAGGTGCATCACTGGTGTCTTTGCACATCTGGGTTGGTATGACTTGCCTGCCAAATGTCAAAACACTAGGCCTTGAATACTACTACGTCTAAAGCACATATAGTACATCCGACCGACAAGCAACCTGCCTGAAGAACACAGAGCGAGAGGTAATGGCAAGAGCGAAGGTTCCCTCGAGACCACGCAACCGCACTAGAAAAGGTCCCCAGATGCGCGACATGATAGCAACTATTTCACAAACAAATTGCAAACCGCATTAGGAATGACACTCTGCATAGCAGCAACCAGACGTGCAACTTTGCACTTTGACATGAATTCACTGACGATTTTTAAGTTCAGTCCAAGCTATGCACCAAGTGACTCACCTAAACACTGACCATCTATTTCCTGCGAGTCTGGCTTCATAAAGGAGTCGATACGAGGAACTCTAGATATACTCAGACAACAGCTCTCGCAAAACGTAGTTTGGAACACAACGTCCTACATTTACCCCCTATCTGGTTCTATCATTACCCTATACACCGTATTTTATCTCTGCTTACCAAGCCCCGAGACTAACGGTTCCCTGGACCTTACATCCATATTATAGTACTCCCAGTCTCTGTGTTAATGTTTCTTATCAAAGCGCTACACCCTATTAGTGCGCGCCGAGGGACATTCTGGTGCTGGTTCGACATATTCTTGGCATGTGAAGGGCTGCTCTCGCGAAGGTTTTGAAGATGCGCATCCACACAGTCACGGTATAAGTATGGGTGTCGACACATACATATCTTGAATAAGTCCTCTAGCCAGTGACCAGGTTTGACATATCAAATCGACGGACACACCGCCCCCAGGAATTTGCCGGGCTCGAACTGCTCGATAGCGTGCTAGCATGTAGAGCCGCTGCAAGGGCACTCGGCGAAGCTGCCTTCGACCTAAGTTCATGCCTCTACCAAAGTCTCTAGAAACATGGGCCATAATTCACTGCCAGGCAGCTCACCACACAGTCCCTAAAGCGCTCATACACTGATCATGTAGTGGAGGGGAGACCTTGGTTCTTGAACCAGCCATCGCTCTTCGGACTTTCGTACAAGCCCTCAGGAGTACGCACCTGGCCTCGAACCAGGGAGTTCATGTGTCTGCACTCATGGCCGATGTCTCTGAGGATATATGACGGCTAAGGCAAAATCACTTTGAGGTTGAATAAAAGGTGGTTGGTGCCCAGGGTTGGTGCCAAAGTCTCAAAGCGTCATAAGCTACTTATAAACTTATTGTAGGAGAAGCTTGCATATTTGCTCATGTCTCCTTGCATATCCTTTATCTCTATGCCGTGCGTATGTTACTAGCTCTTCAACAGCGGATCTATTTGACTAGAAAAGGGACACAGATAATTCTTCAAATGAACCAGTAACTAAAGGTTTATTTTATTATACTAACTAAATATTCAGATACTTAGCACAACTCTTAAGCTAACAGGCAAAGCGCCTCATAGTCCTATACACTGAATCCATTGAATGACACGGAGTAACAAACGCAGACCTGACTCCTGTAGCAAATCATTGTTACCGCGGCTGGCGGCACTGATTTAATACCTATGCATTTGGTTAGTTACAACAAAAGAAGGACTTTCGGCAATTGAAGGCTTGTGTTTTGAAAATTCTGGTACAGATGTTCTAAGTTGCGGAGTACTTTCAGCCGAGAGATAGAAAGATTCGATGCCGCCTGTGATGACGAGAAAGACATAGATAGCACGCCCTTGATGAAGTTGAAAGTCGAGTAGTAATGGGTGGCAGCAGGTGGCGCCTCTGTGCAGAGGCACATCTGCAGCGGGCGTGAGCACCTGCCATGAACATTAAACACACAAGAATCGATACAAGACACCGTCCTATCTTACAGGATACACGAAACATACAGGTAGATATTTCAACAAACCTAGACATACTAGGTACAGAATGGTATACAGGCAAAAGGCTCGAGGTGAGGCAAGACACATATCTAGCATGTATAACGCCCTCTACCTGACACATACCCACGTAGATGTATGCAACGCATACGTCCTTCCCTCCGCTCTTACATTGTCGATTGGTTGGTTTTCTCGAGTTTGAGTTCAGGTTCTTAGGTGAACGGACATTTGTTATAGCAGTATAACAGTGAAAAAAGCCCTATCGGACTCATCACAATAATCGTTGCCCAAGGCTGGGTAAAACGGTCTTCTATGCGAGAGAGCCTCTTCGAGGGCTACATATGTCATGGAATCGTGATTATACTAGGGTGATGTACTGGTAAGGGTGTTGGATGGAGTTCAGGCACTGTAAAGGTATAAATCCTGCCGTAGGTGCAATTGTCTGCTTAACACAATAACGTGCTATATATCGATGCTATTCAGCATCCTATCTCTACTACGTAATTGTCGTTCCATTATATTCCAAACCCTATATTTCATCCTGTATTAGGTTGCATCAAGACATAGGAGGTCATTCTGGCAGAAAGCGGGACAGAGAAACGAATGCGTAGCACCCAGTAGCCGGCTGTAACAAGGAAACGAACTCCACGGAATCATATAATGGCTCGAGCTCTGTATTAGACAAGGAGGTAAAAGGATAGTTTGTCAACCGATTGTTGGTGTCGGGCCATTATTAATGGTTGGTTTGTCGAGTTATGTCTTGCACTGTCCAACACTTTTAGTAGATGCACCTACCTTACAGTACCTGCCTACGAGCACTCAAGACGAAGGTGATGACAACATGAGTCAGGTCCACTGCCCTACGGCTGGCACCAGGACCCAGGTACTAATGGTGCCCCAGCCGCCTATCGATAATCTTCAAGGTTGTTTTATTAATCATGTACGTATACAAGCAAGAGCTCCTACCGCAATATGCATATCTTCGACACCCCACTGTGATTTCATTCCTCCCTCAAAGAGATTTGCTTGTTCCTTCAAACAATCGATAAATTGAAACACCTCGAGGTACGAAAAGCGATAATGGACGTTATTAGGGAACCTCTTGTCGTAGGGCCAAAACGGGACAGTTACAACCCAGCACGTATCCGAATCCCTCATTTCGACAAGACTGCAGCCAAAGCCCTTGAATACTGCTCGATCTTCCGTTGGGTAGCTCTCTCCAGGCATCAAACCGATTCCGTAATCTATAAACCAGAGTTTGGGGCAAGAGGGCATGAACGGTAACAATAAATGTGTAAGGTCCAACCAATCAATATATTCCAGAGGGACCACTGGCTCCAGATCATCATCGATCCCAATTGATCTGTATTCAAGTGCGATGTGTTTGGCATTGAACCCCAACATGACATCCGTAAAGGGAATGCTGCAACGGAAGCTAACAAGATCAAAAGATAGAAGATCGTCAGTGGGGTTGAATGAGAAATATCGTTCGTTGTCGCCCTCGATGAATCTGCCTGTCAATGTCGTCGGGAGAGTTGGCGGCATGTCGACCGTATAATCTGAGGCGCGTAAAGCCTTGAACTGAGCCTGACGACGGTTTTTGTGATGCTTAAGTATAACGCCTCTTGACTCGTGGCAGGCTGTCCATAAGCCATGATCAATCATGTATGCTGACAGATTGTTCCGCGACCAAGACCGCTCCCCGGTTTTTTGGCAAGGAGGAGCAGCCAAGTTGTACTTCATATTGGACGTCACGTAGAGGTTCTTCGCGCAGATATCCCTATCGGCGTTGGCTATCGTGAAAAATTGGGCGCTTGGTTCGAAAGGATGTAGGCATGTTTCCCATATTTGGAGCCGCAGCTCCAGGGGCAGATCCATGAAGCAATGGAATGTCGGCGAATCCATAATCCGTACCAGCAAAACCTATTGTTCAGCCTATACCGTGATGTATGTGTTTGTTTGATAGAATGCTGAAAGGATTAAATCTCGATTGTAGATCGGGGGAGTTGCAGGGTTATGGGAAATATAATGCGGGGCTGTGCGGTTGTGGGCAATAAATATGAGAAAGACTGCCAGGTCCTGCCGGAGTTGAGTTCAGTGGATCAATTGTGCTTAGATAGACTAATTCATGGCGCGGCTGAGCAGTTCGGGGGCTGAGTCATTCTATGTGAGACGAGCAAATTTCTACCTCTAATGGAAGTGTAAATTACCTAGTACAGTAACTAGCGTCACAGGTCGAAATACTATTGCAACCAATCAGTACTGTTCCTTACATGGCCTGGTGCCCATCAGATCTATTCAAGTTCCCATCAACCTCGAACCGGACTAGTAGTAGGTTGACAGGTATAAGACTTGGCTTAGATAATCATGTGGTTGTTTGGTAGAACAACAAGCAACCAGCTCGGGACAAAATAAGGAGTACAACCACTACAGCAATTAGGTGTTGATATCTGCTGAACCTGCTATGCCCGTATCAATCTATTCAGGCGTACAGTCTTCAGGTTGAAGCCCAGTTGTAGTCGACTGAATATCTGAAGGTTATTTGACACATAAGGTAGCGGTTACGCATACAGTTCAGTTTTTCTGATTTAAGGGGGGAAAAATAATATATGGAAGTTGCACAGATTATATCCGCATGTGATGTGGCAGGGACATATCTACTACCTCACTTCCTGACCGCGAAGACCTTTGCATGTTGTGCCTACATGTACCCATTTGCACCTTCACGAACACAATGCGCTGCCACAATAGAGATTGCTGCCTGAAAGGGCTAGGCTCATTATAGTTCACGCCGGAAATATCTCAGTTGGGACGTGTCTTGCCTTACTTAGCCAGACTTACACTTATTCGGCTTCCCATATCTGGGAATATGACACGCTCTATGGAGCATGTGGCATGGGGTCGGATGTGTATACATACAGTTATTCTCATGTTTATTCGGTAGTTGGTTGGAATCTCATATCTCGTCCCTTTATTGTTCATTCTACATGACCGTCTACAGCCCTTCTAGAAGCTTCCTCGATCAGTCGTCTCCCACCTCCGTGAGAGCGTACCGACCTAACATGGAGAATAGGTTGGCCTTGGGGCCTACTTCGACAAATTCGGATTGGAGCCGGCACATTGTGTCCGATATTGGTAGGCAAAGTGTTCGGAAATTACACCCATCGGCAATGTTTTATTTCATTGGCATTAAAAAGAAAGGGATCAAACAGCGATTGCCGCCCTTTTATACACTGCCTAAGCCGATCTTAATACCAATACGCCAAGGGCCACTCGCTTATAGGCCATGCCAGTTTCGGAACTAAGTACAAGAAAGAGAGATCATTACATGGATTGCTCTTGGCTTTTGGAGTCGTTCGTAGGTGAACGGGAATGCCGTGTACATGCTTGGCTGGGAAATAGAGTATCAAAATACAGATCAAATGGGTATCTCAAAGCCCGCACTGATTAAAGGCGGAGCTTGAAGGATAATGATTATAACAACAGCATGAAATGAGGGATATAGTATGTGATGAATTCCGCAACACCAAGTTCATCAAAGCGTTCGAGAGGCGTCAATATCCGGACTTTCCTTCAGGAACCGGAGCGCATTTACCTTCGCCGTAGTCATGCTATTTAATCGCCGGATGGAAGTCACGGCCAAGGACTGGTACTGTTTCTGCCAGTATTCCGCTGCCGGGATACCATCAGCGGGCATAGCGTCTCTGGCGGGAGGTTCATTGGTGTTTTGATGCCCTGGCTTCCATTTCGAATGAGGGACTGTCTCTGTCAGAGTGAACGTGCTGGATATGGCTCCATAGCGTAGGGTCCATTTGCAAAGATATTTCGTATAGTCGGGGCCAATCTCAAGTCGGTGCACCTCCTTGTCGGGCTGGATCATGAAGTGCCCACCAATAAGCGCAGCTAAGTTGATTAGGAATGCTTCTCTGGTGAGGGCCTGATCCGAGATACTTCGTATCACTGCGCGGACAACCGCAACCACTTCGGCAACACTAGGCCGAGGTCCAGGAACACCATGGGGATCAAACCAGACGCACTCAACAAGGGTCGTGACAAGCGTAATCTCAACTTCATCATGACTAGTTGTGTCAGGACCGTCGATGTCTAGATCATCCAGCCGCGATGGGTTGTCCTTGTTCAAGTACATTGCCGAAGACCGGTCGTTAAACATCACATAACCTCGATCTGTCTGAGAGCGTTGCTCTTCGGCAGAGGCTGTGCTGTCTTTAATTTGCGCGTGTTCATTTCCATCAACGGTACTTTGGCCGTTCACCATGACCACTGGGGCTGGTGGCGTTGCCAATCTAACCGGACCGCTGGGTCTGTCTGGAACTTGTAATGAAAGACGCCCCGGGCGGTGGGGGCGAGGGACGTTCTGAAACGAGGGCTCAGATGCTCTTGCTATCTGCTCCATCTCAGGTGGCGGCATATGTATAGGCGTCGGCGTACTCGAATAGGATTGATGATCAAACGTAGTATTTGGAGTGAAATTCCTCTCCTGAGGGTAAGCTGACGTTGGTGTTTCGCCATCACGGTTCAGGGGTGGTCGCCCACGAGCCTTTCCACTCGCTGAGCCGCCTATACTTCTCCATGCCGAGGATACTGCTTTGGCTCCGTGACGACGGCCTAATGGTTTGCTTTTGGGGCTGATTGCCGATCGCGGTTCGGCAGAATCCGGCCAAAAAGAACCTCTAGTAGAGGGAGTGATAGCAGATTGCGGATACGCGCTCATAGGCTCTCGTTGGATTTCACCCTGCCAAGCATAAGCGGGATCGTGAGCTGGTAATATGCTAGATCGTGGATCCATCGGAGGAAATACGAAGGCTTGCCGTGCTTCGGGATTGGCAGACCATGCATTCAGACCATCTTGACGATGCTGAGCTTCGACGTTGAAGGCTGGTGAGTCAAGCCTCGGCCGTTGAGACGGCGATTTGCTCAAACTGTCCTCCTCGGGCCGTTTCCTACCGCGACGCGGTCTTATGTGCGGAAGTAAGGCACGCAATGCCATATCATCTTCGGCGGCAACCCCATCCCGGCCCTCTTCGGCTACGGGATTGCGGTCTGTGGGAATCTGGGTCCAATAAGGATGAGGATTGTCTAACAAATAATCGAAAAAAGCATTCACATGCATCGAATGCATCCATCGCTATCTAGTGTCAGTTATGGTTGACAATTGAGATTGGACTTATGTTACTTTTAACCGCACTGCATACTGCTGTATCTTCTGCGAGCTTTGTCCTTTCTCGTGATCTGGTGGCTCAACACCCAACTTGAGAGCCAATTCGGCCCACGTCTTGATTTCCTTTGCGTGGAGTTTTGCGATGAGTTCGTAAAGGGTAAAGGTACTGAAGCTTTTACCCTCACTCTTCGGAGGCGACCTAAACGACTCCCTGAGCGAGGTCGTGTCTACGTCTAGGGGTACGGCAGGATTGCAGCAGAGGATGAAGCTGACATACGCATCCTCAATGGTACCGCTTGTCACAGATCTGTTAGGAAGCATCGGGCGGGCACCGGGCGATCTGGGTGTACTGTGTCCATTAGAAGAGCTTGGAGTGAGATGGTTTATTGCTCCATTTATGCCAGGCTGTGGGCTGAGCGCCATTTCCGCGCAGATAGAACGTTGCGTCTCAATCCAATGATGTTTCCATATACGGTGTCGCTGCCAGTCAGAAGTGCACCGTTGATGAATGAGTAGTAGCGTTCTGGAGTTGGGAAGTTGGACAAAAAGGCAGAATGATCTATCCCCCCAATCTCATATCATGCATGGCCCTCCTCACTACAAGACGTACTGAAGGTGTGGGCAACTTGCGATCAGTACAGCATCTGGGCAAATCTGAATGGCATCCCGCTGCCCCTGGCCCCCAGTGGTGGTCTCCCAAGGGCTGAGGCGCGTCGCCCGCCGTGGCGATGGTACAGATTACTGAAGTGATACCCAACCTGCAATGGACCCGGGATTGGCCAATGCCAGTTGACGAGATGGCGAGAGGGGTATGCGATAATGTGAACGGATCGAGCTTGGAGTCAAGAATGGCTGACTCTGGCGCGCTCTGAGAATTATGGCCGGGGGGTTTTGGGCGCCGAGTTTATTCTTGAATCCTCTGGGGTTTGGGTGCGACATTCAACAGCGATTGAGCGTAAAAATCAGATCAATTGGGGTCGAAGGTAACCCAGGTTGGGATCTATTTTAAGACGCGAAGTCTCATAATCACGTGAGCGCCCCCTGTCTGGATTTCGTTGCAATGCCTCTTTTTGCCTGTGCGACGACCAGGGTTATCAATTCTCCAAGTAATGGGGGCGTCCCTTGTTCGAATCGTATGGGTTGTCAGGTTTGACACAGTAATGAACGACTGGAGGCGTGTGAAGTCGTCGAGATGGATGAATACTGCCTTACGATGATACATATGTGCCCCGTGCATCAAGTCTCACGCGACGGGAACGAGGCACGACGTTAGATCCCGTCGTTAACAAAACTAGTCCAGTGCCCAAACTAAAACTACGTTACGTACTAAAAGTGCAACGGGCTGAACACATCTGAACTGTCGTCGCAAAGGGGAGAGAGGCTCGCCGTTTCACGAATGGTGAATGGTATTGTTCTGATACGAGACAAAATGCACGACACGTACATACCGAGCCCTGCCTCCGAAAACCCATGCCGACAATGGACATGTCGACATTCCGCCATCTCTGCAGGGGCAGGCACAATATACATGTGGCATTCCCTACGTGTGCGATGTTAATGGGTCGCTAATGGGCCGGAATGGACGCATGTGGCACGCCGCACCTTCATTGGATCCCGGTAGTGACCGCGTGCAGTGCCGTCCCCTGCCCGCTCGCCAGGCAAGAAATTCTACATTACCCGAGGTCGTTGCAAAAGACCCTTCAGTGTTTGCACTGCAGGGTGGCTGATCTGACAGGTCGTCAGATTGGTCTGCAGACAGGCCTACCAGCTAGCCTTGCCGAGGCGGCATTTCGTTTGATTCTCCTCTCGGTCCCCAGGCGAGTCAGGGACCAGGTCTGCATACATAGAGCCTCAGAAGAATGAGCCCCAGGATAGGGGATGTCTCTACAGTACAGTTGCCTCGGACGAATCACAGACGATTCCACGCATACGGGCGGCGCCGCTCGTTTTCCACACAAGTTCACGTCCCGTTCCGTCACACCGGCAACCTGGGAGTAGCAGTCATGTAGCAGGCGCAAAGTCGCGATGATTCATTGGCTTGCTTTGCGAACCGGATTCATGAATCATAACCACTATACTAGCCAAGGCAGCATGCAGAAACGAACATCGCAATGTCTGCAAAAGAGATTGCAGTGCCGGATCCCGGCCCAGTTTGGCTTAGGCGCGTTCGAGGTTGTGCAGGGCTTACAAGTCTTGGCCATCGAAACGTGTGGTTGTCTCATCGACACAACCAAGGCTTATCAACAATCTTCGACGCTGCAATACGATAATCTCACAGAACCTGATCGACTTCAACGTCAAGTTGATTAGTTGCTTGTACGTGGAAGTGTCTTACCATATCTACCTCAATGTGCCTTAGAATAGCATATGAACTGGAAAAGAGCATGTCAGTTCTCGGTGTTAAGTCTGTTATGATAGAGGGCGTTGGAAAACAGTCTTTCAACAGCTATTTACAGCCAAAAGACTATACGGAGCATTCTGAAGAAGCAAGTCCCAAGAGGACTATTCGCAACAATCGCTTAATTCTCCTTAGGCCAGAAACCGTGATATATCGAAGGTCCAAGCTCATCAAGGTGGCTATGAGATCCGACCCCAGATGAACTTTGTGGAAACGCCTTTCTTCGCCTTTATGAGCTCAGTCAGGAGATTCCGCCAGGCATACCGCATTACGAATCCAACAAAACCAATCATATTCTTACGTGCGTCTCCGCTGGTGATACTTGCCTGTGAGACGAATCGACGCCCGTGAACAACTGGGACGATGCCGATACAAACTTCCTGCAACCCATCGCCGATGGCTAGAGCTCCGGTGTTGGTTTGGACATTCAACGTTTCCATTATCTTATTCGGCGCATTCGAATTCTTATTATCAAAAACACGTGCGAGACACCAAGCGCCTTGACATAGTCGAAATTCTTCACCGACGCGATAGCGAAGAGCACATAGCCCGCAGCCTTCATGGACTGCGCAGTGTTACATCCCACGCTTGTCGAAGCACCGCAAATAATGACCCCTTCTCTAGTATCGACTTTATCTTCCGGGTCAGCTACTGGGTGCTTAAGCGCGAGGTGATCATTCATAAACAGCCCGAAGCGGCGCAACGCACCCATCTTGGGCATATGAGATACCATCAATACGAAGGTGAGCGACTGTATAGCTTAGGTACATACATCAAAACTTAGTGTAATCCTTGCTGGCGAACTTCCTCCATCTGATTAGGTAATGAGACTAAACACCAATATCACAAGATAGTTCCACTGGTGTTGCAACCTCGGAAATTGCACAGACCAAGGGCAAATCCCATGCTGAAGCAAGCAGTGGATCAGCCCCAGCTTCGCGGGGAAATACGGCTCGGATACGGTCATGCAGAACAGACTCGACAGACAAACTTGTACTCTGACTCGTGGCAGCGTGGGTTTACATCCGATATCTTAGCAGCATACACTACCGAGAATGTATGCCAATTGGATGAATTGAGAGAATGCCGGGGCAGCAGCAGCACGGGCACGGCACGGGTGCAGTGGTCCCCCAAGTCCCCAGTGATGTAATATGGAACCGGACCTCGGCTCCCCAATCCATCCCACGCCAACGGTAGGAAACCTTAAGCCGCTCCTCGTGTCTGGTCATCCAAGTGAAATGCTTCCAAAGCATCGCATCGCGACTTGAGCTGGACGTCTCTCTTCTTGCTACATGTAGTGTCTAGACGAGTCATGAAGCCTCGCGACTTGTGAACAAACTATTGCCTTTCAGCTTGCTACCTAGCACACCAAGACCATCGTGCCGGGAGCTACACCCAACAGCCGAAGCCAACTATTTCTACACACGACGAACACCAACCGCAACCATGCCGGTGGCCTCGAAACCCGTCATCCCGCAGAATGACAACGTCGCGCACGCCCTCGCTGGCGCGGGAGGCGGCATCCTCTCCATGATCCTAACGTTCGTCCCTTTACCGTTACTCCCAATCCCACGAACCCACCAGCTAACTCCCCTCCTCCCAGCTACCCCCTAATAACCCTCTCAACCCGCGCCCAAGTAGAGTCAAAACGCGCCGAAACCCGCTTCCTCTCCGCCGTGCAGCGCATCGTCGCCCGCGAGGGCATCTCGGGCCTGTACTCGGGCCTCGACAGCGCCGTCTTCGGCATCTCAGTCACAAACTTCGTATACTACTACTGGTACGAGTGGATGCGCGCCTTCTTCGAAGCCGCCGCCACCAAATCAGGCCGCGCCTCGAAGAAGCTCACGACAATCGAGTCCATGCTCGCCGGCGCGCTCGCCGGGTCCGCGACCGTGATACTGACGAACCCTATCTGGGTGGTCAACACGCGTATTACCACACGTAGAGAGTCTCTAGAAGAGAGTCAGGAGCTCGTCGTCGAGGGGTCCGGCGCCAAGGCCGTGGCCGGCAAGCCTAAGCCTCCGACTACTATCGGGACGCTCATGGCGCTGCTTCGTGAAGAGGGGCCTCAGGCTCTGTTCCGTGGTGTTATTCCCGCTTTAGTGCTTGTCGCGAACCCGATACTGCAGTACACGCTCTTCGAGCAGATGAAGAATGCCGTCGAGCGACGGAAGAAGGCGGGTATCACCCCCACTATGGCGTTCTTCCTCGGTGCTTTGGGGAAGTTGTTCGCTACTAGCGTCACGTATCCGTATATCACTGTTAAGAGCCAGATGCACGTTGCTGGTAATGGGCAGAGGGAGGGTATGACACAAGCTATTAGTCGGGTTATTAAGGAGGAGGGGTATGCTGGGTTGTATAAGGGTGAGCCATATTTCTCTACTCCGAGTGTGAGATGGGGTGTTGGTGACTAACGTGATACAGGTATTGGCCCCAAAGTCACGCAAAGTGTGCTTACTGCTGCTTTCCTCTTTGCTTTCAAGGATGTGCTGTATGAGCAGACGGTCAAGCTGCGAGGCACCATCGCCCGTAAGGCCGTCAAGGCTTAAGAACTGACGAGTCCTAAACTATGGTAGAGCGCGTCGAGAGAAAAGGGGTCCCGTCCGCGTATATTTATAGCCTAGCAAGAGGCCCTAGCGTTGCACATATTCCTCAGATGAAGTCATGTGGCGGGGGTTGTATATAGCATAGAAGGAAGGGGAAGCAATAACAGGTGCGACCCCTTGAGAAGGAGTTATGTTTTATACCACGAGACGAGACAATAGTTTTGAGTATTTTTTAGCATTCAGTAGAGCAATGCGATTATCTCTTAAGTAACATCACCGTCATCGCCTACAGCTTTTCGTTGTATCTCATCGGAACGGGTCCTAAGCCTGTTGACACGCGTCTGTCGACCGCAGTATCGGTGACTCAAGCCTACAGATTCTACCGCAACGGCGTCAACTTGGGCACAATCCACCAGTTATGGTACGCATCCTCCGGCTCGGGGACCTCGACCTTAACCTTCAGTGACTCCGCAAGCTTTTTCTCGCTCTCAAGCCCGCCTTCTCCTTTCTTCTTCTCTTTACTGGGACTAGTCTTCTGTGTCTCCATGACCCGTTCATAGCCCCTTTTCAGCGTGCTGATAGCAACGCCCGCTGCGATAGTAGCGCGCAGGCAGTCCTTCTTGTTGCTAATCCATCTTCCGTATGCAGTACCATTAATAGAGAATGAGTCGTGCTCAGAGAGATGTACGGATGCTTCGAACCCTCTTCTCGCTGCGGCTACAGCGGCTTCGGCGAAGCGGATTAGTTCTGCTGTTCCGACGTCCCGGAGTACGGTTTGTTCTGTGAATTCTTCATAGTTAGGAAGCTGAGGCATCGCGACGCGTGAGAATGGACGCATGCGTATTTCGTAGCGTAGCTTATCTGAGCTGTATGGTCTTGGGGGCGGCTTGATCAGACCTAGTCGCAGGAGTGCCGTGTATAGGAGACTGAGTCCGTCGGCAAATTCCCAGGTACATGCTGCATCTAGCATCGCCACGCGGTGGTATTGTTTTGATCTCGCGTATTGGAAGTCGGAATCATAATCTGAAGTTTCAGACATTTCGGACGCTTGCGACTCGTCTTGTCGTGTGGTAGTTATCCGCTTGATATACTCAATATGTTGCGCGCGGAGTGCGGCTAATCGCTTGAGGTAGTAATACATGCCGGCGAGCTCGTCAGGCTGGTACACGGTAAGCTCGAACCCAAGTTGTACTACCCACTCCATCTGTTGCAGTTTGTAGATATAAGCCCACGATGTCAGGGGTAAGAACGTGGGGTCCTGTCCAGGCTGAGGTATCTCGCTGAGTGGGCCCTTGAGACGTTCCTCGATCTCCCCTACGTCTGCCTCCATCGCATCCCATTCTTGGATGTGATGGCACAATGTTCTCCTGATGCGACACCGGTTCTGGCAGAGGAAACGGAAGGTATCCAAGTAGGCATCTGCAACCCGCTGACGAAATATCTCCATCTGTGACGAAATCAGATGCCGTGGATCCGTAGGGATTTCAACATCATCGTTTCCTCGCTCCAGATGCGGGCTACTAGGCAGCACAAGAATCCCCACATCGTGATCTATCAACTGGCGAATGCTGAAACGGCCAAGTACGACCATGTCTTTGAACAAGAGATTCTGAAGAATGGTCCGTATGAATGGCGTTGGTTGAGGCTTTTGTGCTTGGAATGCGAGGATGAAATTCTACACCAGGGTTAGCTCACGAAAATCTCCAGGGATTGAATCTTGACCTACAAGGAGGCTTTGGGGATCTTTATAGTTGAGCACATCCATAACCTCGGTTCCGGTCTGGGTAAATCGTTTGAAATGAGCAATGCATTCCTCAAAGCTCAAATCAACCATGGGACGTGGAGGCATGGTACTAGCGAGCCGTCTCTGCAGTTTCGTACTGAAAGCTTCCGGAACAGGCTTTTCCAACTCATGTCGTTTCTCTATATCGTCGACTAGTGTTCTCATGTCTATCCAGAGGGGTGCCAGTGATTCGGAGTTGATGTCTCTGGTAACCAGCTCCTCCAAGGCAAGTAGAAACTTGATACGGAATTCAATACGGCATGCGAGGTTTGCACATATCTCAGGACCGATAGCGTCGCGCATTGCGAGCAGCTCACCCCACGCATTGTTGAGGAGGTCTAATATGTCGTTGCTGGGTATATCGTATAAGAAGTATCGATCATAAGTGTTGGTGACGAAATCCTCCTCCTGTATCCATTTAAACAAGAGCTCTATGTCCGTCGGAATCTGGTCAAATCTTACCTCGTAATATAGCTCCTCCTTCACTATGTCGTTCACAAAAGCGCAAGTTCTCAACATCCCAGCACAATAGGCTCGTAAGACGAACATGAGGGACGTCGAATCCGCAAGGTCAGGCGGCCCTCTTGTAAAATCTACTTCGTCTATCGTTCTTGGGTGGGGGTTCATCATGGCCTCCACATAGACGCTTGTAAGGAGTGTTTGCGACAGCGGATACCCAAGATGCCATGCCATCTGCGAGTCCGGTCAGAAAACAGACCCCAAATGATGCCAAAAACTAGCATGAGTTGATGCTCTTGGGGTAAAGAGTTGCGCACCTCAAGACATAATAGTTGGTCAATGATGCCGAGTATCTCTACCGGTAGCAGCTCACGGGTCACGTCGTACTCGTCATCGAGTGACTCTCCCTCGTCAAGTACACCGCTGTCCATCTTGCGGTCCATGATCTGATAACGTTTCAGTAGAACACTCATATTGCTTCTCGATATGGAGATTTATATCTACCTCGAGAGCCGAGACCGACTCGAAAAGGGTGAACTGCTCATCTTTGACAAGTTCACCAGGCGCGAGAGCTAAAGTCCGATGGAATCAGAAGTCTTGTTTAGAAGAGAGGAATTCATTGCAGGGCTTGATAATTTTGCATACCGCTTACTGCAGACCTGAACTTGTCAGTAATATCTATGGCCATGATGCCAGGTCGCGATATGCTGGGCGCAGGCGGCACGGGAGAGTCGAAGGACTGCATTTTGAGGGCGGGATGGAGCCACGCTCCGAGCCCCAGTTCACTGAGTGGTAACAGAGCGGGCTGTCTCTGTGAATCCTGGGCGGAGCTGTGTGAAGCCGCGATGGAGTCAGTGGTCTTAAGTCGGAAATGCTGATCCACAGGAGATATGGTCGAGAGTTTGGGCAACTGGCGATTGTGAGGTAGAGTCAAGGTCTTCCTCTGACCCTTGTGTGGGTGGAGTGTACCCAGTCCCGTCTCGACTACCTCTCTGTGACGTTACCTAGTCTCGAGGCAATTGCAGTCTTGGGGTGTAGTCTTCATATCACTACATTCAACAGTAGTAATTAGCAGTGAATTAATCCCATCTTGATCCCTTTTTTTTTTTCTATACTTTGGCCCAGAGCCATTTGATATACGTATGGACATTCTCCATCATATGACATGGAACATGTAAGTTGTGCAGGAGTGGGTTCTCCCAGAACTTGGGATTTCTGAGGTGGGTTGCAAGCTCAGTGAGCCAATTACTATTAGCGGCCGGACCTTCGACCAGCCAACACCACAACATACAACTGCATCCAACTTCTGACAGACCAACCATGTGTCAAACACAGAGCTGATGATCTCACTGCAGAGCTACGAGATGCCTACATGTAGTAAGGGAGACATGCACACCATACTGGAGGATCAGAGGACGACATGCGTCCACAAATGTAATAGATGACTTGGAGTAACAGTGGTATGTGGCGTGTCATATGCCTACATTGCAATCAGATGGCACCCGGGAATCGGCTATGAAGGGAGTGCCCTCAATTGGTATGTAAGAGCTTTTGCTGGCTTTATTTTATACAGTCGTACACGAAGACACAAAGCCTTTCTAGCCCTTAGTTTCGTACTCTTCCTCGCGTCTATGGTATCAGTCCCTTGTGCACCCGTCACCAACTATATGTTCTCATGTCAATCGGGTATCGGAGTCGTTTAGGAGGAGCTGGAGGCGTTCTCAGCAGCAGCAGCGGCGTTGGCATCAGCCAAATTCTTGGTCTCGCCCATCTTGCCGTTCTGTTGATTGCGGGATAAAAGAGTTAGCATTGCTATTCCGCATCCAGTGTTGCCCACTCGTGCTTTATTAAGTCGAATTGACTCACCTCCCACTTGGCAAATCGCAGGTCCATATCGCCTCGGCGCTCAGCCGCGATTCTCTTGTCCTCTTTCAAGCTTCGGCGCACGACGCGGGATGCGACGGAGAGGTAACGGTTGTAGCTGTATTAAGGAGGAACGGTCAGCAAAGCCTGCGTCTAGATACTCGCATTGGGGACCAGCCCAAGGGCGATCAAGACTTGAAAGCCAGACTAGAATCACTCAAGCTCACCTGAGACCAGCGGACTTCCAGGCGAAAACCATTTTGACGGTGTTGGGGGTGTCGGATGAGGGTGTTGGATGGATGAGGTGTTGCGGTACTTGAATTGAAGCAAAATCGAGAGCTTTCCTGGCTGCAATTGGGGCAAAATGGCCGAGTTTCCGGTAGCCTGCACCAGCTGCTGGTTCCCCCTGGCCCCGACGTTTCCCGACTCTCATTGCTCCACCAAAAGCAGACCAATCACGTGATTCTAACACTTAGCACGCAGCAACACTTACAACATAATCAGACTTCCATTGGAACATTACTCCTATGTTCCAAATATTCACAAGGTACACAAGCTATCGGATAGTTAGAGAAGTGCATTTGTAGTGGTTGCTTGTTGAAAGCGTTAATTACACCTAGAAAACAGGTATGGTGAAGTAATCATTGCCAGCATATCCGGTCGAGAATAACTACAAATTCAATTCTTCACGACTACCGAATATCAGTATGGAGAAATGGGTGGCACTTTGTGAAATCTAAAGATTATAAAGGGAACTCTAAGGGATGCTGACTATATGCACAAGGCTAGGGCTCGTCTCTACTGATCTGTTGGTACATTTTTATACTTATCCGCCGCCCCGATGCCTCACTCAAACCTTCAATCCAAGCTCCTCAGCATACGGTAATACATGGAGGTCGCCCACAGCAGCGACCGTAGCCTTGCCGTCCATGATAGATTTGGCAGCCTAGCATAGCAATTAGTGTTCGCCATATCATTGGACACATTCCGAAAGCGAGCGAAGAAACTTACAGTCTTGAGCTTGTCTGCGGTGACGCCGCTGATCGCCTGCACGGTCTCAACGAGCTGGAAGGGTTTGCCAGTCTGGACGATGCCAGAGCCAGCCGAGAGGAGAGTCGAGACGCCGGACTGGCTGGCCTCGAGCGCATCGAACTTGGCGCGGGCGATGGCCTTGGTGAGGTCCTCCTTGCTGACGGTGCCTTCAGCGATGCTCTTGAGGGCCTTGACGGACTCCTCGGCAACCTTGCGTACCGGGGCAGCAGCACCGTTGATCTGGATGGTGAGCAGACCAGCGTCCGAGTAGGCGAAGTTGGTCGCGAAAGCTGAAGCACCCGGGGAAGCCGCAGTAGCCTTGGAAAGGACGCTGAAGCCGGGCGACCACTTGACGTTCGGTGTTCCTCCCAAAAGAGCCGTCAGGACGGCGATCTCGGGCTTGAAGGTGCCGAAGCTGGAGCCGGGGAAGGCGAGGACCAGAGAGTTACCAGCGGTGTGGGCAGTTCGCTGCTCGCCACCGTAGTATGTCGAGGCCTTGGAGGTGGGCGCAAGGCTGCCGGTGGAAGAGGCGGGGACAGTCTTGAAGAACTGCTCAGTCCACTTGTGCAGGGCGGCCTGGGTGGCACCGTCTCCGACGAGGGCGATGTTGCCCTTGTTATAGACGGCCTCGGCGTATTCGGCGACCTTGTGCTCGTTCAAGTAGGACTTGAGGGGAGTCGAAGGGGAAGGGTAGAGGGGAGCACCGAGGCCATTGTGGAATGCGACCGAGTGAGCGGAGTCCAAAGCGAGGGCCAAGACATCGCCAGCAAGCTTGGCCTGCTTCAAGTGCAGAACTCGCTCGACCTCCTCCTGGAATTCAAATGCTACGGGTCCAAGTAAGTGACATGTTCACTGCTGAGGCTCAATGGCTTGTGGAGACTCACTTGTGTACCTGGTCTGGGAGATGACCTCGGCGAGCAGTTCGGTGAAGTAGGGGATGTCCTCGCGGAGGAAGCTGGCCTCGAGAACGAGGGCCTCGCGGGTGTGGTATGCCAGCAATTGACCTCCCAGAAGCTCGGCCTCTCGGGTGATTCGTAGGGCGGTTCTTGATTTGGTGTTCTGTCGTGGGTGCATCTAATTAGCTCAACTGCACAACGCGACTTGTCTCCATCGGTGTTCGGGCCGCAGCTCACCTTGAACGCAAACTCCTCCAGGCCGACAGCCAAACCGGGAGCTGGCTCGTATCTGGTACCAGCCTTGGCGACGATGGCGAGCTTGGTGGTCGGGCCATGAGAATCGCGGGTCGCGACCTTGACGCCAGCAACGTCGGCGGTCTCGTAGTTGAAGGATGACGGGACGGAGGTGGCAGTAGCGTAGCTGCGAGCGAGCTTGGAGGCACCCTGCTTGGTGGCAAGCTGGGCGCTCCGGGAGATGGCCGTTTTAGCGATCATGATGAGGGAGGTTCGCCGGCGACGGATGGCAATTGAAGTCGACGGAGACTCCTTCGGGTCGGGATGAGTGAAAGCTTGGAGGAGCAAAAAGATGCTCAATTAGGTCCGGGAGATTCTCGGCCACAGCGTTCAAGCCACAGCTTGGCGTCGTCTGCCATCCCGAACTGTTGCTCATTGTGGCCTAGCTCAACTCAGCTCAGCCCAAATGAACCAATTAGATGCCACGCATTGCACAGCACATCGGGTTTCCTATGTATTGAAACCGCAAGCTGGGAAGCTAGCATAAAATCATCTACTCCGGGACGGGAACATTTGTTGGTTGAACATGGCTGAAGACACTATTCAGGAGATGTCCATAAGAGCAACAGGATTTGATCATGGTACTCTAGACATTTTGCTCACGACTTGATTCAATGCACAGGAATCTCCTCTCTCCTTAGCTAGTAGCCTGGTAGTGGCCCAAGAACATTGATGACTGGTTGTCTATAATTGGTTTGCTTTAAACACTCCCTAAGAGATGTTGGGCATTAGCGACTAAAGACCTATGCAGATATATAGTAGCAATAGCTCGTTAGACAGTTCCAGGTGTTAATGTGGCTTGAAGGAATCGTCTTGGGAGAGTTGCAATCTGTTTTGCTCCATTGCTTAAACCGAAAGAAGACCCGAGGCTATATAGTGAACGTAAACCATGCTATTAAAGTTACTGGTGGAGATACCTACAGAGACACGATGGATAGCAGTTATATGTTTTATGGGCATCAAGCGTAATGACTCTGCCTCGCACAATTAAAAGCAATATCACAAGTCCTTCTCGAATACATACTGATGACTTGGTGCTCAAATATGTATTTCCAAATCTAATGGCTATACAATCTAATAAGAGCATGAATATGCTCCCCGAGTTAACATATATATGATAAATATGTTCACTTGATAGGGTTATCATCATTGATTTGTTTTTCTTTGTCAAATCTATCGTAAGGAAGGAGATCTTGAGCATCCGTTACAGACATGTTCTTAAGATAAAGTAGTCAGGTCTTGACTGTAGGCTATGAAAAGATTTCTCATGGGGGATAGCATTCTTGTCAAATGGGATTATCATCATCTTGCTGTATATACAACCATGATTTGATACATATAGTACACATGCAGACTGCTCTAGACTTGAGCTATGAGCATATCTCAACTACTATTTCTCTCCTCTAGATATAAAGAAAATTTACTGTGGTTGAAGGCTTGTCTGTTCATGCTGAATGGTCCTGTGAGAAGTACTAATGGTAATGTGACAAATGTCTTCTGCGATTTGCATGCTCGGTGAACATGCAGATCGGAAGTTGAAGCCTGGAGTTAATTTGCTCTCTTTGACCGTGTTTTTGACTCGGACAAGCGACACAGGTTCACACAATCCACTCGATAGAACCAGATCTGTGTCACTAATAGAATGTCACATTGTACGAGGAGTAATTCCCATAAAGCACCGCAGCATGCTTTCAGTATGTGGAAAATCAAATTTACAACAAAGACCTAAGTTCTACCTAGGTACCTACCTAGCTCGCCTAGGTACCTTCTGAAGGCCTTCGCTGTAGGTGATGCATGCTGTGGTGCAGGGTGGAGACACAGCTCGACAGGTCCCCTGGCGACAGAAATGGTGGGGTTAGAAACGGAGCTTTTGGGGACGAATTCCCCGCCCTGGTAAAAAAACGCTGGCGCCGTCAGCTGCACGACTCTCCAATCCTGAATTCGATCATTGGCTTGGCCTGCCATTTCTGCGCGCCGCTGTCTTCTCTCACAAATTTCCTCCCGCAAAGCGCATCCTCACCGATCACCACGATCGCCACGCCTCAGCACATCAATGAAGCTGAGGTAGCAACTGCGAGAGCTCTAGAGATAGTGAGAGGATCTCTAGAAGCCAATTTGCCCCCCTGCCGTCTACGCCGCGCACTTCGAATTCAAAGCGCTTGCCGCCGACTGCCAGCGCGGCACCCACCCAACACAACATGCTGCTTGTAAGTCAACTTTCCCAAATGTCGCCGTCAAGCACCTGTCGGCATGCCCAGGTATCCTTGTGTATTTCACTTGTGGCTTCACCCGACTGATCATGCACCCTGTCACACAGACTAAGAATGCTGCCGAGCTCTGCGTGCTGCTCGTCAGTGAAGTCTACGGCCAGCTTCCCTCAGTAAGTGTTGATAGTCTCCAGTTGCCGAGCGCAACAAAACAAAAGTATCAGAACTGACTGCTAGGCTTATGACAGCGCATCATTGCCACCTTGTTCGCAAGAGGCCGTTCAGATGTCAGAGAACTCGCCCTCCATACCTCGCTGACCCCGAAACAAATCCGACATGGACTAGCCCTCGTCATCCAGCATAGCCTCGTCTTCCACCTCACTGACCCCGATACCAATATCACCAAGTATGAAGCCAACCACCACGCTGCCTACCATCTCGTGCGCATCGGAAAGATACTCGACGTGGTCGACAGAAAGTATGGTCCCATGGCTAAGAGGCTGGTCAACGATGCCATTGCCCTTGGCAGTGTCGAGGCTGTCAATATCGTGCACTACTATGTCCAGCAGCGTTGCCCCAGGAAGAGGACGTACCAACCCAAGCCGCCCAAGGAAAATGATCAACCTGAAGATGAGCAGGCAGAAAAAAATCAGGAAGAAGAGGAAGAGGAAGAGCCGGATTATGACGAGGAGCTCATCAAGGAAAAGGATGCTGGAGGAGAATTGAAAGAAGGCAACAACGACCCTTTCGACGAACCGCTCATCACAGCCCGCAGCGGTGTTACTAGTGATGGGCGCGAGTGGAAGATAGTGGCTGTAGACCCACTGCACCCCGACCCCATTCGCAAGAACGAGTTGTACGACACCCTGGCACAGCTCATTGCTGCTGGCATTCTTGAGTCTGTCGTTCCTGACATGTTCAAATCCCCTCAAGATCTCAAGGCCAGCATTGAGCAGCACGTCATGACCGATTACCCACAGGGGATTCGAGGCATCAAGTTGACAAATGAGTTTGATGCCAAGGTCGCCCAATTACTCGAGATTCACGGGCATGAACGCTCGAGGCTGAAGCAACAGTTGCAGAGCAGCGCGCTGTCGGAGCCAGGCAATATCAAACGCCGGAAGCTGGCAAACGGGGGAATCGCCAATGGCTATGCAGGTTCTGAGGGAGGTAGCATTTTGAAAGACGAAGTAAGCCTTACTGCATCCCTGTTTAGAAGTCGCGCTCGCTAAACGTCAACCAGTCCCACACAGCAGTTCTGCGGGTGAACTTCGACAAATGCCTTGTCGAACTCCGGAACCAGAAGCTCGTTGACTATGCTGAAGACCTCATTGGAGAGACCACAGCCCAAGTGCTTGGTGCGGTTCTGGCTGCCGTGACTAGAAAAATCTATCAGTGCCAGTTTCAGTCGCACTCCATCATGTCCGAAGATGAAGTGCAAGCATATGTGAACGGCGTTCGCGTGGACACTGACGAAGTCTTTGACCACCTGGATGCTGATGTCGATGTCGTCACGGGGATTGGCACCGCATCTGCTGACGAAATTAACATCCGATACGCGGAAAAGATCCGAAAGTATCCTCATCAAACTCGTGATCCGCAGAAACCCAACGGCCCAGACGATGAGGACGAGCTCATGGATGTAGACGAAGAGTACGACCGAAGTGAGGAGCATCGGAATGGCGTCTTGACTAATGGACACCACCCTGAACCAACCTTGCAAAATGGCGTCAGACGAGATTATGATGAAGATGATCCGGCAGCCCGCGCTCAAAGAAAGCGACAAATGCGTCAGCATCTCTTAATCCTTGCGGAGGTCAAGCCGTACTTCATACGCCATTGTGGCATTAACCAGTGGACCGTGGACTTTGAGACGCTACTTCATCAGCTGCGGTTCATGGAACTGGACACCATCATCGAGGAGAACTTTGGTCACGAGGGCCTGAGATTAACCCGAATCCTCCGCGAGAAGGGCAAATTAGATGACAAGACGCTACCCAACATTGCGCTCATGAAGAAACCTGACGTATATGTGAAGATGGCGCAGATGGAAATGGCAGGCTTCCTAGAGGCGCAAGAGGTGCCCCGCGACAACAACCGGGCGGCTAACCGCACCCTATTCTTCTGGTTCTTCGATGAGCCACGGGCCATGAACCGAATGCTGGACGTCAGTTACAAGTCGATGGTGCGGCTCTTGGAGCGTCTTAATGCAGAGCGGTACAAGGCAAGAAACATCCTCTCGGTCGTTAACCGGTCAGACGTGCGGGGCAAGGAAAAGAACATGCTCCGAGGCGATCTCTACGGGGAGTACCAAGCGTTCGTAGACATCGAGAAGAAGCTTCTCGCTCCGTTGTCTAGACTTGACGACCTGGTTTCGATCTTTCAAGACTTCTAGAAAGTCGTGTACAAAAACATGAGGCACAATGAGCACTGAGGAGGAGTTGACAAAAATTTGCTCGCATAGCATTGCATGACGGCGTTGGTTGATCACGGCTGGCCAAGTTTCATGACACTTGCATAAATTGGCGTTTGATGCTTCTCTGCCCAGCGACTAGCTATCTCGGGTTTCACGTAAGCTCTGGGAGAAGAGTGCTACGTCAGAACCTACGTAGCTTATAAAATGTAACATAAAGGCACCACATCAAAGTGGCGGGTAGATAAAAAACAGCGAGAGGTTGTGTTAAGACAAGATAACATCGTATTAACAAAAATGACCCGTCTTACCTCGCACATAAGCAACACAGTCCTATATGCTTTTTCAGATTGCTTCCTTCCATTAGCTCGTATAGTCACATAGAGCCATGTAGCAATGTAGGCTGTGAGAGGGGACTTGCGTCAATATCGTATACCTTTGCCTTCTCCTATACGGGGCCTTCGCATACCTTATTCGACTCTTGTGGGCATATGTAACTGCCAAGACCAACAGTCATATCGGCCTTGAGTTTTATTTGGTCATGTGCAGCGCGGCCGCTGAGGTAGCTCACGGCCTGGCACCTAAGGTACCCAAGAGAGAGGCTTTACTGTCCTGAATTGCATTGAGACTTTCATTTGAACTGTGCCGCTCCTCGCGGGCATCATCATTCGCATGAGCTCTTAACTCTTGTCTCTTTTATTTTCGGGCGAGTGCGGCGTCCTGAGCCTGCCTTATGGATCTGTCGAGGTCTAAATTCAGGGCGCTTCCGATGTTAATACCAATGAAGTCGAATCGAGCGTCCAATGGGCACAAATGCGTGGTTCTTGCTCACCGCCGCCGCCCCCCACAAAGTAATGGATTGTTTGCATTGAAACGACGCTGTTCGAAGAAGTTGTTAACCAGCTGCTGAAGACGGACTCGCATGTACCCCTTATATTCGGGATGCTCATTCGCCTCGTTATTCGCCGTCCAGTCTGGATCGACAGCCCAAGCCCACATGTCGTCAGCAAAACGAACACTATCAAAGCCCGGCTCGGGCATCGCAGATTGGATCGATTCGTGGTCAATGACTAGAAAGGTATTATGCAAGATGCCGTCTCTCAACCCATTGGCCGATGCATCGGCACTTTGACCGACTCCATGTACAACCTTGAACTGTTGTCTGCGCGCTTCGAGCTTGGTGTCCAAGGGCGCCTCTTTTGTGCTACTCAGAGTGCTTGGCCATTCTAGCGATTGCAGCAGCCACCGATTACCGAGATTTGAACCGCAAGAGGTAGCATATTTGGCATGCTCAAAAACGAGATCCGTTCGGCACCGGTGATTATCAATGTATATCACCAAACTGTTGAGAGAGTGGCTGGAAGACAGCGTACCCCCAATACTTCTTAGGGCTAGGTTTGATCTCATTCCACTTTGAGCACGCAACTATCAGCATATTCTCGTAGTCAATGTTCCGGGTCATTTCATTTAATTGTTTCTTCGCCAATTGTTTTTTCCCTTTTCCTTTTTCCTTCTCAAAGGGAGACGTTGAGAATGACTCGCCCTGGAAAATGACTGGACTCACTAGCTGCCTCACCCAAGATCTCGCCTGGGCGATCCGCGGATCTTCTGGTTTCTTAGCTGCAGCATCCATTATCTATAATATTCCTGCGAGGCGTTTCCAATGGCCTTGGCTTCAATGCTCCTCGTATAAGTGCTCTCGCATTTTCCCCAACTGCGCTGTAATTTCCTCATAATACTCCTGTGAACGCGCGATGAGGTCCCTATTGGCCTGAGAATGGGGACCAGCTTCACGTAGGGTGCGATCGGCCCATTAGTCACGAGTCAACAATAGGAGCTCTGGTTGCGTGAGCAGCTGGGGCGAGTGTGCTGCTCGCTCTAAGAGAGCACCTTTGGAGAGTGAGGTGGCAGCTGCAATCTAGGCGGATTGCAACTCAGGCTCTGGCAAGTCGGGGACGCGTCTTCAGTCCTGGTTTGAGATGCGTGACGGATCAGACAAAGCCAATGCTTCGAGGTCAGGAAACGCTGTGCATAGTGCTTCCCCGTCATCTATGCCACGCTGTACGCGCATGACGGCCTTCACAAGGTGTTCCATCGTGAGCCGACAAATAATGCAGGTGATGAAAAGCCAGTGAGAACTGGTGAAGAAGTTCAAACTCAAGTCCAAACGTAGGAGTATGCCGTAGACTTTGGAAATTGGGGGCAGACATTGAGGCGTCTGCTGTGCCGCGTTCTAACGGCTCCGCCGCCAACACTTTATGTCAACATGTTGACTTCCAAGTTACCTATTAACAGTACGTACCTAGTTGAATTTCATATAGGGCAGCAGTGCTACAATTAGTACGCATTGCACCATCTACTTGGCCACCTTCCCCGAGTATGAGCTCTCCTCCTCTCAATTGGCGAACATTGGAGGAGCCATCGACAACACCCACCACTACCTGCGTCTATATTTCGACCAAGCACACTCAGCACTTAAGACATCCCTTGTTATAGGCCAAACGAAACCATGTATTGGGTGTTAGACGAACAAACTCTCCAATTCACTCGCTGCATCATCTCTGCAAAAATCGAGGGGTAGGGCTGGGTCTGTGTGCAAGCGGCCTACCATGTATGTATACATGAATCCGTCTTAGGCGTTAAGTGTCGTGGAACTTTCAATGGGCCCGTCGAAGATGCAGTTACAACTAGGTATTCTGGTCTTGTTTACTCGGACTTATAAGTGTACTACCGCAAAGAGTACTGTTCATTTTCGGTATTCCAGCAAACGACTCGAACATATGGCATTATCCGAAATAAAGTCGTAGTATAATGTCTTCAAGGTTTTGTATGTTAGTTTTATTTGAGCTTTTGTTGAAATACTAATCTTATTTTCTAGAATACCATATCACGTATTCTAGAGCTGCGGAAGCAGTTGATAGTGCTGCCACTTGACGATATCTTACAAAGACGTAATACATGTTCTGTCCACCTGCCAAGTATAGCTTTACCCCTTTTAAGTAGGGCCTTCCTTCCAGCCATACAGTGACTAACAACTTCCCATAAAACGTGGGCTTTGAGTACACAGAGGAGCCACTATAGACTTAGCACTTCTTTGTATTTACGACGCCTGACATTGAGATTCGCGACATCCGAGCTGGTACTTGATTCCAAATGAAAACGACAAAGAAAAGTGAAACAGTATACTTCGAGGTTCTTCTCGAGTATATAGCTAGCAATCAGTTGCACCACTATTGTCTTTGCACACACTACATCTTGAATGCTATTAGGTTTGACTCACGTACATTACATTTGCATGACAAACAGGGTTTCTGACGCAGACCGTTCCACCAAGCTTTAGCAAACGATGATTATGATGACTGGGCCTGTCGTCACCAGAAAGAGATACCTCATGTAGCACGCGCCTGGCGTAGTTCAAGTTCGTTAGGTACCTAAGTATGAGTGGCTGGCAGGTGGCCTGTGTCGCTCCTCCAGGTACCTAACTCGCTACATGTAGGTAGGAACTCTGTGCAGGTATACGGCTTAGGTACCTGACGCAGGTCGTACCTACAGGTACCTAAGAAAACGCACAACCTCTTCCCTCGTCACAGATATCCTTCCTATTGCGAATTAGGGTTGTATCTTAGACACGAAGCTTATTTGTTCAATTGTTCTTTTGGGGAAGCTTTGAACAACCCAAAGGATTCAATCCCCTGGCGGGGCTTTGAACGATGTGCTCATGACCGCAAGTTTCCCTGGCTCGAAGCTTTCCACCACGGCAACTCAGCCCCTGTAGTACCAAACAGAATCACAGCCTACCATCTTCAAACTCTCTCATTCATCAGGATCACAGGCGCCGAATCTTTCTATTTCTCGACCGAGAATTTTTCAGTTCACACCATTCCTAGCTCAGTGGCCTTTAAACAGAGTTTGTACGAACCTGAAAATTAGCTCTCATTCGTCGCAATCACATGCACCGAATCTTTCTGTAAATGGTCTTTTATATGTCTTGACCACAGGCACCGAATTGTTCTAGCTCTCTGCCCAGACCATCCCGCAGCCCAGAAGATCTCTAGCACTATTGTCTCTAAGCAGAGTCTACACACACGGATCTCAAAATTATCTGTCATTCGCTGTTGAGACCTTTCTTCCTTTCAGCATCTTGCCCACACAATCGACATATCGAATCGCGGCGACTGAGCGCTCTAGGATTATGGATTCTCCAACATTTTACTGTTTTGCGGAGCTCCCATTTGAGTTGAGACTCGAGATATGGGAAGCATGCGTGCATCCTTTCGTCCCTAGCGCGCAGTTCTTCAGCGCGGCTTTCATCGACATGCCTATTAAGCCACAGCACCTTTGCGTCGCTAACAAGCACCACCGCGGCTTAGCGGCCCCTCGCTGCCAATCAACTGGAGAGCTGTCTTGGACTAAGAATAACTTCTCGGCATATATGATTGACCATGGCTTGTGGACAGCGTGCCATGAGTCTAGAGCCGTCATGATCAAACATCACAAGAACCGCCAACGAGCTCAATTCAAGTTTTTGTGCAACGATGGTACCGTCGACTTGCCACCCTCTCTTCCGACCACATTAACGGGCATGTTTATTGAGAACGGCAAGGAACGGTGCTTTTCTTTCAATCCTACTGACGATCTTCTATGTTTTCATCTTCAGAAATATGAGTGGCGTTATCGGGTTCGACAGACACTCGGCGACGGCTGGCTCAGCATACCTTTTCTGCACCACGAGTATGGGTTTAGTGCAAGGCATATTGCACACGAGTTTTCATCCTGGCGGGATGAAGATACCGAGCAGCCAAAGGTCTTCGAAGAATATCTGGATACATTCGAGAGCATGCATTGTTGGGCGCCCTATCTGCCGTGTTGCCCTAAGCTTTGGTTTATAGATTATTATACCAGTTTAAAGCCCGGCGAAACATACCCGATCAAAGACCGAGCTATGTTTAAGGGGTTTGGTTTTAACCTCGTGGAAATGAAAGATCATGATACCTGTTGGCAAATTGCCGATCCCTTTTATGTTTGGGACTCCGATGCTAGACGCGCCCGTGCGCGCTACAACCCCCAAGAAGTGTTCTTCATGATCAGGTGTCTCAAAATGCAAGCAGAGCTATTCGGAGGACGAGAGGACTCTACATGGGGGGTTAAAGACCTTGACATTGAAGTGGGAGCTCTTGTCCGCGTGTTCGAATAAAGAAGCACGCATTATTCTCCTTCGTTCGAATGGTTCAAGTCTCTGCCTACCCCTGCCGATTTTCCAGTTCACACTTAGGGGCTACGAAGTACTACTCGAATTACCAACGCCGACGCTTTGTCGACCAGACGTCTAATGAACGACGTTTACGACGATAATTTTTGCGGATAATTACCTGCTGTCGGCTATACCCGTCAACGAATAGATACGGTGTTTTTCGTATCCCGATTGAGTCGCCACCGAATCGATCGGACTGCTCGAGGTCTGTTGTACGTTTTGAAAGGCTTGTAATACGGGGGTCGGTATGTAGCGGTATGTTATTCCGATTTCCAGGACGGGAAGCATCCGAATTGGGGTGCCTATTATCGACGGAAGCATACAGAGCGGAACGGGTTATATCCGTCAGTAGTTATCGCCGTCTGCAAAAAGTGAATATCGCGGGAGCTCGACGGGAGACGCAATAGTAACATACGCTATTTGCGAGCTTCTTTGATTGTAACGAGTCGACAATAAACCTCTAAATATCCTACGACTATGTATATAGACGACGTACGCCGCGGGCGTTGATGAATACAGACACACACACATACACAAAAGCAACTTGAGCGTACACTCCAACGACAGCGAGACAGCTGAGAAGGACTACTGCGAGCACTGTGGATTGGATGGCCGTGACGCTGCACCCCGGCAGACCCATTGTCGAACACAGACCCATTTGGACCGTGTCCAAAAGGTTGAGAGGTCGTTCCCGAGTGGACAGACACAGCACACTGTTGGCATATGGAGCTGCGTGTTAAAGAAAAGAAGAAAGAAAAAGAAAGAAAGAAAAAAGAGAACCCTAGGTCTGTAGCAGTCGTACGGCTCGTATAGGTTTATATACTATTATATACTCGTCTCAAGTTGAGCGGGGTCTGGATCAACAACACGTCAGACACATGGATGAGAAGTAGGAAAAGAGGAAACATCCTCAAACCTCTTAATGACGAGCAGTTTTCTGAGTTCATGTTGACGGGATAGTAATCGGCATTCAGCTTGACCGTCAGTGTCTGAGTTAGCCGCAAAGCGTTCCCGAGCCAGACATTCTCTTTTCTTTCAATAGTCTTATGAACCGCCAAATTGCAGTTTTTCTCTTTCAATGTAAGTGAAAGGCGTGGCTGTTTCACAAATGGAAAATCTGCCAAGGATTGCCATCCACACCACCGGCACCTGAATTGGTGATGTCCTGAGCGGTGACTCCGCGGTCGTAGAGAATACGCATTCTCGGGTGGCTACTCGAGATAGATGGGTCCAAGACAGACACATGCCGTTATTCTGGCTCGCTGGAAGCCGTTTGTATCATTACACACTCTCTTGCACTGAGTTCCAATTCACTAGCTTAGCAAAACTCGTTATCATCAATCAAACATTATCTATTACGAAAAGTGATGTGCATTTACGAGCTTAGAGATCGATATTGCATATAGTAGGGAGCTGTCTGTGTGTGGACAGTCTATCTATCATTGGACACATACATGCAGGCAAAGTTTCAGAGGTGTTTTGCTTCTTGGTCAAAGATGGTGCTCCTTTCTTGTCCCATAGAAACCTGGTCATAGTGTGCTTCAAAGCTGGCCTACTCTTATGTCGTGTCTATATAGGGTTTATCTCCTTGATTGGGTAAGTGACTGAGCCGTGGATTGGAGCAGATGGTCAAGAGGTTGGGTTGCATGTGGTCATGAGGGGCTCCGCAGAACTCACTGCTGGACCATGACTACGACACCTCTTAACCTCTGTACCTACCTACCTAGGCGAGGCGAGCGCCAAGAAAACTAGTACCGCAACCACTCTATTTCTTTCCAATAACACCGTTTTAAAGCCTAGAGAAATATACAAAATTCATAGATAGCTACAAATAAAGTAAAGTATCTTTATTTCGTATTTTTAGAACTAATATATCCAAATTTGAAGGTGGGCGGCGTGTTAGCTTGGATGTTCTTTGGTGTGGTTCTGGTTTTGCGGTATCAGTTTTTTTGTCACCCGCCTCGCTAGGTACCTTACCGTACAATGGATGTCACAAGGGTGGGATGCAGGTGCGCCCATTTTTCAGCCACAGCCCTTCGGGCGTGGCCCGCGCCACGCCAAATACCTAGTAAAGGGTAGAACTTGTAGCCATGTGGAAACCCCCATGCTTTAAGACCTTGGCACCTTAGGTAATCGACAGGGGCCAGAGAGGTGCATGTGGGTGGCAGGGCTGTTCGAGAGTCGCAATACAGGTGAATTTATCGATAATTTGCTGAACCCCAGCGCGCCGGTCTGAATTTTTGCTTGCTATTGCCATCGTCCTCGTCTCCGAGCCCGCCATCACTCGTTTTCTCTGCGAATCCATTGTGTGTCGAAGTTTGCGATCGGTGAATCACTGCCTTATCGATCAATCCCATTTTTTGATACTTCTTTAATACGTACTTGCATCGACCTCCGGACCGCTTTTCTTCATCCACAATGTCTCCTCCCATGGTAGCTGGCAAGGAGCGCGAGTCCAACTTGGCTCGACTGTTGGGATCTGGTATGGATTTGCGATTCCACGGGCTTGGGAATGTTCGTTAATAGTAACTCAGGCTCTGCCGGTATTGCCGAACTCGCCGTCTTCCATCCTGTATGCTTCGCCGATGCTGCGCCGATAATAGAGCTATCGCTGACCCTGATCCAAGGTCGACACAATTGCCAAGCGCCTCATGAGCAACCAGACCAAAGTACGAACGCTGAGCCGAGAACACAAGTGGACTGGATGCTAAAATATTGAAAGATTGCCAACTCAGCTGAATTAAATGCTGTCATATTCAAAGACAAGGCTACAGCTCCCATTGGAAGAAAATTCGTCTCTCTATTTCCCGGTCTCGGATACGCTGCCGGTTACAAAGTATGCAATATCATGAATTATACTTCCCTTACGGGCTCGATTTCTGACATGCTTTGCCGCAGGTTTTGCAAAGAATTTACAAGTACGGTGGTCAACCCGTAGCACGAGACTACCTCGCTACCCACTATGGCAAGGATTTCGAGAGCGCCTTTGGCAAGAAGACGGGCAAAGCCATCATGCACTCCACTGCTGGAAGGTGAATACAACAAGCAGCGATCAATAGCCAACTTGGTACTGACGGTTCCTCAGTTTGATCGGTATAGGCGAGATTGTCCTCCTGCCCCTCGATGTCCTCAAGATCAAGCGTCAGACAAACCCCGAGGCATTCCGAGGCCGTGGTGTCCTCAAGATCGTCGCCGACGAAGGCTTCGGTCTATACAGAGGATGGGGCTGGACAGCCGCCCGAAACGCTCCAGGCTCTTTCGCTGTATGTTGACCCCTGCGGTCAATGTTTTACAAGGAACTAACAAATTCCCAGCTTTTCGGCGGTTCCGCCTTCACCAAGGAATACCTCTTCGGACTTAACGACTACAACAAGGCCAGTTGGTTCCAGAACTTCATCGCTTCGATTGCTGGTGCTTCCGCGTCGCTCGTCGTGTCCGCTCCTCTCGATGTCATCAAGACTCGTATCCAGAACAGAAACTTTGAGAACCCAGAGAGCGGATTCCGGATCTTGTCCAACATGGCCAAGCACGAAGGAATGTCCAGTTTCTTCAAGGGATTGGTGCCCAAGGTACGATCGCTGGGTCTCAAACAGCTACAAGAAACATCAGGCTAACAAGTGGATGCGCAGCTCCTCATGACCGGACCCAAGCTCGTCTTCTCCTTCTGGCTCGCACAGACCCTCATTCCTGCCTTCGACGGCATGCTGAAATAAGAGAATGAGGTCAAGCGTCATGGAAAGATGTCCACACGTAGAATGTACAAATAGATAACGGCGCACCTGGTCTAGAGGCGATGTATGTATATATATTTGGATTAACAAGAAAGCCGGCGTTTTACAGGGGTATGCAAGACACTGTCGAGCGCTAGGCAGGGCTAGAATCGCGACTGGATGTTGTATATAGAATATACAAACCAGACCAGAATCTTAGACGATAGGAAGTACTCGACTCCATAATCCAATTAAAAGATCGTAAACAGTACAGACATGCACTTGCTTTATTCTGTGTGTTTCATGACTTACACAATGCTTACCGCAAATGATTTTCTAAGAGAAAGGCAATCAATTTCATGCACAAGCAAGCATCATAGACTTTGCTGCTTAGTGTGCACTTCACCGCATGTTTAGGTAGTTACAGTGCTTTTGACCAGAAATACCCCAACCCCGAGGGCCATAAATCTATTGTGCTTGGCATGACTTTTAAGAACACTAGAAGAAGAAACGGCATACTCCTTTCCACAATTGAAGCACTAGCACCATGCTAGGCGTCTATCATAAATGCAGCAGGTAGGCTTACATCTAACCTAGCCTGTAAATAAACCGTACACGTACTCCAAGAACTGTCTAAGACGTTTTCAAACCTATTAGGCAGCTTTGAAATTTGAACCGGGCAATTATGTGTGAAACATGAGAATCTAAGCATGCAACTCATACCTTTTGTACCTTAAGCAGAAACATTAGGTACCTAACCGGGCCGTTGTGTCTCCTCTTTCTAGGCTCAAAAGATATTAGCAGCTACGAGATTGAAGTGGGAAGGGAAGCATGCGCAGCATCGTTAGCACACCTTTATGAGCTTTAAAATAGTATAGGTAGTCATGAGCAATTCACTCACGGCAAAATTGTGGCAACCTGTTGCATCCAAGTGTCAACGCATGGCTAGATCAAGCGACAGGCTGGAAATGGAGTATCTGTGAAGTTAAGAAAAAGCGATTGGGTTGGGAAGTTCTTCACGTGAAGCAAGATGGTGTAGAGTAGGTGATGTGGATAGTTGCTTGCTTGCTTGCACGTGGTATGTATGCTGGAGCGAGACCCATTTGTGAATTAGTCCAACTTGTAATTCACCCAATGTATCCTCTACCTAAGATATAACCAACTCGCTTCCTTAGTTAGTACTACTATCTTAGGCTTTGAGATCTTTGATCTAAGGATAAGGCAGAAAACCACTGCTCGGGTTGGACTTAGAACAGAACAGTTTAAAAAGGCACAAATATCTGCACGGCTACTGATAACTGTCACTACCTGTGCAGTTGAAGAGGGACCCAAGCTCTCTAGCAGCACGGAGACCATCATACAACGCGGGGAGACAATTCATGCACGAAATAAGTGACATATCGCATCTGCACAGCACCAACTGTTGATGTAAGTGAGATATGTAGGTACAAATGGACAATTGCAGCTTCAACCACTTAAGATGCAATCCAGAGGATCAGTCAGAGTGTTAATTGGGAATTCAGAGCCAAGACTATCCCAACGGCTAGACATGGGCGAGTAGGACGATGCGGGCAGTGTTACGGTTATCTCTGCGGCAAGAGATCTGTGAATTGTCCAATAATAGACTGACAACGGATTGACAGCATGAAGGTACGGGTGGGCCCGTGCTGTGGTTGCCGGGGCAGCGGGCGGGTGACGTTGCAGCAGGTTGCGCCGAACCAGGATTGGGCAGCGGCGGCGGGTTTTGTTTTGGCGGCGACATTGACATTGTCTGGCGCCCATCCCATCGACTCCAACGTGGCCGGTCCAGCACGTATACCCCCAGCACCCTGCTATTATATACCCTTGAGCTGTATCATCACAAACATTCCCGCCTTGACTTGCAATTGTTCTTCAATTCCGTCCTGGGAAGGCTTGACCGTCCTGCTGTTGCCCTCGTTGAAGCGTGCCTTTGCAAGTTGCTTTGTTTTCCTCGTCGTCGTTTTCCCAAGACATTCGCGTGCCAAACAACCTACCCGCCGTACCTACTCGCCTGACCTACACACATAACATCAGCATGATGCCGTCGTTCGAGCGTGAACCGCCGTCCGACCGGCATCTAAGACATCAACATTCCGCTTCCTCTTCTAATGCTCTAGTCCCCATGTAAGTCAACCACACCCACCAGACCGCCGTCCTCCAGCCTTCTTACCCGGCGTCACAGGTGGGACAGCTCTGATCCCGTGCGTGCTCCTCCGCCGCTCCCCCTCAACCCACAATCCCCCAGCGTTGGCACTTCGCGGGCGGGCACGTCGCTGGCGATACAGTCGGCACACGCGGCGCTGAACGAAAAGGCTCGCGAGGCTGCTCTCGGGCCTACCCTCCACAAGCGGAACACCACCACCGACTTCTCAACAGAGCGGGCTCTTGTGCAACGGCCCAGCCCACACAAGCGCATGCAGTCGCTCCAGCCTGGCACTGTACGCGACCTTAGTCTCATGATTGAAGGTTCCCACGATTCTGCACATTCCACACCCAGGGGATCCCCCGTAAAGGAAAAGTACGGCCCTCGTCCAGTCACACCTGGACGACGGGAGAACGAAAAAGAGTCAAGGTCGCCTGAGAAAGATTATCTCGCAAGTGGTACACCAACCCCAATGTCATCGAGTCTCACCCCCGTCATGCGACCCGCAGCAAGGAGGCCACCGTCGAGCATCCTCGGCGAAAATACGCCTCCTCAGTCTGCTACCATGTTGGCTTTACGAGACATGTCGTCACCACCAGCAAGAGAGGGCGAGTCACCACTCGCCAATGTCACCAATCACGCCACGGCAGCTTCCACACCAATGGCAGTAAACGATCAACTCGCGAATCAGCTCATGAACCTTACCAACATTGCCACATCACTCCAAAAAGAAATGGCGCAGTTGAGTAGAAGAAGTCGCGACAACGCGACAGACCTGATGAGCCTGAAGGAAGCTACCCACGCGAGAGATGAAGACATTCGCAAGAGCCTACGCGAACTTGCCACAAATGTCGACACCCCACGCCACCACCGTGACACCTACAACGGAGGACTTTACCTCGACAATAAGGCCTTCAACGAACCCAAGACTCGCCAATTTGCCTTACCTCGCATACCGTCTCCCAACAGTTTTGTCGATTCAATCACTGCATCGGAGCTTAGCATGCCATCGCTGGTCGGTGAAGAGACTCCTGCTACCATGGCACTGCTGGAGAAGATCATCCGAGAGATGGGGACCCGAGATGGCCAGGACGCATTGGTTGACCGCCTCTCAGAGCTGGCAGAAAGACTGGCAGGTATGGCTTCTGCTGCCAAGGTGGAGGAGCTGTCGAATCACGTTAAGAAAATCAACCACACCCGAACTATCGTCCCTGCCTCCAAAAGCCAGCAGAGAAGTCTAAGCTTCGACAGTGTCGACGACGTGTCAGTTGGTGAACTCGACTGGAATCAACAAAATGGTGCTGTGGCTCAACGGGGAAGAGTCGAGCATCTGATCCAAGAGCACAACGGTCGTCATGCCTCGGTCCCGGCTCGTCCCAAGGATGTTCTCAGCGATGACATCATCAACATGATTCGCTCTGTAAAGGACTGCGTCGCCCAAGGTGGCGGACTGACAGCCGAGGTCAAAGCCCTTGTGCGAGAACTGCGAGGTGAAGTGCTCGGTATGGGACGGGAACTTGGACGAAAGCTGGAGGAATCCGGAGGCAAGAGCTCTCACAACAAGAGCGACTCGGGACACAGAGCAGAGCTTGCACAGATCGTCGAAGAAAGCCTCGAACAGATGAAGGTCTACATGCAACAGCGACTTAGAGAGCACCGACGCGAGTCGACTGAATCGACAAAGTCATTGATCGATTACCAAGAGATATACAATCTTGTGAGGACTGCCATCACCGAATCCGAAGAGGGCAAGCCACAGGAGCCCAAGCTATGCCGTGACGATGTGATGGACGCCGTCAAAGTTGCATGGGAGGAGTATAAGCCCGAGATCGAGATTCAACAGCTTGGTTTGGAGCGCGACGAGGTTCTTGCTTGTATCAAAGAAGGTCTTGATGAATATGCTCCGCGCCAAGAGATCCCCCAAGGCGCGACACGAGACGAAGTCTTCCAAGCTGTCGTGGAAGGAATGAAACACTATGTCCCTCCGAAAATCGATACGCCAGCTACTCTCTCACGTGATGAGGTTCTCGAAGCTGTCAGAGAGTGCCTCGAGGAGTTTGAGTTCCCCATTGCCCCCTCGGCAATGGGCAATGATCTATCACGGGAGGACATGCTTCACGCCGTCAAGGAAGGCCTTGATTCCTTCGAGTTCAATCCAAGCGCCGCTCTGATCCCTCATGATGCTGCTAAGGAAACCGAGATCATGGACAGGCTACACGATATCATGCACTTCATGCGTGATGAATTCAAAGCAGTGTCCGAGGAAGCTAAGCAAAATGTTGCTGCCAATGGACGAGATACGGAGCAAGTATTGGATGCAACCAAAGACGGCTTCGAGAATCTGCGTGCTCATATGGAGGAGTACGTTGACAGAGTTTCCGGCAACACCGGTACAGGTGAACAGGAGGAGTTGATGGCAAATCTGGTCAACAGCTTTGACAACTTCCGTGACGACTTGACTGAGATGATTGGTAAGACATCAGATAACTCAAGGGATCTCGTGACACAGGAGATCGAGTCTCTCCGAGAAGCGGTCAACTCTTCGCTTGTTCCTCACGTTGCCCCCCCAATCGACTACAGGGAGGCGCTGGAGACTATTCGAGAAGGTCTCGACCGAGTAAGAAGCGACCTCCTGCGTCCTCATGCGGGCACTACAGACATTCTGGATGCTTTGTCAGAAGGGTTTGGCGACTTGCGTGCCTGCATTGAGCGTGTTAACGATAAGCCAGCAGATCTCACTGCCAACGACGAAATTCTCGAGGCCCTTAAGTCTGGCCTTGACGGTGTTCGCGTTGATATTGACTCCCTCCGCGAAAATCAGGAGAACCACCCAGTTGACAATGACCGTGCTCTTGCAGCAGTTGGCTCTGCTCCCTCTATGGAACTCATCCCCCCGAATTTGGTCAGACAAGATGACATCGAGAACTTGGTTAGACAAGATGATATCGAGAACCTGGTCAGACAAGCTGATATCGAGAACCTGGTCAAGCATGATGATATTGAGAGCTTGGCCAAGCATGACGATATCCAAAATCTCGAAGTCATGTTGGCGAATCTTAGTCTCAAGCTGGAGGCCATGGAATCTCAAACTGCTCCATCTGCTACACCTACTGCACCTGAAGGAGGATTATCCAAAGAAGATCTTAGCGAGTTGGAGGAAATGCTCCGACAAGCTGCTTCCAAGGCTGACCTGACTGAGATCGGAGAGATGCTTCAGAACGGTCCTTCTAAGGAAGATCTGAACCAAATGGCAGATGCACTTGCAAGCGGAGCTTCAAAGGAGGATATCAATCAGATGATTGAGATTCTCCAAAACGGTCCTTCAAAAGAAGATCTGAATCAAATGGCTGATGCACTTGCAAGCGGCGCGTCAAAGGAGGATGTTCACCAGATGATTGAGATGATCCAAAATGGAGCGTCAAAGGAAGATCTTCAACCCATGCTCGAGTTGGTCCAGAATGCTGCATCCAAGGATGATCTTGAGCAATTGAAGGCCCTCGTCGTCACCATGCAAGAATCAATGCAGCAGGTAGTTGTTAAAGAAGAGACGGAGGAAGAGACGCCTGTCAACCTCGAGGATGCTGCTACTAAGGAAGATATCTTGGCTATTGAAACCATCTTCCGCAACACCAAAGCTCGTCTGGATGAACTCATTGATGGCGAGCAAGCAGTTCGTAAAGACCAGATCGATGGTGTTGAGGCTGCGGTCCTGGAGACCAAGGAATCTGTGACTTCTATCGTTACCGGACTCGAGAACGTCACTCGCAAGGAGGACCTTGTTGCTATCGAGTCACTGGTGACACAAGTCACTGTCGCTCTAGATGAGATGAAGGAACGTGCTGAGAAGTCTCTCGAAGACCCCGAGAAGGTCACGAAGACTGATGTTGACGCGATTGAGGCCGCTGTTCACAACACCAAGTCTTTGGTCGAGGAAATCTCCGCTGCTAGCCTTGGTATCGCCGAGCTCCCCTCGAAGGATGATCTTATTCAACTTGAGGGCATCATGAGAGAGATCAAAGAGTATAACACCGCGCAGGCCGAAGCCAATGCTACCGCATTGACACAGCGGCAAACCGAAGTCCTAACTGTCAACGAGAGAGTCGAGGAGGTGAAATCTTTCCTCCATGAGTTCCAGCAGATGGCCAAGGAGAGACTTGAGTCTGGCGGTAACGGCATAGAGGCCTTGAGCCAGGTATTGGAAGATCTGAGCCAGACTATCAACCTGAATGCCACCGTTGGAAGCGACCTCAACGAGATGCTCGAGTCCATGAAGTCTGAGTTTGAAGAGACGAGAAATAGTGTCGTCGGCGCCAAGCTCGACACTGATGACAAGTTCAAAGAGACTACCGATACCCTCAGCGAGAAGTTTGAGTCGAAGATCGGCGAGCTAGTTACGAAATACGAAGAATTCCAACTGGTTATGGAAGACCGAACAAAGGCCGGAGAGGCCAGAGATGCTGACATGGAAGCTGCCGTCGTTAGCAACAAAGCAGTGACTGAAGAGCTCAAATCTCTCATCGATACTCTTGGTTCAACTGTCACCGACTCTTTGGAGAAGATGGAAGAAGCTTCTAAGACCGTCTTCGAGAAGGTCGAGATGTTATACAGCAAGGCTGAAGACAATCACTCCGATGGTTTGAACGAACACAACCTGACGCGCGATCAAGTCAAGCAAGCCATTACTGTTGTTGAAGGTCTTCAAGGTCAAGTAACTGAGTATCAGCCCCAGATTCTTGACGCTGTCAAGGATGTTCTACTTCTTGTTGGCCAACATTACGAGCATTCCAAGACGTCGGTCACTGATATCCAGCAATTCATCGAGGATGCAAAGTCGCCCGTTAACGACGAGCCGCTTATGCTTCCCCCTCCTCCAGAGAAGTACGATGATACTGAAGTCCGCGCACAACTGGATAATATGGATCGCGAGGTTCACTCCAAACTCGATAAACTTGTTGATCACACGCACGCAGCTGGCAAGGCATACGCCCAGCTTGATACGCTCGATAAAGTCCACCAGCAAGTTGTCCAGACTGCAGCGGATATTAGTGAATTCCTCTCCTCCCAAAAACAGAGAATTGAGAACGAGTACGAAGACCGTGAGAAGACGCTTCAGGAAACAACAATTGCTCTCGAGCGCCAAAGAGCCGAGCAAGAAAACGTCTCGGCCAACCTAATCACTCTGAGAGACGAGGAAGCACAGCTCCGCGAGTCTATCCAGGCTTTGAGGACCGAACAAGAGTTCCTCACTCGCCAGAAGACTAGACTAACAGCAGATGTCTCATCGCTGGAGACTGCGCTCCACATCCGCAAGGAAGAACTGCACGCTATGGATGTCCGGGCCGAAGGCCTAGAGCGCAGAATTCTCGAGGGTGTACTGGACCACTCCCGGGCTCTCTTGATGACCAAATCCAGCAACAAAGGTCGTGAAGCAATGAGCAGGAAGCGCGTCGCTCGATCCTCTCTCGGCGGTCCTCAGTCCCCCGAGCTTACAACCAAACAACCAGCCGTCGCCAAATCGCGCGCTCTCGCCAACGTGGTCAGTGGTAATGGGTCGCGAGCGAGTCTCATCCCACCGAACCCTGCCGGGGCCAGCCGACGCATTTTGAGCCTGAGCCAGATCACGAACAATGTGCCCACGGGCGGACTCAAGAGGAGTCAGAGCGTGAGGGCTCCTGCTGCAACAGCTTTGAGGAAGGGCTCTTGGGCGCCTGGTCGGGCAGGCAGCAAAGCGTATGGCGATCTGGATAAGGAGAATGTCGAGGCCGTTAGGGAGGCCGACGAGGAGTATCTTGGGGAAGATGCTGAGACGCCTAGACAGATCGAGGATGCACCGACGCCTGTTGCTGAGGAAGAAGATATCGTCACTGATGTTGATCCTCACCATTCCGATCCTGAGCCCGCGCCTGAACATGGTGAGGAGCAGTTTGAGGAGCATGAAGAAGAAGAGCTGGATGGCGACTCCGAGACTGGAACGCTGAGACGGTCTAGTGGTGGTTCTATGGGGACCACTGTCATTACGTCTGCGGAGACGGAGTCTGAGGCTTACTCGCAGTACAGTGGTGAGGGTGAGGAGTACGATGGTCAGAGCCAGTATGATGGTAGTGAGTGGACGGAGAGTGCGGTCTCTGGACAAAGTGGCGCGAGCTATGAGGGCGATAGTTTCGTCTCTGAGAGTATTGCGGATACGGACTCTATTGCTGGGGAGGGGGAGGTTGTTGTTTATACTGCTTGAGTAAGGACTTGACGTGGAAGGACGAAGTGATGGGGAGAATTGAGAGAGGTGTGATGCTTGGAGAGTTGTTGGAGTTTATTGTATTGTTTGAGTTTGGAGTTGGGTTATGACTGGATGAACTTGTTTCTTGTTTCTTACCGTTGGAGTCGGAAACTTGGACTGGAATTGAGATTGTGTTCGATTAATAGGTATTGCTCGATAGGCATGCTATGCTACAAAATAGGAGTTTGATCACTGTTAGGTACATTATTCGCTGTCCTTTATGTGTGAATTGCAAAGCTTCGTGGAGTTGTAGTGGTGACTTGTTTTGGTTTCATATGGTATATCTTGTCTGCATGTCAACTTGTGATGTTGACGCTCTCTTGGTATAAGTGAGGAAAATTCGCTCTCTGACCTTTGATTGTACAATTGATCTTACACCCCCTATACACATTCTGAACCCCTTTTGCTCTTGGAGTATATTCAAACAAGGAAACCATTCGCCGAATAAGCAGACAAGTGCACAATGGCCCTCTCATGTCCCCCGCTCATGACTTATGCCTCATCTCAATCCTTTCCAATCCATCCATCCACGGCCTCAAACACTCGGGCACATCGACATACCCGCCCTCCTCAACCCACCCATTCTCCAGCACCGCCGCTAGAACCCTCGGAATGGCAATAGCAGTCCCATTCACAGTCCAGGGGAAATCCATGCCCTTCCCACCGTCCCCTCTCAGCCTAGTACCCAGTCTCCTGCTCTGGTAATCCGTACATATACTCGCACTGGTAACTTCACCCCATCCGTCATTCAGACCTTGTGCTGCGCGGGATGGGAAGAAAGCCTCGATGTCTATTTTTCTGTACGCACTGGCCCCTAAATCCGTACTCGGCATCTCGAGGACACGACAGTGTAAGCCAAGAGATGAGAGGATCTCCGTCTGGATATCGACCATTTCGTCAAATACGTCCTCGGTAGCATCATGATCTGGTGCTGTCCAGGCGAACATCTCGACTTTGGTAAATTCGTGGACGCGGTACAGGCCCTTCGTTTCTGCACCTCTGGCACCGGCTTCCGCGCGATAGCACCGGGAGACGCCTACGCGCTTTGCAGGGAGTTCGGAGGATTCCATTATCGTGTCGCTTTTCATTCCCGCTAGGGGGATTTCCGCGGTTCCTGCTAGGGACAGTTCGGGCTTTCCGCGGGACTTGTCGTCGGGGGATTGGGCGAGGGCGTAGATTTGCGTTTCGCCGTTTGTGTCCCGCGGTTGGAAGCCGCAGGCTGCGGCTATGTGGCTGTATACTAAGGATGGGGGTGCGACTTGTCGCCAGCCGGGCATTCGGGTCACGGCCGTGAGGACGTATTGGATTAGTGCTTGTTCGAGTTGGGCGCCTTCGTCTAGGAGGTAGTACCATCCCCATCCCGACGTCTTGGCCGCACCCGCGAAATCGAGGATCCCGAGTTCGGATCCGATGTGTACGTGTGACCGCCAGATGCGGTCGGAGCTGGAGGATGTGAGGGCTGGGTGCGGCTCGTTGATGTAGCTTAGTACTTCGGGTTCGGTGCCAATGGGGGTGGAGGGTGATGTGGTGTTGGGTATTGCGAGGGCGAGCTCTGTCATGGTGGTCTGGATAGTGGATTCGGCTTCTTCGATACCGGAGAGGGAGGCTTTAAGTTGGCGGGCTTCGGCGAGGAGTTGTTCTTTGGTCATTGTCCTGACGTCGTCCGTTTCCTCTGTGGCCCGTGCTTCATCTTCATGTTGGATCGAAGCTGGATTTGCGATCTCGCGTCGGATCTCGTTGCTTCGCTCGCGCAATTTGCGAGCCTGTGCTTGGTGTCCTTGCCATTCTTCGAATAACGTCTTAATGCGCCCTGGATACGCAGACTGAGCTTTGTAGTTCCTCTCTAGACAATTTTGAGCGTAGAGTTCTGGGTTGGTCCGGATGCTCTTGATATCCACTATCGGCCGTGGCGCTATCGTCGGCCGTTGCTGACGTTGAATCGACACTTCATCGGCTAGCGGGTTAGAGTTGGAGGTTGAGTTGGAGTAGAGACGCGATGCCGGGTGGTGGATTACACGAGTTGATCTGGGTCGTACGACTCGGCATTGTGCACATATGAATGATGTCCGAAGGGACCTCATGGCTGCGAGTGAGTATTTACTATCATCTGTCGTAACGATACATGGAGTTCAAGGACAGGTAAAGATGCTTGATCATTGGCGTTGACGAAATGGAAATTCTGGCACGTCGGAGCTTCGATACCAGACTCCCCGCAAATTGCAGGGGTAGCTCTCCAGCAGACCGGATCACCACCTTCCAATCGCGATACATATCGACTTTAGCCTCATGGCGCACACATCACGTCATGTCACGGTTCGTTGGTCAGAAGTTCATAACGTGACCCTTCGCTTTCCATTCAATGGACAATGAGCTGGCAAGTTTGTTAGGTTCAACTACAGGCCAGAAACATCAATGGCATCTTCTCATGTCAAACAGCATCTCATTCCAGACAACCAAGACGAACATAATCCGTAGTCTAGTATTCGTCAACGCATTGCGCGTAGGGGGGTATCTTTGGGATTAACAACAACCTGGAACCGACACGAACAACATGCCATCTCTGTGGCATCCTCATAATGTCAAACAAGTGCTCCCCAAATACCCAACGTCCAATTATTAGGTGACGTCGTCTGGCCTCGCATTAACCCATTAGGTCCCATGCTCTGCCTCTGCGAAGTCTTGATATCCACTTCATTGGGATGAGAGGCACCGTTGATGCCCCTCGAAACCCAAGGCTCGCGGTCGATAGTCGCCAGCGCAGGAATCTTAAGCTGCGTGGCTAAGCTGGCACCGCACCATGGCCCCAAGGATTCGACCGCCCGTAGATCTCCTTGTACGGGAGCTTTGTAGTTTCGTTCTTTACGAATCAATTTCTCAACTTGGTCAACTTCTTGGGGCACGTCAGCGGCATTTGCTGTTGGGGTTCCTGGTGTCTCTCCGTTTGCATCAGCCGCATTCGGCTGTATTACTACAGGTGGTGTAGTTTTAGTCCCTGTTGGCATTGTGCCGTTCGATTGAGGTCTTGGTTTTGATTTGAGTTGTTCGTAGACCTTTCCTCTCACGGCATCCCAGCCCTGTTCTTCGGCCAACACAGACACTTCGTCAAATATGCGGCTCCGAAGGCCAATAATTTTAGAGCAGCCTCCCGTGAAGATGATACGTGACATGCACACGGCACGCACATCCATGGGAAGCTGGAGAAGAGCCCGGTGGACCAGGAGATGGACGGGGAGTTCATGATCATCAAAGCATGATGGTGAGACCCGCGTATCGAAGAAAGTCGTTTCGCATGGCTCGGCCAACTGCGAAAATGGTACCTCGATAGATCTAGGAGGTTTACACGACTTTAGCGTGAGTGGAATAGCCGTTTGATCCTCGGTTGGAGGTATCTCTTCGATCTCTTCGTCTTCGTGCACAGTCGTCAAACCCTCCACAGCGGCACCTCGACGTGGCTTCTTAGCTGCTTTCTTGCACCACAACAAACGCGTAGCGACCTCCTCGCACTCTTCAAAGCTGACGGCATCGTCCGCTAGTCGATCTTGGGTTCGCTCATGGCGATCGGCCCACTCGCGACCTTGTATTTTCTGCGACAGAAACTCAAAAGTCTCTTCCACCAAGTATTTGCCGGCTCTGATGGTTCGCCAGGTTTGCACTTCGCGATATTCGTACACAGCAGTAATAGTCGTTTCATGCCAACCCAGATCAATGACGAGGGAGGACCGAAGGCCGGCTGCCAGAGCCGTCATGACCGGTGAGGAGAGGAGAGAAACCGTTGGTGCCTGGAGACGATGCATGAGAGTATCGAGCGTGGACGATAGCAGAGGCAGGGGCATTGTCGGCGGTAGGATTAGAGTGATCTTTCTCGGTCTCGAGTCGATGAGTAAATATCTACAACCATGGATACCTAAGTTAGACCTGAGACTATACAGTTGACTGGAAAAAAAATTGGTAAATCACACACCTGAAGAATGCATCTCTGAGTTCCCGCTCAAGCTTATCTTCGACGAGACCAACATCTTGGCCTCGTACATCTAGCTGCCAGAGCTCGTAGTCTGCGCCCCATGGCTTCCCCGATGCTCTGCCACGCCAATTGGCAGCATAACTCGAATCCCATGCTCTAAAATCGCCGGATCGTCGGTGCTGATTAGGACTGAAGGCGACAACGCTCTTAGGGGCGTTGTCCCCAGCCCAACCAAGACGCAGTTTTCGCGAGCCCAGTTCGATAACGATAGTGTCGTCATCGGCTCGAACGCCCGAGGGAGAGCCAAAGGCAGAAGCGGAAAGAGGCCGTGCAGGCGTCTGTGGCACGGCAGACGAAGGCTGGGTTCCTCCTCGAATGTTCGTCACGGCGCGATGTGGGAGTGTCGTAGGGCCAGCGCTGGACGCCATCGTGTCGCACAGTGTTTGTGTTCAGACAGAGCTCTTCACATGTTGAAAACGAGCTGCGACAGAAGAGAAGGTAGTTGCAATCAGACAAGCATGTTAACTAAAATGTCAACCTTCAAATACGTCAATACAGCTCCAAGGTCAAGATAATGTCTGGCAAACAGTTGGTCTCGTCGTGACGCCCAATGAAAAGAAGGCCCCAGACACAGCTGCAATGACGGGGCTGCTGCATGCCTCATAGCCTGATAGCGCCCCGCGATTGGCGCTGAACCCCTGTAGGTTGAGGCGTTGCCACCGGATACCGAATCTCAAAAGTCAACATTGAACTATAAATCCAACGTAATCATCGTTCACGGCATCGAAGAAAAGTCGGGAAGAGGAGCCATATGCCAAATTTCAGACAGTTACTTTCATTATGCACTTATAGCATATCTTGAATGCTAAACACACATTTTTTTCAGTGACAGGCTCCAGGTAGCCAGGGTTTTGTGTAGCTGCAGCAGTCGAGCCTCAAGATGGGTATCAAAGGGTAAGCTGTGAAGTCCAGCATTCACATAGGACACAATCTACTCACATTCTATAGCATATACAAGGAAATTGGAGCCGGAAAGCGCATCTCTCTTACAAAGCTAGCTGTCGATAAACTCGAGGAATCCGGAAGGCCTTTACGTATTGCCATCGACATCTCCATATGGCAATTCCAAGTACAAGCGGCCAGGGGTGGTTCAAACCCGGCTATCCGGACTCTGTTCTACCGCTTGCTTCGCCTCCTCAGCTTGTCTATACAACCCATCTTTGTATTTGATGGACCCAACAAGCCTGCTTTCAAGCGGAATAAACGCTCAGGTAGAGGCGATGGCGTCGCATCAGCTATGGCCAAACGGCTCATCAGGCTCTTCGGGTTTATAGCTCATGATGCACCGGGTGAAGCTGAAGCCGAGTGTGCCCTTCTTCAGCAAAACGGCATTGTGGATGCTGTGCTCAGTGAAGACGTTGATACCATCATGTTCGGATGCACGAGAACGTTGCGAAACTGGTCATCGGAAGGCACAAAGGGGGGCAAAACACCAACCCATGTCTCCATGTACGACAGTGCAGAGCTAAGTCAAGGCGCATCCGGCTTGGATCGCGAAGGCATGGTCCTTGTCGCCCTGATGAGCGGTGGAGACTATCTACCTGAAGGTGTGCCCGGAGCTGGCGTCAAGCTCGCATGCGAAGCAGCCAAAGCTGGCTTTGGCAAGTCACTTTGCCAACTGAAGCGATCCGATACCTCGGAGCTCGCGAGTTGGAAGGAGTGGTTAATATACGAACTACGCCATAACGAAAGTGGATTCTTCAGGACGAGACACAAGGCCTTGAACATACCAGACAATTTCCCGAATATGGATATTCTGAGATACTACACCCATCCTGTTGTCTCATCTGCATCCACAATGGACAGACTAAAGCAGCAGGAATGGGATAGGCCGATAGACGTTCAAGGGCTGCGAGAATTCGTTCGCGAGACATTTGACTGGAGTTACAGAATAGGAGCGATCAAATATATCAAAGTTCTCGCACCATGTCTACTGGTACGGAAGATGATGCAACGGAGTGTCGCAAGCGACCATTCATCTGCGATTCTAGATATGACGGAAAAGGGGGAATTCGACCTCGTTAAATCGATCACAAGCCGAAGAGCCCATTTCAGTACCGATGCTACCTCAGAGCTTCGCATGTCGTTCATTCCAACAAACATAGTCGGGTACAACTTCCAGGAAGAGCCTGACGAGGTTATTGAATTTGGCCGGGATGGTTTAGCACTCAACAGTGACGACGAGATAGAAGAACTAGCAGATGAACTTGGGGAAGTAGACTCCACTACGAAGACTACATCGCGGAAGCCTTTCAGTCCCACGGAGCCGGACCTAGCTTGGGTGCCAGAAACAATAGCTAAGTTGGGCGTACCAATGATGGTAGAGAGCTGGGAAGCCACACAGCGGGCAAAGGCTGCGGCAAAGTCAGCGCCTCGTCCCCGAGCTAAGGCCACAAAGGCGAAGGCTAAAACTGGTGGCATGGCTGCTGGGGCTCTAAACCAGTTCGTCAAGGTCACAAAGAACAACATGACAGACCCAAACCGACTTGGAAAGGGCAACTCACCTCTGCCATCGCAAGGAATGCTACCACCCGCCCGATCCCGGGCACCGCTGGAACTCTTACCAAACTCATCACAAAGTCTCCCGTCCCTACTTCCCTCCAGTCAGATCTCTCAAAAACCCCAGTCTACAAGATCCAGTAAGCAACCTGCCTCTAAACCCCGGTCAACCAGGTCTTCCAAGAAGCTTCCAGCGGAGCCTAAGGGGGACGCCAACACCAACCCCTGGACCATCGCCGGCTCACAAGCGGAAACCAGGGCTCCTACTAAGGCTACCGAGCCGATTCTTATATCCTCTAGTCCGCCTCCGTCGCCTGCCAAGGATAATTCTATAAGCCGAGCCCAGGAATTAGAAATTTCGGACGATGGCGACTCTTCCTCCTTGCCACCTTTGAGCGCAGGAAGAAGAAGCTCTATGACGCCCTCGAGACCAACGACGAGCGGATCGAACAGCTCACTTATTCCGGCTGTGAGACAACTATCTCCTATTCCGCCATCAAACGAGAAACCACAGCGCAAGCTGGCTAGGACGGGATCCCTACCCGCCGTTCCCATATCCCCTGTCCCGGCTGAAAAAGGTCGGACGAGGGGCTTTACAAGAGCAAAGACAGTTGCGGTAGAGACGGCGCTCCTAAACTCTGACGATGAAGATGATTTCGAGTTGCCGCCCCTATCTAGTCTCGTAGGGCAAATCCCGAAATCTGCACCGAGCCAGCCTATAAACCCAGTCAATTCCACCACCGATACGCAACCATCAACCAACCTACCCCCGAATCTCCCCGCAAAACCAAACCCAACGCCGAAAAAAGCGACCAAGCAAGCAACACTAGACACCTTCGGCGTACGCATGACGAAACTCTACGTCCCCCGTGATACCCAACCTGGATTCTTCGACGAGGTAGAGGTCAGTGTCGATCAAGTCGATGCGTTTAAGCAGCGCTATGAAAATGGAGGAAAGGGGAGGCGGAAGGGTGTTTGGAGACAGAGTGATGTTTCTTGTGTCGATCTTACTGGTGAGGATTGAGTTTCACATCAGGGGAAGGAGGGTGATATGGTAATCCGATGCTTTGTTTATGGTTATACAAAATGAATAATTGCATGGATTGGCGTTATGGTGATAGGTTCAGATGCATTGTATATCCGATCTGGCAGAATGGAAAGGAGAGGCATTGAAATACAATCGATGATTTTAGAGCTCTACACGTGTCTTACTCTGCATCTTCACAAGGAAAGGTAACAGACCTCATAGTGCAAGCCCAAGATTAAAGAAAAGAAAAAGATGATTTAATTTGGTATCTGTGTTGTCATACTATAGGATATAGACTTCAGGGGTATCGTCGTTGTCGTAACATAACCAGGAAATGCCAGCCCCATCCTCTTCCTCACGCCATTCCAACCATATCAAGATCCTCAAATTCGTCATCAACCGTGGGCAGATAACGTCCTTCCCTTCAAAGTGTCTTCCATCTCCGTGCATGTCCCACCTACACGGTCTAATTATCATAGACACATCATCCCTCCCTTATCCACCTATTGCCCAGCATCCCAAGGCAAATCCCTCTCCAGCACCTTAACACAAGTCAAATAGCTCATCATACCATTAACGGGTACACTCGGTGTCCCAGCGCCCGCGCCAGGATTCGCCCTAACAAGTTCCAACTCCAGTCCCGTGCCCATAAGCGGTCGTACAACCTCTCTAGCAGCGTCCTTCAACTCATCGATGCACTTCTCGAACCGTCGGAGATTATCCCTCGAGTACAGCTCTGGCGTGAGTTTGAGGAATTTCTTACACTCGTCTCGGCCAAGATACCCCGATCCAGAGGCTGATCCAAGAATCCGGTAGGTGCGGCCTACTGCCGCAAGAGTACCGAGAGCCGAAGTCGGAAGGGGTGGTGGAGGAGCAGAAGGTCGTGATGCTTCACGGGAGTGTCGGCTCCCGCCCAGAGTCCGTGACGACGGAGGAGACGGGGGAGGTGGCGGTGGAGGCGGACTCGTGTGATCCGCTAGCCATTGCCGAAATAGCGAGACAGCCAACCAGTCAAGATACGAAGTCTGAGGCGAGACACGCTGACCTCTAGAGTTCGTGAGATTCAGCCTGAATAGGCGCCCCTCAATCCGACTAACTGTCTCCTCGAGCTCGTCGACTTTATCTTCGATGATATCTAGCACAGTCTCCGGGAACGTATCCCGAATGCTGCGCTCGCCCGCTGGCCATTGCCCGACAACGTGGATGAGCGCTTCTTGGAAGATGACTTTGCTGCGTGCTAGATAGCCCAGGCGCAGGTAGCTGATGGGGTATTTCGCGATTTGTTTCCATAGCCGGGATTGGAATTGCAGTAGATGGTGATCGACTCTTGGTCCCACGACGGCGAGCGCATCGTACTGGTCTGCGAGTTTCAAGAGCGATTTGCATTGCACGTATGCATCTGCGATATTTATTCCATCGAGGACGGGTGGGTAATTGTAGCACACGCGAAAGAGGTTATCGTAGTCGCGTAAGAGATCTTCGTCAGCTTGCGACAGCGGCGCATCATGTTCGGGTTTCGAGGGCACAAGGGACAGATTTGCGACGGAGCGAAAGAATGAGTTGGATGAGTTCGTGTGGGAGTGCCGTCCGCCTTCGCTCCGGGTGACTGGTGGAGGGGGATTGTAGCTCGGGCCGCCAAAGAGTGAGGTCGTGCTCGCGGATGCGATGTTGTTCTTGGTTGTGTTTAGATTCGTAGATGCCTCTTTCTGTATCAACATGGGAATATCATTTGAATCAACACCAAAATCAAGCTCATACCGCCACCGCTTCCTGGGTAGCGGAGAAGATGCACCGGGCCTGCCGACATCACTCCCACTATTACTCCCAGTCTCTTCCCCTATCCGCACAAGGTCCTTCGTCGACGGCTCAGGCAGAGACAATACCGTTGCCTTTGACCATTGCTGACTAGTGCTAGCCTCAAAGAATCCCGAGCACCTCGTCAGGGTATGCTTGTGCAAAAGATAGCGATTCTCTCTTCCGCCAACCGCTATAATAATCTCGACGTCGCCGGAGTGACTGAAGACCGGGAACTCGTTGCGAGGGACATACGAGGTACCGCCGGTGTGGGAGCGATTATATCGCTTGCTCCGAGACGATGCATGAGGGCGGGAGGAAGTGCGGGCAGAGACGGCGGAGGAGGGGCCTCGCAAGGCAAGGGAAGAGTGGTTGTAGTCGGGTTGCGAGACCATGAATGCAGAGTTTGGATCGGTTACGGTATTAGGTGGTGGATGGGTTACCTCAGCTACGAAAGCTGGTGTGTAGCATGGATGTGCGCCGCGAAACGAAGACAGAGCTGAGAGCTGGACCTGCGGCGATAATGATTATAAATTGTCAATGCCGAGTATTTGTTGACTTTGGATATTGGGAACTTCGAGAGCCTGAGGAGCAACGGAAGAAGAGAATGCGTGAATGGTTACGGCGCCAACACCGTCGCGTGCACGCCTGCGTGTCGATGGTGTGTAAGGCGTTCCTGCTTCTGAGCCCACCCCTGTTCTGCTGCTGTGTTCCGATGGCGGGAGAGCCGACGTTGAGCGAGCAATGTGCGGGGCAGAGGGCTATGGGCGATCAAGCTTCTACCTTGCTTCCACTTGCACCAAGCTCGTCGAACTATGGCTCGAGAGTCGATAGGGGCGCCCGATCGCTTCTGCCGTCGTCTGCTTGTTTCTGGCTCTGGAACAAAAGGTACAGTATGATGAGAGAGTGTGGGTATGTTAGCTAACTAGCAGCTCATACGCAGACGTTTCTTTACAGCTGATGCTGTAAGTTTCATGAATAGCGTCGAACCACACCCTCTGAACAACAAAGTAAAGGCAGCTTCGAGGAAACCGAGTCTTCTTGTCTTGTGGCGGCGGGCCAAAACTTGGCTGGAAACAGCTGAACTCTGGAGGCTGTGCTTCCGTGTTCGCCACAATCGACAAAATAATTGGCTTCTGATGCTCCAAGTCGACCAAGTCAAGGGGTCAAGGAACACCGGAAACAGCTCTGGTCTACTCGAAACGACGTCGTGAAGTTGGCAATCCGACTATACCAAAGATATCGATTATAGTGCCGTGTTTGTCCTGCTAGATTTTCTGATTGAAGGTTTTGAGGACAGAGACAAGAAACCATCATCAAGCAGACAGACGCGGGTTCCAGTCGGATTCCTTTCGCGAGAACATTCGAGAGATGCAAGCAATCACAACAGAATACTCCCATCCCTTACACGGTCATCTACATATTAGCTCGACATGACTTAGGTATTCAGCTTCTTTGTCGCGCTTCGTCATCTTCTCATCAACACGGTAGGCTGTCGTGCTTCGCTTCACAAAAGACAAGCTTATCTGTATTGGCGAAAGCCTACCTACGTCTGTGCATGCGCTTTCAGCTCAAGTGCAAGTCTCATACTCTCTATTACTCATCGTAGACCCCAACCCATGGGCACACCAACAAACCCTCGGCATAGGACATGCTCTTCTACCCTTATCGCATTGTAGATATAGCACAGTCGAGAAACATGTCGAGATGCAGGGGTTTCCGGATGCAGCAATCGGCTAGGTGGAACACGAATCAGAGCCTATCATTTGCTTCCTGCACCTCGCTACACTACGAATGGCATTATCCATATGCCTTGAAAGGTACATGTGTATGCAATCCGACATGTAATATGTTGTCTAGTTACATCGTGTTCCGAGTTGTTGCACCCCGATCAGCAGAGGCTCGAGGACGAATTGCACGATCTAACTCAAGTCTCGCATCAACAACCGCACTACTCAAGCAGTGGACAGTGTGTTTACCGAGCCGAGACTTCTTCATTTTATCATTGGTTCACCTCCATAGACTATTGGGACTCTTTAGTCTACAAACTCAAAAACCAAACCTAGCTGATTCAATGATGGAATTTTGTTGGGGTTCGATGCGTGGTCAAGACGGCGGAGACCATTCCCCATTGGCACCACTTGCTCTAACGTGGTCCAATCGTACGACAACGTCTCCGGCACTTCAAAGCATTCACAAACATAAAGAGCCTTTTGATGCCCAGCCAATTCAAGTGCTATGATTCCTCTGTTGTTTTGGATTCAAAGCCGAACGTGTGGATATCCACCACGATTGATTGATCGATTCATTTATTGTACAAGCTTTAACCATAGTGCTGATGAATTGCCCCCAGTGTCCCGACCAGTTTTGTTGGCGCCGTTCCCACCTGCAATGTTAAAAAAAGGACGTAAGAATACCACGAACGAAAAGAGAGAAAAGTCATTGGTGGTGCTTTCACCCAGCTCTCACGCAAACCCCCAAGTGCGCCAGTCAGGACATCATCGTCATGACCTCGCCCACCACACCACAGTCATCCACAGTGTTTGGTCGTTTTAGCTCATGTCCATTTCCACCTCAACGGGGCGAGGCGATTCAGCAGCCGTCATCACTTGGGGTCCCTCAAAAGTGGGAGGCGACGTCTTTAGGTTAGCAAGAGTTTGATCGGCATCCTTGCTAACAAATTGACCTTGGCGTAGATTTTCAGCAAACAGGAAAAAGCCCTCCGAGGCTTCTACGAGATAAGACTGAAGGCCCTTGCTCTCTAGTTGTATCCGAGCATTCGTGATGGGGAAATGGTTCTCAATGTAGCGTGCCCATCCACGAGCAGCGGCTTGGATATGCTCGTCTTCGCTGATGCGCCTCCATCCTATACCGAGGTGGAGGGTGAAGTTGTCGATGATGGGTTGGCTGCTGATGTCTACCGAGGGTCCAGGAGAAGATGATGTAGGGTCCGTGTCGCGAACTGGGCTGACTCGGGAAGCTTGGCTGTTGATGCCGGGCATGGAAATGGCATTCATGTCTAGGCGTTGGGACTTGTTGCTGCGAAGAGATGGCCGGTCTTGCTGATTGATTGCTCGGGCCACATCGGTCTTCTCCGCCTCGTTTGCAGCAGCCTTCTCTTCGAGCCAGGTACCAGATTGGCTTCCGGCGTTCGCGACATACGATGATGGTGACTTGATGAGGACCATTCCCTCGCCGTAGATCCATTGGTCTTCTGGCTCTTTGACGGGTTCAATCGTCTCGAGCTTGGCCTCTTCGACATCAAGATTGATACCTGCCTCATCTCTCGAGCGTTTGCGGCTCGTCTTCAGACACGGTACAACGGGAGGAGCTGGGGGCCATCTCATTGGGGTACTGAGATGACTACGTGGGAAAGACTGTTGTGGGAAGGGAGGCATGCCGAAGGCGCCTGACGGCACGCTTGGGGGCATGGTGAGAACAGGTGAAGCTGTGCGTTGGAAGAAAGACATTGTGTCTGATCTGTTAGCACTAACGTCAGGTAAGATGTCAACAACTGCAGTGATTAGATCAATCTACGCCGCGAGATTGGCGATATGGCAAGGCTGGCTGTCAATGATTGAAGAATGTGGTGGTCGATAACTAGCATAGAATGGAGGAAGGACCCAGATGCAATTGGCCCAGATAGGCTGCGTAAATGATGCTACAAGTATAACGAGGTCAAAGGAGACGAAAATGAACTGTGGAGAAGATTCCAAATCCTATGTTGCAGGAGATGGTAGAGGTGGTAGAGGAAGAAGGGAGGTAAGGTAGGTAGGTAGGAGGTAGGTATAGGCAGGCAGGTGGTGGGTGGGTGAGATAGAGTAGAGGTGAGGCTGATGGGAGGTGGTAGGTTTGGTATAAGTGCAGAGGCAGTGTAGGAGTAAGTTGAAGATGAGATGGGAGGAAGGTGTGGGAGGAGGAGATAAATAGAATGGGAGAGGTGAGAGAGTGAGAATGGGAATGGGGATGGGGGCACATTCGTATGGTATGTGTGGTGTGAGAGAGAGAAAAGAAAGGCCTGGGATGGGAGAGAAGGCAAAGAGCTGGTAGAGCAGGAAGCGCAAAGGCAAGCAGCCGCAGTGCGTGAGTGCATACAAGGCGCGATGATAGTCCACCGGGGGCAGAGACACACACCCGACCCAACAGCGTCCCGTCGCCAGGATCTCAACCTCTGCCGGACAGCTCTGCCTCTGCCTCAGGCTGCACACAATCACCCAGGGCAGACCTGAGGTAGGGGACCAGGGACGGACGGGCCACAGCCGGAGCATTCCTCACCCAGGTGGCTCGGTGCGGCCTCTGGCTCGAGCGTGAGCGGCAAGGAGCCAGGGGGCAGCAGGGGAAGACAGTACCTCGCGTGTTATAAATACTGTATTAGCACTGTTCTCACCCAAAGATCCTGGGCAGACTGGCTCTGCTCCAACGGCCCACTCATTTCCATGTATACAAGGCGGAATGTACACTGTAACCGGCAATCCCCAGCCAACAGCCTCTTGCCTCATTGGACCTGTGAGAGACTTTTTAAGGTGGCTGGCTGGCTCGGCCAAGCTGACAGATGCCGGACTGGAAGTCTGAGACTTTGGTAGACCGCCAGACCGTCTGAACTGCACCCCCAGATGCACAGACACACCCCGAAAGATGATGGCATGCTTGATATTGCACGTACCTTAGTGCTGGGTGTGAAAGCAATATGCGGATGGGGGCACATGTAACGGCAAAGTCTCAATGGTTCGATCACACGACTCGTATCTACCTTAGCGGTACACCACGCGTCATCGTGCGGAATAGAGCACAGACCATCGCCAGAGAAGCAAAAGATCAGACAGCGTCAACCAATGAGAAAGCGTCTGCCCTCATGCACGCAAGCTGCGGCGGGCATCTCTAGCAGCCAATGACAAGCATGAAGACTCGGACCCGCCATTGGCTCGCGATGCTGCAATGCCCGCGTGCGTCTGAGATGATCCATGGATCTTTGTTGGCTTGGCAGATTTCCTACCTAAGTGGTTGGAGTGAGAAAGGACTTCATGGCGCGACGTCGGAGAAATCTTTGTGATTGGCCCTGCTTCTCTTGGCTCGGATTAAGCCGATGGTGATCATCTTTCCTTTTGTCATGTCCGATTCCGTCCTTGACTAGGCTTCATCAAGAATGGACAGCATCTTTCGCTGCCAGGATGTTAGACTGTTGGCCGCGTGATAGAGTAGAACTTCGGCAAGGAACATCTTTAAGTTCCGTGTTCATTGTCCGACCAACAGTCGGGATACGTAGACCTAATTTATCACGCGTGCTCGGAGTGAGAGGCACGCCTACACGATTCATTTCGGCAATAGAAAGCCCGCCCAAGAACGGGCTGCCTGGATTACTCTGCCCACTGTGGATAGTAGCATCAACTGTCCCTTGGCTTGGTATCATCGGGCTGCCCTCTTTTGAACCCGTGAATCTATTGCTCAGAATGAAAGACACTCAAGCTGCAGGCAGAGTCATGTTTCAGTCTAGTCTTTTGTCTCTGTTTCGTATTTCAATATCTCTTTGTGCAGTTGATCAGGTTAGTTTCATAGTGTTTGCTTTCCTCTAACTAATACACGTTATTAGTAACCGAGCTATCAACTAGCTCGCCCAAAGACGATGAGAAGCGCCGCCACCTGACATGATGATATACCCGTTGCGCACCTAACCCTACTCCTTTCATCCTAATCCCATACTCTGTTACTGCCCAGACCAGAACCCTGTAACAGTCCTACGACCTCACGACATTGGTTAAGAATGCTCGTGGCCACCACATAGCATAAACTGCATGGTTTATGTGCCGAGGATACAAATATTTCGATTATCTCATGATCAGGAGCCCCCTTTTGGGAGAAGAAAGTGGCATCACTCCGGCTCCTGCTAGAAGCTGGCTTCACTTGAATTCTCTCGACCCCCATACAAACCCTTGAAGCCAGGAGTCGTCAAACCGGATGGACTTCCACTGTTGCTGGGCCCGCCACGGCTGCTGGGCCGTCGGGCAGATCGTCTTGCGATTCGCTGCACTGGAGCTGTGAAGGGCTCATGAAGGCGACTACGGTGTCGGGCCTCGGGTAGGTTGAGCGGAGTCTGCGGCTGCGTTGCCGCAGGAAGGGAGTCGTTATACACTCTAAAGCTGGGTATTTCGATGACCGTACTGATGGACCTGGCTCTATTCGATCGCGCGCCCGAGTCGGCACTCTGTGCTGAAGGCGTAGAGGGCGTAGGGGAGCTCGGGGATTGCGTGCCGTGTCTTGTGGGACGAATAATAGACTCGACGAACCTCGCCGCGGAGCTGAACAGCCTTGTGCGTGAGCTAGCAGACTAAAAGGCATTAGCAATGCTCATACCTTACTATGCCTGGTTATACACCTACCTGGGGAGTCTGATTCGGGCTTGATCGAATATCTCTTCTCAAAGAGGAGCTCCTCGGTGGTGTGACAGGCGGCTCTCTGTTCACAGCTTCACGCGAAACGTGTGTCTGGCTCACTGCGCGGGCCTGGCGAGTTCCGATCGTTAATACACTGCAGATCAGAGTTCAATTGATGGTTGTGTGCGCACCGATGGAAGAGACCGCGCGTCCGAGACTACCCGTCTTTCTGTCGAGAAGGGTGGTGGGAGATTCAGCGACGGCAGTACGTTCTCGCCCATCTGGGATGTGGCCGAAGAGCTTGACAATCGACTTTGTGAGGAGCTCGAGGCTTGGAAGTCAATGCCCTCAAAAGATCTCATACCTCGTGGCTGACTGTGTGGAGGACATGGGTAAAGCTTCAAGTTGTCATCGGATTCGACCGCCTTGATCGGTCTGGGGGTGAGGGCTCTAAGTGGCTGCTCAATGCATACGTCGGACTCGTGACTGATTTGCGTAAGCGATTGTGGTTTGGGTCTAGTAGGAAGCTGCTTGAAGTCATCTCCTCTGGCAAGATAGTTCTTGAACCGCCGTCGCCGCTCAAACTCCTTGACCTCTGTTATGGTCAAGGAGATGGTGGTTGGGGGTAATCGAAGCATCTCGCGAGGGATGACCCGGCGTCGAGATTGAGAAGTTGATCTGTTTGCACTCTGAAAAGCGGCACGCGGTAGATGACCATGAACTTGCGTTTGAGCATTTGCAAATTGGCTTTTGCTCACTTGGTGGGAAGGGCGGCTCGACACAAGACGATCTTAGTACCTTATAGTTTGGAAGGCTCATGTGCTTAGCAGCCTACCTACCTACATGTAGTAGTAGGTAGGTAGGTAGGTAGGTATACATTGGAATCCGCAACCACGGATGCAACCCTGAGGGATTCACAGTTCTTTTGCTCGGGGACTTATAGCAATGCTGCGCCCGAACACATGAAATGTAACGAATGGTCAAATCATACAGTGACGCCGACATTGGAAATTGTAGAAATTGGTAGCTACATGTACCTACTTCAACCATAAATCGACAATATCGCCTGTATCTAAGCGGAAGTCGTTTCGCCACACCGAACCAAAAGAGATGACTAAACTATACGTCGCTATAAAAAGGCAATCTGTAGCTAATGATCTCTGTATCACTTTCATTCGTGCCACCGTATTCAACACTTCATGACGGTTACGAAGTGACACTCGCTTTACTCTGCCATCCTTCGCTTGGTCGCCAGCTTTGAGTTACGTGATACAATAAATGTAAGGACGATCAATTCAGATGGTGCCATACTGCTACTCATGAATGTCTCTATATAGCCCTTATATAGAATGACAGCATTATGTATGCCTTGGTCGGTTTTCATCTTGCTTCGCGATACTATTGTCTTCGAGGTGTTAAAACAGCTCCACTGGGTCTGCCTATACCCAAGAAGAATCCTTCACCCATGCACTCCTGTGGAAGTATTTATAGAAGTTTCGAATGACGATGGTGCTGTCAAGCATTGCGCGACGATTGGGATACGACCTCTCAATTGTGTCGAAATGGGTCGAATTACGAAGTAAAACTACCTACTGATAGTGGGTTGACTGAAGAGGTTGGCTGAACCCGACCAGAGTCCCCATGGTGTTCAGATATTTCCAGGCAACAGTCTACACCAAACACGAGTCTGGGTGTCAGATGGAGACCACTTTCAACACATGGATCCATGGGGACGATTGGTAGAAGGGCGAGATTGTACGAGAACTTAGGTGATCCATCTGAGCATTATGTAAATATGCACGTTGTTGGTGGATTTAAAAATAGAAACGAATGTAAGCTCTGCGGCTGCACATGAAATCTTATGTCGTCCCTTCAATCAGTGTGGCCAACAACACGCATCTAACGACGGGGCGTATCAATAGGTATCTCACGCTTTTCCATGTTTCCATTCAAGTGAATTAGGGACTCCGTAAATATGCACTGGAAGTGCGGATAACTGGGGAGACTGCCTACTATTAACTAACAAAATCATATGGCTTGCGAATCCTTTAGGGGCAGCGTCATTCCGTTTGTTGAGGCGGCACACGCGTGAATACCAGCTTCGATGGTACACATCCGTTCAATGCTGTCATGAAAAGATACCTACCTGGACATGGGCAACGGAACGTTGAAATAATCGGGCATCTTGATCATTTATTGTACGACAACTTTGTATTGTCTCCCATTGCTTTCAGAAGTTACTAGGTTGATCGCGCCCCCTCAGGTAGATCACAACAACATCCGCCCTACTACAATGCCCCCTGCATCGAGTGCCATTGTCTTCTGATCAGCAGTTTTGCACACGTATCTCCTAACCATTGAATTGATACACGACTGGACTTGTATTGGTCATCTACCTGATTTGCGTACCGTCTGTTGTTGACATGAGGCTGCATGGGACCGCAAGCGACCGGTATTGAAATTAACTGCGGCCCACGGTGCGGTGCACTACTGACATCAGGTACCACCTTAAGCCGGCGATAATTTCCCATCCTCCAAGACACGTCCAGATTCTCCGTGCCGGACGCAGCAACGCGCATCGTCGTCTTCCTCTCTCACCCGCTCATTCCTCTGATGCCTAGTCTGTGAGTCTCTGGTTGCTTGTCCAGGACCGTGTTGCGCTCGCCACCACCCACGGCACCACCGGCATGTCATCTCGCCCATCACGATCCCGACATCATCGTGCCTAGACGCTTGTCACCGTCTCCTGTGCACGCAGACCTCCAGTGTGGCAACCCGCTCTCTTGCCGTTCTAGCTACTCCCCATGGGCAGGGTCTCTCCTATCGACCATCGACCATCTCCTACGACTGGCGATTGATTCTGCTGCTTGCAGTCACTCCATGTTTGTTTGAAGAGGGTCGAACGCCTTGGCTGGTTCATTCGTTGTCTCTGCAGCATCGTCGCCCTACTCCACTTCACGATATTCATGACACTCGCCTATCTCTCCTCGCGATTGATCACCCTCGATTACGATACCCGATTCAAAACTACTACCTCCAACCTTCTTTAGCTTGATATCCACCATGAACAACGACCTCAGCCTGTCAAGGGCTTTGGGCGGCCTGCGTATCGCAAATGCAAATCCAGATGATGGCACTTCGAGTCCACCGCCGCCCGAGCCCCAATCCCACTCCGATCTCACCACAACCACCTCATCTGCAGTCCAAGACGCTAGGCCCGGGCCCGACCCTGAATTCCAGACACGCCCAAGCAGATCCCATACCAATGAGTCAGTCAATGCAAGCCTCGCCAAGGTGGAATCTGGGACACACAGCTCGTCGACCACTACGAGGAATCCGAACTCGCAATACTCAAATCCCTCTTCACGGCCCATGTCATCGCTATACAATGCCGGGCCTGCTGCCCCAGGCTATGACCAAGCTGCAAGCTCCTATCATCTTTTCAGAACAGAACCCGCCCCAGCACCCACGTACCCCGAGTCTGGTAGGACAGCACCAGCTGTAGAGTACGCACCCGATATTCCCTCGCGAGAATCAAGCCACAGAGACCGATTTTACAATCAGAACCGCCAATCTCCCACTACATCTGGAAGTGGGCCTGCACCGCCTAGGAGGAGCTCCAAAGGCATGGGAGGTGGATATGGTGCCATACCTGGTGTACCCGTTGCACCTGAGCCCCGAAGCCGCGGACCAGAATTGTCGGGATCAGTTCCCGGTACCACTGGCAGCGAGGAGTGGAAAGACCGAGGAGCTGCCACAGGAATGCGAAAAGAAGTCGACGCTAATGGCAGGACGGTCAGGAAGCCAGTGAAGAAAGGCGTTCGCGACTTTACCTTTGGCCAAATTCTTGGAGAGGGTTCCTACAGCACGGTTTTCCTTGCTACGGATCGACAGACGCTGAAGGAATACGCCATCAAAGTCCTGGAAAAGAGACATATCATAAAGGAGAAAAAGATCAAATATGTCAATATCGAGAAGGATACACTAAATCGTCTGACTGAGCACCCTGGCATAGTTCGACTATACTACACATTCCAGGACGAGAACTCGCTATACTATGTGCTGGATTTGTGCAGCGGAGGTGAGCTTCTCGGCGTATTGAAGAAAACAGGCACATTTGATGTGGAGTGCACGAGGTTCTTTGGGGCCCAGATATTAGATGCCATCGAGTATATGCACTCTCGTGGTGTGATCCATCGCGACTTGAAGCCCGAGAATGTCCTTCTAGACGATCAGTTACACGTCAAGATCACAGATTTCGGAACAGCCAGGTTACTAAGCGATCCAAGAGCGCCACAGGCGCCACCTCGGATCGAAGATACAGGAACAAGCTCCAGAGGTAGAACCCAGGACGATAGCCGTGCCGCCTCATTTGTTGGCACCGCTGAATATGTCAGTCCGGAGTTGCTTACCAACAAGAATGCTTGCAAGGCTAGTGATCTTTGGGCTTTTGGATGCATCATCTATCAGTTATTGGCAGGCCGACCCCCCTTCAAAGGTGGCTCGGAGTACCTAACTTTCCAAAAGATCGTCAGCCTTGAATATGAGTTCCCCACCGGATTTCCTCCCGCGGCACGAGATCTCGTTGAACGATGCCTCGTGCTAGACCCTGCTCTACGGCTAACCATTGAGCACATAAAGAATCATGAGTTCTTTGACAATCAGCCATTCGGCAAGAATTTATGGAAGATGAAGACTCCCAGGCTGCGACCTTACGTGCCTCCATCCGAAACGAGGATCATTCAGCTGAGTGGTATGTCCGGCTCCCAGCAGTCCAATGCAAATGCTCGGCCGCAAACTGGTGGCAACGGCATGAATGGCGGCAACCGGACACCTGGACGAATTATTACCGATATTCCTCCCCCATCCCAGCTCGACATCGAATGGTCACCAGTATTGACCAAAACGAACGAGAGGATTCTTCGACTAGGCGACCTTATGGTTCTATCATCCGCCATATCAAGTGACGAAGCACCTCGGAAGTTTGCTCGATTCTTTGGTGGTAGCACGACGAAAAAGAGACAGAGACTTGTCTTGATCACTTCAAGTGGAAGGATAATACTTGCACCCAGTGGTGGCGAAGACAAGAAAGCCAAACAGGAAATATCATTGCTTGCGCCTGACTGCTCTTGGAAGACCCAGACCGATGCCAAGGGCCAGGCCGTCTGGTGTGTCGATTCGGTATGTTGTCTATTCAGTGATCTCATGCGCTTCGTACTTACTTATACTAGGCTGGCTACCACTATACATTCGAGGAGCTTAAAGCACCCTCATCACTCGACCCTCCTGGTCCATCACCTGAAGATTGGGTCGAGAGCCTCCAGCGAGCTAAAGACTTGGCCGTATCTATGAATCTTTCAGGAGCTTACGCTAGCGACAATGGGTTTGGGGATGCCTCGTCCATGTCCAGCCCCGCTAGTACATTCGGTCCGGAGGGCTACGGCGTGAGTGACCGCCATCGCAACCATATGGGGAGAAGTCAAGCAAGCCTGGAAGATCCATCGAGCAACAAACGCCATCGATTTAGCAAGCGGCAGTCAAAGCAAGGACTAGGCGCAGCTTTTTAATTTCACAATCGCATCAAACTCCGGTGTTTCTCAAAAGCACATACCCCCTCACCACACCTTCTTTTCTCCCATTCCCACCTTCCGTTCGACCTGGCCAATTTACAGGCTTTCTGTCCATTTATCCCCATCTCCTTTGTGGCATATTCTAGCGAGGCGTCGGCTCCGGTTCCCTTTGATGGTGGCTTTCAAAGAGAGTTCTTCTTCGTAGTAGGCAAAACGCAGGAAAGGTGGAAACCTGCAATTCTAATCACCTACTTCAACACCAATCAAGAAAGCATTTGCATTGAGCAGGGAAGCTGTTGGTCGAATAGCGACGACGACTTTCTAGATAGCTTAGACAGAGACTGGGACATGCTGATGTGGGACGCCTTTTCTGCGTCCACACTGCACGCTACACTAATATATGCTGTGTCAAACTCTGTAACAAGACACTCTCTAAAAAGCTACCTATGAGCTTCGGTACATACATTTTCAACTTTCAGATCATGACATGTCACGTGAGGATAGACCTAATGCAGCTCTGTGTATGTATTTCTTATGAAATTGTGGCCTATCTAAATGAGCAATTAACTTTGTTGAAGTATCGATGGCAGGTCAGCGTTTACGTAAGCCCCACTGAGCTGGCCAACTTTGAGGGCACCTCAGCCTGGAGTGTTGCTTGTTTCGGCTTAGAGAGATAAAAGTGGCAGCGGTCGGGGTTTTGTCTGTTCCCCACACAGGCAGATCGCCTATCATCCAGCCATCGAACTAATCCCAACAAGCTCCAGTTGCGCGAGGCAGACGCGACCTTTTAACAACAGGCAAATTTCCGACCGAAGTAATCAATCGGGCTAAGTTCAAACCGCCGTGGTAGCCAACCCCAGTCGACTCGCGAACCCGCTCCATTCTTCTGTGACCTGTGACGGTGCAGACAGCGGGCAGGCATATCTGTGAATCCCGTGGTCCGCACGCCAGGTTGGTGTCGCACGCTGCTGCCACCGAACTAGGAGCAAAGGGGGGGCAATCGAGTCTTACAAAAACAAGAGACCCCAATACAACAGCGACGTATCGCGACAAGGCAACCAGAGTCAATCACAATGCAGCCCGGCTACCGTCCCTACCCGCCGCAGCAGCAGCCGCCGCCGCCGCATCAGGTCATGCCCATGGCACAACAGCATCAACAACAACACCACCACGTTCAACAGCAGCAGGCGCAGCAGCGCATTCCACATTCCAGTGGCCAGCGCCGAGGAGGCATTGGTATGTATGCTCAATTTAAATAGATTACAAGCACTCTACAGTACTTTACATGCGCGCACCTGGGGCCTTGCCGGCCTGTGTCCCGGGTCTTGGCTAGGTTGACGATGGTTTGATGGAAAGCTCCATCCGACTCCATCCTCGCGCCAATGCTCCATCCTTCCTTTTAACTCCCTTCCATGATCCCCACATAACCCTCTGCTCCACCGGCCTGGGTCCTCAAGTGCTCAGATCGTTTTTTCCTATCTGAGAGCCCTTGCTGTGTCATGCTCGCGCGGTCTGACATATATCCCTTGGATGTGTGTCTCTCTGTTGTGGATCATCATTGTTGCCGTCGCCAGCGTCGCAGCTGCCCGCCATTGCCGAATCACGTCACGCCACGCCACGCCACGTTTTTGCCCTGGTGTTGAATCTTGGGCCTTCCTCCTTCCTATCTCTGCCGTCTCATCCCGCTGTGGACTGTGGGTGCCTTCAACGCCCTTGCGCTTGCCCAGCTGCAGCAACCGATTGTCTCCCAGCCATCGTCTCTAACGTTCTCTATACAGGTCCCATGATGTCGTCCGGTCCGCATCACCAGGTTCCCTTGACTCAAGCCCAGGTGGCCCAGCAGCAACAACAGTCGGCGATGCAATTCGAGATGGCTAAACGCCGGAGTCGAAAGCCCACCGACAAGAATCTTCCCGATGGTATCGATGACTGCATCGTGGGTGATATGGCCCAGAGATACCGAGAGCTGCGCGACTTCGAGCGAAGATTAGACGCTTCCATGACCAGGAAACGGTTGGACATTGTCGATTCGGTCAACCGTGGTGTCAAGGTTTGTTTTGTCTATAGTAGATGTGCCAGTAGGAACACCAGTCACTAATACTACCCCGCGCAGCGATGGAAGACGCTTCGCATATGGATCACCAACACCGCAGACGACCAGAACTGGCAAGCCAGCGGCGGCCTGAATGTGGACACTTTCGACTTCAGCTCGAACCTCGAACCTAGCTACAAGGTCAAGATTGAAGGCCGACTGCTCGATGACGATGACGACCTAGACCATGACGAGGCTACCAAGGAGGGCGACGAAGGCGCGAAAGATGCAGACCGAATGGATGAAGACACAGAGTCCCCATCAAAACCGACGAAGCAGCCCAGATATCGATTCTCCCATTTCTTCAAGGCCATGTCGGTTGATTTCCCTGCCATCAAGGGAAATGCAGAATCCAGCGTGGAGTGGAAGAAGCCTGAGCGGACCAGCGGCTCTGCAAACGCAACACCTCAAGGCGTGGACTTCGACGAGCTTACTTTCAACCACAGTGGCGACGAGAATCTCACAATCTCCATCAACCTCACCCGCCACGAGGACCCCGAACGGTATGCCTTGAGCCCAGTGCTCGAGGACATCGTAGATATGCAGGAGGGTACCCGGCAGGAAGTTGTCATGGCTGTCTGGGAATACATCAAGTTCATGGGTTTATGTGAAGACGAGGAGAAGCGAAACTTCAGATGCGACGATATTTTACGTCACGTAAGTGTTCAAATATAGATCGTGTACATGATCAGCTCACTCACACTCAATACAGGTCTTCAACATTGAGACAGGAGCTGTTCCCAAGCTCGCTGAATACATTTCGCCACATCTTCAACCTCTGCCTCCTGTTCAACTTCCCTACACAATTCGGCTTGATGAGGAGTTCCACAAAAATCCGCAGCCTACTGTCTATGATGTCCGTGTTGCTGTTGACGACCCGCTGCGGGAGCAAATGAGTGCTTTCTTGACCAACCCTGGCTACGCAAGCATGCTGAAAGAAGTCGCATCCTTGGATGAGCAGTTGGCAATCATCATCCAGGCTATTCACGTTTCGAAGGCGAAGCATGACTTTCTCTCTTCTCTCAGCAAAGATCCAGCCAATTTCATACGGAATTGGTTGAGCTCGCAGAAACGGGATCTCGACGTGATCCTGGGCGAGGCTATGAGAGGCAGTGATGAACCCAGCGGGGACGAGTGGCGCAAAGGAGGACCAGACAGTATCTGGGGCACGATAAATGCGCGCGAGAGTGTTAACGCTATGCTTGCTAGACAACAAGCTCAGCCACCTAGACAGTAGTTGAGTCCGCGATGGACTGATGAGCTAAGCGTGCCTGCATGCAGGTTCGGCATATAATACGTGGGTTGGCGCTGAGAGATGTGCGGATCCGAGGAAAGGGAGACGGATTACAGGTCACGAGCGAAGGATTCAGTTGTACTTTTATTGTTTCTCTTACATGATATCCCTCCCAATGTAAAGGAGAGGGCGGCCCAATAGCTGCTACAGGCGTCGAGGGCGATGGTATCACGCAAAGGCTCCGGTATAGTAGCTTTTCTTTATAAAAATAGAGACGAGGGAAGCTGGTTGATGCACTTCTACTGATTAGGTGGCTCTTTGTGTCTATGCTGTCCTGCCAGAGTTGTTTCGGACCTTACAAATATCAGTTGTCATCTTATGATGGGGCGAGAATATCATTTGTATAGTTGTACATGTCCAAACACGACATCCTTATCCTAAGATTGCCACTACGGTTTTGGCGAGATGGGAGGGAAAAGAGACATGTGAGGTATTAGTGATATTTGTAAGGGGGAGGGATATCTTGATGATACTGTCAAGAAGAAGATTGTATACGTTCTTCGCTGGCTATGAAGCTGGGTTCCTTTGTGGTTTTGGTATGCGAGAATTGAGAGGGATTACAGTACTTGCGTGGTTGAGTACACCTATGGAGACGCTATGATCCCGAAATTCGATTGACTTTACTTTGGTTTACATCTTATCGGTTAATAGCGGAGAGTTCGAAGAGCGAATGATGGTAGTTTGGCTAGAGGACTTGGTCTAGTGGTGTTGTGGATGGTTTACTAAATATAGAATGGACATTGTTCACGTTCCGTGGTATTGTAGACAGCTCGTCGTGGTTGAGGAGTAGGTTTGATAACGCGTGGTTCAGTCTGGGAGTTGTGGAATGAGGTAGAAGCTGCTGTTGAGCCCGGTATAGGGTGGTTTGATGCGAATAAGGGTCCTGGTAGGATAACTGGCAGACTGTGAGTGATTTACAGATACGCCCCCGGCTACAGGTGGAGTGAGTGGTGACCCAGATTTGGCGTGTGAATCTTTGCCAGGCTCTGGTGTGTGTGCGACTCGGGTGCTATCCTTTAGGCTGAAATTGGGAAGCATCAGAGAGAAAAAGTGTTGGGCAAACCTGTGAGTGTAGACCAGGGAGTTCTGGATGGCGATTGTAGTGGCATTTCATATGCGCGGTTGTCTTGAGTTCCGAACTGGGAATCTACACTGGCTGGATTTCATTATAATACATGAATAATGACTTGTTCGTCCAGGAAAGATTGCGTATTATTATCCTTCAAGCATTTGCCTACTAACGAGGCTTCTGATGTTCCAGGGTAGTAACTTCAGGTAGGTATTGTGGTTGGGCCGTATTCATGCGCAAAGGTATTGAATGGTAGTGACATTACTTGTGCTTTCTATACAAAGTACCGTAGGTACACAGACTTGTGAGTCAATCTATGACCACAAACGTATGACATGCGTCAACAGGCTCGTAGATTTCGATTTAGGTCTGAAGTCCATGGTGGACTTCTCAGACTTCAAGATGAACATTTCTCGGCTTACAATATGCGAGTAATGAGCGCTTCACATCATTAAGTCATTGCTGCAATGATCGGACCGGACATCAAATATGTTGGACACATGGTGCGTTGTTCTGCGGATATGGGCAGTGGCAGGCTTGACGCCGGGTTCGTCGTGCTTTGGTGGTTGTGTAAATGCAGTACCACACTGATGATTGTTAGGGTGTGGAAGCAAAAAAGACGGAAAGACCACGAACTGTAATATAAGGCACCAAACTATATGCATATGTGATGTGGTAGATGAGGGGGTAAGTTACTACTTGGTTAGGCTTCGGAAAGGTATGACTGGGTATTGTGAAAACACAACATCCTATGGGATAGAACGAGGGACGTCTACCTTGATCTGTGCCGCGAGAGCTGCAGATTGTCCGCAACAAAGTATACGGAGTTCTAACTGCATAGAAACCGGGCTTCCTGATTGGACAGCCCGGTCCCGTGGCTGACAAGCTGCAGCTAACCCCTATCACCAACTCGGCTTGCAGTGCTTTTGCTATTGATAGCATGTGCTAAGAGCTCGAGGTAACACACCTGTAGCTGAAAGAGGCAGGCCAAAGTGCACGCGTTTCGTATTGAGTGCGTACGGTACTGTTGGGTGATACATGTAAGCGCCAGTTGTGCCCAGGCAATGCATTTCGCACGTACTGCAACAGTTCTTCGACTGCTATTGCTCAAAAGGCTTGGTTTGTCTATTCTCGACTCTGGTAGGTTTCTACGAGACTCATCCCCGCCTCACTCCTCTTCGACCCAAACGGATCATATCCACGCCATTCCTTACTAAGTCCAAGACACGTTATTGTCGCCATGGGTTCTGTTTACCCAACCAGGATGCTCTTGAAAGTGCAACAGTCGACGATGCAACATTTCATGAGAGTCCCCTCAAGATGATCCATAATGCGGCCAAGGCCAGAATGGCTCCGACCACAGTGCCGGCGGGCGGGAGTTTGAAGAACATGGACGATTCGAGATACATCTTTGAGTCTACTATTGCAACTCAGGATCGGCTACGAGGAATTCAAGAGCAGGGGGATTTCAATTCTGGGACGGTTCTATTTTTTGGGGCTCCCGTCCAGGGCTGCTTCAACTAGATTTCTCGAAACTCGGTCAATACGGGGTCAAATACCGGTCATATAAGGGCAATCCTCACCAAATGGATGGTGTTGATCGATAATTTTCTGCCGGATATTTTGATGAGGCTACTGAGGGTCCTAAGGTTGAATACCCATCATCTGGGACAGCGTGGTACGATGTGTCTGAATTCCCTCATACTTGTTCAAGAAGACTGATTCTTGCCTGGTAGGCAAATTGTTGGAGAGGAGTCTCCGAAGGTCATACGCCGAGAGGCTTTCATCCTCCTTATAAGCATCCTCGGGCTCTGTTTTGATTTCGCCGTCCAAAAGAGCGTCTGGAATCTGTATCATTGCATTAGTTTTATGTACAGTTCCCAAACAATGAATCCCCGATCTGTAATCCAAGAGGTGCCTTACTGGTCGTGTTTTGTCTTCGATTTCAAAACGTGCCTTGGCGGATCGCGTTTGAGTAACCCACATTGGAGATCGGGTCTTTTTGGTCGTGAAACAGCAAAACTGCCCGGCCGCGATGGGAGACCCCTGTTTACTTAGGCAAATAGTTATTGTCTATTTCTGTGGTACATCGGGAGATAGGGGGATGCGAAACTTATACCTTGATGGGATGGATGGACTACTCCATACTTCTTATAAAAAATGGTCACATTATTATGCCGAGGCCTGAGGACTGGCAGAGATATGGAATCAAGTGGTGCGGAAGAGACGGCGTCGGATATGCTCAATTCTTGGTTATGCTTGGAAGAGGGATAGAGATAGACTTTTGGGCTATGTGCTAGGAAAAAACCATAGACGTCCTTAATCGTGCAGTTGGAATTCAAGTAAGTAAGCCAACTCAGAGGTGACTTATGAGACGGCTAACAGGGATCATAAGCTTGACGATACTCACGACGAACAGAAATGGGATACGCTGATGTTCGATAAGGACTTCCAACTCTCTCGCCAGTACTTTACAATACTTCACCTGATTCGAACCTACCGCAACTGGGTTCAAGACACCGTGTGGCAATTCAGAAGTTTGTTAGATGATATAAGGAAGCACCTACAACAGACACAGCAACACTTACGGACGGATGAGGAGAGGTTTGATATGACTATTTTTGAAGGAAATTGTGAGGTCATTGCGAATTATGTAGACGCTGCAGTGGAGCGCCTGGAGAGGAAATTCACCCGCCAAGCGGAAGAAGTAGAGAGTTTGCGAGATAGGGTGAGTCGTTCTTTATTAAACACTTCGGTCTGTGAACGAACAGCAAGACAGTAGCATACTAATGACACGCGACATTTCGTTTTAAAGCTCTTCAACGCGTCTTCTCTCCGAGAGGCAGTCAAAGCGAAGACATTAAACACTTCCATTTCTATCCTCACTGTCGTCACCGTCATTTTTACTCCTCTTGGATTCATGGCTGTACGTACATTGCTAAGCAGATCTTGATCAAGTCTTTACGTACTGCAACCTTCAGCTGATTGTTTTCTTTTCCCATAGGCTTTCTGTGCGATCCCGTACGAGATAGACGACGGGAATACTCCGAGGCCCAAATCCTATCTGATAAGCTGGCTAGCAGTGCCGCTAGGGACATATTTCTTGGCAGGACTACTGGTACCAGTTGTTTGGGCACAGCCTTTGAGCAAAGCTAAAAAGTGGTTACATCCGCCGTCTGAACATTCTGATGATAGGCTTATCTTAAACGATTCCTTGCCTTTTGAAGATCTGAAAGATCAGCAGATCCTTGAAGTTTTATTGCAGGAAGAAGAGTAGGGTATCTAAATAGGATCAGTAGTCGGATGAAATGGCAGCAGCGATGATATAAATCTCACGCTATAGGGCTAAGTCGCCCTTCTACTAACACGGTCTGTTGAAGTTAACATGAAACTGTTATCGACGGAGTTGTTTGTATAGGTGTATTATGCAAATGCAATAAAAAGGAGAGCGGTCCTTGTTCAGCGCGGTCACAATTTACTGTGCCCAATATGATAGAATCGAATTGTATTCCTTCCATTTTACTGCCGATATAACATACCAGCAGATCCTCTGTCAAGTCCATAATTCTTAGCTTGAAACGTTGGAATAAGCACAGGACTATCTCACTATCGTAACTCTTAAAGGTTACATCATAGGGAGCCCCTCACTCGTTAAGTCCGCTCTCCCCGTGATAAACTTCTATTTTCTTAAAACCTCATCCTCCCAAATAGTAATTAGGAATTAGAACACAAAACTGCTCAACTCCCTTTCATACAAGGCACAATGTCGAAAATATTTGGAAAAGACAACACAGCCGTGATCACGGGCGGAGCCTCAGGCATCGGCTTGGCACTTGCGAAGAAATGCGCTGGTTACGGCATGCGCGTGCTTATCGCAGATTGGAACACGGATAACCTCGAAGCTGCGAAGAAGGAGCTTGGTGATTCTGCAAGCACTGTCCAGATGGATGTAAGCCAGTTGGAGGACTGGAAAAAGGTCACAGAGAAGATCGAGAAGGACCTTGGAGGTTTGTGGTTTCCTACATCCAATTCGAACTCGTCGTCTTACACATAAAGAGCCCCTTTCTCAGAGACAGTTTCTAGTTTCATTTCAGGTTCCCTTACAACTCTACGTCATCTTAACTTCCATCAAGCACAGTATTAACAAACTCCCAGGAAGGATCAACCTCCTGTCCCTAAACGCCGGCGTCTCAGCACCAACATCACTCACAAACCCAGACCCCTCATCCTTCCAAAAAATCCTCAACGTAAATCTCTTCGGCGTCGTAAACGGTCTAACCACTCTGGTACCTCTCATCAAATCATCCGCCTCCGCTGATTCCCCATCCTCGATTATAATAACAGGCTCCAAACAAGGAATCACAAACCCACCAGGAAACCCAGCATACAACGCCTCCAAAGCCGCGGTGAAGTCCCTCGGCGAGCACTTATCCCACGATATGCGCTCTGAGGAGAACATAAATGTGCATCTACTCGTTCCCGGATGGACCTGGACGCAACTCGCGGGTGCGGCGAGTGGTAGGGAGAAGATGAGTGGTGCGTGGTGGCCGGAGCAGGTCGTGGATTATCTGGAGAAGAAGATGGCAGAGGGTAGTTTCTGGGTCATCTGCCCCGATAATGATGTTACTGAGGACATGGATAAGAAGAGGATGCTTTGGAATGCGCAAGATGCGGTGGTGGGACGTCCGCCGTTGAGTAGGTGGAGGGAGGAGTATAAGGGTGAGTTCGAGGGGTGGATGGCGAAACATCTATAGGAATTGAGACTTTGAATGAGTCCGCGGTTTTCATTCAATAGTGAGAATTTCTGAGCCATGAAGAATGTATTTATTTTTGTCAAAAAGTGCAATACCTTAACGCCTACCTACATGCACATCATCTCTGTTGCGAAGGCAAAAGACGTCTTCGAAAACTCTACTCATCAAGCCTCGGGGCTCGAATGGCGTCTAGCAAAATGTTTCTCTTGGAATCAACCAACGCCAGGATGTCTCATTGCCCACCCGCCAGTCCTTGCTATCAAACAGGCTGGGCTGCTTGGGGCTGGTGCCTCATGGGCGCTATAGGCTGGGGAGGCATATTGCGAATCTGTTTGATCAGAAACTCCCTCTCATCAATGAACTGTTCGTCATCTGTGCGGTCCTCCAGGAAGTGCGACAAGAAGTTGAGAAGCTTCTCCCGATTCATAAGCAGGATCTTCTGGACAGCGATCGACTTGTGCGGATTAGCCACAAAGACCTTGAACACGTGAAATCCCTCGTATTGCACCATCTTGCGGTCGCTCCGCAGGAGGTTCATGCAAATCTTGAGGTGGTCGCCGCGGTCAACATAGGCAGTCATGACATTATAGTTTGAGCGGTCGAGTAATATTTCGCCGAGCAATTTAATGGACTGTCGTTTCGTCACGTAGCTGTTGGACTGTACGAGAATGCTATTGTACTTCTCGAAGAACAGCTCAAAGTTTACGTTTAGATACCGCGGTACGAGCTCTTTATGCTTAGTTAAGAGTTCCTAAATGGATGTTTGCTTAGCGGTTTGGCCTTCATTGTGGTGGAGCGACGTAGAGGAGTTGTACCCGAAACGTGGTAAAAGCATCGGCGGCGACTTCAAAGGAGCTCTTGTCGATCCAGTCGAAAAACCTCCAGAAGACGCCGTTCCCGCTCTGCGGTCGTTCTCTGTCAATGGCGGTAACGCCTTTTAAACTGGACCCCGGTTGCTCTCCGTCATCGTACAGAATGATTGCAGCAGCAGCCTCACTCTTGAGGACTTCCCGTAGAACCGTGCCGGCGGGCGTCGCACTCTCTTTGTGTTCGTAGCCTCGACACAGCTCTAGTAGAACTTCGGGTCGATTGTTGACAACATAACTCAATGCGACGGGATCGGTCTTGGGCGAGGCCGTGGTCGGTCGAAAGCGGAAGACGTAGGAGAAGATGACCTGGGTGTCTTTGCGGGCTTCGAAGGGGAGGCGGTGGAGGTTCTGGGCGAGGAGGAACAGCAGGTCCTCTTCTATGAGGCCAGTGACGAGGGCATATACCTGTTCGGGTGTGCTTTCATATTCTTTTGTGGTTTCAGCATTAGCACGAGACAGCGATACACATGATACACAGAAGCCTGCATGGGAGCATCGCATGAGGGGCTGCCGTACCTGGCACTCCTTGGAGGATCAGCTTCATCTGGGTCAAGACCTTGGCCAATTCGTCGGCCTGGGTCGGTGAGGACGGTCAGTGCTTGATGTTTAAGTACGACCAGAGGTGCATGTGGTGGCGGGTCACCTTTGCAGGGCCGCCAGGGCCGTCTAACTTGGATACATGGTCCTTGGCTTGCTTGGACAGGTCGATGGTGTTTGTTCGGGTCCTGCCCCTCCCGAAAAGAAAAGCCATGTTGGCCTGGATGGGGTAGTCAGATGCTCCCGCGGCTGGCGCTCGCTGTGTCGTTGGTTGTAAAATCGACTGTGAGAGAAGGGGAGTTGGGAAGCTGGCGCAATTGGGTGTCTGATGTACCTTAGCAATGATGGTTGATGGCTCAACTATGGTGGTCGTCAGAGTGAGGTTGCAGAACGGCAACAGGCATGCTGATACAATGCAAACAAAGCCAATTCAGATACCGCACGTCACTGCCCCAGGCTCGAAGAGAACACGAAAGAAGTCAGGATGGAACAATGCAATGTGCAGCAGATTCTCGAAAAGCCGAGATGTCATTCCTGCCCAGCTCCAGTGTTTCGACCCGGGCTCTTGTTTCTCGTCGTCAAGGGGCTGGCTGCCCACGTTGCTCAGGTCCTACAAGTGGCCGTTGCCAGCCCGCTGGAATGTTTGTTTACAGGGGCCGTTGCTTCCTGTCCAACGAACCCCTCGCCAATCCGCATGTCACAGCGCATTCAATTGCCACGAGACGACCGCTGTATATATCACAATACCTTGCCCTAATAGACGGTCGTATCTCGGTATTTCAATTCATTCCATGTCCTCCGATGAGATCTGGTACCAACAGTGTAAAGACATGCGGGTCCCGTCGCGTTTCAGAGGTTTCCGTCATTTCCGTCCTTTCTACTTTAGCCTTGTCGGGCATAATCCCTAAATGGGTAAATTACCTATCGAGCCTATGGATATGATGTTTTGTATTTTCTTCGCCTAGAATACGTCTGCTGGTTGCCTTAAGGTACATGCCTTACATAACCCTTCGTTAAGGATATGACGAAAGTAACAGAGTCGAACCGGAACCAAACAACGATTTTAAGGGTCCTTCATGTAGGCTGTAGGTAGTCTGGACTGGCTCTGCAGGTAACGCACATGTAATACTGTAAATCCCGTCTTAATCCCAATTGGGTATTACATCGCAAGGGGCTGAGAAAATAATACTGACACCGCAAACCGCAAACAACATGCGTGTATATGACTACCGTCGAGCACACAAGTTGTACTCTTAGTGTCTGAAGTTGGCTTGCTTCATATTAGTAGTGCCTTGTCAGGTATAGGGTGCCTCTCATCATTCTCCAAAGGAGGCAAGTGTGAGAGTAGATGCAAGCCTGTATCATTGTATGAAAGCAAGAAGAGTGCCATATTATTTTTCGACCCCTTGTGACTAACTAAGAGTATACCCCTGCGCTCGCATCGCATCCAACTGCCCTGCCCGCCCTGAGGTATCAGTCGCGACCCCGCGATTCGGTGACTGACAAAAAAAAGGTGCCCCGCGGTCGGGTTTATTTCGACTCAATCAGTCGAGTGTTTGTGACTCACCCCACCAAGCTTCGAACCGCCATACCTCTTCATCCCATTCAACTTCTTCAGGTCTTTGGTTGCTGGCGCTGGAAGTGCAGCTGATGGTAATTTGTCGCCGCGAACACCATTGACAGCCTTCAAGATGTCCATCAGCTTCCCCAAGGCTGAAGAGGAGGTTATCCAGAAATGGCGGGAGATCAAGGCCTTCGAGCGCCAGGTTCGTGCTCCCTGCCTTCTCTTGTCTTGTGCTCTTCATTATCCTCTCGCTCCTTCATTGATTTGGGGCTTGTTGCTATCTGAAATTTCTGCTCTCATTCTCTAACAATAGCGGTGCATATAGGTCGAGCTGTCTGAAGGGAAGCCTCGCTATACCTTCTTCGATGGCCCTCCCTTTGCTACCGGCCTGCCGCACTACGGCCATCTTCTCGCCTCGACCATCAAGGACATCATTCCTCGATACTGGTCCATGAAAGGCCACTATGTCGAAAGGCGCTTCGGCTGGGACACCCATGGTATCCCTATTGAGCACGAAATCGATAAGAAGTTTGGCCTCTCAGGCAAGGAAGCCGTCATGGAATTTGGCCTGCCCAAGTACAACGAAGAGTGTCGATCTATTGTCATGCGGTATCGTGACGAATGGCGCCACACTATCGAGCGATTGGGACGATGGATTGATTTCGACAACGACTACAAGGTGGGTCAGCCACAGCTTTGAAATGTACCAAGCTACTGACGACATCTCAGACTATGGATACGACCTTCATGGAAAGCGAGTGGTGGATCTTCAAGAACTTTTTCGACAAAGGAATGGTTTATCAGGGCCATAGAGTCATGCCATACTCCACTGCACTGACGACGTCTTTGAGCAATTTCGAGGCCAACCAGAACTACCAAGACGTCAACGACCCTGCCGTGGTTGTCACCTTTCCCTTGGTGTCCGACCCCAAGACCAAGCTCCTCGCTTGGACGACGACGCCCTGGACTTTACCATCTAACCTGGGACTGGCGACCCATCCGGACTTTGAATACGTCAAGATCCTCGATGAAAAGTCTGGCGATCACTACATCCTCCTAGAGAAGCTACTCTCGACTCTCTACAAGGACCCAAAGAAGGCTAAGTTCAAGATTGTTGAAAAGGTGAAGGGCAAAGACATGTTAGGATGGAAGTACGAGCCACTCTTCGACTACTACTACGAGGAGTTCAAAGATGTTGCCTTCAAGGTCTTGAACGCTACGTACGTCACGGACGATTCCGGTACCGGCATTGTCCATCAAGCTCCGGCATTCGGCGAGGACGATTATGCTGTTGCCATCGAGGCTGGCATCATCGACAAAGCGCGCGCACCACCAGACCCAATCAACGACCGTGGTATTTACTCTGAGAAGGTCAAAGACTTTGAAGGCATGCACGTCAAGGCAGCAGACAGACCCATCATCAAGAATCTCAAGGAGAGGGGCCGTCTCGTGGTTGATTCGCAACTGAAGCATTCGTATCCCATGTGTCCACGATCCGATACCCCTCTCATCTACCGCGCTGTGCCATCTTGGTTCATCCGAATTCCTGAAATTGTGCCCCAAATGCTCAAGAATATCGAGGGACAACACTGGACGCCTAATTTCGTTAAGGCAAACCGCTTTGCCAACTGGATTTCCAATGCTCGTGACTGGAATGTCTCTCGGAATCGGTACTGGGGCACTCCTATTCCCTTGTGGGTCAGCGATGACATGTCCGAGATTGTCTGCATTGGCTCCATCCAAGAATTGAGAGATCTGAGCGGCTATGAGGGCGAGCTTACAGATCTGCACCGGGACAAGGTCGATCACATTACCATCCCCAGCAAAACCGGAAAGGGTGTTCTTCGTCGCGTGGAAGAGGTCTTCGACTGTTGGTTCGAGTCCGGAAGTATGCCCTACGCTAGCCAGCATTATCCCTTCGAGAACAAGGAGAAGTTCCACGAGGGCTTCCCCGGCGACTTTATTGCTGAAGGTCTAGAGTAAGCCATCCTCCTACAACTGGCCACAAGCAAGGAAGTTCTAGTAGGATACTATTTAGGACCTTGCTCTCTTCGTGGTAAGACTGTGATCTTATACTGACTTGATTTCTAGTCAAACCCGAGGCTGGTTCTACACCATGCTGGTCGTCGGCACTCACTTGTTTGGCACGTCATCTTTCAAAAATTGTGTTGTGAACGGTATTGTGCTAGCAGAAGACGGAAAGAAAATGTCGAAGAGACTGAAGAACTATCCTGATCCCGGCATCGTCATGGACAAATACGGATCAGATGCGCTGCGACTTTACATGATCAACTCGCCTGTCGTTCGCGCTGAGCCGTTACGGTTTAAGGAATCCGGGGTCAAGGAGGTAGTCCAGAAAGTGCTTCTACCCTTCTGGAACAGTTACAAGTTTTTCGAGGGGCAGGTTGCTCTGCTCAAGAAGGTCGAGGACAAAGACTACCTGTGGGATCCCAAGATGGAGAGCTCCAACTCCAACGTCATGGACCGCTGGATTCTTGCTAGCTGCCAAAGCTTGCTGGAGTTTGTTGACCAAGAGATGGCTGCATACCGCCTCTACACCGTCGTACCCAAATTGTTAGAACTCATTGACAACACGACGAACTGGTATATCCGATTCAACCGAAGACGACTCAAAGGCGAGTACGGAGTTGATGATACCATTCACGCGCTCAACACTTTGTTCGAGATTCTGTTTACCCTCTGTAAGGGTCTTGCGCCGTTCACACCCTTTATTACCGAAACTATTTACTCCAAATTGCTACCACACATTCCCCAGGAGCTGCAGGGTGCTGATCCCCGAAGTGTGCACTTCCTACCTTACCCCGAAGTACGAAGAGAACTGTTCGATCCCGAAATCGAACGCCGCATGAGTCGCATGCAAAAAGTCATCGAGCTTGCTAGAGTATCTCGTGAACGCCGGACTTTGAGCTTAAAGACACCACTCAAATCATTAGTCGTCCTCCACTCTGATCCCGAGTACTTGTCGGATGTCAAGTCGTTGGAGACCTACATCACTGAAGAGTTGAACGTCCGAGACTTGGTTTTATCATCAGACGAGTCATCGTACAACGTGCAATACTCCGTTGTCGCCGACTGGCCGGTACTCGGTAAGAAGCTCAAGAAGGACTTGGCCAGGGTGAAGAAGGCCCTGCCTAGTGTCACCAGCGACCAAGTGAAGGAGTTTTCAAAGACGAAGAGCATTGTGGTAGATGGCATTACGCTAGAAGAAGGCGATTTGGTGGTGAAGCGTGACCTGAAGCAGTCGGAATCGGGCAACCTCGAGACCAACACAGATAACGACGTGCTCACCATCCTGGACGTCCAGAGACACGCAGATCTAGCAGACGAAGGACTCGGCCGCGAGATCATCAATCGTGTCCAGCGGCTCCGGAAGAAAGCAGGACTTCAGGCGACCGACGATGTGAAGATGGAGTATCAGGTGCTTTCGGACCCTGATGAAATTGGTCTGTCCAAGGCATTCACTAGCCAGGAACAGGCATTTGTAAAGGTATTACGGCGGCCACTGGAGGCACAGGGCGAAACGCCGCAGCAAGATGGTATTATCGCAGAGGAAGAACAGGAGGTACAGAAAGCGACGTTTTTGCTGAGACTCTTAAAACTATGAGCTTGAGGTTAGACACATGTCTCCTTCTGGGACTTTACATGTTGACGTGTGAGAATAGACCCCGATTCAACGTGCTCTACGATCATGTATGTCTAGCTTGTCTAATGAGTGACGTGGAGAAGTCTTTGTGCCGCCTTGAATGCTTTTTGACTTTGTAAAACACATATGACGGATCACCTTGCCTTGGCGTGTTTCTTCGGAGAGGTTAGTCACATACAAGTGTGAAGCAGACTCGATTCGGGCTTGCCCACGTACCAAGTAGCAGTCTTTGAGTTTCATGAATTCAGCGGCACATTTATCTTTGTGGACGGAGTTGTAATCTGCTACGATGCATTTTCCGTATACGGAGGCCTGGTTGAGAGTCAGTCTTTGGTTCTCACTTGGAGTGCTATGTGGGAAGTGAGGACATGGTGGACTGAGAGGGGGAGAGGAGTTGGGATTGGCATGGGTAAATACCTCTGCGGAGCACTTGGAGACGGCTGTGGCGAATTTTTGGATTGGTCGGGTTCTTGGTTGCATGTTTATTTGCTGTGTGTTGATGGGAGATTGGTGTTCATTCGGGTGAGTTGGAGTTGTGATATTTGTTCCGAAGAGGTCGATAAGGGGTTGGTGATTAGAGAGTCAAATTGGCAGGCTGTCGAAGTATGATGGTGACCGTTGAGGTGGTTGTTCTGCAATGGTTCACTGTCTCGACGGCTTCAGTACAATGGAGGCCGTGCACCTATCCAATAACACGTCGAGAATTTAGCGGAATGGGAGTTTATTCCAACAATATTCATGAGATGTGTTTGGTGTGAAGCCGTAGAATTATGTTGGTGATCATGGATATCGTCGTTCTGCTGATGGTCATTTCAATGCGTGATGACTTCAGCACTACTCGGGCACACTGCTAGAAGGCTCCGGGAAGGTACACTGAAGGCGCACCTAATTAAACAGCTTACAGTGGACATTACAGCCCGGACTGATAGTGGACAGGGGCTCCCGCTTGTACCTATTAAGCCGGGCCTTAGCATTGGCCGAGGGTCCCACGCAACGCGTCTATATCTCAATCGTGACGGAGACGCGTCTGTCTGTGCTTCTCTTTCCTCTCCTCAGCCATCGCCGTTCATCAGAAACTTGAATTGAAACTGCAATCCTGCATCGCGCAAAGCACTTACCATCGAACAAGACCAGAATCCGATCCCGAACAACCACCATCATAATACGCACCTTCTTCATCATGAGAATCGCATTCCCGCGCTTCTACCTGCAGACCTCGGGGAGTGTGGCTGACTAGAAGTCGCCATCTCCTGACCCGACTCTGACCCATGATTTCTCTGTCACCGACTCTTTCCCTCTCGAACTGACCGTCACTGAGTCTTTCTCTTTTGACGAGTCCCTTCCCGCCATCGGAGCTCCTCCTGTTAACCGGCGCCTTCCTGTCGCCCAAGCTCCTCCTATTGACGAGTCTCTTCCTGTTCCCGAAGATCTATCCGTTGACGAGTCGGCGTCCATCATACTGCCTCTTCCTGTTGACAAGTTCCTTCCCATCATTGGGTCTCTTTCTGACGACGGATCTCTCGCCACCACCGAGTCTTGCCCAACTGATGCGTCCCTTCCCGTCGAGATGGACAATTCCTCCGTCCACCTCAGCCGTCTCCTTCGAGGTGATAATGTCACTAGAAGTGACTATTCCGACGACGACATTGGCATCGTGTGGGAGATCATCCAGCGCGCCGAGACTATCCTGACCGAAGATCTCACGCCCGGCTCCCGCCTCCACAGCCATGCCCTCTTCCTCGCGTACGATGAGGTCATCCGCGAGCATGATCTGGATCCGCATGAGCGTCACATCAGCAAGCTGGTTTTCATGATCGGCGGAATTCAGACCGATTCGATTTCCGAATCGACCCTCAAGGAAAAGTTCCATGATGCCATGCAGCGCCTGGGCATCACGATTGTTCACGATGGACCGGAACAATCAGTCCGCGAGTCTACTGATGAGGATGATATGAACTCCCTTGATTATTCGCATCCTCAGACCGACCTCGATCCCGAGGTTGATGAGGATGATTACGAGGACGAACCCGATAGCGATAAAGAGAAGCTTCTCGCCGCACTTGCTCAGGGATTCTCCGATCGTCGTACGAAAGCTCAGGCTGTCAATATGATGCGCACTCGTCTTTCTGAAGTCCAGCCCCAAATCGAACCGGAGGTTGATGACGACGATTATGAAGATGAACCTGATGGCGATAAAGAGAAGCTTCTCGCCGCACTTGCTCAAGGTTTCTCGGATCGTCGAACTAAGGCTCAGGCTGTCAATATGCTGCGTACTCGTCATTCCGAAGCCCATTCGGAGATCAAACCGGATGTTGATGACGATGATTTTGAGGACGAAGCTGACAGCGATAAAGAGAAGCAACTCGCCGCACTTGCTCGAGGATTCTCGGACCGGCGTACCAAAGCTCAGACTGTCAATATGATGCGAACTCGTCATTCTGAAGTTCATCCTGAGAGTCATGACGAGAACCACGATGATGGGAATAAGGACGATAATGAGAAGCTGGCTGCACTGGCTGGGGCGTTCTCCAACTATCGCAGCAGAGTACAGGCTGTCAATACGCTGCGTACTCACAGGTTTAAATCGGCTGTTGAGGCCAATTTTCGCCGCCAGGCTGACGCTTTTGCGAGTGCAGTCACTGATTATCGAGCCAGGGAGCATCTCACTTCTTGGAGATCTCAAGCTGCCGCCGCCGAACAACAGCGCGCCGTTGTTGCTGAGCAGCTAGCTGAGAGAGCCCGAGACGAGGCTCGACGAGCCCGAGACGAGGAGGACTTCGAAGATGACCCTTACCTTGCTCGCATAGCCCAGAGAACGCACGAGAACCTAACAATGTCACGAGCACTTGCAAAATGGTCGAACCGTGCCGAGGAGGAAGCTGAGACCCAGCTTGCACGTCGCCATATGTTGCGGACGCGATACTTCGGCATCTTGGAGGATTACACCAAGATGCAGACCTCAAAAGTCGAACAGTTCAAAGAAGACACACGAATCGGACGAGCTCGCCATGCTTTATCGACATGGCGTAACCGGGCCGCCGCTCAAGAGCAACAGGCCTGGGAGAATCAGATGGAGATTGAAGAGACGCATAACCATCAGCAACTTGAAGACGGTCTTTGCAAATGGCGGGAGAAAGCGTATCAAGCACGTGTAAAGGAATCAACCCTTATGGACTATGCCGGTGGATGCGAGTTCTATCAAAAGACAACTCGTGCGCTCCCTGTCATGGCGAAGAAGGCCGAGGAAGCACAGAAGAAGGACCAGCTCTTGGCATTGTACGCATACCGCGCAGATTATTACTACAAAACAACACACGCCATTTCCGGCTGGCGCAAGAAGGCCCAGGAGGTCGCCAAGAAACGTCAGTTACAGGAACACTACGCAGAGAGAGCCGATTATTATTACAAAACGACCAACGCCATTGCAGACTGGCGACCGGAAGCCAAGAGGGTGCGCAAGGAGAGACTCAAAGAAGCACATTTGGAGACCCGTCGAATGGTGAAAAAGGGCATGGGGGCGCGATGTGTGACGCAATGGCAGGACAAGCTAGAGGAGAGCAGTAGACACATGCAGGAGTTGAATGAGAGATTGGAAATCGCCCTGGAGGAGAAGGAATTTCGACAAAAGTCAAGTTCTCTTGGTGCGTGGCGTCTACGAGCGCGAGAGAAGGATGCTGCTGCGGCAGCTAGCGAGGCATATGCAAAACAAAAGGCTTTGGAACAGCTACGACAGCGGCCAGAAGCGGAGCGCCGGAACGCGCGATCACTCATTGGAAATTGGAGACAGAATACGCCAGGGCGACCTCAGTTGTTTCTGAGTAGCGCTAGGGAAGCTACAACAACGCCTCTGGCACCTAGAAAGGGACTGCGGGTATCATGGGCCTAAGACCATTGGTAGACGGCACAACTGATCGAATTGTTCAACCTGAGGTCCAAATGCAATGTGATATGATTGTGACTATAAGACAACGATTAACAACGCAAATAGGCAGTCATGAGTGGTGGTGATAATAAGCATGAATAGGATGTGAGCATAATAACAACACTACTACTGCCTTATACAACATTATCTTTCTTAGCTAATTTGTCCTCTCCACCACACCATGGAGCACATGTCCCGTATTATGACAGCCATGGCCATAATAAAACGATTTACAATGTGAGGTATCCATCCCAATTATGATTACAGTACTACACTCATTATCATCTCAAGAACCACTAGCTTATATATCTCAATCGTATATGATAGCATCTTCGCTTTGAGCTGTGGCCAAACCAAAGATTACGAGGGGCTTAAGGACGCCTAAGGCGGGTCAACCCCGAGAATGTAGCCCCAGTGTATAGCATTGGTGAAGCACTGCTTCGGCAACGGCTGAGCATGTGCTGCAAAGGAGTACGAGAAGCAAGTAGGCCCCTATTGGACTTTACGGTACGAGGTGAACCACAAGGTATCGGGCTAGAGCAATATAGTCTAGCTGGTCGCGGTTCGATTATGTGTTATCCTCCGGTGCACGTACCCTTCCGTCCCTGAATCCAGTCAATTTCAAACTCTTTGAAGGACTCGTCTTCTAGTGGTATCGATAAGGTAGGTCTGAAATCAGCACGAGGACGGTCACGCTTTCTTAGGTCACATCACACCCAAGTCGGACCTCGAGTCTATGAAATTTTGGAAGAAAGCACCTACCTACATGAAGAGTCATCTGGTATCGCATGTAGATCCTGAAACTAGACACAGGTACAGGGCTTCCGTTGTTTCTGTGAACGGCTTCTTGAGCGAGATGGAAGGCTGGAGTCGTCAGGAGTCTTGAAACTTGGTGGAAATGAATGGGAGATGTTATATGCCTACTTACGGCACTATTTTTAGGTGAAGCTATCAGACTGCACGCAAACCGAGTGGTGATGGATATGGTCTAGCCATGATTATCTGTTAGTAGACCCGATACAGTATAACACATGAGGAATCATACGAACAATGGGTCACTACCTTAGGTAGAGATATCGAAGTTGATTTGGAGATACATGTTGATGTTCCCCGGCGTCGTATTGCCGTGGCGAGTCAGTACCTAGATATTTAGCCAACACACTCTTCTTATGATTAGAGAGAATACTGGCTTGTGGGCGGATTGAGCATATCTTCACGATCAGAACTAAAGAACTTGTCTACATGCAGATCCAAATATCATGTATGATTGTTTGCTCGGCTATTAGATATCAATTATTTGGAATATGGTAGTAGTTCGGCTAGTCAGAAGACCACGCGTATATCAGGTTCGTTAACAAATATTGTGAGTAGTAGTTGCCAGACAGCCAAACATTCGTAGTTTGTTTTGAAGTGATGTTTGAGGTTAGCATGTTCGGTCTATTAGCTTGACATGAACCAAAACAAAGCTATTCTACGGCGAACTAGAGTGTTTCGAGATACAAGGTGTTGCGTGTTGGTTAGTATGAACTTTGCATAGATCTACGCAGATGAGTTCACAAGCATTGTACCCTCACCAGTTTCGAATATTTAGTGAGTCTTTCGCGACTGATAATCGTAACTGCTCATCATGGCCGTTGAGTCAAACGTCTTTCTAACACTACATATGATGGTTTCATATGCAAAGGCCCAGAACTTCAACGGATTGCACCTTTGGTGATTGCAGCCTCAAGTCCTAAATGATGCCAGCCCCAGCCGTTCGTGTTTTGCAAACTCAAATTATTTAGAAGATTCACTAATCCCAAGGCCGTCGCCGGGGTAACACATTACTGCGTTACTGACACGGGTTCGGCATATCGCTCATGTCGTAACTGAGAAATCTGCTCACAAGTGTTGGTCATGACTAGTTCCGGCATCAGTCTACTGGAACAATTACTGACGATGGCATGACAGGCAATACAGTTCAGGATACCCGCTCACTGCCGCGTCAGTAGATCAATTCGGTTGGTATTCAGGACCGAGGGCGCAGATCTGAGAGGTTTTACGGCAAACTTGGTCCGGGGCGAGACTCAGGCAAAATCATCGCTATTCCGGATTCAGGATGCCCAGGAGCTGATTCATCGTACCGAAGCTGTCTCATTGCCGAGGACTGTGTATATCTGTAGACTCACGCCCGAATCGTTCCTAAGATCTATTTTGTTCTCTCGACGTAATCCTTAATCAACGGCCGATGAAATAAGCCACCTCGATCCATAGTCATACCTTCGTCAATTTCAGGATGGCTGCAAGAGTATTCTTTGCGGTTCTTTTGGCCGCTCGGTTCGTCGTTGAAGCCGGCGTTGTGCCTGCCGTTGCCGATGTACAAGTCGTGGATTGTACCATCGCCGAGGGTTGTCCCCCTATCACTACGACGCCTGCTGGTTGCCCTCCTGATAGCACGGCGCCTGGGGGCTGTCCTGCTGAGACCACGACGCCTGCTGGTTGTCCCCCTGATAGCACGGCGCCTGGGGGCTGTCCTCCTGAGACCACGACGCCTGCTGGTTGTCCCCCTGACACCACGGCGCCTGGGGGCTGTCCTCCTGAGACCACGACGCCTGTGGGTTGTCCTGCCGACACCACGGCGCCTGGGGGTTGTCCTCCTGAGACCACCGCGCCTGCGGGTTGCCCCCCAACCACCACGACGAATATAGGTCGCCCCCCGCCCACAACGACATGCATTTCCTGCCAGCCATATACAACTCGAAGTACAACGACATGCGTTTCCTGCCAGCCATATACAACTCGCACGACGACGACTACAACGACATGTGCTTCCTGCAAGCCATATACAACTCACACGACGACGACTACAACGACATGTGCTTCCTGCAAGCCATATACAACTCACACGACGACGAGAACAACGACATGCGCTTCCTGCAAGCCATATACAACTCAAGTAGGTCTCTCTATACACACACTAACTTGGGCTAACCTTTTCCAGACTGTTGGCGCCGCGGCCTCACCCGTGCGCCGCTTTGAGAGGCCAAAGGCCCGATACGGCCCAGGATGGCAGTAGTCGCATTCTGACTGGTGGTTGTGATGGGGTATACAAGTTGGCTTATAGCATCGATATTATCGGAGCCCAGAGTGCCTGGGAAACTGCAATAACTTAATAACAGACACGCTGCACTGGCTCAGTAGTGGAGTTGTCGCGAGCTGGCTTGGAAGTCTAATATATGCAATGAATACTGCCTACGCGGGTGGTGATGTCCATATCGTCTATTGACGGAGCGCAGTAATGACAGGCAGATGGAATATTAGTAGTTCTTGTCATGCTGCTTAACGCGGTGATTTTAGAATAGAAGAATACCTAGAAAGAACATTGGGGGTTGAATTGACACGGCTTTAAAAACCAACATATTGAATTAACCTGGCGAATTCTGGGAAAGTAACGAGTCTACGTGGTAATGAAATCCTTGGAAATATGGTGTAAATAGTAGACTGGGCGAATGAGCTAGAAGTTCATAAGATGGCGTGTAGTCAAAGTGGTGGATGGAGATACCACCAATTCTGTGAGTGATTACGTAAGATGCAGTTTAGTGCAATAAGCCCAACGTAACGTCATGTTGCATCCCCAAGTCAGCTGTCGCCCAGGGTCCTCTAACCCTTGGCTGGAACTCGACATCACGGGAGCGCGATACAGTACGCGACAGTACCATTCCGTTCTACTCACTGCAGGTGTTTTGCGGATTGCAAGGTGTCTTACATGCCGGCGATTGACGACGGATCCTTAGTCTTGCGATAACGGATTTACCACATCGACTGTCCGGTCATCACGATTCGCGAAACACTAAGCTGCTGGCTTGCGCAACGAGTTTCAGCTTGGCGCAAGTGTGATAATCGTGGAGACGCGCCTTCGCTTTCTTATACGCATCTACCACTGCTATTCCTCTTCGAGACACTCTGCGATGCTACCCCCGACCGCAACACGCCGATAGTATGAAGGGAATCCTTCCGGGCAAGCCAGAAGCTAGCCTTCAAGCTCTCTCCACAGGCTATTGGGACAGCAGGCGCATCGTCGTCTACATCACCGGCAACGCCCTATCCATCCTTTCGGGGCCCGACGCCGTCCTGCAGACCATCTACGATGACGACGACTCCAGTCTCGAGGCCGTCGCCTTTGACGAGTCATCAGGCAAGATAGCCGCCTGCACACATTCCACCGTGAGGGTCTATCGCCCGCTGGAGCATGCAGGCGATGCGCTCAAGGTCGGTTACCGTCGTACAGCTAGACAAGTCAAGACTAATCTTGCTCAGTGGGCGCTGCAAGCCTCCTTCGAACTCGAGACCTCCTCGACACCCGCCACACCCGCTACACTCTCCTGGGGTAGCTCCCAAGACCTGCTTGTCGCCCGGTCCTCCCTCGCCCTCTACGACACCACATCCACGGCCCCGACCTGCTACTGGAGGCAAGTGCTAGCCAGTCCAGTCAGGGCCGCAAGCCTCTCCTACGATTCGGCCTATATCGCTTCCATCGGATACCATGATCGGCTGGTCAAGGTATGGCGGAGACTGAACTTTGGTTCCGAGGAGGCCCACTTCGACTTTGGCTACCTGCGTCATCCCCAAGCTGTCACCAGCGTGCAATGGCGCAAGCCCTTTCATGTCGACCAAACTATTGAGAATGTGCTCTACACCTTCTGCGCCGACAACTACATGCGCGTATGGACCGGCGCAGATGGGCATGGCTGCCAGACCCTGCGCCTGTGGGGCAAGCTCGATCTCGTGGGCGCAATACCGCAAGACACCAGCCGTAGTCTTTCTGGCATGAGGTGGGCTTTCATAATCGGCCAAAGAGACCTTGCAAACGCCACGGAAAAGGCCGTGCAAGATCGTGGGGACAGTCAGCAAAAAGAAGATGTCGCGCTTCAGTATCTTTTGTCCATTGCTAACAGGGATACGGAACTCTGTGTGGTGTTTGACGGCTACGGAAGCATGTCCGCCTGGGCCCTGGAGGGTATCAGCGGCAAGTCCAGTGGTGCTAACAGCATCGATAATGTCGCATTAGTCAAATCGAAAGACTTCGAGTTCCTCACCCCTTCCGCCGATGTGTCCCATGTCGAAATACTAAGCTACTGTAATAAATGCTCTGGTAACCTCCATATACTAATTCATCATTTCGATGGCAAGGTGGAGGTCCTGGAGAGTAACGTGGCCGATCTCTTGGACCCAGCATCTAGATCTGGCCGGCTGGCTCACAGAGCTACGTGGTCTGGTCATTCAGGCGCCATCAAGAAAATAGTGAGAAATTTCAGTGGACGTGCTGTAGTATCGAGGACGGAGAAGGGCGAGAGCATTGTCTGGAATCACCAGCGTGGGAAACTCCTCAGGCATAACGTTATCTCTGAAAGACGGCACATACACCGGATCTGCCTTCTTCGAGGTGGTCGGTTCGTGGCTTTCCTACATCACGATAGCCTTTCGGTATGGGACTGCAGAACTCCTGTCCACAGATTGCTCGGAGAATGCAACTACAACATCTCAGGCAAGCCCCTCTGCATTCTGGTTTTGCCACCACGGCATGCTCATGATCGATCGATTGCTCACGTGGCGACAATAACTTCAGAACAGCGAGGTATGGTATGGGAAATCCATCTACCCATGGACGCCAGTCAGGCCAATGGAGACAAACAAAATGGGTATTTCAACCCCATACAAGAGTTCTGTACCTTTGAATTGAAGGGCGCTGGCGACCTTGCATACTTCCTGCCTGTCGACCCTGCTGGCGGCTCACCTCTTGAATCGGGATTTCTGGATGTTTTTGCCCGGGATGCCGCGGTCTCATATACGCATGATGGACGTATCGAGTTTTGGGCTGCAAGAGTCGACTCGACGGAAAATCGGGTTGGATGGCTGTCGACGTCTTCGATGGAAACAGGGATTCCGGAACCGGCACTCGTGAGCGGTAGCACGATGAAGAAAGCGGCACTGGTAAACCAGAGTCGGTCGCAAGTGACAATCTGGGATATTCGAGGTGCAAGACTGGAGTATGAGCAAGATTTCGAAAGTCATAACACAGTGCAGGATCTAGATTGGACTTCGACCCCTGATATGCAGTCCCTACTTGCGGTGGGCTTCCCTTATCGGGTTGTGATATTGGCACAGTTGCGTTTCGATTATCTGAACAAAGGCCCAGCTTGGGCACCTATACGAGAAATCAGCATTCGGGAGTACACGCCACATCCGATAGGCGATTCGACATGGTTGAGCGACGGCAATCTCGTAATTGGCGCTGGTAATCAATTGTTCCTATATGATAGGACCTTCGACACGACCGACTCGTTGACGACAGATCTGCGGACAACTCGCAGGAAAGCTGGGTCGAGAGACCTGTTCGAAGTAGTCCAAAGACTGAATGGACCATTACCCGTATTTCATCCGCAATTTCTAAGTCAATACATCCTTGCGGGAAAGCATGCAGTCGTAAAACGAATACTCTTAGCTCTCAACCACACATTAAAATATCATGTCGAAGGCGATGAGATCGATGACTACTTAGGTCTAGATCTTGCCGAGTTCTATCTATCTAATGCAGTGGGTTATCCGTCAAACTTGCTGAAGCTTATGCTAACGAAACAGACTGCCAATGGCAATGATCCATCCTACCTTGTTAGCCGCATGTCATTCGATGACAATGACGAGCACTTCTCGGAAGAAATTGCTTCCAACATCTGCGAAAAACTTCAGACTGTGACCCTGCCACAGCTCTCTAGCCATGAACAAATTCAACTAGTCGACATCGTCGAATGCGCCGGCGTGGTAGAAAAGCAACGACGATCTTTAGATGAGAATGGAGCCCGCTTCATGGTCTTCTATCGGCAACACGCTTTGCGTAAGGGACGAACAAACGAGATCCACATGTCTTGGCGGGAGATAAACTGGGCTTACCATTCTATCAGTCAAGATATCTTGGTGGATTTTGTATCTCGTCAATGTCATGGCTCCATGCTCTGGGAGAGTGCGAGGGAGAGCGGCATGTTTATGTGGCTGACTGACATAAGTGCAGTAGTAAGTCATCCTTCTGATCGCCCCTCTCGCAATCGCTAAAGAATGACAGAGGGCACAATTCGAGGTTGTTGCTCGTAACGAGTACACGAAAAGTGAGATTAAAAATCCTGTCGATTGCAGTTTATTCTACTTCGCATTGAAGAAAAAAGCAGTCCTTCAAGGTCTATGGCGCATGGCCACATGGAACAAGGAGCAAGGCGCGACACAACGACTTTTAGCGAATAATTTCGATGACCCGAAGTGGAAGACGACAGCACTAAAAAATGCATACGCTTTATTGAGTAAACGACGGTTTGGTAAGTTGATTCTACAACTGCTCTACTGCCGTAACTGAGACGAATAGATTATGCTGCCGCCTTCTTCCTCTTGGCCGATCACCTGCAAGACGCGGTCAATGTCTGTCTAAACCAAATCAAAGATCTGCAGCTTGCCATAGCCATAACACGCGTATATGAGGGCGATAACGGCCCGGTACTGAAAAAGCTCTTGGAAAATGATGTGTTAGCTGTTGCTGCGCGTGAGGGGAATAGGTGGCTTGCCTCTTGGGCTTTTTGGATGCTTAAGCGGAGGGATATGGCTGTTCGTGCTCTTATAGTAAGTCTCCCCCAGTGCTTTCGTGTGGTTGTGCTGGCATACTGATAGAAGACTAGACACCCGTCTTCACCCTTTTAGAGACACCAGCATCTCCCGATATCAGAGCCAAGCTTTTCCTTACAGACGACCCGGCTCTCATCGTCTTGTACTCGCAACTACGGCAGAAGACCCTACAGACACTCCACGGTGCCACTAAAGTCACGCCACGCGTGGAATGGGATTTTGTCGTGCATAATGCGAGACTTTACGACAGAATGGGCTGTGATTTATTGGGTCTGGATCTTGGTATGTTGGCTTCTCATCACTTCCATGTCCCGATTACTAACTCAGCTCGCAGTCCGCAACTGGGAATTCCTCCGTCTCCCACCGACCAAGCCACAGGGCCTCGAGATCGTAGACCCAAGGAAATTACTCCGTCGTAGGAGCTCACTTGTTGTGCAGGACATGCCATTAAGTCCTGTGGTTGGGGAGATGAGGACGGCTAGCCATGGGGTCAAACCCCCGCCGAGCGTGTTCGAGGAACCAGATGCCAATTCGCTGCTGGACTCTTTTGGGTTCTAGCAGTGGTTAATATACTGTATATTGGATATCGATATCTTGATGTGACGACTCGCTTGCGCGTAAGGTGTAACATGATCAGTGTATTCCGTCTGATCATCATAGAAATTATAAAATCCATGCGCACTCTTATGTTGAAGCACTGACTCTTGGAAGAATAGGTTGAACGAAAAAAGAGATAGAAAAAATAAAGAAAAAATTGGTACAGTGGTATGTTCTGCCCACCCAGTCTCGAACTGGTTCCCTTGCACTTACCCATTTAAGGGCATCACTACAAAGGACGTGGATTTACGCATCTGACCACTGTACCATTTGACTGGTTGTTGGAAGCTTGGACTGTTATTCGATGCTATGTACTTGGGTAAGGTACCTATGCCGGTTGCCTGGGGAATGCCTGATAAGGATAACGCTGCAACAAATGGCAACTCGTGCGTTCGCTCAGGTACATGGCGAGGTACTTGAATTTGGTTTAATCTCTTTTAGTAGGTCTCTTATTGTTTCGAGGAAATCTTGATACGTAGTCGTGCCTTGGTGGTAAATTTACTATTTGCGCTGCTGTTACTCTGGGTGTTTGTAGACTGGAAACAGCGTGTTATGCAGCACCTGCCACGCCCTCGGCATATGCTCATAACTGCGACCTTGATATAAGTGAATTTTATGTGCTTCGGCAAGACGATAGTATGTGTATCGTATGCCACCGACGGTGGGCTCTATGCCACCATGGAAGGCCTCAGTTTTCGACCAGTCCTCGATGGCAAATAAGCCAACCAGAGATTTCTGTCAACTTCAACGGAGTACGTGCAGAGACCGCCCAAGGAATGGACAAAAGGGCAGAGAAGGGGGGCAAAAAAAAGTTAGGAAGAACGAGAAAGACCTGCCAAATGTATACTGCGGTATCGAACCCAGAGTCTCTTAGATGCGGCTAGAATGAGACCACTGAGCCAACTTGCTTATGCTGTCTGGGGTAACAGTCGAGCTCATTTCTGGATACTCAAGGTAGGGGCACCCCTGAGGAGTATGGTTGGTCGTCGACTTTCATCCTTGATCCTTCGACCCCGTCGCCGTTCTTGTCATGCTTGTTGCCGTCACCGGTTTGTCGAGGTCCTATAACACAGAAGAAATCCACATGGAAGCACGCACACTTATTTTCGAAGTGACTGCCAGGTAATTTTGGATGTGTATTGAAACCAGATACCTCCAATGAACATGTCCAATGTTTTGTATTGAACAATAACCTCAACAGGCTCAAAATGCAACGATCCTCCCAATTCCGAAATCTTTCAAAAGACGAAGAATAATGCATCCAACTCGCAACTCACTTGCCACCATCCTCCAACAAACACTCAAGATACGCAAATCCGCCCGTCCATGAATCCGCACTATTAGCTTTCTTCCAAGCCTCGAAATACTCCTCCTTACCCCCTCCCTGCCCGTCGGTCCCGAACTCCCGTCCGAAGATCCCGACGAAGTTGTCAAACGTCGCCATCGGTTTCTCGCGACACGTAGCGCAGAGTATCTCTCTGCAGAATTTCTCACCAAATCCTGCGTAGGGGAACGCGGTAGCGACTTCTCTGAACTCCTCAATCGTAATCACGGACCCTGGTGCCGTGTCAGGGACAGCCGTCGTGGGATCAGCCCATGGGTTCGAGGGGAACATTGGCCCCACGAAGTCCGCAATGACGCCGAGGTGTGCTGTTGCGATTTCTACAGCGGCGAATGGCGCGATTGAACTGGTGGTGTGGACTGTGTTTTGGTATAAGTGTCAACAACTCCCGGTAGATACAAATTCATTGCGATATCGTGTTTCCGTACCAACTACCGTCTCTTCCCATCCGACGAGAAAAAGAAAGAGAGGAAACAACGAGCAGAAGAAAGCACAACTCACGAGCAATACAGTTCCAAACTGCCTGCACCCTCTCCTCGCTCCACTCACTCGCTCCCTCACCCCCATCTCCCTTATACCGCTCCACAAACCCCTTGGCGATGTCCGCAGCATCGACCTCAAACCTCTTAAAGTTACTGAGCATGCTCTTATCCATCGACCATCCCATATCGTGCATAATACAAGCCAACACTACCGTCTCTAGATTCGGCTTCCTATCGGCCAGGGGATTGAGTTTCTTGGCCAGTAGGAGAGCCCAGTAGGCGCTTCGCACGCAGTGATTGTAGACTGTTTCTGTTGTGTATTTTTTGGTGTAGGCAAATGCTGCGATTGTTATGGGTGAGCGTGGGAATTCTATCCCGGAGATTGGGAGGTCGGGGAATGGAGATGCCATCGTGATGTTTGTATGGGGTTCGGCATGTGATTGAGGGTTGAAGACAGGTGAGTGTTGCTGAGGAGTAACGTTGTCCTTATATACGCAGTGTATCAAAAGATCATCGGTCGTCCATAGAATCTATCTACGCTTGCTTTCACAATGGGGGTATTCGCGTATATGAAAAGAGCCCGCGGCAGTAATTTTTCCAGGGGTCAACTAAGTCAGAGGTAATCTTTTTCAGCGGTCATTTAAGTCAAGGGGTCTTATAGGTACTGACTCAGTTAACCCCTGGAAAAATTACTGCCGCGGGCTCTTTTCATATACGCGGTTCAATGAAGCATCCCGGCCCTCCGCTGTGCATCGGAGCAGGAGCCTCGAAATATGGGCCCTTGGACAGAACTATCAGCTTTGGACGGTGCCATTGGTACCTGGTGTGGGATTTTCATATGAGAGTGATTATAGTTGATAGGGACTGTTAGAGAGACCGCCGCTGCTTCCATACACAAGACGCAGCAGGACTACGGTGTCGCCTGCAAAGATATAGCTTACATGGGTGTCTTGGGTACGTGGTTTTGTATTTTGAGACCTCTTTCTCGTTAATTTAGTGCCTTGGTCCTCAGAATGCCCACTTCGTACTTGATGATGTTACTGCTCTAGGTAGCGTGCCTAGGGAGTCGTAGGTATGTCGTGAGACGCTGTTTTTCTAAGTTCCTAGAGCATTGCAGTGCGAACGATGTCCCAAGTTGGAAACAAAATTAATTTCACACTCTCTTATACTGAAACTCATGATATAACTTCTAGAAAAGCAGGTCATTGTCTGTCCAAGAATTCGGGATTGAATACGACTTTTGCACAATTGTTGGACTACGCTTAAGAACAAGGCTCGGAATTATGTTTAGACTGGAATAGGCTGTCTCTACTTAGCAGACTAATGAAGGATTATAGTCAAGCTGCAAAAGTTTTCAATCATTTGTTGCGTCTACGTCCTTCCTCGTACTACCGTCTATGTCTCTGTGCGAAGTCCAAACCACCCTCGAGCCTCATGACCTCTGGATCGACCTAGATTGCGCAACCCATGGATTCGTTGCCGCAATTGAAGACGCTGAATATCACACATATGGTACCTTGTACGGGTTTCTTATCTGAACACATGGGCATGACTCTCGTCTAGGATAAGTTTTGGCTTCACTGAAAGTCGAAGGCCGAGAGAGTGAGGAAGACGTGGCCACTTAAGTACGTACGCTCTTATATTGGCCCTTGGTCACAAAGAACCACGCGAATTGCGAGCAAGTACAGCGAACGGACCGCACTACGTCGTCAGCTACAAATGATACAACGGTAGGTCAAATTCTATGAAACGCACTAGGGAGTAAACGTAAGGGCATCTGTAACTAATGATATGAATCTGGAGAGTTGGCGGTACGAGATTTGATGTCGTTGATGAAGGGAATCATGAGTGGATCTGACGCAGGTGCTCTAATTGGGCAATATTTTCTATGGACAATTAGATGTCGCGAGACGCCTGAACCGACTTCAACCTGCATACCATCTCCTCATCATACCACCAGTACCCCTCGCCAACGTCCCCCGCACGAATCACGCCGATTAATTGGTCACTTTCTATTGAGTCTCTGTTCGCTTTACTGTTTGCCCAGCCGTGAAGAGAAAAATTCCCGACACCACTATATTGAACATCGAAGCCATCATTCATCACCAAGCTCACACTGAGCAAGAGCAAGAGCATAAAATAACACAATGGGTTGGCTATGGGCCTCACCACCGCCGCCGACGGGCGGCAACAACAATAAGTCGGACGACAAGCCTCCTACACCACCAAAAGCCCCCGAGCCTCAATACAGCGACCCAGAGATAGCCAAGTTCATGGCCCAAGTACAAGCAGAATTCGGCGGCAGCAGTAGCAAGCCCAGCGAGCCAAAGCCAACAAGAGCACCCGCTCCCAAATCCAAAACAACAGAAACAGAAAAGCCAAGCTCTACACCCTCAGCAACCACACCCTCCTCCTCCTGGTCTCTATGGGGCTCATCCACTCCCAATCCCTCCCCATTCCAATCCGACCCAACACCCTACGTCAAACCGCCCACCGCCGCACAATCGCCCTCCGCAGACGGCAAACTCGACCCTCTCTCCGAGTCCCTCCTCCCAACGACGATGTCCTGCCGCCAGGCCTTCGACCACGCCTTCCACTGCAACTCCCTCGGCGGCCAATGGACCTCGGTCTACCGCTCAGGCGGCATGCGCTCCTGCTCGGAGCAATGGGACGACTTCTGGTTCTGCATGCGGACCCGCGTCTACACGGGCGAGATGAAAGAGAACGTCATCCGCGACTACTACCGCAAAAAGGAAATCGCCAAATACGGCGAGGGCATGCCGAGCTCCACCGATGTCTGGGAGCCCAGGACCGAGAGACTCGAGGGTGCGTTCCAGGGACAGCCCGAGGGACCGGATATGTCGGACTCGGAGTGGAGGAAGTATGATCTTGAGAGGAGGAGGAAGATTAGAGAGGCTGTTAGGAATCAGGAGGAGGCAGAACGAGAGGAGAATAGATCGTAGGGGGTGGTAGATACTGAATTAATTGATACAAATCCACTCATTGACTTTAAAAGGGAGCCGCAAATTCTGTTCTGTAGTTGGAAAGCAGATATATTTACAGCTTATGAGAATCTTTCCCTTGCGAGAGAGAGAGAGAGAGACAGAGAAAGAGACTGTGTGCTATATCACTATGGCAGTTGCATGATATTCTTCAATTACGAACTTTGCGTATACACTTTTCCTTTGTATGCCCTTTCCTACTCTAATGAGATCAGTGATGCTCATCTACAATATGTCGTTTTTGAAAAGAGGATATTCCACCAAACCATACCACTAATAGCGACTGGAATATAGCCATTCCCCGGCACCCCTCTTATTACAAGTATGAGTATAACATCACAAAATCTTATCACCTCAAGCTCTACAACAATAGCACTTGTGCACGTCATGCCCTTCGAATGAACATTTGAGATTTTGTGCCGTGTTAACGTCTCTCACACTCGTTAGAATTAATCCAGACTTGTGCTACCAGAGCAGCTCACATTCAGTGCAAAAGACACCGCTGCCTTGTCATCACCTCAATAGACCATGGGAACCCTCCGTTCTTGGTCCATAACCCTGCCTTGCCTAATCAAATGATCAGTCAATGACATCAATTGAAATCTGATGACCATCGTGGATACCCTTATGACGCGGCAGTCAGTAGGTAAGGTGGAATTGTCAAAGCCTAATTGCACGTTCTGTCGGGCTAAGCTAGGGCGTTCTGGGGATTTGGACTGTGTCACATCAAATACAGCATGAAGTCGCAGCAACCAGGAGTCAAACATCACTGGGAAGCAAAGCAGAAGGAGGTTTTTGTTAACGTGATTTTCATTGATCATATGGAATTACTCCTATGCTAAAGGAGTATCCTTACAAGTCGTGAGTGAATTGCAACTTTTGTGCCTGTATCATTACCGCGAAAACTCTAGGCGAACGCATTACCCATACCGCCTTGTCATGATGGCCTCATGACACCATAAACGCCGAGGGAAAATCAAACCAATGCTCCGTATGCAATGACTTAGTCAACCTCCTCGACGGTCGGGCCATCGTCACCACCGGCGCCAGGAGCACCGCCAGGGAAGCCACCAGCACCACCAGGCATGCCACCAGGCATACCGCCGGGCATACCTCCAGCGCCGCCGGCACCACCGTAGAACTTCATCATGATGGGGTTGGCAATGGCCTCAAGCTCCTTCTGCTTCTCCTCGTACTCCTCACGCTCGGCCTGCTGGTTCTCATCGAGCCAAGTGACAACAGTGTCGATCTCGGTCTTGAGTTTCTCCTTATCGGCAGCATCAAGCTTCTCATCCACCTTGGAGTCACCGAGAGTATTGCGCAGGGAGTAGGCGTACGACTCGAGACCATTCTTGGCACCAATGCGGCGTCCCTCAGCCTCGTCCTCTTCCTTGTATTTCTCGGCCTCAGACAACATGCGCTCAATCTCTTCCTTGGACAGGCGACCCTTGTCGTTAGTGATGACGATCTTGTTCGACTTGCCAGTTCCCTTCTCAACGGCAGAGACGTTCATGATACCATTGGCATCCAGGTCGAAGGTGACCTCAATCTGAGGAACACCGCGGGGGGCAGGTGGGATGCCAGTAAGCTCGAACTTGCCCATGAGGTTGTTGTCCTTGGTGCGTTGACGCTCACCCTCGTAGACCTGAATAAGGACACCGGGCTGGTTGTCAGAGAAAGTGGAGAAGACCTCAGACTTCTTGGTGGGAATAGTGGTGTTGCGGGGGATGAGCTTGGTCATCATGCCACCAGCAGTCTCGATACCGAGAGAAAGCGGGGCGACGTCGAGCAACAGGATCTCGTTGGTGCTCTTGGAGCTGGTGTCACCGGAGAGGATAGCAGCCTGGACGGCAGCACCGTAGGCAACAGCCTCATCAGGGTTGATGGACTTGTTGGGCTCCTTTCCGTTAAAGTAATCGGTAATGAGCTTCTGAACACGGGGGATACGGGTAGAGCCACCGACGAGGACGATCTCGTGGACCTGGGACTTATCGATCTTGGCATCGGCAAGGACGCGGTCGACGGGCTGGATGGTGGATCGGAAAAGGTCCTGGCAGAGCTCCTCAAATCTAGCACGGGTAATAGACGTGTAGAAGTCGATGCCCTCGTACAGGGAGTCAATCTCGATCGAAGTCTGAGCAGACGAAGACAGGGTACGCTTGGCACGCTCGCAAGCAGTGCGGAGACGACGGAGAGCACGAGCGTTGGAAGACAGATCCCTAAGATAAATGTTAGTCTGGTATTCACAAAATTGTGATGAATAGGATAAGATTCAAAATGGAAATCAAAGACATGGTAAGAAAGGGCTGACAAACTTTTTGTGCTTGCGTTTGAACTCGTTAACGAAGTGGTTAACCAGACGGTTGTCGAAGTCCTCGCCACCCAAGTGAGTGTCACCAGCAGTGGACTTGACCTCAAAGATACCCTCCTCAATGGTAAGGAGAGAGACATCGAAGGTGCCACCACCCAAATCGAAGATCAAGACGTTGCGCTCACCCTCGACCTTCTTGTCGAGACCATAGGCGATGGCGGCAGCGGTGGGCTCGTTGATGATACGGAGGACGTTAAGGCCAGCAATGAGACCGGCATCCTTGGTAGCCTGGCGCTGGGAGTCGTTGAAGTAGGCAGGTACAGTAACAACAGCGTTGTTGACAGTGCCACCAAGGTAAGACTCAGCAGTCTCACGCATCTTGATGAGGACCATGGAGGAGATCTCCTCGGGAGTGAAGGTCTTGGTCTCACCCTTGTACTCAACCTCAACAATAGGCTTGCCGTTCTTTTCGACAATCTTAAATGGGAAGTGCTTCATGTCGGCCTGGACCTCAGCGTCGTTGAACTTGCGACCGATGAGGCGCTTGGCGTCGAAGACTGTGTTGTTGGGGTTCATGGCGACCTGGTTCTTGGCGGCATCACCAATCAGGCGCTCGGTGTCTGTGAAGGCGACGAAGGAAGGCGTGGTGCGGTTTCCCTGGTCATTGGCGATGATCTCGATGCGGTCGTCTCGGAAGACGCCGACACATGAGTAGGTGGTACCCAAGTCAATACCGACGGCGGCGACCATAGTGGGCAATGTGCGTGATGTGTTAATGTGTGGGAGATGTGTGGAATGGTTACAGACGCAGTGGTTATATGGGGGAAGGGGTATCAAAAGTTGTCTGCTGGATGGGAAGAGAGAGGGATGCGTGTGTGTGTTGATGAGGAAGAGTAGAGAGGGAGGGAAGGTTGCGTGGGAAAAAAGTTGGTGCAGGTCTTATACACACTGCCCCTCCAGCAACCCGAAATGGTAGCAACTTCTGGAAGTTTCTGAGGAGTCTACCAGGCCGCACTTGCACCTTCAGGCAGCTTCTTGCCGCATCCAGCCCTAAATTCCTTCACAAAACGCAAGGCTAGTACAAATTGAGTACGTAGAATTCACTGGAATTGACTGCTTGTTCTGATATGGCCTCTGAAGTGCGCTGTCGATGATTGAATCCAGCATCTACACCCTTCTTCCATCATCACGGTGATTCTACAGCTCTCTACCCCACCGAAGCTGTTGATGTAATACCCCACTAAAGTACCTGGGTACATGTGCTGCGGGCTCGATGGGGGTTTCTCCCAGCCCCCCATGCGCTTCCGCACCCTTGTCGCCCATCTCGATCCATCTACTACCATTGGCCATAGCTCCCAGACACAGCCAGATGCAAAATTTTCTGGGCGACGAGAGGCAAGCAGCTCAGCCAAGTTACTGTGAGGCGACTTCAGAAGCCCACAATTACATCAACTCGGTACGTGTATCGAGGTACATGCAGGCATCGCGCGTTGCTGGGCAGACCTCGATTGCAGCAGTCGAGCCTGATGGCGGGGGCCAGGAAAAAGTTGAACTTTGAAGGCACGCTTGCATCAGGCACTCTGGTCTATCTACAGCTGGTATCTAGGGATGGGGCAGGCCGTGTCTAGATGCACTCAAACATCCAATTCCAGTAGACTTAACTGATGAAGCTTATTCATGTCGTTTGCGAAGCTCTCGTTACCCCGCGAACAAAGGCCTGACTGAGGGTTCGGGTGTGCAAAGTTTCACCCTAGCAAAGTCATGTCTTTGAGGGCTGCCCCACCACATTCCCGCGGCGCAAGCGTCACATCTGGTTTCCCATGGTTCAGGCTGCCAAATTGCCTACCCACAACAGACCCTACCCAACGCGCTGTTGACTGTCGCGATGCGGGCGACCTGGCTGTAGATACTGCTGAGATACTATATAGATCGAGACTTACAATGTTCCTGACCAACAGCATGAGACCAGATGCATGTGATAGGCGCGGTAGTCATTGACAGTATTACACCGCCAGTCAGCCAGTCAGAGGTCAAGCATAAGGCAGACCCGTTGCACCGACCTTTTTTGTTTGCAGCCTTAGTTCTGCCTCGTTGCCTCGTAGCTTGGGGACGAGGCTGTGAGCATCTTCTTCAACATGTCCTGTGCCAAATTCAAGGCAATATTGCACAAAAGCACATAACCTCCAAATGAACACCCGAATAGATAACTAGTAAGGGCGTCGAATAGACAGCAGAATAAACATCTGGTTATAATTACACTCTTCCATGCCCATAGGCGTACAGTACTTGAGGTAAAGTAAGTTTGTATTGCCTAGTAGCTTTTGGGTCAGTGGTTTTGAAAAGAGCAGTCATTTACTCTTTGAACTCGCTACCAAACCCCAAAGAGAACAGCTTTTCAGCACACATGCTCAATCTTCTCCGGCGCTCCATCTCTTGGCCCCAGATCCGTCTTCAGCACTCTCCCAAAGAGTTCAAGGAGTACCTCAAAGCAGATCTTAGTGATAGCCGGATCGTATCGGCCCTTGCTAAGCTCATCACGGATGAAAGCATGTTGGGCCCATGCAAACTCGTAGAAGCTGAACACTGCGCCCGCATCCCGCAGCTTCTTGCGGATGAGGTCTCGCCCGGCGTCTGGCACATGCGTGTCCTTGATGCCGAATATCATCGCGACCTCTCCCTTGATCTCGTTGAGCTTGTCGATCGTGTGGTTGCTGTTCGCCGGTGCCTCGGCCGATGAGTTGGCCTCTGAGTATGGCCCCAATGTTCGGCTATGCACGTCTGTCGCAAAGTAGGCGACGCAAGCACTGATGCGTGGATCGAGCTTCAGACACAGTTAATAATGCCTTCTAGTGAGTAGACCGCAGACAGAAATGTAAATCTTACGCTGGCTCGTAGAGCAAGATGGCCCCCGAGGCACATGCCCGTCGTGCCGATCAGGCCCGTGCATGTTGGCAGGCTGAGCAAATAGTCAACGGTCTTGTAGCCGTCCTCGTCGTACGACGGAAGGGTCTGTTGCAAACGAGGATATCAGCGGGGCATAGATGAAATGAGGTGTTACGAGGAGGCTTACCTTCTTTATCTTCAACTCATTCCCCTGGTCAGTCCCGGGTACGTTGTAGGCCAACGCCTCGGGTCCAATGAAGTCATGGTATGAAGAAGGTGCTGCGACAATGTAGCCTTGTCCCGCGATCTGCCGGGCAAAGCGTGCCACGGGTCCAGTCACTCTTATATGTTAGTCACGGCACGTCATCATGCCTTCTTTTGTTTGCAGCAAGGCTAGCAGCGCTCAAAGTATCTAGACACACCTTGGTATATCTCACTATAGAGTACGACGCCCGGAAATCGACTATGAGCCCGTAGGTTAGTCATTTGTCCGGCTCCCGACTCATCCGTGGCCTCCTACGCGTTGGGATATTGGGGGATGGTGGGGTGGAAGGTGAATATTCCTATACTACGGATTAGCTTGATACAACCTCCCTAGCCGGCAAGCGGAATGGGAGAATTACTCATGGAAGTTTCCTTCCCGTCCACCTTTGTCTGCACATCCGCGTGGCTCTCCTTGATCAGCATTTTGAACTCTCCTTCGGCTCTCTTTGGGAATTCAAATGCGATATTGGGAAGGATTCAGGCCGGTCACCCCACCATACAAACTACGAGAGATGAGGGGCAGGACCTTGGGACAGGAAAAATGGGTCCTACGAAGCGAAGTTCTCCAAGAAACTCACCCTCAACATTGAAGTTGCTACATGTATCCGAATCCGTGATCGATATGTGTTTATACGATAGTTCATCTCTATCGAGTGCTCATTGAGGTAGCCCTATAGATTATACATACCCATGCTCTACATGCTTCGTCAAACACTCGTGCAAGATTGATGCCATGCTCCGATGCAGTCTCTGCAAAGCAAGTAAATGGTTACAAGTGAGGGACCTGGGCACTCTGCAATAGAAGATTCACGATGCTTAAGAACCCTTCGCCCAGAATAAAGCCCTAGATATGGGTCAATCAAATTGCGTCCTTGGCGTAATGGTTGCATAATACTTACTGATGCTATGACGATAAGGGGTGTGTCCTCTTTGCCGAGATGAACCCTCCAATACCAATTCATGACGCCGCCAATAGTCCTTGCCAAGGTAAACGATGGCACGTTGTACATACCTGGAAAATCAGTCAGATTGAAAACATGGGAATGCCACAAAACTCTACGCACCAACAGCCACGGCAATGCCACCGGGGATGTAGTCAACCCACTTCTTTCCCGCACCCCACGTACGCAACACAGTGAACACCGCAAAAATGCCAGCAGCACCCATTGCAAACTCTCTCGCCATATACGGCAATGCTTGGCCAGTCACGAGCCTCGCTGTCTTGATCCATACAGACGCTGTTGGGACTTGGAACAAGTCGCTTGGGATCTTGTAGACCGTCGTGTAGAGTCGGTAGATAAAGGCGCTGACCACAGCACCAACCGTGGCCCCAATGATCTGACCCCAGAACTGGGCCTTGGGAGCCGCACCGAGCAGATGGCCTGTCTTCAGATCTTGCATCAGATCCCCGGCTTGCATGGCTCCTGCTTCGGACACGGCGCCAGCAATGAGATTGATGAGCACGCTGGCTTTGTTAGACTGGGGAATGATGAGCCCAAAGAAGAGTTGCGCCAGTTTGCTAATCCCCGAAACAGGGTTCAAGTCTGTCTCTCCTAGTGCTCTGACTGCCATTATACTGAGAAGCATTGCCATGAACACGGAAATAATCGTCGCATAAAGCGGTACGAGGTCCCCGAACGTGATGTGGATACTGATAATGCAGACAAGAATCGACACCACCAGTCCAATGCTCACAATTCTGCCTCCGACCAGCTGCTCAGGAGGCGCATCATCCTGATCCCAGGCTCGTCGCTCATCGATAGATTGCGCCTCAAACGGATTATCTCGTTCAACTCCTGGGCTTGGTAAGCTGCCCAGAGCCTCTCTACTTTGTGTCGAAGTCTGTGTGGACACGCCTTCGTCACTACGCACAGCAACGTAGCCGTGTGGTTGGCGCCGGAAAAGGCCTTTGAGCCCCTCCCGATCATATAGCCGTTTACTAGCCACGAACAGCTCAGGTCCATGCTGTATCAAAGGACGGAAGGCGAGATATCCCAAGCTGACTACCGAATCCGCTAACATGATAGCCAGCGAAACCCAGACGATCCACCCCTTACTCCCGGTTTCCCAATCACCAGGTGGCCCAGGAGCCCACCCGCGATATTTTGCCAAAGGTGACAAGACACCCCAGCCAACAATTGCGCCGATGAGCATGTGGATCGTCGTCGAAGGCCCCATAATGATACCCTGGCCGACATAGGCAAAACTTGGGTTGAGTGTCCACACCCAGGTTTCAGCAGCAACTGTACCAAAAATAGGCAATTGGCGTAAAATGGGAAAGAAATATTGCAAGAAAGTATAAATGCCGGAAACACCAAAAGCGATCAGTAATAGCTTGATGTTAGAGCCCCAGTCATTCTTGTTTCCTGGGGTAATCGTGGAAGCAGCGTCAACGCGGTCCTCCTCGTCAATTGCGTCTCGAACTTCCATCAAAGGTCTGTTCTCAAGAGCAAGACTACCAAAAGTAGCAGCTTTGGACGAATCAAGAGCATTGTCATTCTGAGTGTGACCCTTGCCATGTAGAATACCAATCAGAACAGCGGTGCTAAAGCCGCTAGGAAACTTAAGCTGCTCTCTAATGATGACTTGGCGTCGTCTGCAATTGTCAGTCACCATTTCTCCAGCCGAATTGAGGTCATGCTTTGACTTACAGAGGCACGACGAAGACAACACCAAAATAGCAAAGACCAAGGGACCAGATTATCAGCTTCCACATGCTCAGGCGGATTGGACCCTGTTCAGAAGAATCCAGCATATATTCCATAGCCGGTAACTAAGGTTTGTGTTCAGTTAGCAAATTCACACCACCGTACTACGCTGCTTGAAGCAAAAGCGTGAACGTCAGATACCCTATTTCCACACAAAGGAGAGGCTATGCACTCACCACTCCCACAAAGCCGCAACTCAGCGGCATAACGGCCATACCTCCCGCGACTGACTGTACGAGCACATTCTCGACAGGCGAGAAGGGAAAGCTCAGATGACGCGACAGAGTCCGAAATATGCCAAACCCCAGGAGACTCGCGGGCATCGTCATGGTACTGATCCAGCCGGTTTGTAGCCCGAAATACATGTTGGAAAAACATATGACGAGGCCGACGAGCAAACCGGCTGCAACGCCGCGGATCGTGAAGTGTCGGCCTTCTGGGAGGACTATGGCATGAGCCGAATGGTATCTTGCATCTTCGCCGGTCGCAGTGTCTGCTTCGTGCAGCACACCTGTGTCTTGTCCCCTATCAGGCGCCATAATGCCAGGGGTCGCGCGCTCGCAAGGAACTCTCCAAGGTCAAAAGGAGGTTCGAGTGACTTGTTTCACATAATATACATCGCTTGAAACGAGAAGCAGATCGCTAGAAGACCTCGGAAGGGACTTGATTCGAGATGGATAAATTGAGATGATGACCAAGCCGGAGATAACCACGGGATGGCAATCAGGCGGGACACGGACGTTATGTGCTCCACACACTTCTTTGCCAAGACCCTCATTGTCCGTGGCCACCATCACGTCACATGGCCGATTTTCCCTGTGTAAAACGTGACTTGGCTTAATGTACCTACTTCTTCAGCCAACGACCTCGATCTTCTTCATCTCCAGCGGCGTCATGTACGAACGTCTATGCCAGGCCCGATCCCCAATCGTCGCATACCTATCCGACCGGGATGGCCGCGAAGGCAGGACAGGATATGGTGCTACCGGGTAATTAATAGCGATCGATCAACCGTCCATTGTCGTCGGTAAGAGTTTACAGAAGAGCATAAATCAAATTGTTTACTTGCTCGAAAGCCTGTTGCATAGCAGTGGTATATCCGGAGTTCGCGTCAACTGTCCTAGACACTGAAAGATATGCAATACCTGTATTGGATTTCTAACACACGCGAAAAGATCAGGTATTTTTTTTTTGGCTCAACAGGAACGTAAGGGTACAGCCTGGAATATGAACGTATGAACGTCAGAATGCTGACCGTAGTTACCGTAATGAGATTCGTGGTTGTGCTTGTGATATTTGTGAGCGGTAACTTGGGTATGTGAAGGCGGGATAGCGGATCCGTTGGGACATTTGGTCTTGTAAGAACCATAGTTGAGGTCGAGCAACTCGCGCGCGACAGCTCGAAAAACCAACACCGTGTGTGATGTTGCGATTTGGACATATAGTATAATGCACGTTATATTAATTAAAGTGTGTTATTGTATGTCTATGGTCAACATTCCCAAACATGACCACGTTTAGGAGCGGCACGGTGTAGATGCTTGCAAGCTTATCAAAGCTTCAAGTACAGAACATGAAAACAGTACATTATGGCTGATAGGTGGCTTCTTATCCGCTCGAGGCTGTTGCCTGTATTGAATTATCTGCTGGGCGCATCAGGAGAGCTTTCTGTCTATGTATGACGCAGAAGTAAAAGTCAAGAGTCAACCAGTTACCCAACTAACAGTTAGAGGTATTCTGAGGTATTGAACAACAAATAACTACCACTATAGGATCAACACTTCCCTTTCGCTCGCCCCGGCTATGTGAGATCTCAGCAGAAACCTATCCTAGGCGCAGCAGCATTTGCAACATACTTCAACATCATCTTCATATTGGTATCGCCTTTCAATCCAACAAAAACGATGGCATGGCGGATCTCATATCTCTTAAGCTCAGTCTTCTTTGATCAACTTGCCGGTTAAATTGACAAACGGACCGAATTCGTCTCTCTGGAATAGTATGCTATATAGACCGTTTGTGTCGGTGCAACACATCTACTTCACTCCATGTTGTGGTCATTCAGTGGAAGGCTGTCCACTAATTCTAGTGTCTGGTCTCTCGCTTTTCTCGCTTTTCACAATATCAGATAGCAGTTCAGGTGCGATTTACAAGTCAATATCTTGGTCTTCGTGAGGTTCTCCATGCCTGTCTATATTTGTGACCGTCTGCACGAATTTTCAGCGCGAATGTGTCGACTCTTCTATACTCCTAACTGCTTGGTCGACAGAGCGCAAGTATCCCCCCAAAAAAACCAAGTTACTGAAGGATAGACATAGCATGCAGCTCATCCCGTTTCCCAGTTCCAGCAACATCCCATCCAGCCGTTTATGTCAACGAGATATCCTGGAGCTTGAAGATTAATGCGAGTCTCAATGACGGTGAACAATACTTACTCAATGTACAGTAATCAACAATATTGACACTGAGCAGTAATTCGTGGCGCAGCAACAATGTGCTTCGGTGCCGGAGTACTGCAGAAACCGCTTTTCCCAGACTTTGTCGTTTTCCTGCCACAACGTACGGGCACTTCTTGATAGGCATGACCGCAAATGGCTGAGTAGTAGACGTACCAACCGCAGAAGCAGTTGTCCGGGTTGGACGCAGAGTTGACACGACGATCTCGCACGTCCTCAAACATGTCGCGTGGGGGAATTGGGGTATCGCGGCCATTTTCAGGAGATTCTCAGAGAATCTTGAACGACTGTTGTGTATTAGAGCTCGAGTTGATCAATAAGCCGATAGTTAATGCCTTGTAGACTAGTAGATAACTTTCATGAGTTGCAACACGTTCGGATTCTTACAATCGTCAAGTTTCAGCCTGAGCGAGACGCTTTGCCTGTCTCGATCGAAGCTGTTGGTCCGGCGAGCGTCTCGCCACCAACGTTGTCCTGCCCCTTTGCTAATGAGGCCGTCTTTTTCACTGAGCCCCATCTCAACTGCTGCTTCTTTGAAAACAATTCTCACGATTGGCAATGATCCAACTGTGCCTTGCAAGCGATGCTCCCCCGCTAACGGCGGTGGGATTTGTTAGCAGTTCCGGCGCTTACACCGGCTGCGTGGTAGGTATGTAAATCACCGTCAACGCCCTTTTAGCTCATTGTCACCGAGACCCACACCGTCACATAACCTGCCTAGGAGCTAGATACAGACTTCATCTTCGCAACCAACAAGTCCTCCTTATGAAAAAGAATGCTGTCGGCCTGACGCGCTATTTCTCTCCTCTCTTCTTCTAAGTCAATCGCGAAAAGAGCAAAGCATTAGAGATCCGCAATGATTCAACCAGAGGACCGATTTGTGTCTGAAGGCCAATGCTACTTGGGCACAAGCGAAAACCCCAAAACACAGGCGCATTGCAATGTTTGGGACTGGGACCAACTCCGCATGATCAAGATAAAAGGCACCAGACAAATCTTCCCGCCTGATGAAGACCTCGAAGTACCACTATTGTCCACTTTTGTCGATTACCTGGCACCTGAAGTCCAGGCCGTTTCGGTTGATAACGACGGCCTCATTACCCAAGTCAGCACAGATCCTGAAGAGGATGATACCGAGTTTATTGGATATCTCCCTTTCTCCATGGTAGAAACACTGCACGATTGTCGGACAGTTCGGTACTCTCAGTTGAAAGAGCTCGACCGACTTGGGCCGGGTGTCGATCGTTCATCGTATTATGACGAATCTCACAACGTTCGAGATGTCGCTTTCAAATTCAACCCACTTGGAAAGCCTGTACGCCTATACATGGCTTGGAATGAGCTGCAAGCTTATAGGAGTCTGCCGCCGCACCCCAATCTTGTCTCGCTTGATCGGGTAGTCCTTGAAGACAAAGAGTCCCGGATAATCGGATTCACAACAAAATTCATCCCAGGCGGGACATTCGAGAACTCAACGCGACCTTTCCGCGTGCAACACCTAAAGGATCTTATACAGCTTGTGGATTTCCTAAACTTAGACCTCGGAATAATGCATCAGGACATTGCACCCCGAAATCTCTTTCTCGATCCCGAAACAGAGAAGATCCTTCTGTTTGACTTCGACTGGGTTGCTCACGGCGAAAAGGGGTTGCTTAAGGGCCGAGACGATGTCATCGGTGTTGCGCTCACATTATATGAGCTTATCACGGGCGACGACCAGTTCACGCATATCCCACACTGGGAACGAAACGTAGAGATGATACAAAATGTATCAGAATGGCCATGCAAGCGCGAACTCGACGGCGATGTATCGACGTTTCGCAAAATCCTAAACGAATGGATAGCTACAAGACAAGTCGGCAACGACATGGAGAGATATCTCAATGCACCCAATCGCCTTACTTGGCCGGATCTGCCAACGGCCCCTGATTACGACGTGCCTTGCGAATCTGGTATGACCCAGGACGGAGAAACACGTTGGAGAACGGGTCCGCGATTAAGACGCACTGCCATCAGAAAGGGCCAGTATATCTTCCGCTGGGAACGGCCACCGCAATGCAGATTGCCGACGGGCGAAAATATTGGTGCTTACACTCAGGAGTCGCAAGGAGCTTGCAGCTAGGTAGAGACGAATTCTGTATAGTTCGGTTTAAGATGGCATTACTTAAATTGCACGAAGACCAACAGGTGAAATAACCGACGTTCGCCACTTTGACAAAATGTTCGAGTGTCAAAATCGATGCTATTGTATTGCTCACTAGGTCACCACTACCACCTTGTCTGCAGCTTTGGGTTCTCTACAGAGGACCGCTCGTGTTCATACTGCGTGACCTCAATGCCATCGAGAAAGGACTCGGGTAAACGCTCAATGCTGTCTCGCGAGCTAAAATACTACCTTGGGCAGGTTGGGCTTAGCGGTGCCCTGTCTGAGCGAATGAGGCTAGACTATGCGCGTAAATTACATGCTGAACAAGGACATGCTGAACGAGGAATGCCGTATAGGCATTACGGCGTTCTCGCGCATTTTATCTGAAGCTGCTCTTGAGCGAGGGTGTACTTGGATTTTGTATGGATATTTGTACCGGTAGGATGGCACGGGTCATAACGGTATCAGGATTCAAAGCATCTGGCTACCGGCCAAGTCAAAACTCTACAATCGGAGAAATTAAACAGATATGCACTGTAGCCTTGAATAACCGTCTTTATTTATTATTACAAGATGACTTGGATATCGATGCCTAGTGGTTGCTTGGAGGTTACGTTATGCCATTATACCTGGAAGATGCATACCCTTAAGCGCGATGGGCTGATGACATCACCAGCAATCTACCGCGTTTCCCAGAGCTCTCTTTTCCTCCGCGACCTGCGAGCCCTGATACGACCTACATCCTGTCAGAAATGGCTACACGGCACATGTCAGGCCTCATCAGGCCTTTCAGAGGTCGTCGTCCAATACTCACCCCGCGGTCAAGATGGACACCTGTTCATCCTGGCTTGTTCCGAGCTCACGAGAGCACCGAAGCAGGTGACAGAAAAAGCGGTCACATAGATGCAGCCTCCAATGAGTCAATTCTTTGGTTTGACCGTAAAGAGACTCTTACATCCATGGTAATCGTTGTCTTGACGCTGACCATTCGCGACTAGGGCTGTACCCGCTCAAGCTTTCCGGTCTTCTGCGGCTACCATGGCTCAATCCCGAGAGCAACATATCCGAATTGACGAAGCGGTTCGAAAAGTCAAGTTTGGGGATCATGGACCCCATGAATCTAGTCAAACGCGCCCTAAAGCCCGATCTCCCCATTGAAGTGACCGAGATCGTGCCGAGAATCAAAGACGGAGGAGCATTCGTCAAATTCACTCATCCCGCCGGAATCTCACCCCACGACATAGAAGAAGCTGTTACTAAGGAGCTCACCAACCATCCCGTGAAGCCTGTGTTCAGCCCATTCCGCGCAGTTCAGGCCGGCTTGGTAAAAGGAATTCCTTGGCTTGAGGATCTACATAGGTTCCCCAAGACCAGACTGCGCGTCGAGTTCGTGCCTCGAAACCCAGGAGAAGAAGCTGTCGAGCTTTCCCAAGAGAGCTTGTACAGCTTATTCCGTCGGTATGGCAAGATCGCCGAGATCACATCTCAGCCCTGGGATTCCAAGGTCGTACCAAAATTCGCGTATGTCGACTTCTCGTTCATCAGAGACGCCATAATGGCTCGCAATTGCCTCCATGGCTTTGTCGTATCCGAGGAACTTGGCGGCGGCAAGTTAGGCACAAGGTTTCGCATTTCGTACGAGCAAAGGGCCAATCCCCACAAGATATGGGATTGGCTCACGAGTCACCCGAGAATCGTTATCCCTGCCCTCGTAGCGCTCCTTACGGGTGTTACCGTCGTTGTCTTTGATCCCGTTCGGTCATTCTTCGTCGAGGCTCATGTCTCCAAGAAATTCCGTCTATCAAACAGTAGACTATACAGGTGGCTTCGAAAACAGACTTCCCACGTCTTTGCATTTAAGCGGGAAAAGGCCGAGCAGGCGGGCCTAAATGCCGTATGGACTCATCGCAAGGACTTGATTGAGCAGATCCAGACATGGCTTGTCGAAACTGCTGAAACATTCATTGTCGTTCAAGGTAAGCATCGAGTGTTAGTTCGTCTCTTAAGCCATCCCCCTGTTCGCTTTCAGTTATCTGTCTATTCTGCTACAGAGAATGCTACAGAGGATCGCTCATCTAGAAAAGAGTAGTGACTGACTCCCATTGTGTCAAAAGGTCCCCGAGGGTCAGGGAAGAAAGAACTCGTAATGGAGCAGGCGCTCAAGGATCGACGCAACGTCCTTGTCATTGATTGCAAGAACATTGTCGAAGCTCGAGGCGAATCCGGCATCATCAAAAAGATGGCCTCCGAAGTGGGGTACTGGCCCATCTTCTCATGGGCGAATAGCATGAGCAGCATGGTCGACCTTGCTATTCAAGGTACCACCGGGGTTAAGGCAGGCTTTTCAGAGACGCTGGATTCACAGTTAGAAAAGATCTTGCAAACGACAGCTGGAGCTTTACAAACCCTTGACTTGGAAGGCCGATCAAAACACGACGTGAGTACCTTTTTGGAATCATTTCTTTCGTGTTGAGTTGCGCTTTCACACATGCGGGCTCCCGAGGCACGGCGAGAAGCAAAAGTTTAGTCGAAAGGAGTCATTACTAACTTCCAATGCGTAGGTGGACGCTTCAATGCCGGCTGACGCTTACCTGGACTCACATCCGGAGAAGCGAGCTGTGGTTGTAATCGATAACTTTGAGCCCCGGAGCGATAATAACGCCATCGTTTACGAAAAGCTCGCAGAATGGGCCTCAACGTTGGTTCAAACTAATACCGCTCACGTGATTTTCCTGACCAGAGATGCTTCTTACACCAAGACATTAACCAAATCCTTACCTGATCGAGTTTTCCGCCATGCTGCGCTCGGCGATCTGTCTCCCGATGTTGCAAAGCGTTACGTCCTCAGCCACGTCACTGCTGATGATCCGGAGTCAGACGAGTCCGAGGATGACGAACAGAAAATGGCAAAACCTCGTCCCAAGCTAGCTGGATTGGATGACTGTATCGAAACACTGGGCGGTCGTTTGACAGACCTCGAGTTTCTCGCCCGACGGATAAAGGCTGGCTTGTCACCCAAACAAGCCGTTTCGGAAATCACAGAGGAATCAGCTTCTGAAATCCTCAAGATGTTCCTCTTACTTGGCAGAACTACCAGCGACGGTGAGCACTCGTGGTCGATGGAACAAGCCTGGTACCTCATAAAAGCGCTCTCACAACGTGAAGCATTGGGTTACAGTGAGGTTCTACAATCCAACACATTCGCGTCCTCGCTCAACTGTCCCGACGGCAAAGCCGCGCTCGAAGGTCTCGCGAATTCGGACCTCATCACATTACGCACCCGTCATGGCCGACCACAGAGTATCGGCGTCGGGAAACCAGTGTATCAGGCTGCATTCCGCTTCTTAACCTCAGATTCCGTCCTTGCCGCGGAAATGGACCTTGCGGTACTTACGGAACTTGCAAAGATAGAGGCCAAGAACATTGAGAAGGCGGAAGCTGAACTTTCGGTCCTTGCTGTATGGCCTAAGCAGCCCGCTGAGACTACGGATAGAGTAGCATATCTGCTTGCTAAGCTTGAGACAGCCCAGAAGAAAGTCCGGGATATCGAAAAGGAGATGTCGCCACTCAAGAAGGTGCTTGCGGCTTCGGATTCCTAGGTTCGCTCTGATCTTTGATGGGAAGTAATGGTGCTGTGTATACAACCGGCTACGGAAGACAGCTGGTGGAAGGACTGGCTTGCAGGGCATAACGTAACCTAGATACCCATCTCCTTATCATATCAATGTACAAATGTTGCGAGTTGATGAGCCCCTCTTCCGCGATGTGATGGTCGTTTGTATTGTTGCTCGAATCATCACTTGGCTAGAGCTTCGGATAAGCATGTTGGTAGAGGCGCTATATGCTGGTTCCAATTTTGGCACCACGCGTGGAATCTACATTTGTGCGTAGACGTACGAAACATACCGGCGTTCTATCTTCGTAAGGGTGCAACCGTGTTCGTATATACAAAGTGTACCACCACGGTAGGTTGTCCTATTGTATCCCTCGTCGCGTACAGGACATTCCTCTCTCCACCAGCCATCACCCGTACCCGTGTTGATTTTAATGTACCGCGTATTTAAAGGACATGCAGACAGCATATTCCCCGCGTCTAGCTAGGCATTGAGATCACTCGGAAGGGCCCAAATATTACTTCGTTGTGACAGCACACCAGGACTTAGGCTGAGAAAGGTGGTCTCTGTTAGGACCATTGGGAGCTTCGTGTGAACGTGGTGTATGATCTGTTCGTTTTTTTTTTTTTTTTTTTTTCAATTTATTTGAATATTGTTTATTAGAACCTTGCATTTTACGGATAGGACGACAGTACCGTCTTTACGCCTAAAAAAACATTCTTATATACGCAAAGCAAAAGAATCGAAAAGAAAGGAGAAGGCAGCAGCAGGCCAAGAAAGAAGCATGGCCGCACCATAATAAAAAATGGTTGCAAAAGGATAATGCCTCGGGATCGAACCGGTGTTCTTTCGCACTCAGACTTTATCTGAAACGTAGTCTGACTCCGTTTCAACCTGACTACTTGACCAGAGCTGGTGGTGGCCTCGGTGGTCACCGGCCCATCTGGGAACGTCGAGGGGTAGCTCTTTAAGCACCCCTATATACAATACACAGCAGTAGAGCTACCACTACTGGTCGTTCTGTGACGGCTGCACCTGCACCACTGTGCCTGGAAGTTGCTGAGCTCACCCTGCTGTTAGGTGTTCTCTTCCATGTTGAGCTAGTCACTTTAGAACATAGAAATAATCACCTTCCTTTTCGCACATTGCCGGAGTTCATGTTTTCGATCCAGACAGTTTTGGTCCCAAGCATTTCCTACCTCAGGGCTATTTATCTATCCCCTGTGGTATTCTCTCGATAGTTCACACAACCCGCCCAACCTCTCCAAACAGTCACAGCGCAGTAGATTAAGGTAACTTTGAAGCAATCATAAAACCGTCAATTCTGCATTGGTATCGTAAAACAGGGTTGACTTATACACAGAACAGAACACCACCACACTCGCGCAGTCCTAAATAGAGAGCAAAAAACACGCCAGGAAACCCATATCAGTTGCTCCTCAAATTCTTTTTTCGACAATCGCGATTCCTTCACAAACAACCGATCCCGTCCGGACATCCCACCCATTTATACATGCTTTTCGCCTCAATGTGTGTCCCCATGGTGTTCAGTCCTGCTTACAACGACATCCCCCAACCTTAACACTAACGCACCACCCGACCACGGACTGGTCGACTTTGTGCAGGGCATATTGGAACGACAAATGATACCTCAGCCCTTTAAGTGTGACATTGAGATGAAGCAGATAGTGATGAAGCATTATAAGAAACCACCAGGCGAGCCAGGGTTGGTAGCGGCACTCCATTTTCGTAGACTGAAACCCCTCCCTTATTCATCATCTTTCGCATCCTCGGGCTGCGCGAAGATCTCACAGCCTTGAGCAAAGAAGATCCTCGAGTGGTGATCCGAGTTATTCGTAATACTGTAATGATTCCCTGATTTCCACATATTAGCCCAATCCCGCGCACTCATAGACAAAATTCAGAGAACATACCTCTAGGCACGAAAAACTGCCCGCCCTTTGAGATATTGAACACAGTCTGCGCAACCGTAACCTCGACCGTCCCAGTGTGGACAAAGAACGTAAGATGCATCTTCCTAGAGTTCTTAGGTCTCTTCTCCGCGCCAGGCGGTAGGTCCACAATGCCCGACCCAAAGAAGGGCATAGTCAGCGTCTTAGCAAATTTGAAAGTCGCGTCCTTGATATCTTTGAGTTGAATCGCGGCCTCCGAGATGGCTAATTCCTCCGGCACGACCTCGACTTGGTCTTCCTCCTGCGGCGGGTTGAATTCGTGTTCCGGGTACCAGTAAATAACTTCACCCGTTACACGACCCGGATCGTCCTCCCATTCGTCGCGGTCTAATACCTCCTCTTGTATCGCTGCCGGGCGCCCCCTGGGCCGCGCACTAGCTGGACGACCTCGCCGCTTCGATCTGGTCTCTTCCTCAGTATCCTCTGTCCGGACGACACCTTTAATTGTCCGCATCTTGAAATGTCTTTTGTCGTTCTGTCCGCGATAACCGGCCATATCGTAGACCTCCTCGTTCTCATCGTCGTACTCCACGTGCTCTCCCTTCCACCACTCGAGAGGCTTGAACGAGCTACGACCCGAGCGCGTCGTCTTCATCTCAGCTGAATCCTCACGACGTACGGTTACAAGCCCGCGACTCTTCGGCAGAGGGGGGCCGCGTTGAATCGCAGGTGAGTCAACCCCGACACCGGAAGATTTCCGCTTCCGCCCTGGCTTGCTCTTCTCTTGCTTCGTTGCTGGTCTGGAAGCCGCGCTCTTTTCGGCCTTTGGTTGCGTCTTCTGACGTTTCGTCTCTCTGGATTGTTCTGGTTCGGGATGACTTTCTTCTGTCTCACCTGTGGAATTCCTTGCCGGTCGACCTCGTTTCCCTGTTTTGACAGGCGGAGAAGGATCGCTGGGAGGAGAAGGCTCTTGTGTCTGAACGGGCGAAGCCTTAGGTCGCCCTTTCCTCTTCTTCACTGGTTCTTCCTCTACTACTGGTTCGGGCTCGGGTTCGGGCTCAGGCACATTTTCTTCTTCCTCTTCCTCGACAATTGGCTTCGGTTTGCGGCCTCTCTTTCCAGAAGGTTTTGCTTTGCTAACGGCCTTCGGCTCTTGGACGGGTTCCTCGGGTTCTGGTTCGGAAGGAACCTCATCAATAGCATCTGGTATTGGTTCGTCGTCGTCGTCGGGGGCAGCGGTAGCCGCAGCGTCCAGCAGCTCCATGGAGTCCTCTTCTTCTTCGTCTTCGGGCTCATCCGCGTTGTTCTCCACCAAGGGTTCGTCTTCTTGAGACTCGACAAGTGGAGACGGAGAGCGACGAGGTCCATTCATTTTCTTCCCTGGTGCGCTCTTGGTACCGTTAATCCTAAGGGCGGTCCTGGGTTTCTCGATAGCTGTGACAGATGGAGCGTTGTTGCCAAAGTTCAATTTGCGCATCGGTTTGCCCCTTTGCTCCTTCTCTTTAGTAGTGACGATGGATCCTCGCGTCGGAGACGAGGTAGGACCCAGGTGAGGGTTCTGGCGGGCGGGAGACTGAAGAGTTGTTTTGACGGGAGATCTAGCACGCGGTACGGGAAGGCGACCTTGGCCTTGCATTTTCCTGGTAGTAGCAGGGCCGGGTTCAGAGCCTATAGAAGGACATGGTCAATCTTTGATTCCTATATCTCCTATTGTCGACATCGATTGTAGGCATACCGTCGTCTATATCCATGTCCTGCTCATCGTCTGATTGTGCGCCGTTGCCAATGTCCTTCTCTGGGGAGGAGAATAAGTTGTCCATCTCCTCGAAACCATGTTCGTCGCGTGGCGCTTCGGGTAGCGTAATGCCTGTTTTTCTATGTGCAACTGACATCAGCATACCGAGAGTCTGTATCGCGACGGAAACAGGATAATACAATACCTTCCCTGTTTTCCTAACTGGTGCAATGTTTCGCCTTGCGCCAGAAACGTCTGGCGCCGCTGTGATTGTGAATTGGCTTTCGGAGCCATGGCGGGTCATGCGATGGCGTACGGTGTCTATGACGGCTGGACTCGAAGTCGGGCAATTTAGCAGCGACGACACCGTCTCGCGGGAGACAAACAACGCGCGACGGAAATCAATGTATGCTGTTCCAATGATAAGAGCACAACAATTGCGATGCGATGCGATGGTGGGGATTGTTCACGAGACAAGCATCAACAAAGGCCCGACAGAGGCACAGATGTTTACTGGCGACCTGTCTGGAACTCTAATTGGTTCGACGACCTTACCTTAGGGGGGACAGAGTGGGGCACCGGAAACCTCCCTCAGGCAGTCAAGACGCGCCGCGACAGCCCGGGACGCGACGACCCCAGCTCGCCCAGGCCCATTGCAACAGTGCAACTAGCGGGACTGACTTGAGAATGACTTGCAACATCTTCCAGTCAGCTTGATATTGCGCTTTTGAGACTACCGGGAGGTGAGAGTAGCATTGGTGCAGTTGACCAACCATTGATTGGCTTCACTTCAACTCGATTATACTTTTGCACCCTCGTTGCAAACCCGCACTTCTTAACCTCGACTTCAACACCCACCCCACCAAACTCACCGTCACAACCAAGCTATCTTCCTCAAAGAAGAAACCACAATCACAATGGACGAAACTGATACACTCATGGACACCGCCGACCCCGTCCTCACCGGCGAGACTGCCGATACCTCATCAACATCAACATACATCCCCCCCTCCATCCACATCTCTCCAACCCTCGAGGGCACCACTTACACCCACTACTCCCCTGTCCCACCCTCCCTCTCCGCCAACCCATCGAACCCAAGCGCCGGCACGCCCTGCTGTCTGGGCGTCGACGAAGCCGGCCGCGGTCCAGTGCTAGGCCCCATGGTCTACGGGATCTTCTACCTCCCCCTTACCCACTCGACACCCCTCCTGAAAACAACCCACCACTTCGACGACTCCAAAGTCCTCACTGCCTCCGTGCGCTCCTCTCTCATGAAGACCCTCTGCACGCCCAACACCGACCTGCACGACTCCTGCGGCTGGGCCATATCCTCCCTCTCGGCGCGGGACATCGGCGCCAACATGTTCAAACCCAGCCCCTACAACCTCAACGCACAAGCCATGGACGCGACGATCAGCCTAATCCAAGGCGTCCTCGACAGGGGCGTAAACGTCCAGGAGATATACGTAGACACCATCGGCGCGCCCCTAACCTACCAAAACAAGCTCTCCCGCATCTGGCCCAGTATTAAGATCACCGTCGCCAAGAAAGCAGACTCCCTCTACCCCTGTGTCTCGGCTGCGTCCGTCTGCGCAAAAGTCACCCGCGACGCTGCGCTCGACGTGTTATTCGAAGCCCGCCAGAGGGAAATGCAGCGGTTAAAGGGCGAGGAGGAAGGAGAGGCGCTTGGGGAGACGTGGGGAAGTGGGTACCCGAGTGATGCGCGATGCGTAGGCTGGTTAAGGCGTAACATGCATCCCGTCTTTGGCTGGGGTCCGGAGTGCAGATTTAGTTGGGGGACGGCAAAGGATATGCTCGATGCTAAGGGCGGCGTTGCTATCGATTGGCCGGTAGACGAGGACGAGAGTACGCATCGCGTGACGGACTTCTTCACCGCGAGTGACGGGAGGGAGAAGGATGCTGATGAGTTGGGTACTTGGTTCGGGAGTCCTGCTGGGTTGGAGGCTTTCTGAACTTTTGGTTTATTTCGATCGTGTTATGCATTGCGTGGCGTTGCCTTGGTTGCCTATATTTCACGTCATCTAAAGACAGTAACAGGGACGGGACGGACGGGGGCATATGGACAATCGTCTCCTCATAGAAACGTGTGTGATTTATACTATATCCTGCAATCGTAGACTACTTAAACCATATGCAATCCCCAGGTCCAAACCATGCGCTCTCATTCATGCACGCATACTTTCTATCCCATCATTTTAAAAGTCGTCATCGTCGTCAGCAGCGGCGGGTCGAGAAGCCTTCTTCCCCCTGCTGTCCAAGGTGTCCATGCTGATAGAAGAGTCCGCGCGAGCGGGGACACCGATCGCCTGGCGCGCCGTCTCGTTATTCTCCAGGAACTCGCGCAGCTTCTGCTTGCCGATTTCCACCGCCTGGCCCCATGCCGCGCTGCTCATCTGCATCATCGGCCCCAACAGGTTGAGATTGTAGGCCACGTATGTTCCTCCGGCAAGGATGATGAGTAGCATGAAGAGTATGGGGTTGCGGAGAACTAGACGAGGGTTAACTGTGGGCAACAGTCTGTGTGCCTTCAATATGAAGAACTTACCAGTCAATAGTTCGTTCCATCCCAGAGCTAAGAGGATTCCATAAAAGTACAACGGCACTTGGGACACTCCACCAATAGCGCTTCGTTTCGCCTCGACATAGACGCCATCAGCCATCTTCCTGAATCGTACCACCAAGTCCTGTCGCTTGCCTTCACTCAACACTGTCATCTCTTCCTCCAAACTCTTTCCTTCTTCCTCATCAACGCCGCCGATGGGTGACAAGTCGTCCTCATCCTCGGGTTCGGCACTGGCAGGCTGATGGCCGATGAAGCCGAGGAGGTCTGGGGGAGCGTATGTTGTTGAAAGCTTGAACTTGGAAAGAAGAGGGATCAACGTGAGAGTCGACTCTCGTGCTCGTGTGTAAATCCCTTCTATATCGTCGGCGGGTCGCCATATCCGCGGAACGCCAGCCTCATCGTATCTAAATTTGTCCTCGAAGTTTTCACGAAGCTTGAGCAGAATGTTGCCCTCCATCACTTCCTCTTCCAGTCTTTCTCTCAGAGCAACCCAGCTCTTGCGCCTTAAGCGCCAGAGGCCCACATCTACCTCATCTTCAGTCGCTTCAAAGCTCTTGGCACGATCAACGAAACGAGTCTCGGCGTCCTGAATGATGCTGACGAAAGCTTTCCAAATACGATCCCAAAGGTCTTTTTCAGTCGGTGGTTTGTCTCCGGATTCGGGCGCGCCGGTTCCACCTCTCCCCGATCCCAGTTTATTGAACTCGAGACCAACGTCGTCCCCAAGTCGAGATTTGACATATCGTTCAGTTCGCGTGGCAAGGCGACGCATTTCTTCCTTCCGTAGACGGGCACTCACTTCGTCCAATTCTTTTTCGAAAAGTACTAACTGTGGCTTGAAGTTGGTCCAGGCGACACCCTCCATGGCGAGACTCTGCGCTTCATTCTGGAACTGCTCCAGACACTTGGTCTTCTTTGCGGCGACAATCTCAGCAAACTCGTATTTAGCGCCTGACTTCTGACCGGACTTGACCGCGTTGGATACAGCATCGCTGAATGCAGCAACACCAGTCTTATGAGCCGCCGAAAGTTGGCCCTGATAAAGTGTCTTGAGTCGTTGGTCAATCTTACCCTCAAGCTCTATCCGTTTCCGTGCGTACACTGCCTTATGATACCGACTTGCTTGCGTCTCAAAGGCCTTGACACATTCCTCTCTGGTAGTCCTTCCCGTCTCTCCAAGATCTGGCAGCACGGTAGGTTTGCCAATGCGTGCCGACTCGGCCTGCTGTTCTTCTAGCGGCCCGATGGCAGCATCGAACGAGACAAGAACTTCGCGCGAGATCTCGTCACAGCGGAACTGTGCTAGGAGTTCCTGCTGTGTAGGCAAATCGAGGTCTTTGTTATTGACAATCTGGTCCCAGACCCCTTCGGCGTATACGGAAAATCCATCAGCCGGGATTCTCCGGTGGTATTCGGCAAGGAATACGCCACCATCGAGCTCTTGCTCCCCGTGTTCTAGCTGTGTCTTGGAGTTTCGGCTGCCAGCGACAAATCGCTTCCCAAGGTTCTTCACCTCGTCAACAAACTTTTCGGGCTGTAGGATTTTGTGTGGTAGCGCTGAGAAAGCAAAATCGAAGTAATCTTCAATTCGGGACTTTTCCAGGCCCTGTGGTTTCGATATCGATGACCATATCTTGGAAAGATCTTGGATCAAGGTGTTCCGCAAGTTGGATAAAGGCGTATGACCAATGTGATCGCGAATGACGAAGAATAACAGTGATCTAGGTGTGGATCTGAAGAGTGTAAGCATAGGAGCGCGCATGTCGGCAAGCGCTGACCGGAACATACTGTTTGTCTTTCAAAAATAGCTGGAGGTTCACCTCGAATACAGTCTTCAACAGACCCATATTGGCACCCTGATACAGGCCGACCTGGTGCTCCCAGATATTGACAATAAGGACTTCGCTGGTGGCCAAGGCAAATAGTGCACTCTTTCTCTCGAAATCCTGATCCTCACCACGCTCACGACCGTCTGTACCCTCTACATCCATGACGAGGATGTTGTCGGTCATGGCGGCGGTCTTGTTCTTGGACATCCATATTCCCTTTGTGGTCTGCCGCCGTTCGGTCTCGGACATGACATTGAACTCGGTGCCGAAGAGCGCATTGAGAAGGGTGGACTTGCCGGTGGACTGGGAACCGAAGACGGATATGAGGTGGTAATTGAAGCCGGCCTCGGCAACATTGGTGGCTCGTAAATAAGAGTTGAGATGGGTACTACAACGTGTCGCAATGCAGGTCAGTCCAAGTCTGATATGCAGTCAAGAATGCGCGCCGCATGGGCGGCAGTGGTGGGAGGCATACTTGAACTCCTTGTCCTCGTCGATGACTTGGACGCCATGCTCGTATTGGGCATCATTAGGCGCGTCGCCGACAGCAGCGAAGTGGCCATTCATGTCGGCGGTGGAGGGTGCGTGGATTGGAGAGCAAATGTAGGCAAGGTAGGTTATTTAAAGAACAGACAATAAGACAGTCAATGCCATGACCATGGCAGAAGTATGTGTGGGCGTGTTACGTTTTGTGGTGGATAGTGTCCAAATCGCAAGCTCGAGGGTCGGCAAGGGGCCAGGAATCCTAGCAGTCAACGAGGCACAAAGCTACATACAGCGAGGGCTTTTTAGAGAGAGATGCATGTAAATAAAGCACTGCGACGGACAAGAGTATGTGTCTTTCAAGAGTGTCATGCAAGTCAGTGTCGGACAGTCGCTCCTCTTTTTACTGTGCTGACCGCTGCAGATGCTGGGAATCAGCGATGTGGCCAGTAAGAATGCCAAACCCCTTTGCCCTTCTCCCGTCTTCCCTTGTCGCAGTGTAGGTACTGTACCTCTAGCAGTAAATGGAGGGGCTGCTGGCCCCAGTCACATGCCCACCCATCTGCAATTATGATGTCAGCTGGCCACCACTTTCGCCTTCACAACTCGAAATGGGCACAACTGATAAGGCGAGTTGAAGCTTCAAGGTACATGTATCTATGTCCAGTCTCTAAAGGTACTTACTAAAGTCTAGTAGTGTTTATCTTCAGGTTTACCAAAGGTAGTCAGTGGCCTTGGCAACTTACCAATAGATGAATTTGCCAACAATGTATTTGTATGACATGATCCAGCAAACGCGTATCGTATCTGCACAGCATAAAGGTCAGAGTGCTTGATAGCTGACTCTCGGCAATGTCTTATAGATTCGTATAAGTTTTATTCGCAGAGCACGAGCACAGGCCTCGTCCCGTTCAACTAGGAGGGCTATTGTAACATAGACCATGTCCCTACCCGCTGTCTGTATGGGTTGCATCTACAACGTGACCATCAATCAGGCAATTAACAAGGAAACTCATGAGTTGTCTCAAGGCTACCTCTTATGAGATGCTAAACCTTTGAGCTGCACATGCTTTCTGACTGCTGGTCAATCGCCCTTTGTCTTACGATGCTTGTGTTTGACTTAATTCTGTGCGCATTGGAGTGAAGTAGCTGCCCAAGTAAATAATGAGCCACGTGGCTCGATAATCTTGATCAAATCAGTAGGATCTTTAAATGAATACGTTTTGTTTAGCAGCGATGCCAACAGAGCCCCCAAAGGCCGGGTTTTTGCTACGTACAGCGACGAAATAGCTTCACACGAAAAAAATTAGCGGAGCAGAGACGAGGGCGCCAATACGACGACTACACCATCTATAGAACAAAGTATGACTACTCTTGTCTAGGTGTCCGCTCGTCATCGCCAATGTCTAGCAATTGTGATATAATCGGCAGGAGCTGGTCGGAGGCATGATCTATAATCATGATGATGCCCGCCCCTTACGCCGTGTGTGATATTGCCCTGTCTTGCACTCTTAAGCATCGTAACAAAACCCTTCCTCCGAGCGCCGAAACATGAAAACCGAGCCGTTCCTGAACCCATCGTCTGCAGAAGCCGTTCGTGTTTATCTGCCATGTGTTTCGTGGTATCTCTCTTTCTCGCATTGCCCGGAAACGCCACCTTACGCCATAGTAGTATACAGATAGTCATAGATAGTCATTGTGCTGTTTTTTTCGACACAGCACGATGCTGTTTTCAGAATGTGTTTCGTTAGGCACTTCGGTCAACCGTTTTCGAAGGTCGATAGTCGGGAATCTCGTCAAACCAGCCCTCCGCTTCGTTATATCTATATGCATGAAACTCTGTGCCATAGGGCTTCGGCTCGATGGCATATATGACTCCGAGTGGCATGTCGAGGTCTGCAATATCATCCCGGGTCAGGTCGAGGAAATACGCCATCAAGACGCGACAAACAGACCGATGGCCGATGATGATCAGGTGGTCCTTGATTCGCTCAATCTCCCGAACCATATCGCGAAGTCGGCTTATGACCTGGAGATAACCTTCTCCGCCTACACCGGGATAAACATACTGAAGCTTGTCCATCTGGCGTTTGGTATATTCATCGGTGTGGCCACGGGCGATATCTTCGTATGTCAGCCCCTCGAACTTGCCCGCATTCAGCTCGTTCAGCATTTCCCAGTTCTTGACATCGTAGTCCTCGTCGGCCTCGAAATGCTGGGCCGTCTGAATACTTCGTGTCAACATTGATGTCCATACACACGTGTTCTTCTCATCCAGCTCTTCTGATAGTTCTGGATAAGGCGGTGACTCGTCACCGGGCAAAGGCGGGAAAGTTGACTGTGCGATCTTGTTCTTTTGATCGATCAACCACTCTTTACGCTTCTGAGTCATGAACTTATAAAGGACAGCGCTGTACAGATCACCGCGATCGGTCAGCTCCGCGTTGCCTCCAATCTTGCCAAGCCGGTTGTCTTCAGATTGACCGTGCCGGGTGATCCAAATTTGTCTTGGTGATAGATTGAATGACGAGAGGTAGTGGGCGATTCCACTGCTAAGAAACCCCTCGAGCCCAAAGTGCGTGAGTTTCTTCCCGACATCGATCATCTACAAAACAATGAGTTATCTGAACGACCCGCGGAGCAGGGAGACTATAGCTCATACCTTGATGTACTGCATCCCGTGATCTTCTTCATAGTCGCCCAGAGGTACGTACGCACTTTCGTAAGCTTTCACTCGTTCCTTGAAATCAGCCAGCGATTTCACAGGGTCCTTGTCCTTGTAGTCAGGGCCTGATAATTTGAGACGCATGTTTGCTTCGAGCAGCTAAAACTCATTAGTCTTCCTATTGTTGATTACGGTCGCCGCGACACTTACCTCGGGGTTTTGGCAAACGCTCTCGATAAACAAGATGCCCAATTTTGGCTCGCGGGTTTTGATGTGCTCGAAGAGATGTTGTCTTCGTTCGATCGTACTATTTGTGGCATCAAGGATGCCGACCGCGCCACCACCGCTAAGCAAATAGTCCAATAACTCATCCAGAGTATCGATAGCCATTTCTTCCCGAAGTTTAGAAGCTTCGCAATTCTTTGGATCGAAGAACTCGGCAGTATGGTCAACACGGGACGAGTGGCTCTCCTTCCTGGCCAACGGCCCTGAAGCCGTGAGCGGGCCTCCGGGAGCTGGCGTGCTATTGAGAAGGGCAGCTGCCGCGAGTGTGGGTGCATCCATTGGGTTTTTAGGCTTAGGCTTCGTCGGGGAGAATGGGCTAGCAGTGAAACGTCGTCGATTGCCGACATTGAAGATCTTGGTATTGTGTTGCTGCCAGGCCAGATACCTCCGTAGCTTCTTGGTGATGTAAGACTTTCCCCTAGCAGGGAGACCGACCATAATGATAACCAACTTGGCGGCGACGTCTCTGTCTGCGATTCTGCCGTCGGGCGAAACGAGCGACCGGGTCATACCGGGAATACTGAGGGTTGTGGCATGTGGGCGGACTCGTGGTGTTGCCGAGCCGGAGTTCTGTCGAATAGGGGGACTGCGCCAAAAACAATTAGCAGCTAGCCAAGTCAGACACAGACATGTCGTCTGTATTGCGGCGGCACAAACATTCTTGGGGACGCCGGCGCGGTCGACGAAATGCTCTTGGTGTAGGGCGAATCTTCTGCAAACGGGGGTTTACGTATGGAGAGTGTGCTGGGATCGTCTTTAACAGCGCGAAGTGCGTTTGCGAGGGAGGACGGATGCGCAACAGGCCCGGCGCTGGGCAAGGCTATCGCGGGAGGTGGCATCATGGCGTCGCTGTCACCGTTCGAAGACGCGGGAGTCGGTGGTGATGCAGTACCGTTTTTGGAGCATGTGACTGCGCGATCTCCTTCCGCTGCTACCTGCGACCTAGGCGGCGATTGGAGAGACGGCGAGCTGGTAGGGGGAACATCATGTTGAGGAGCGACAAGTCGCCGATTAGTCATTGCCACTATGGCGAGGGTGGACTGTCGTGACTGCAAAAATCCACAAGCGAATCGACAACCTGTGGGCAAAAATGATAGGTCTTGTCAGTTGGATTCGAGGGGAATCAAGTTTCAGTAGTAATCACAAGCCAATTCCAGTTTTTCCTGTCTGTTGTACTAATAATAGGAGGGGCAGAAGACGGAGTGGGATGTACGGATTAGAGTATGGGGACCAGAGAGTGCATGTGATGCAGGTGATGCAGGCTGGGCAGGGCAGGGACTTGTGTGAAGAAATCGAGGAAGAGGGTGAGTCCAGGCGAGTTGGAATGATGCAACCGGGCAAGAGGGTGTGAAAAACAACTCAACGATGCACATCGATCAGAACGATGCATCGGCCAGGCGAAAACGAGAGCTCAACGGAAAAAGGGCAGATGGCAGCCGGGCAGGGGAGAAAATTAAAGTTGAGGCCGCGGACTCACCAAGGAAGCTCGTCGTTGTACTGGCGCAGCGGTATTTGGCTGCAGAGGTACCGCCTGGGCTGTGAGCCGGCGCCGGTTGCGCAAGGACGAGTGGACCAGCACCTCCCGGCGGCTCAGGAGTCATGTCTTGTCTTTGGTGACTGGTCCCGAAGCTGTGTGCCCAGGTGCGCGAGGTGGGCCAGGGGTCCAACCACTTCGCGTGCAAGGTCTGCGTCTTGGGATCACCTCGTCGACACAATGACGCACGACGTTTCGAGGGCTGCGACGCTGGGGCCTGAATCGGTTGCTGTCAGTGGTGGAGGGTTTGCAGGCTGCGGCAGCCGATATGGCGCACAGCGACTCCCCTCGGCTGCGGCGGTGGCTGCAGTGGTGAAGCGCTAGGCTCTAGGTGCAGTGTGTAGCGCTCCGAAAAGGGCCACCAAATGGGGGGAGGCAGACGCCGTAAGGTACCGATTACCTATTGCAAAGATTGTTGGCTCGCCGCGAGACGGGAGAGGGGCCAAGAAAGTGGCATGTGGGACCCCAGGAGCTTTATTAAACAAAAGTTCGGGAGAGACAGCTTATGGACTTCGAATTCGACTAATCGCACCGAATGAGATTGGGTGATTGTGTTGTTAATGGAATGCCGAAGCTTAGCGACACCGGCGACCAGGTATCCGCCACAACGGCACACCACCCAATTTGACCACGATGTTGTATCGGCTGCCGAGGGTTGCTTTAAACGTGTCTCGCGCGTCCGGGGTTTGGGGATTTTCCAAGGTGAGACTCGCTGGCTGGTGATTGGGCCAATAGTTGCTAGCTGCGTACCGTTGCCGTCGCTGCCTTTCTGAATCAACAGAATGGGTCTATTGAGTCAGAGGTACTCAATAGAAGGCTTCGCCAGCAGCAGTGATTGATCACCTTGCAATCTCGAGTGAGCTGGTGATGTTAAGAGGTCCTATCTTCGGTAAGAGATGGCCTTTGGACCGCAGCTGAATCCGTATCTAGAGTGTATCAGACTTGTGTTTGAGATCGCATCGTTTGGATGCCGACACGCTCTTGCAGTCATACGTCTTGAGCTTTAGTTCCTCGGTTTCTTCCCGAGATTCGTCGTTTATATACAAAAATCCCAAAGGTCGAGTCTTTCCTGACTGGATGATGGCCATTGACAACAACCTTTGACAGGGCCAGGGGCTGGCGAGCTTAACCAGGTACATCTGATAAGGAGTGACAGCACACCCAACTGTTGGACAGCCTCAAAAGCCAATATAATAAGCAATCACGTCGAAACCCGGGCTCAAACCCGACAGGTGAGGCCAAGTCATGTCTCGACGTAATACGGAGGCGAGGGCACGGCAGTGCTGCAGATTTCTTGGCCCGAGATCTGTTTCGTTCGGCTGAGGCGCTTCCGCTGGCACAGATGATGCCCAGGAATTATCATGAGTCGAGGTGCTCTAACAGTTGACTTGGCAGCACATCACAATCTAATTGCCAACACCGCCCGAATATAAATAATTACTCTTCTACCGTGTATGAAAATGGAAAGATTTGATATATGCCTATAAAATGTTGTCTTTACAGGATGCATGTGTCCCACTTGAACATCGGGGGTTGTATTCACGTCAGATTTCCGCATGTCATCCATCAACAGTTTCGGGCGTTAGCGATTGAATCCGCATAGGTTTATATCCACCACTTGAAGTATGGGTCGTACAACCTACCTCATATTTGGTCATCCGTCACCTACCTCTTGTCTGTGCAATCACAGTTGCTTGGTTGTATGGGCGAATTGTCGCTTCGGAATACTCGGCCTTATGCTGCGCTTGGCATCATTACCCTTCCAAACCCAACTTGTCGTTTTCATCTGACTAATAAGGTAGGAGCCCGGGGCGTCAGATATGAAAAGCTTGAAACGACGAGGCGGCACAGATCGGTTCTTGGCTGTGTATTTGACAGATGTGATCGACCAAGATTCTCGAGAGACGAGGCTGGGCTGCGTCATCTGTAATACCCGCCCAATGTGCTTCGTCTCTTCGTCTCCGCCGGCCTTCTCCAAGGATCAAGGACCTCAAGTCTAACCGTACTCTGCCTTTCGGTCGGTAAGCTTGAATAAGCCGGCCATTCCTGTCCGTCCATCCTCTAGAAATCCAATGGCCGAATCACAAGCACCAAAAAGCGTCCGGAAATAGAGCGTGGCAAGTCCATGCCCGTTTCCAAGTACGATCAGTCTGCGCCAATAACTTCCAGATCAACTTAAGGAATCATGAGGCAGGCTTGTTGGGCACTCCGCAGCGACATAGCTGCGTCTAACGATGGACGACATATCAATTTCCAGAGCCGGATTTCGCCAGTATGCATTCAGGAGCCCCCACCAAATTAGGCTGCCCGTTATCATGGTGTATGATGAAGAGCAGCCGTATCCAAACGCCAGCACACGTGGCTTGGCCGAACAGCAGCATTCGTCAACTCGACGTCAGATATGTAGCATGGTAGGAGGCGAGCTGTACATGTCTCATAAGCGCTGGACAGTAAGATAAAAGACGAGATTATGACTGATAGACTGCTTCGGACACGAAATAAGGGATGCAGCACAATCGCTTAGGGCGGCTGATAGTGAACCAGTGGAGCAGTGTAGAACAAGGTCGCATGCCAGGCAAGAGAATTCAGAAACAGATGCTTTGCGATGTCGCTTCTCCGCAAATTCCTCAAAAAGTCAAGAGCAAGTCTCTTCTACAGACGTGCTCCCGATCCACTTTGATGCCAACATACTCACTATCATTCATTCCCGAATCTTGGGTTGTGCCTAGTGCCTATCCTTCCGCTTCTTTTGATGCAAAAATAGACGAAATGAACTAAGATATCGTTGAGCTCGCCGTTATTGAGAAGATAAGACCATCTAGGTTCTAGTAAGCAGATTATATAGTACTATGATCCTGTTGAGTGAAGAGCTTTTGGCGTGAAGCAGTGTCAAATCGCCAAACCGGCAAAGTGCTGTTCGGAGGCGTTTATAGGTTGAAATGTAGGTATTCATGAGTCGCCGCGTTCCATCGAGGCTCACCTCATCAAAGGTTGCAATCTGCCATTGATTCTCAATCTCACATCATGTATTGTAGCTATGCCGTAAGTTCCAGATGTCTTTTTGATCCAAGCTCAGGCGGGGACATGGATGACGTCATTCTTTTATATCCCCACTACAGCCGACAGTCAACATGGCTTGAGTCTGAACGGTGTCAGATAGATGCATAGGGCTTCCGAGCATTGTTGTTCTATCTGCAATCTTCACGGATGCCTCTCAATGCAGGTGATGCCTGGGAGTGGCAGATGTGGGGAACCCATGCCTCATCGCAGTTTTGGAGAAATTCCATTGAGGTTAGATTTGGGGTAGCTCTCTTATCGATAGACCCCTCCAAGGACTGTGTTGAGGTACGAAAGACAAAAAGTTGAGGCAAGTCCACCGCACATGCAGATGTGGTGGCCTTCATCAACTGAATTTCACGTTGTATGAGAGGCCTTCGGATTCAATACCAACTACCATTGATACCAGGCTCCGGTGCCAGTAGATACCTACCTATCCGTCGGAGGCGTCGTCTCACAAAGTACCCTCCCTCCGTCCCCTGAGTCACGCGTAGCTGCCAGACGCAGTTGCTGGCCTCTCGTCTCATTCATCAACTGCAATGGACATATCCAATCGTGTATCCTAGCAACCGCTGGTTGTCCCTTCGTTGAGCTACAGGTAGTGTCGCCAGTACTGCGACAGTCCATAACACCTTTGAACTCAGACAATTGAGATGCTACCTGCCTTTGCAACTCCCTAGACCTTGATCGTGCCTGCCCTCACCTTTTCTGCACCACACGGCGACCATCTCGACTCTGGTTCCATGTGAGCATGACCCCTCTGCCTTCTTGTTCTGATTCTGCTTTCAACACCCACCGTCCTTGCTGGCAGCAGCATGCTCAGGGCTAGCACTCCAGCACATGCATCGCCGTCGATGACCCTCCCCTGTTCACTCTGTTTACTTCCAATCCCAAACCTGCCTTGCCGTGAGCTCTGCTTGGTTACCGACCACATGCCACTCAACCTCAACCTCTCCAAGCTGCGTTGCCTGACCTGACCAACACCGGCGTCCTTTGTTCTAATCCACTACTTGGTTGATTTGCTTCTTAACGCCTTGCGTGCTTGCTGCAGGTATCCGCTATGAGCGATTCCATGAAGGAAGTCGTCGAGACGCTCGACCCCGTCTCCCGACGGCTCATCCCTGCCAATATCGATCCTGGAACTCTAGTCCCTCTGAAGACGACCCTTGAGCTGCGAGACAATCTGACCCTCGGTCTCGCCTATGTCACGCGAGCTCCCACCCGTCTTACCAATGACGTTGTGACGTGAGTTTCTTGTCTTTGCCAATCACCCTGCTTCCGCCCCTACCTCTACTAATGAGTGTCCATCTGCAGGATTGCCCGAGCGCTGGCCAGTGACGATGCGGCTAAGAACCTTCCTCACTTGCGTCGGTGCTCTAAACCCGTCGACCTCCCTGCACATCTCAAGTCCCAGTTCATGAATGAGGGAAACGGAAGGACAATCCACACCGGAAAGTCCAACTGGCTGTACATTCTGATCGGACCCAAGGATGAGATTGCTTATGACGAACTTGTGAGAGGTCTCGCCTCTATTGATGGAATTAGAGATGACATCTTCATTGGCTTGATTCCGGTTCCTCTGCTGGCTCCTACATCCCAAGTCCAGGCCAATCTGTGGTCACAGCAATTTTGGCAGACCGTCTACAGAAAGAACAACCCCCTCGGTCCGCACCCAAGCAGCATTTGCCGAACCACTTCTGTTGTCTCTCGCGATGCCTCTGTTTGGATGACTCTGGCGCACCAAGTGGCCAAGGCATCACAACAAGCCGGAATTGGAGAGCCAATTGGGGCCGTCATCATCAAGCGAACCAGCGCTGGAAAGCCTGACGATGCGAAGAATACGGATCTTAAACCTGATAACCCCAATGGTGACGAGAATCAGGCTGTTCCTCTTACGTCTGAGTTAGCGAGTGTTCATGCAGCTCTTAACAGCAACAACATTGACCCAGACGATAGTCAACGTCACCAACCCCCTTCCGAGGCAGGAGACGCTCGTTCAGCTACTGGCAACAATTTCCACGATATGGCCGGAAACCCGATCAACTCAGAAAATCAAGACGCTGGAGGCAACTTTATCAACGACGACACGGGAGGCGAAGATCTCTCCGGATCTGAATCTGATACCAAAGAAACCACGCAGATCGTAGCTCTTGCCGCTGATGCTCGCTGGTATCAACAAGAGAAGACTGGCCAGACAGGCAACCCCATGGCCCATGCGGCCCTCCGAGCTATCAGCATGGTAGCACAGAAACTAGTCCGAGGTGAAGATAAGCAGCGTACGACTCCGGGCATTATGGAGTTCGAGGCTTTCCAAGATGGACCAGTCCTTGACGACGAACGTACTGTCTTTGAAGCTGACCATCCTTGCCCTGATGGATACCTCTGTCACGAACTTGAGCTTTACCTCACCCATGAGCCTTGCGTCATGTGTGCCATGGCCATCTTGCACTCACGCATGGGTCGTATCGTCTTCCGCCACCGTATGCCATTGACCGGCGGCATGAGCTCGGAAGACCGCGGCTATGATGCATGCAGCGGATCTACTGCATGCGATGACGGAGCATGCGGTGGTGGCCGCGGGCTCGGACTGCATTGGCGCAAGGAGCTGAACTGGAGCATGTTAGGTTGGGAGTGGGAGACGGACAGCGTTGAACGCTTTGCTGTTGATCCCCATCTCCACGCATGATTGATTACCATGTTATCGATTGACATACGATACAGCAGACAGAAAAAGAGACGAGAGGATTGTATTGCGGCAAGTACGGAATTAGAAAGTCCGCTTGTCTGGCAGTTGGCATTATGGAATCATGGCTTAAAACCCATGGCAGTGGAAGCAGACCGGGCCCTGTTGTTATCGTGCTTCGTTCATGTCTTACCCATCACTGTCGCTCGCATCTTTGTCCCCTCGGTCAATCAGGATTTCAGAGCCCCAAACCATCTAGGTTACAGAGCGGGTTCAATGGATGCGAGCAATTCATTCCTGAGCCTGAGTTGGGTCCAAGGGGGGCTTATAGGGTGATCTGGGAACGTGTAGCCACGCCTGTATTGAGCATGTTGATAGCCCAGAGTAAAACCAGAAAGAAAAACAGTTGCGACTTACGACTTAAGATGATTTGGTGTTTATTCCGTTGCTAGTAAAAATAACCTTGATTGAAGACTGGCTGACTTCCAGATTATAGATATGAAGAGGTGGTCTGATATCAGACCTGTTTCGACAAGTTCTAACCCCTGACCAGATTCCAGATGGCGGCGCCACTACCGTAGGTAGGTACCTAGCGGAAACATGGAACCCCAGGTAGTAGCTTGGAGGGACCCTGGCGCCAACGCGTTATCTTATCGGCGCTGGGGGGGTGGGTGATCGGAACCTCTGATGCAATGTGCACCAGCAGCAGGTCAATTCCCTGTTCATTGCTCTCGTCTCTTGATCGCATTGGCGTGCACCAGTGGACATGAAGCAGGGCATTGACGCGACCGGAAGTCCTCTTTGATCTTCTCCCTTAGTCCTTCATCTCCGGGGGTTCCCAAAATGTCCTTTCTTTGACTCTCTCACCCCACCCTTCTTCGTGCCTTTGGTGTCTCTGTCCACTGCCGCATTGCCTTCGTCAACAAAGCCCCGTGTTTCAAACAAGTACCGGTGGTCTTGATCTGCCGCAGTGTGACATGGACTAGCCAACCATTATTCAGCGCTATGGAATTCAACGATATAAATGACGTATTGACGACCTTCACGATGCCGGCGACTACAAGAACCAAGAAAAGCAAGCCTTCCACGGCCTCCAGCAGCGAAAAGCCCAGCGCTACCCCAACTACGACTACCACCAAGCCGAGCAAGAAGCGCAAGATGGACCCCAATACCAAGAAATACTACGCTGTCCGTGCTGGCAAAGTGCCAGGTGTGTACGAAGACTGGAATGAGTGTCAAGAGCAGATCTCCGGCTTCCGCGGCGCATCTTGTAAGCCTCCAGACTACATGGTAGCACTTACCACGTACTAACACAAACTGTCTAGTCAAGGCTTTCACTAGTAAAGACGATGCCAAAGCATTCGTGGCTGGCAAGAAGACGTCAGTCACAGCTGAGGGCGAAGCGAGGTTCTACGGCATAGCTGTCGGCAGACAACCCGGAGTCTATACCGACTGGGACGAGGCATCTCAGGCTATCAAGGGATGGAAGGGACCAAAATACAAGAAATTCAGCACACGCGAAGAGGCCATTGAGTTTATTCGCGCCAATGGAAACGAAGAGGCACAACAATGGCTTCAGGACGAAGGCGAAGTGGCTGTAGAGCCACCCAAGAAGAAGAAGAAAACATCGGGGAAAACAGAGTCAGAAGCCGATCTGCTGGTGTTTGCAGAGGAACCTGACGTCGAGCAAGTTTTTACAGATGGCGCCTGCACACGCAATGGTCAGAAAGGTGCATGTGCAGGTGTTGGCGTATATTGGGGAGAGAACGACAAACGGTAGGCCCAACCAACGAGTCCATCCTTAGTTCTCTTGTCCCTCTGCTAACGCACAGGTGTAGAAATGTCTCGGAGCCTCTCAAAGGCGATGTACAGACCAACCAACGGGCCGAGTTGACCGCTATTTTACGAGCTCTGGAAGCTGCGGAGGACGACGTCACTATCCGAATTTTCTCAGATAGCAGATACGCCATCGACTGTGTGAATACCTGGTACAAGAACTGGGAGAAGAATGGTTGGAGAACGTCGACGGGAACGGAGGTTACGAACCCTGATCTTATTAAGGCAGTCCGGGTTAAGATCAATGAGCGCAAAGCCCTCGGCGCCGATACTCTCTTTCAGTGGATCAAGGGACATGACACGAATGTCGGAAACATTGCAGCCGACGCACTTGCTGTGAAGGGTGCAGCAATGCTCCGGAAGTGAGAGGTGTCTCTTCGAACATTATGCGTGCCGAAGCCGATTTAGTTGGTGTCACGTATTGTCACTGAGCCCGTGTTTGCTGATATGGAGGCTTTTTGTATTGGGGACGGTTAGTGATGTTCTCAAAACAGCCCTGGGAGCTCTCATATCTTTCGATGCTCCAGTGAGAGTTCTGAAAGAATATATGCACTCATGTAGCAACACCTCCTGAAGACTGTATTACTGAAAGACCCATTCTGATATCTCTCTTCTGTTCAACACACAGTTTTACGACGAATAGGTCTCAGTGCTAGGCTCGCTAGGCACTACCTACATGTACTTTGTAATTGCTGAAAATTTCTACCTCGAACTGTTTCGCCACGTCATTAAATCTGCTCAGCCAAGTCTCTTGGCGGCATGACGTATGTACTATGAGATGCCCCCGTGTATGTATTTAATGAATCTACCCATATTTTCCAAGAGCTGTAATAATATTCAGCCTTCTCAACGGCCTGGTGGCCAACATGTTTGTGTGAATCCGTACATGCTCGGTCTCTCAGACGCCCAGACACTGACAAGAGACCGAGAAGTGGTTGATGAACTCACCGGCGTGCCGGATTCCCTCGGATTTGAGTGGGGCGGAGGTTGGGAGGGTCCCTAGTCCCAGTCCCAGCACTCTAAAAACGGCCCCTATGCGCCTGTAATACACGACCTGCTTATCTCGAACTTCAAGCACAACTCTCACCGACCGTCGGGCGAGTAACAAGTCGTCTGCCAATATACCAATACTACCTTCCGCACAGTCTGCTGGCCTATCTGAAGCTCTCGTCTAAAGTGATCGACACATCTCAGAGTGTCTAAGGCATCAAGAGTCACGGACAACACACCTGAAGTCCGCACCGCTGAGTCTCGTACATCTCTCAACGTGGCAGGCCATTGTCTAGACACCGTCACGTCAACCTACTGTCCAAATGATTCAATAACACTTGCTTCGTTCCCGCCGGCTTACAATTACCTTCCGGCGCTAAGAACGTCAATAGACGATTCGGGAGTAACCTAGAAAGCTTCGTTACGATGCCTACTCTTGACATAACAAACTTTAACATTGCCGTCAGTGTGCTCGGCGGCTGGATTTCGCTTTTTGGCTTGGTGTCGTATTTGCTGAAGGAGAACTTCTACTTATCTGAAGCTCGTGAGTCGCCTATGGAACGACACCAGCTGTTCATCCTATTGCGTTTTTCTCTGTCTCTGGGAAAGGCATGCTAATACAAGTTACTAGTTATCTCTCTTTTGGCCGGAGTCACCTTCTCACCTAGTGCTCTTAATTGGATCCGCCCGCTGGAGTATGCTAGAGGCATACAGGCGAATCTAGATGACGTGACTCTGTATTTTACTCGCCTTGTCCTGGGTGTTCAGCTCGTCCTTGCGGGAGTCCAGCTACCTAGTCGGTATCTGAAGAAAGAATGGAAGCCTCTCGCCATTCTTTTGGGGCCCATCATGACGGCTATGTGGCTTGCGACAAGTCTTCTTGTCTGGGGCCTGGTCCCACGTCTCCCTTTCCTCCATGCCCTTGCGATCGGCGCTTGTGTCACTCCTACAGACCCTGTGCTCTCTAATGTCATCGTAAAGGGCAAGTTTGCAGACCACAATGTCCCCAAAGACCTCCAGAAAATCATAATCGCAGAGTCTGGAGCCAATGATGGGTTGGGGTATCCTTTCTTATACCTTGCCTTGTATTTGATCAAGTACGTGGGTGATGGAGGTAAATCTTTCTCAGGCGGTGGTGGCCTTGCAATCGGGCTGTGGTTTGGAGAGACATGGGGGTATACGAGTAAGCAGCTTTTACGGTTTTTATTTCTCTTTTGCCCAATTTAAGAAAGGAAAGAGGAACATAGAGAACTGTCGCACTGGCGTCATTCCACAGAACAAGCGCTAATTCCAAAGCTTGCAGTCATACTGAGCACTTTATACGGTGCGGTTGTAGGATGGGTTGCAAAGGAACTGCTTCACTATTGTGAGGAACGCAAGTTTGTCGATAGGGAAAGCTTTCTTGTTTTTGCATTGTCCCTCGCGTTATTTATTACGGGTACATGTGGTCTTATCGGTAGTGACGATATCCTTGCCTGTTTCATCGCGGGAAATGTTTTCACGTGGGATGATTGGTTTCGGCTGGAGACACTTGACGAGTATGACCAACTTTCAATCTCTTCACGAAGCCCGAAAACATCGGATGTGCTGACAACTTCGGAACTACAGCTCGCTCCAGCCCACCATCGATATGCTTCTAAACGTGGTGATATTTATGTGGTACGGTGCCGTTATTCCATGGCATAGCTTCGTAGCAAATTCGGTCATCCCGATCTATCGCCTGGTGCCGTTGGCTATCTTGATTCTGCTGCTCAGACGACCACCATTCCTCATTGGGATTCATAAGAAGATTCCGCAGGTGGAAAACATCCGTCATGCAATCTTCATGGGTTTCTTTGGGCCAATTGGCTGTTCTGCCGTCTTTTACCTCGTAAGTGATGCCTGCAAGTTGCTATCCTTTTTTCCGCGTCACAATGAGTCGGACCCTGACTCTTAGTATTTAGTATATCACTGTCGATTTCATCGACTCATTGAGTCCTAGTACGGAAGAACCCAGATCAGATGTAGCTGATATGGCCGAGGCTGTCACTGTGATCGTGTGGTTTATGGTAGTTGTCAGCGTTGTATGTGTGCCTCGTTTACCAGAACCATACATACAGGTGCTTTTCTAAACGTTTCTTAGGTCGTTCACGGTCTAAGCATACCGTTGGGCAAATTTGGGTTTTACTTACCTCGAACTCTGTCAAGAACTCTCACCACTCCTGGCAGCAGCGACCGTGCTCCTTTTCAAGTAAGCCAGCTTGTGCGTCTGCCAAGAACCACGTCGCGCACGGAGACAAATACAAATACACCGGATGAACGACCTTCAATTTCGAGAGGACCAGGATCGGTGTATAAGATAGGGGGGTCAATCATTCCAACCCCAGAGCCAGCACACACCGTTCAGCATCAATATTCTACGACCCTGGATGGAGAGGGATCCTCCGAAGCAACCAACCAATATCCAAGCTCGCAACCCCCCAATCGAACCATCCGATTTCCCGACGAACAGGAACCGGCATCAGGTAAGGCGTCGGAGCCGGAGCCGGGCGTCTAACAATAGAGCTTCTTGCCAGCAAATTGGTGCAGGAGTGAGTCCATGTTTACTTTCAACACGATCATGGATAGTGGAAAGAATCGACAAGTAGTCCGATCTTGACGGTGGGCTGGCTTGGGACCCAAAGCCATCTGCCTATCCGAGAGCGCCATAGGACAGAGAGAAGCTTTTGCGTTATATCTACGGTATCAATACTCACTATATTCCCCGTTCCGTACTATAGGCAGCATCAATAGAGAACAAGGCATCAGTCTTCTTTTTTTGAGATTCTGTTGAAGACAGATATACATCTGGTGTCGGACAGAGCCGCCTGGATCGTGACACACGTAAGCTGTCAGGGTCCGGCCCGCTTCCGGTTTAGGACCAAGCAGCTCAACGGCACGGCATCCGCGGGATCTTGCACATTTGGTAAGGTATAGAGAAAAATGTTGGGGAACTGCGGCCTCGCAAGATTGTTGAGGATTATGTCACCTGTGTCATGTGCCCAGAGTCCTGTGAGCGAAATCCTGCTTCTGGAAGTGAAGAGAACTGGATGGCATTGCTTACTTATTCGACTCCCACGACTATTTTGATTGCGTAGTCAGTCATTAAAAAACATGGAAGGGTACTCGCCTTGGTTTACTAGCATGGCCTTGTGAGAAGGGAAGAAGTTAGATAACGATAGCGCAAAAGACATGCGCGGCCACATGCGGCTCTCGAATCCATGACCTTATAAAACCAGTTCACAGCCCAGGCGATCAAGATAGCGGCAAAGAGTCCGATGATGTATGGGTTGGAGGGGGACTATGATTGGGCAGGACTGGTTATAGCTCCTTGATCTCAGCTCATAATCATGTAGGCGAAGCTGGATTCATGCAGGTGCTTGTGTTTAGCACGTGGTATAGTATGCATCGACTTCCAGTTGCGCGAGGTAGAGATAACATGGCCCTCCGGGTTCCCGACTAGAATAGAATACCGGGAGCCGTGCCATTGCATCGTATGCTCCCAATTGACCCGTGAATTGATCATGACGACACTAATGAAGAATTACAAAGTACGATATTCATAAATCGCCATCATGTTGCTCGTGGTCGTCTCCTATCGCCGCGCGACCGTGTTCCAAGGTTCAAGGACTGAACGCGTATTGCTTTGAGTTCGGCGCCGGATGCCATTTGTCTGTTAGTGGTTTTATTTTGGTGATGTAAACAAATCAATTGAAGGCACTTCACCCTAGCGAGGAACCCCGATGTCCAAGTTAAGACAGTAAGACTGCTACAAGTAGTCCTGTTGCGAGGATCGATGGTCCCCGTACTTCTTCGCCTGTCGTGTGTCGAGTCTGTCAAGTCCGTCAAGCCTGTTCTATTGTCTCCTTGGCCCCATCTGTAGCAATTGAGTTTTTGCGGATTAGTCCCTACCTAAAGGACCCCGCGGGCTAATAGCGCTGCCTGGTGCTCGACTCATGGTCGTAGTTGACGAGTCCAGCTTGGTGGGAATGGTTCAGAAGCACTGATTCCACCCCATGGGCGGCCGATCGTGTGGATGTAACTCGGTTCGAAACTCGAAGTGCTCTGATACTACAAGCAGAAAATCGTCTGCGAGAGTGCGGTGCCTTTCCACTACCTACCACTGCGGTTAAAGAGTCGACAGGGTTGCCGACCGACAGCCTGTGCCGTCCCCATCTCTGGACTCTGGAGTGTGTTGGCTGCCACATCCACCTGCCCGCACGCCATTTCCCTACCGCCGCTTCCAGGCCACACCAAGCCTGAACGTCTCCAGTCGCCAGGCGACAGCACACCTGCTGCCACCACTGATTTGCATTGCTTTCTTCGCGGACCACGACACGACACACGACCTGCTACCTCAGCCATCGCTGCACTCTCAGGACACTCACTCACTCTGTGCTTCACAACGCCCACGACGCCCACCCCCAGACTCGAAGTTCCCGACGGAGAAGTATCTGGATATCTTACACACTTCTGCCACATTAAACCCTCCCGACGCTCTGGAACTGCGTGTCTGTGTGTCTCGAGTTGTCCAATATCGGAGTGACCCCTACTGCAAAGAGCGGGTCCAATCGACAGGGTAATATCAACGCCCGCCTCGCGAGTCACCACCATTATTGTCCTCCAATTTTCACCGACATCTCCAGCCTGGCCGTCTCCCACTGCCACTGCCGACCACATCCACCCCATATTCCAATTCGCAGTCTCGTCGCTCCCTCCCCTTCGGCTTGACGCCAATTGCGCTCACCGTCCCTCCCGGCTCTGCGTCTGGGAGGCCAACCACCGCTGTCTCTTTCCGACAATTTGACATTGCGATCCGCCGCCCACGACGAAAACCATGTTATGGTAATTGTGGAAGGCACTCGAGTCACGACCTGTCATTTTCAAGGGCTCTCTATATCTATACTACGTTCTGCACCCATCGGTCGCACCGCATCGCTTAGATCCCCTTGCCGAAACCACTGAAGTGTTGCTTTAGCCCGTGTTTGGTGCGCTCTTTGCCAGTCAAGATTCGAGAGGATAGGGAAGGATTTCGAGTCGGGAACACACGGGTTCGAGCAATGCCCACATCAACTCCCTTTGAGCACCGCGATGCGGCCGAAGAAGACGCAGACGTCCCTACATCCGTGTATAACTCGTTCGACGAACATCACAATTGGATCTCCCAGAGCTTCGCCTTGGACCAAGGCGACAGTTTGTCCACATTCCCCGGCTTACCTAACTTGCCCGACGAAGCATATCCTAAATCTGTCCACTCGCATGAGATTCCACCGTCCGCGGTGCAACCTTCCGGCCACCGCGGCTCGACTTCTTCTTCCATGTCCTTCAGCTCCAACTCGCTCGGTCTAGCCCAGTCCCCAATGGACGGAATGGTGGAGGCAGACAATTCCCCTACCGCTTGGTCACTGCCCTCTGACGAGGGGTATCCTGACGGGCTTGTGCATGACCCAGCTGCCACCAATGACTTTATAAACGAGTTTCTTGTTGGCTACGATTCGCCCAGCCCCCCAGACGCCATTACGAGCGCGTCCCCGCTGCCCATGAATGAGATTACGGAGAGCCAATATAACGGCCCTGCTCCGAAACGGCGAAAAGCCCAGCCCAAGAAGAAACTTGTCAGTCCTTGAGAGGAGAAGCTAGCAATACTTATTAGTTACTAATTCCCTTTATAGCAATCACAGTTAGATCAAGCAAAAAGAAAGCCACAATCTCAAGCGACACGCGGCAAGAAAACCAGGCCAGTCTCACCTGCTTCTGACCCGAATCGAAGTAACGGGCCATCACCACCTTTGCCCTATGGACAAACGCCATCCCCAGGCACAAACTTCAATACTGTACCCAATGGGGCGGTTAACGCAACATGGCAGCACGCACCGTCGGTTCCAATAAACTCCCCACTGGGACAATCGAGATCCAATTCAGCAAGCATGCCAACCCATGGACTGCCAATAGGCAACACGCCTCCGGCTGTTCCTATTGCGACCCCGATTCCGGCTCCAATGCCAGTTCCGAATAAAATCCCAAGACTGGTCATTCACCCTTTGCCGCCCAAATCTCGCGTAGAGACACAAATCCCATTCAAGATGACCATACACAACCTTCCGCCCGGCATTAAACGACTTCATATCCCAACTCATTCGATAGCCAAGCCTAAGCTATTGCACAAGCCCACTCCGCAGCCATCGCCCGACATGCTAGAACTTTCAACGCTTTTGGTCTGCACTAGCGCGATGGCTGATGAGGCAAGACGGGTACGAGCCTTCGAATGGGCCGCAGAAAAGCCCCTCGTTGCCAATCCCAACAACCCCATTAGCAAAGATGCCGAGGAACACAAGGCACAGAACGGCGGCGAGGTGCGGATCTGTCAAGGCTGTATGAATCGAGAACGGAAACGGAGTAACCGGAAAAAGATCGTCAAGCCCGAGGATGAAGAGCTAGCAAACCTCTACGAGCACGAACGTGCCATCGTGTTCAATACACAAGAGGTGAAAGACTGGCAGAGAGTTACGCCCTTGATGGCAGACCCTACGGGAGGCGGCTTCGGTCACGTTCCGCCAGAAGGAACTTATCAAGTTGATTGCCCAATGCGCATTACTTGCTACTGTCGCCATCATAGTGAGAAGCAGGGATTCAAATTCATTGTCACATTGAAAAATTACCTGGGTATACCTATAGCCCAGTCGATGTCGGGCTCGATCATTATTACTGATGACCATAAAAATCCTCCAGCATCGCCATCGAACATGGAATCTCAACATCATCATCAACATCCAAATTTACCCCAGCCTCCAGCTCCCAACGGTACATCAAGTATAGCACCCCAACAGCCGGTACCTGTCAATGCATCTCGATCGATGGCGCCGGTTATGACATATCAACCGCACCCTGGAGAGACTGCGTTGCCGATTCGGCACACTCAATCGACTTCTGATCTTCAGGCTATGGGACAGGCCCCCTTTGCCTTCTCCCCGCCAGCAAATCAGATGAATAACTCACAAGTCTCTTCGGCTTGTACTTCACGACAGGCCTCGCCAGCTAGTCCCTCGGGCCCCGGCACTAGAAAGAGGAAAGCCAGCTTGGGTGCAAAGATACCTCCAGGTCTTGCTATGACCAAGATCGAAACCAATCCGCCAGTCAACTCAATGGCGCTTAATCCTCGGAATGAGTCTACACTCGTTTCAACGCATACTTCGCCTTTCATACAGAATCCTGCGCCATTCCCTGTCAGCGGCGAAATGATCAGCCCCCAGGCACCTCCGCCAACGTTTGACAACATGAGACCTTCATTTGGTCCAATCTCTGCTAATGCAACCACCAACTCAATAAATGGTGCACCACCATTTATTTTCGGCGGGAGCATAAACCTGGACCTTGCCGAAAACCACATGTATCATGGTCCAGTATCAGCACAACCCAGTCGTGCTACAAGTCCAACCCCATTTTCACATCGATCTACGGATATGCTCCCTGTGCTTACAGCTGCGCCGCCTACCATTCTACGAATCATTCCTAATGAAGGGCCGAAGTCTGGTGGTGTCGAAATTACTGTTCTTGGCCGGAACTTCACCAACGATGGTCTTGAGGTCTATTTCGGAGGCTCCAAAGCCACTACTACCACTTACTGGGGTGAATCGTCCTTAGTGTGCCTGCTGCCGCCTTCTCCCAGTCCAGGTATGGTTCAAGTGACCATCCGCCATCCAACGAAACGGCACTCAATGCCACACGGTGCCCCAGCCACCTTCACATACTCGGATGACGATGAGCAAGAACTTATCCGTGCCGCGCTTGCGGTGCTGGGTAGAGGGACTCATGTCGTAGATTTTGCCAAGAATGTCATGTATGGAGAGGCGTACGTTAGTGCTTCGAATAACCCATCTCACAATGGGAATGGACCCATGAACAGCAATGGCTTCACGGGTTTCGACAGAGGCACCGGCCGAAGTGTTGAAACCAGTCTTCTCCGAGTTCTAGATTTGATCCATCTTAATAGCAGCACAACCAAAGCCGACTTGGACTACGAGTCACCAAGTGGACATACGATGCTCCACCGTGCGTGTTCTCTTGGCTTGTTGCGACTTGCTGCCCGCCTAGTATCACGAGGTGCCAATGTCAACGCCAGAGATAAGAATGGATTTACGCCATTACACATGGCAGTAATGAATGATCGAGTCGATCTTGTGGGTTGGCTTATCCCCAAGGGGGCTGATCGAGACGCTCGGTCCATCTTGGGGCTTAAGCCCATCCATGTTGCTCGCTCGCGTGCCATGAGCCGTGTTCTTCGCAACTTTGCGAGCCTCATGAGGTCACGCAGTGCTGGTGCCCTTCACAGCAGAGCCAACAGCACTGGGTCGTTGATATCCCACTTGGAACAGTCGTTGACCATGAGTTCAGGTCACGAAGCATCCTGGCGAGACGGCAGCGATTCGGGCGATGAGCCTGATGACGAGGAGTCGACCGATGACGCCGACAGCACAGAAACCCATGCCGACTGGCTCGATATGAGACGGACTAGTATGGCGGACCATCGTGGGATATCAAAACGAACTAGCATGGCAGACCTTCGTCGCCATTCTCTGGATGAAATTGCGCACACGAATGCGACCGAAGACCATCCGGCCTCTCCCAGTGATACCATAACAGCACTTCGAGAGCAGTTCGCTGCGCAGCTGCAACAACTGCAGCATGCTGTGGCTACGGGCTTCCAAAACCCCGTTCCGCAATTACAACAATTCCAACATCTCATGGCAACGCATCTGCAGAATTTCCAGCCTTTCCAGATGCCGAACATGCCTCAAATGATGCCTGACTACCCAGCTTACCTCCATGCTGCTCCCGTAATGCAACGTATCAGTTCCCTCGTTCCGAATATTCGCGGGCAGCGGCCAGAATCTGGAGATTCAACATCAAATCCGCCGGAGACCAAGTGGGGAGGTCTTCCATTCTTTGGGGTGAATGAATCGCCTCCGGCATACGAGGACGTCTTCCCACAGAAAGTTGTGGATGTTAAGCAGGCATCCGCCGCCCAAGCGGCAGCAGAGTATGAGGCCGATGCTAAGTGTACGACATTGTATGACCAGCCTTCAAGTGAAGGTTCGACAGTATGTTCGCACACCGAGGAAATGCCGACTTCGCTCCAGATAGGCCGCAAACATCAAATTACTAAGGAGCAGCAAGAGAACTTACAGCGGGCTCATGCCCAACGGCTGAAGACTGTTAGCCGCGACAAGATGCTGTGGTTTGTCTGGGTATGTCATAATGAAAGCAGACATTTCGAATTATGAATACTAACAGGGTTATAGATCCCGCTGCTTACACTAGTTCTGGGTGCAATGCTCTGGAGTGGAGCATCTTCTCTTGCCTCCAGCACAACAGGTGCAGCCAAAACATGCCGCACTCTGCTCTCCAACCCCCAAGAGATCCGTGAGAGGTTCAATCGATATGTACAGGAGTTGGCTTGATCAGCCCATCTCATTCAACTGCATCTCCACGTCTCACCGCGTCAACCCTGTCTGATCGGTCATCTACTGTCGGCGTGAATCCAATATTTTGAATATTATCAGACTATTTAGCGGTTTTTTTTAATGTATAGGTGGTTTTGGATTGCAAAGGCAACACTACAATGGGAATGGGTTACCGGAAGTTCGGCGTTCTAGTGGTTTGGAGCGCAGCGACTGGGATTGGTTTTTCTAAGCTATATATTCGGGTGGGCGCTCTGGGACACAATGTCCATCATACGCGGCGAGGGATTGTCAACACTCGCTTGCGAACGTGAGTGAAAGTTGTGCGGTCGGGTTGGGTGGCAGAACTTCATCACTCCCCTCCCGTTTTGTAAGTATCACATCCATAACGCGCCCAGCCGTGCTTCCTTTGACCAGGTCTTGGAAATCAAGCATTCTGCTACAATTAAAGACAGTCACATCGCTTTCGGTTTCTTACCATTGGTTCAGGGAGAGTAATATATTGAGAGGGAGCGCTCGGATGCAGGTGGGAGACTATGACAACAGAAGTATTTTAACACGTTGATAGAAGTGAGATCAGACAATAGGGCTCAGTGCCTACCAAGTCTTCAGCAGAAGCTCAGGCTCATCAATAGACAAGCTTTATTTTATTGTTCATACTGTCAGCGGTGAAAGATAGCAACAGTATCGATTAACAGAGCATGCAGTTCGTATGTTCAGGGATGAGTGCCTTATGCCGTGACATCGGCCCGTGCCTACTGGAGCACATAGGCTGTATGTACCACCATCTGCGTGCGCCATTCTAGTAACTGTACGTGGACATACCTGGCTCGTCTGCATAGTGATGATAGGTAGCTAGATCTTGATTAGGATGATACAGTCGCTGCCAACCTACATGGATAGTTTTGAGCATGGTTACATAAATATGTTCGCTACGGCGATAGGAGATCTGGACCCGTCTCGGCTTGGTCAAGCTCTTACAAAACTTGTTGATGAATGCTACATAGTTGTGATATTAACCTTTAGGACGATGGTTCACATTTCGCTACGAACACTGCCATATCTTCCGCAAATTCCAGCCAAAAGTCTTTACTTCTTCATGGCACACGACGACCTATTCCTGACTCACAACCACGAAGATCTATACTTCCTTGGTGGGCGTGCTGACTGGAGACTCCTTCACTCCAGCCGGTGCTGCGAACTCTGGAAGGGTGAAGGCATAGATTCTGGCATGTCCCTGACACCACTATTTTTTCTCAATTGTTCCAATCAATCCCCAGTGACGAGTTGATCAAGAATCTGAGTATGTAGACTACCAGGACGCCTGCTTGTCATGTACTGGGACACTCCGAGTTCTCATTAAGTCCTCTTCGTGCAAGCTATTTCACGAAGTCCAAGGAGGATTCATTTGGTTCACTGGTCATGAAGTTAGTTGACGGCACATCTCAAAAGGCAATGATGAAGCCTACATATTCAAGATTAGCTAGGTATATAGAGATTCAGAAATCATTATATATAACCGCGTCTACTGAAGTCTACATAGCCGATTGCAGTTTTCATTCCTTTCAATTATGATTTACCAACATTTATACACGGCTCTACATTGAATAGTGACGAGTTTCAAGTTCGGCTTTGAGTTCTTTTGGTACTATCAATGTACCTCAGCAGCGAGTACACTGGTTTTCGCGAATATATTGTGATATTGAGCTTTGAAGAGTTTGGAGCATTATACAATCAATACCGCCGACCTGTCGATCTTTGGACTTTTATCTCATATTGGGGCGTTCCGTCGCCCAACCCGTCCACTCTACTTGCTTAGTCTTATCGTTCCACTTCATCACCATGTCAGTGCCATCTGCAGGATCCCACGAGTTGGGTTTCTGGGGGTTTGACACATCTCCGCGGAGCCAGAGTCCGGCAATCACGCCGATGCAACGGGACAGCGCGAGTTCTGCGGCCACGCCAGGCAAGTTTGTAAATCCATGATTCACTTTCAAGATGTGAATCACCCAAGTCTTTGCTCGCATTTTCTCTCGAACACTTTTGAAGATTGGCTCCGGATTCATCTAGAAGGAGATACTTGGGTTAGCATAATGGTCATGCTTGGTTTGCTTCTGGCACAGTCCATATCAAGGACACTTACATAGTCTTCCATCCCCCTGATAAACAACACTTTCACGTCTGCTGACAATGCTAACAGCTCTTCCTCCCTGATATCCATATCGCGTACCAGCGGATAGCTCCAGAGAATCAGATTCTTGTTGCCACTACCGAACGCGGCTGCAGAGGGACAGCGATGTAAATGTCAGTCTAATATCCACCAATGCGCAAATGAATATTGGTATCTAGCATTACACATACTTGTTCTCGCCGCGACTCTGGCTCCAAAACTTCGACCACCCATCGCACGAACAGTTCCATACCCGTCATTAAAGAAGTAATTCATGGCCGCAACACGCTTATCTGTGTTGTCGTTTTCGGTGTCTTTATTAAACGCCAAGACGGGGAAGTTTCGGGCGAGGCCGGCTACAAACTCCTGGAAGCTAGGCTGGTCAATACCACGGTTACTCCCATGCGTGAAAAGAATCTGTGGTGATACGGGTAATGTGTCCAAAGAGCCCAGACCACGATGACCGCCCACTGGTTCCAGCCGCTCTTCATCTTCTGAATCTACTTTCTCGGCGAAGTTTTCGTCAGTGTCTCGAGGAACTATTTTCCCTCCTCTCTTTCTCTTCCGAGGTCGCGGAATCTCAGATGGCCAAGGGGCTTCTGGTTTAGTGTTTGCGGACGGTGTATAGTATAGAATTATACCATTAGTTTGACCTTGAGCGGTGGGAACGTCATGGTCTCGACCCGCAATACCGCTGCCTCGTTGAATCTCATATCGCTCAACAGTGACTGCAGGGTCATCTCGAATTTGCTGACCATCTTGCGCGTCATAGGTGACGCGCATAATCCTATTCAAGCCTCTATTCAAGGCCGCCATATTTTCGCATTAATGGATGCCATGTTGCGGGCTTGGTAGATGACATTGGCCTCGCGGTAATTCTGTCCCTGTGCTCCTTTGCAGAAGTTGGATGTTGGTTTCTTTGTTCAGGTTGTGCGTTGCTTCCGTCCATAAGGAATGCAGTCTTTGTAAGTAATACGTATTGATATTGCACCCGGGAGGCTGCAACAAACGAAGCGATTAGCTGCAAAGTTGAAGATAGTTCTTTGTTGACGAGGCAGCCAAGGCAAGGGCTGCGCACCTCTGTAGGGATGTGCATTTTGACAGAGCGACCGTGACATCTTCCTGCTTTAGGCCTTCTCATTTACCCTTTAATTGGTCAGTATAGAATAGGTCTGCAGGATGGGATGACGATGATGGGCATCTGGATTCTAACCATGCACGTGAAGAGCATAGTTCATGAATGACTTGGCCGCAATTCCCTCAAGAATAGGCTGGCGCAAGAGCCTGAATGCGCAGACTGTTTAGATCCCAAGGTGAATTTGGGCGGGATCTGAGATAATCTCTCCAAATATTTTCTATGATTGAATTTGGACACCGCTACACAATACGACGCCTAAAGCTACCAACAACATAGCAGATGATGCTTCAGTCGCCATTTACATGTGGACTAGAATTAATCTTCAAGTTGTCTTCGCCCCGCGTCCCTTGATACTTCCCATCTTTTCTCTCAGTATATTTAGTGGTCAATGCGCTATTCGAGCATGCTTAGTACGCAGATCGTGAGTCACTCTGTAACGACCGTTTTTTGTATGAGTACCCATTTACCCATTCAGACGATATATCAGACGCATATTGGACACGTACTCGATCAGGGAATAGAGTATTGCCCCCAAGCGAATTCAAAATCTAAGCTTTGTAGCCTACAACAGACTACAGGCGCATAATCAATAGTATGTCGCCTAGGATATTGGTCAAATCATGTCATATGATAGCCTTGAGTTAAATAAAGCCAGGATCTTAGGCTTCGACAACCTCGTACAGATAGATTATTGACAGACTGCCCAGCACCAAGAATGAGAATACCAAGTTGTGCATGTAAGCAACTCCATATCACCGGTCACTTTCTCACCATTTCCTAGAAACAACTTCTCGCGAAGCAAGCGACAGACTAGGCTCTACAGTAGATGATTGAGGGCTTGGTATGATATCATTAGGTTCTGTTGCGCAGTAGTGTGCCATTCGAAAGGTAAAACACTCTGAGTCTGCTCATTTCGCACTGTACCAGAAGCAGTGACAAGCATAACGCTTTCGATGTGATCTCTGCGTACAAGCAAAGTAACGCTGTTGAAAGAATGGCAATCTATGAGTGGAGAGATCGAAAAGACGTCGGCTTCTTTCGCTCAAGTTTATAGTGTGCCCGTAATTTAATCTGGTTTTTGCATTGAATACCTATTTTATCAACTCTACAACGGTGCGATATGGTACGATTTTCAATGAGAGCTGCCTGCCGATTATTCTACTGGTCTGGTTCACTTTATCTCAATGCGTAATCATACAACGTTAGGTGCTCGATGCGATCCGAATAGGGGGAACACCGACAATTTAAGCTTCTAGCCATCTCAGCCCTTTGGGTTTGAAAATGCTTAAATCTCAAAGCTCTGGCTCAGATAAGCTCGTGTCGTACCTTTACTCGGTGATTCGACATCGGACGGTTGGTACAATGATACTGGCCATGCAGCTTGTCGATGTTGACTTTCGGAGCTCGTATATTACCGGTTTGAGATGAGAGCAGGAAAGAAGAAGCGGTCATGGAACTGACTATAACGAAAATCTTCTGTTATGTTGTATACAATCGCTTTTTTTTTTTGTCGATTATTACTTATATTCTAGGAATTCGGAAAAGAGAAAGGTCATACGTAGAAGAGAGGTGTTTTTTGTCTAGGCCCCTGTCTGTTTCTATACGACAGGCTTCACGAATCACGCGAGCACACGATGCAGCATCTTCTAATAAGTCGGCTGAATAGGCGGAAATTTGTTACTCCGGCTTCATTCCTCTTCTTACTCACTCTACCAATCCTGAGTCATTGCTTCAACGCTCCGGTCTATGTCACTCGAACCGCCAAAGCGGCCATAGTGATAACGACTACGACATCCTTCACAGCAACTACGACGACAGCAACAGCTACAGCTACAGACACAGCTGCAGATATAGCACTCACTGGATCAGCAATCCCAACCGCAGAAGGGGCCGCATTACCAGAGTCACCCAGCGACTTTTCCAAGCACTTTGTTGCCGCTCTGGCAGCCGGGATAGTCATCGTGATCGTTGTTGTCACATTACTATGTATAGCTGCGCAGTGCTGGCGCCCTCTCATGGACCGCTATCGCCGTAGACGGGGCAGTGCCACCTCCCCCCAGAAGCAATCCTCAGATCCGGGGGAGGAATGGATTGGTGGTACAGGTCGGGGGTTGCCACTGCCACAGACAGAGTCGACTGAACTTGGTGCCGCTGCCGCCACCGCCGAACCTGGCCTCGACCCAGAAATGGTCGAGAACTCGATGATGACAATACCTAGGAAACCTGTTGGCACTGCTTCGGAGCAACGGACCGAGCGAAGTAGGCCATGGGACGAGTATGGAGAAGGGACAGAGCGGAAGCGATCTAAACGTGGCGGTTATCGAAGTCTCGGCTGAATCAGCATCTTAATACCACATCAAAGAGCTTGATGACCACAAGGATCATTCTGTGATCAAGACAGATGAGCATCTAGTAACTAGCCTCTCCGCGTCGGGCATAGAGTTGAGCCCGTTGAGACTGACTATGGGACAATTTCAGGAAAGAAACCTCCGTAGCAAGTCTAGTTGGAATGCACGAACGTACTTTTGTAGTTCCGTGGTGAATAGGTTCCCTCGCAAATCGAATCGAAGCCTCATGTATTGTTAGTTCAGTGTTGCATTGTAGATGCCGTCGTATCGTCGATCTAAATCGAGGTTGCTGTATTGGTACAGCCTTAGCGTCAACACAACCAATCATTCTGAACTCACATACACCAACAAGAGAGCACCACATCCAGGCACATCCCTTGCCTTTGCACAGCGCGTAACCTGGTGCAACAGTTGTCTTGCGGCATTAAAATGACAAGTCATTGTGGCGATCGGGGAAGCAAGGGATATCTTGGGTCGAAATGAGCGGTACACATCCCACGCGTTTGAATTGCCGGAGACAGTTTGCGGACACCGTCTTACCGACGCCTTGTGTGCAAGTGACAACGACACAAGGATCAAGATTGTGAGCCAGTGTGTGTAACGCAGCAGCCACCGTAGTCTCTTCTCCACGCCCCTGATTGTTGCCCAATGTTTGGGATTGCTTGCAGACAAGTTGATTGCTGTCCACACCTCCGGGTCCCAGATACACCCACAGTTTGTGATGGTGGCACCTCGGCATTTCATCTTGAGACGGTGGATTGACCCTCGAGAACGTTCCTTTGGGACCATATAAACCTGGATACCAGGAGACTCCAAGAATTCTGCTTCACGGGTACCGACATATGCTGACATCTTTCTTGGGATAGCCACGAAACCCGGAGCCACAATTCAGGTAGTTCTCCCCGCGCGGCGATGCATTTTTGGGGTGTCTAGAAAATGCGAATCTCGTGAGCAAACAACGATAAAGTTCGACACGTAACATGACACGCCCCGAGTAACGTATTGACAGAACCACGTCAGGTTCCCAGTCCTGTGGAACAAGAGAAGTCTGGGTCAGCCCATGGGCATGACGAGAGCAGACCTCATCTCGCACAGTCGTACAACTAAGACTGCCCTAGTCTTTGAGATACGCGTGCCCGAGACATTGTTGCGTATCTTCGGTGTAGCTCCTGATCCCGAGGAAACTGAGCAATTGGCCTGCACACTCTATCTATATCTTCTGATGTAGTGCATGTGTCCGTATGTGGCTGTTTTCCGCAGAAATTGAATAATAATAAAAGGCGAGCCTGGTTCCGTCTCCGAGGCCCTCGTTTGAAGTCGTACTAGAACAGCGAAATCGAACGTCGCGAGGAGGAGTCAGTCAATTGTATCGTTGATATCTGTTCATATCGATGTATCCGGACGGCTATGCAACAGACCGTTCGTTGTTTCACGGACCAGAGGAGGTCCAAACTCACGCCGGTGTCATCTGCCTGATCTGTGTGACTGGCTGGGTTTACGCAAAACTGGATCATGAAATCTAGTAAAAAAAACATGAATCTCCGATAATCCAAAGTGTCTACCTACCTAATAGAGGTAGAGCAAGGTAGACGGGCAACGAATTGTTCTTTCTCTTAGTAGGGTGAGAATATCAAATCTAGAGTCGATACTTCGGATCTAAAAAGAGAATTGTTCATACGAGGATTGCATGATGGGGTATGTACTGATATGAAGTAGTGTATGAAGATCCCTGACGGCATGTTAACCCCTGAGCATGGTGACGAGGGTGATATGTTCTCAGGTGAGGCTCGATATGCACGAATCCAGTTATACAGGCGAGACAAGCAACCGAGCCTCGCCTCGTCTTTCAGCAACTTACTTGTTTTAGTGCTGTTGTTGATAGTAGGTATGTAGAAAAGGCATGTCGACGGGCGGACAGGAAGCCATTGCAATATCTTTATCGGATACTAGACCAGTTGATTCGAGATATTACTGTCTGAGACAACTCAATCAAACGGTGCAGATTTTGAGGGTTTCAACTACACGTGGCGGAGTGTTTGTCAAAACTCACAGTCTGCATCTGTTCCGTATTTCCCCTCGTTCAATCCGTAGATCGAGCAATTGACTCTCTTAGCCGAAGGCTCTGCAAGCCACCTACGCCGACGGCACACATTCGTACATGAAACGGCAAGGCTTCTTCTCGGTATCGACGTGTTTGCGCGACCGAGACAATGACACGTTGTGTCTTGCTTGTTCGGAATCGATTTCTCATGGTCTCGAATTCAGGTTGGCGGTTGTAGCTGATCCATGAACCACTTTACTGTTCATCGTCGAATGCGTTGCCAATGACATTCACAACGCGAATGCCTCTGAACTTGCCTGTACGTCCCGAATATTAATCGGCTCTGGGTTACCTCCAGGCTTCAGGCCTGCTCAGTCAGCGAAGAACTGTTTTCCGGGAACAAATTGGCGGTTCAGACTAAAGACTGTATCAAGTTACTAATTACTCAGGGTATGGGCACCCTAAAGGTCAAAGAAGATACGTTATGTTCCGATCTGATGGGGTCGCTTTCTGGAGCAAGGAACCACCACAATCTCGGCCATTATTACAATATAGATTGCACCACAGAAAGTGAGAATCCTTATGCATTTGGTTAGCCACAAGCTTTGACGGCGAAAATTAATTGTTGTTAATTAGCCAAACACACTGCGGGAGGACCTCTCGTTTATCTGGCCATCGGCTGTCGCTCTGTTCAATGGCAACGAACCTTGGGTGGTTACCTATAGTCAATTCGTGTACATAAGCTACAACACCGACGGTGAATGCGAATGGCGTGAGTCGTTAAACTTGTCAAAAGGACACCGGGATAACATTAGTGGTAAGCCAGTATCATTTGAACCGTTGAGGCACCAGCTGTATGCAAGTCAAGGAATGTGTCCCAACGCGCTGGGATTTCGAAACCCAATACGTGCTACATCCGTACAAGTGATCATGTTGTAATCGCCTACTCGTAAGACCTCCTCGTAATGCGCTGATATAGACCTCTGATATCAAGCTTGCCTACAGCATCTTTGATATTTCGCTCGCTGCTCGCTAGTGGAGACGAGGGGCGAGTTCGTACGAGAAGTCGACTTGGCGCCGACTGGGAACGAGGGAAAACCACACTTAGCTACGCCAAGAGTAAGAATTCAGCCGAGATGGTTGCCACACTTACCAGGTCTCGTTCGGAAGTGGGTGAAAAATGACAGCAGCATCTGCAACACTGCAAGCACCAAAGTGCACCATGGCAGCAAACATGCGGGTGATGCACTCGGTCTCAACAGAGCATCTATGTAAAGCGTCGGGCGTGCGGCCGTGAGCGTCGAGCATGCATTGCGAGACTAATATGATACGGCAACTTGATCGTGTGAGGAAACATCTGGTAGAAACAGTACACTGTACAGTACAACCTTGACCGAAGAACAGGGGCTGGCCGAGAGGGTACCTAATTAGCAGCGTGGTATTTCGAGTCCCTGTCGAACCTGCTCGCCTGTTGGATCATGGGATGATGTGGGACACGGTAGGGACGAAGGCCATGTGTACGGTGCTCCCACCCTCACGGGCTTGCCCCCAAATGGTCAGCGGGTTCCAAGGAGTCGAGAGGAGAGAGGAGCTTGATTTCGCATGCCAACCGAACCCCCTACGTGGGTATGTATGTATTGTAATATGCCGTGGATACCAAATGAGACGAGATGGGTTTCTTTCCGTTGTGTGAGTGAGCGAGGAAACAACTCGGCTCATGAATTTTGCCCATATTTCTGTCTTGGGTTTGCCCATTTCGCCTACGCAATCACAAATAGATAGGATAGGATCCGATGAGCCCCGGACAGCCTGTCGAGCCTGGGTCTGATTGCCTGATTGCGGCAGCCTGTTCGCGGGTTCAATCTCTTCTCGGGCCAGCATTTTGGGAACCCCAGTTCCAGTCCTGGCCCCCAGCAGCACGGTCGGCAAGATCGCCAGATTTCAAGATGTGATATGGAGTTATTCTGGCGTGAGTCCACGATACTCTCATTTGTCACACACGGTGGTGCGGGCAAATCATCATCATTATGGTCTGATCGCTCGGGTCTCACCAACGGCCACCCAAGCACCCACACCACGAAGAGTTTGTCCCGATGACTGTGGGCAAATCCAACGGCGAGACATGGGTGTGAGGTAATTTGTGGTCGAGGTAATCAACAGATGACAGTATGCAAACGCCTTCACACGTAGGGGCTGGCGGCTCGCCAGTCATATCAAGACAAACCAGCGTGTCGGGTCGAAGAGCGCAGGCGGGCCAACGGGCTCTGTGCCAACCTTTGCCAACAAATGCGACCTGTCCGATAGCTGGGTAGACCTTGACAAGTGCTGCCCGCGCTTGTTCGCAAACTCACCATCGACTTTTCGAATACAAAACCACTCAACGAAGTCTCTCGGTGTCTCTTAGCATCGCGTCCGGGCGACGTGTTACTAGAGAGGGCAATAGGATCATGACTATGGTCATCTCTGGAAGCCATTCGCAGTAGCACATGAGTCCAGGAGTTAAGTCCTGAATCTAGTGGCGCATCATGCATGGGACCAATGACAGAGGCAATGGTCGACGGGTACCTACGATGGAGACTGGATGGATAAGACGGACAAGACAGGTATAGTACCGTAATAGAACACATTCTCACCATGATTTCACTCGGGTGTAGCCGCCACAAGATTGCCCTGAAGGCAGCTAGACCTAAGTATGGCGCATAATTTGCCCATTACTACCCTGTTCGCGTAGCGTCTATGATCTTCCGTTCTTTCTTTCAAAACTTCTCATACCCGAAGCTCGCTGCGCGCACCAGAGTTCCAACATGGAGCGCCACGGTCCACACGTGATGCGACTCTGCCCACATTGGTAGGTTACCTTATCACTCCTTTGGTATTCCAGCTCCAAGGGACAATTATCTTAGACATTGGTTCCAGCATACGACAAATACGCGTATCTGTTTGTATGTACCTGGACTGTCCCATGTTCCGGAACCAAAAAGCGTCAATAGTCGAGAGACTCTAGACGTGGAACTCGTTATATCGATATACCTGCGCTGGTGCGGCATTCTCCATCCGCAGCACGGATGCAACCAAGGTAACGTACTGTCTAGGTAAATAATGAAGACGACTATTCCACTCTACCTTGGGTAATATGCCGCATGGGGAAAGAGTCGGAACTTTTGCAAAGGTGCTAGTGACTAGTCGTCGTGACTAGTAGTAGTCTATGCGCTCTGGCATCAAGATATTTCCGTGACGAGCCGTTGATGAGAGAATGGCACCGACACTAATCCCTTTTGCCTCTAGCTGCGAAGCCGTAGGCCGAACTGCAGCTTATCGTGTATGTAACTTATAAGACTGTCAGCGCTGCCGCCGACAGCAGAGATGGTGCATCGTGCGGGCTCAGTCTCGTACTGTACTATGTTACTTTGGGAGCAAATGCATGCATCAGGGTGAGAGATGTCGCACCGGAAGCCTTTCCATCGTTCCGTGCTAGAACAACAATGCATGTCATCGGTGCCCTGTAAGTTGTACATCGTAGGGTAAGTGTACCGCTGCAATCTGCAGGTCCGTTAGGTACATGTATGTAGCGACTGTTGTTCCAAGATGAAGGCAGGAGTAGCGCGCAGATAGGGCCCCATGTTTGCGCAATAGCCACTACCTAGCTCCTGACGACACTGTGAGGCCCCCGGTATTCTTGCATTTTGCCCACACTCTTCCAAGTCGAGAAGGGCGACCGATGGGTGATCGCAGAGCAGAGATTGATGACCATGTGCGCGGGGGATCCTGGCCCAGGGCTCCCGGCGCTGTGTCTTGTGTGTTCAGGGTTGGTTAGAGGTGGTGTGGGCTGAGTGAGGACAACTTGCTGCCAAAGAGGAGGGCCGAATGACAGACGACCAGGGCGAGTTGAGCAGCACCGCTCTGCAGCACCTCTTTGCAGCACAGCGATGAGCATACATACCATGTAGGTGCCTTCCATGTATCCACATCCGTACGTACTTCGCGCAGAGACTCTCGCCCACACTCAGGTTGTATGGTGTATGTGCCTACTCCTACGGATGTAGTAACAGAGCTGTTCATCCACTCCAACGAGCCACTCCATCCCCCCGGACGGTGACCAGTCCCGCCGGCTTGGTCTGCTGGAGCCGTCGTCCAATGGTGGTGCTCCCTTGCATGGCCTCGCGCACCCATGCTGCATGGGCGAGGGGCATCGCGCATGGGTGTGTAGCAACGACGCTGCGCACTGTCGCATCGCCAGCCCACCCGGCCCACCTGCTGCTCTGTCTGGTACGGGCTGGAGAGAAATCCCCCTAATCCGCTCGGGTGCTGCTGGGCACAGCGCGCTGGGACACGCCGGCCAGTAGGGACGAGGCACCCGCGCCCCAGGCGAGACCGCGGTCACAGGCTGGAGCCGGGGCCATCCCAGCAGCCCCCTGCCACGCCCATTCGAACCGTTGCTGGCTGTTCCAGAAACCCAGGCCAGCAAGCCCAGGCCGCCGTGCCCACAACCTTGGCCTACATACAATCCCACTATCCCCAGCGTCCCAGAAACCCGTCATCTATGTCTTGGGTCCCGCTTCCTCGTTTCTTCTTCCCTCCTCCTCCTCGTTGCATCCAACACCGCTCTCGGCCGCCCGTCACGCCGCGCCAACCTGTTCGCCGACGACGTCAAACTCTACTCCGCCTCGTAAACGTGCGCATTCATCGGCTGCAACAGCAACCTCTCGAGTCCTGTCGCCGCCTGCGTCCCGTCATGTGCTGAGCCAGCCACTCGACCTAGGTACTCGCAAACTCGAAAGGAACTCGACCCAGGCCTGTGTTAAGGTTGCCCAGCTGCGCATTACCTTCAGTCGAGGCGAGTCAGATCACGCCAGAAGCCAGCGCTTCGGGTTTCTGTCCGCCCTTCCCCAACCATCCACCCTCCACCGACCAGGCAAACTCAAACACCGACCCAAGTCGACGGTCCAACTTGCTCGCCCGTTTTGCCTTTACCCTAGACCACTCGCTGCCCGCGACAACCCCAAGGTTTTTCCTCCGCCCGCAGCCTCGGATCCTATCCATTGTGAGGATTCAACAATCCCATCGACGGGCTTTCTTGCGCATATATCGCCGCGCAGCTCGTCGAAATGTTGCAATCCTCCAAGATGCTGACCATACAAGTAAGTATATGTTAGATTTCTCGCTGGACGTCGAGAAATTCAAATAAGGGGGTGGTTTGATACGGAGCTTAGATGGAATACCCTTTTGCATATACGCAGTGGACTTTCTGTCGTCAGCTCTCGCATTTCAGTGTTATTTCAACTCCTGTCATACACATTTCGTGCTGCAACTAATCAATCTTTGCTAAACAGCCGGACAACATGATGAGCATTGCCGATGTTCGATCGAAACAGGCGCAGCCACCCTTGGATAGAGTCATCTCGAGGGACACGCGAGATGGCCGCCGTCTCTTTTATCGCATGGAAGTGCTGCAACAGCCGGAGCGTGCTCGAGCTTGTGGCTCGGAACCTAAATGTTAGTTCTGACAGCAGGAAGAGGAATAAAAATAGGCATACAAGGAGAAGAGGCTAACTTGTTGTTTGTAGCATCTAACGATCGTCGTCCCGTCGATCCACCACCAGTTGTTGTGTTGAAGATATACGAAGGCCCAAGTTTGGACCAGTCCAGAGATGTGACGTTTGACTACAATGTCGATTTCTTCTGCTACGCCTCACTGGAACAGGCGCGTGTGATTGCCCCTGGTCGAGTCCAGGCCCCTCAAGCCAACCAAGTGCCCGTTCTCTCCGGCTTCCCGGTCTCAGGGTGTTGCTACCTCGACCGACCTGACCCCGCGGGATATTTCATCTTCCCAGATCTTTCGGTTCGCCACGAGGGCCGTTATCGTCTTGTATTCAGTCTGTATGAATTGGTCAAGGACGAAAAGGATCTGGACCCCATTAGTGACGCGTCCCAATCCGGCGATGAATGCCAGCTCAACGAAGCCCGTCACAGGATGGATCTCAACTCTGCCGAATTCACCGTTTATAGCGCGAAGAAATTTCCAGGCCTCACAGAAAGCACTTCTCTCAGCCGGACTGTGGCTGAACAAGGCTGCCGGGTGCGTATCCGACGTGATATCCGCATGAGGCGACGCGAGCCGAACCCCAAACCTTCAGCGCCAGAAGAATACAATAATGGCGAGGACCGGTACAAACGCGGCGGAACACAAACACCTGACCAATTCCGTACTCGCTCGGTGAGCAACTCCAGCATGAACAGGGCACCATATCCTGCCGAGAGGCGGCCGTCAATAATCGGGGACTACGAGGGCGGTCCACCACCCCCGTCGCCATACACGACCAAGCCTCCCGGGAGCAACATACTGAACTTCAATGGGCAAAGCCACAAAGGCTTCTCGCAACCGTCCTATGCTCCTGCCCCTAGCAGTAATCCGCAGTCGACACCCGTTTCACCTGCACAGACAAATTTCCCTTACGGCACAGGCACCGCAGTGCCACAATCACCCAGCTACACAAACCCTGCCTTTTCACCATTCCATCAGAGCGACAGCGAGCGGTATCCATCATACTCGCAAACTCCCATCGCTGCTCGGCCCTTGAGATCTGACGATCTAAGGTCTTCCATCAGCTCCGTTGTATCTACAGACGGCAGACAGCTACCGGTTCTCTTGCCTCAGGTCGGATCCGACGTTGTGCCCAGGTACCAGCAGAAGCTTCCCACCATAGCCCCCGCTCCTCCAACTAGATACTGGCCCGAACAGTCGACAGGGCCCATGAAACGATCTGCAGACTCGTCCTTCCCGTCACATGACCACCACCGCAATATTGAAGGGGACAGGATGGAGACGCAGCGAATTACGATCCCGTCCCCCTTCGGCGACAATACGTATCGTAGGGCAGACGGAAGCTTTAGTGTTGGTACCTTTCCCTGCGAAAATCTTTCGCGGGCGTAGTTGTGGATATGGTGAAATAGTACGATGGCAATATGGAAGGCTATCTTGAAGCGTCCTGTTGGCTTGTTTGAAGGATTCTTAATGTATATAACTTGGGATATCTCCGGCCATCGTCGGGGACTTTATTGGGTTTGTACTGTTTTATCACGAAGCTCTTTTCGAAGAGGAAGCGATGGCATTGCCGCGATAAGGCTGTAGGATACCCTTGGGCAAAGGTGGTGTATTCAAGTCAGATGGGCGTTAGGAGTTTGTCCGCCATCGCACAATGGTTGCGTACAGGACGAAACAACAAGGCGTCAAAATGTTCAAGTTGCATTCATACGATACCTTTATCCTGCGGCTCTTCGCGTCTTGGATGGTAGATGAGTTACACAGCCCTTCCGGGCTTTTTATTTGTAGTTTAGTACGTGGTGCGAATCAGTACACTGCTCTCCAACGTCTACTACGGTTTGGAAGGTATAGATGGTAGATGAGAAGACAAGACCGTCATGAACTTGTCGTCAACATGTTGTGTCTTGTGTTATGTCTCCATTCTATGTATTTCGTCCCACCTCATTTTGCTGTCGATCGCTTCTTATGCCAACGCTGGTGGGTTCGAGTTTCCGTCCGCCGCAAAGAATTACCATTCGCCCTGAGGCTTCTAGAATTCCAGTACCCCGAGAAGGCGAGGGGCGTCTGGGTGTCAAGACTGGACGAGATAAGTAGCATCAGTATGAGGGTTTTGCATGCCAAAATCGGCAAAAGGCACACACTGTCTGCTCTTTTTACATCCTTCAAAGGTATGAACATGACTGGAAATTGATGCAAAATGCAGTACACGGCAAACCTGAAGGTGTTACCGACTGGTGGCTTCGGTTGTGGGCATATGGAGCTGACACGGAGCCTCGCGGACAGTTGCGTTGCGCTGACAAGGGGTTGCACCTTGGTTGCCCCCCCAACAATCGCCTGAGCCATCCGAGCCAAAACATTCCAACAGCCTATCAACCCGCCAATTATCACCATAATCAATCCATCACATTTCAGGCGATAGACAAAACACTCACCAACAGTAGCCTGATTACCACCCTTTCTACTCTCCAAGATCTCTTGCAAAGAAGATTCCGCCACTGCATGTTATTTGAAGAATAATCCGCAGCATAGCATTCCGCCTCATCATGACGTTCGAAGCGAGGCGACCGCCAACTCGAAATGGCAGCGGCTCGAGACCGCCAACATCGCGATTTCAGGAAGGGTCCATGAACGACAGGACGAGTGCCGCGCCGCCTCCCCGATTCCTCGGCCCCAACGAGCTCAGGGACCATGAGAGCCAGTTCTACGGAGATCAGTCTGAGCCACAATGGCAGCGCCGCGACAGGCCGTACTCGACTACTGCTCACACGGAAACCGTTGCGGGCCCGCGCGCATCACGTTCTTCGGACGACAGACCGCGTCTTGCTCAAAAGAAGTCTTCAGGTTTCTTCAGTCGTGTCCGCGATGCGTTATTTAGTAGAAGCACGGCTCAAGGGCAACCTCCGGAACAGGCACAAGGACAAGCCCAGACACACAAACAGCAAGAAGTGCGTAAGAAGCACAGCAGTCTGCAGGAACCCATACAGCCCCCACGACCGGGCTACCTGCACACAGCTCGCTCGCAATCCGAGATCAACATCCCTCAGATAATGCCACAGCTGGGTTCCTCCACCGACCGCCCGTCTAGGGACGACGTGATGGCTTCGTATAAAGAGCTCATGGCCACGGGCTTCTTCCAGTCTCACGCCATACAATCCACACGGCATGCTGGCCCAGCAGGCGCCAGACAAGCGCAAGCACCCGCAATGCCGACTATCACTGGCTCCCCCTATCCTCCCAGACGTGTATCATCCGTCAACGCACCCACAGCGTACGAACCACAATCGCCAGCCATGGCATCCCCTCAACCTCAACAGCCCCGAGATCGTAGCAGTAGGGGGCTTACACGCGCTGCACCTCATCCTCTCACAGCAGCGCCCTCTATTCCTGAGCTCCGCGAAAAGGGATCCCGGTATGCTCTGCGTGGCCGTAAGCGAACCCGCGACGTAGATGATACGCCTCTCGCTTCTCCAGCAGATTCCGTGACAAACACAACTTCCAACTCTACTTCCACAGGCTACTTCGCGCAACCACTTAAGAGAGTTGCCAAGAAACTGCGGAAAATGCCCTCATCCACCACCCCCTCCATCGACAACACTCCCTCATCCTCTTTGGAAATTCAACCCCCTGCTCCTACCGCCCCAGTCGCACCAGATGGCGTAGTCCGCCTCGTGCCCTCCCTTTCAAGCGGTGGAACTCTGCACCAAGACTCTCGAGCAGTCCGCCTCCGCTCTCCATCCCCAGCCACGGCCGAGCTCCTCACAAGCGATCAAGAGGCTCACCGAAAGCCTCGACGCACGTTCTCCGGCTCGCTCCGCGGTCGCAGTAACGCGAATCGTCTCGCAAAACGAGCGAGCGCTACACAGGTCAACGCGTCGGGCTACGCTGAGCCTCGCTCCTCGACGCAAAAGCAGAATGTTTTGGGTCAATGGCAGCGCGTCTCGCTCGAAGACGCTTTGACACCCAACCTGCGCTCGTCTAACGAAAGCCCCAGCCGCTCAAATGAATCTCCCCGTCGCTCCAGAGAGATCAGGGAGGTAAAGGATGCCCAAGCCCAAAAGACACTACCCCCGATGCTCAAAGTGGTGCCGGACGCGAATAGAGGGATACCATCTGTTCCTTTGATCCCAGAGCGCTGGCATGGGACAGGGAAAGCGTATCATTTGAGGGATCGTGGACAGAGTGTTGAGATTGCTCGCGGTGCTGGGGGGAGACGCCAGGGGCTGGGGAATGGGGTGAATTCGATTAGGGATGTGAATGGCGCCGGTATGAGTGTGAATGTCAGTAGGAAGGGGGAGCGATATGGAAAGGAGAATGCCGCTATGGATGTGGATAGCGATGGTGATGTTGAGATGGAGAGATGGAGGATTGGTAGTGCTGTATGATGGGGTTTTTCATATCTCTTGGCGATTGAGATACAGTGTCGCGTGTTGGAATATGGGCGATGGGGACGAAGGACTTTCTGTTCTTGCGCGCGTTGTTTTTTTGCTGCAAGCAACATATACCCCCTCCTGACGATCGGACGACATGAATGAACGAACGACGAAACGAGCCCTTTACGCAGTTTTGTTACGCTACGCCCAATTGCATTGTTCCTATTCATTCTTCGGTTTTGTCTTCGGTCCCCACCCGATCGACTCGACCTGTGTTCGATTCGATAAACATCGTTATTCAATTCGGCCCCGGTTGTTACCACCGCTTCGACTGGATAAGGTCTGGATAGGAAGGAGTTCAAGGCTTGTTTCATCTGCTTCAGGAGTTTCGGACCAGGGTTTCTATTCTGTTGCGCCATTATAGCACTCTCATCCCGCGAGATGGGAGATACTGGGTGGCGCGTGTGTGAATAGCTTATTTTATGATCACGATCACGATGATAACCTGGAAATTACGTGCTATGAGACTCATGATAGTGTAAATAGTATATACTTGCGTTGCGGCTTCTATTACAATTCAGAGTTCTCGTTAGGTTTTTCCTCTTATAAATTTTCGCATTTGTAGCTTAAAGAGTATATTGGTTGATCTCTCGTGAATCTGGAAGCTAGTCGTTGGATAAAGGTTGCATTACTTAAGCCCGCTGCCGCTAGATATTACAGCTACTTCTACGCTTCTGTGATATTGAAATACCATTGCTGGCGACCTATCAATGCCGTGACGCTGGACACTTTTCGAGAAACGCCATAATTCTGGCTCAACGACCATCTGGTGCTTTTTGGACTCTTGTACGTGTATTGTTTCGCCTCCCAGACCTTGGAAAATGCCCGACGTCCTCGAGACTATTCGCCAGGTCGTCCAGGAAGCTGACAAGGCCAACCTGGTGAATCATCACGGCATTGATAGGTCGCCAGAAGACTTACAACTCAGTCCAACCACAAGTACTCCTTCATAGGCGCAGCACAAGTCGAATTATTGTACTCCAGATCACCAACGGTATTGATTGATCTTGTGCTTGTAGCATCCCACGTGGACTGGGCTCCAGAAAAGTTTGGTAATTTCCTCTTTCAAGTTGAGGAAGTTGACTAACATCGGTCTGAATCATGTAGCAGGGACGGCAACGACCATAAGATGCTCAAGATCAGTTACATAATCAGTCATGAACAAACTTGCGGACGGCGAAATAGAGAACGGCCTCGTAAATTTGGCGTCCGCGATGCTCTATAAGCTTATGGGTGCTGCTTCAGGTGCTGCCCACTGAAAGAATGTAGTATGTAGTTCACTGCCAACAACTCTGAAGCCCGACGCTTACACTTTATTCCACAGCGAGGTCACGTTTGACGGACTTAATCGCCTCGACGGTGTCTTCTTCTGCTATCACTTCACCTCGAGTAAGTAGGCTCGCCAACGTCACCAAAGCAGTCATCGTACGCTCAGCTGTCTCAATTTGAGGTGGTTCAATCTCTACTAAAGGATTTCCGGGCCCCTTGCTTTCTTCAGGGAGTCCCCTTCAGCATATGGACCGAAACACAAAAATACGAAGGTCAGAGGGCATAACAGAATGTTTATACTACGTTCGACTTCTTCGTATTTCCTCTCTGTCTCTATAAATACTATCAAATTACAACTTAATACTCTCTAAGTGTATTTGGCGTAGTTTCTTCGTCTACGCCACAGGCAATTGCCGTAAGCATCGGCACTAAACTGTTAACATCGTAATACTCGGGAACTTGCCGTCATCCTCCGCAACTTCTATGAAGAAGAACCCAAGTATAGAGAGCTTTCAAACTGATGTTTTAGGCAGTAGTTTGTCTCATATAGTATCGACTCCACGGAGTTCCGGCCCCCATCTCGTCTCACGACGTGACCCTGGCATCCATGCGCGTTCACTTCTAACGCCGAACGATTCATAATCTCTTTATAAAGCTCACTCCGTAACTCCTTTTTCATGTAGAGACATAGGTCTAAACTCTTTCAGATTGGTCATTTGAACCGCAAAGATTGAGGCGACTGCCATAATGGAGAATAGCTTGCCGGCGGAGCTAGGCGATAACAACAAGAGTTCCATTGCGTAGACTCGAATCAAATAACTCTGTTAAAGCCCAGCCCTTTAGGATGCCACGGGATCTGTATGAATGCGAGGACGAGGGACTGCCAAAGGTGACCTGAATCGATCGTCACACACAAAGGTCAAAGACTCAACAGCTTACACGGCTACAAGAGCACCGTCCAACCAATATCATGGCTCCCTCCAAAACTATCAAGCAAGCCGTCTTCAAGGAGCTGGGCAAGCCCTTGGTCGTCGAGACCGTTCCGCTTCAGATGCCCCGTGATGGCGAAGTTCTCGTCAAAGTCGAAGCCTGCGGTGTATGCCACTCAGATATCTTCGGCCAATACAACGTATTTGGAGGCGGCTTCCCCGTGGTTCCTGGACACGAGATCATTGGAAGTGTGGCAGCCTTGGGTCCTGGTGTCACTGGATGGAGTGTCGGTGACAGGATTGGCGGCGCCTGGCATGGCGGACACGACGGGACTTGTGTCCGTTGCAAGGTCAATACACCAACAATTCGCCAGGCTCTCTACAGCACCAACTAATGCATTTTAACATCTATAGAGTGGATATCCTCAGTTCTGCGAGCCTTTCATTGTGAATGGCGTCACCAAAAATGGCGGGTGTGAGTGATACGATTTTCCTCTCTTCTTCTCCGTTGTTGTTGGTATTGTGGTGATTGTGTGTTGGGCGAGAAAGGGGCGACACGAGAGAAGATGCAAGAGTTAACCCACGAATTTCACGCTATAGATAGCGAGTACTGCCTGCTCCACTCCAACGCTGCCGTCAAAGTCCCCTCGGGCGTGGATGCAGTGAAACAAGCCCCTATGCTCTGCGCAGGCTCAACGGTCTTCGGCGCTCTTAAGTCGGCAGGGCTGAAGCCTGGTGAGACTGTCGGCATCCAGGGACTCGGTGGGTTGGGTCACATGGCCGTACAATTCGCGCGAAAAATGGGCTATCGAGTCATTGCCATCTCTAGAGGCCGCGACAAAGAGGACTCGATACGCGGGTTGGGCGCGCACGAGTACATTGATTCGACAGAGGGAGACGCTGGCGAGGCGCTGAGAAGATCAGGCCCCGCGAAAGCTGTTCTTACGACCGCAATGGACACATCCGCAATGGTACCACTCATCAAGGGAATTGATATCATGGGCAAGCTTCTTATTCTATCAATGCCCGAGTCGGGGGCAATGCAGATCGATTGCAATCAGCTTCTGACTGGCGGGGGAATTTCGGTCCAGTCCTGGCCAGTCGGTACCAACGTTGATGGCGAGAAGACGCTTGAGTTTGCACGAATCCAGGGTCTCGATTGTGCCGTTGAGACTTTCCCACTCGATCGAGCGCATGAGGCATTCGGTGAGTTTTATCCTGAAGTCCTAAGTTTTCGAGTTCGCTCCACAGGTTATTAATCAGTCGCTTTCAGATGCAATGCTGAGTGGCAAGGTCCGCTACCGTGCTGTCATCACTATGGGCTCGACACCTTGTTGAAAGGGGTTACAAGATAGAGTCACAAGTGAGATTGGGTCGACACTTGAGTTATATCGTCTTCCGAGTTATAGAGTGTCTTGTTGTAGGCAAATGAAGTAAATGTCTATCGCTTATGTACCTAACAGATTGGCAGTCGCTCACCGACGAGAACTTTCTGAACAAGATATCGCATGGTGATAATCAAAATCAGGGCATCGGCCCTCAATTCGAAAGAGACGAAGCGGAAGTTGGCCGCACGGGTGACATTAGACACATAATGGCAAGGCCGTTTCGTCCCATGGCCCACTTTGGTTCTGTTGACTGTTGAAGATGGTATCGACTACGATGGCTGGTGCACACTTGATGGCGATCACTCTAGGCTCATACAATGCCTCTGCAGAGGCTACAGTTATGAATTTTATAGGGAAGTTGATCCTCGGCTTAGAGTAACTGCTACTGCATATGATCGTGAAAGACTTCCGCCTCGACATAGTTACCTAAAAACACTGCTCTGAAAAAAGAGGAGGAAAAAGAAGGGCCGGTTTGACATTCCGTCTTCAGGAGTTTTAGGAACGCTTCACTGGGAACAAGCGATATCCTCTCATAAATCACATGAGGCTCGCATTCTGGGCGTCCACACAGGAGTCGTTCGATGCTGCGGGTCGTTGCATTCAGTCGTTCGACATGGTGTGTAGATGTTGATTCGTGGCAGACGTGACGTTGAGAAGATGACTTTGAAGTAATTAATCTCGGAAGAGTTGGCGTATAGCTTGTAGCTCGCGAGTTGATGCTCGGTAGGATATGTATCGGGCAAAAAGCTCAGGCACATAGACTATCAAACAGTGAACCAAGAAGGCCATGCTTAGTTTGCTGTGTTTCAGCAACAGCACCTTCTGGGTCAGTGAAATTCTCAACAATTACAAACTCTCTCGTTAGAAACGCAGCTCGAGATCACCTAACAAGTACCTCCTTCTGCAGAAATGGCCACCATCTGCGATGATCCATCTACTCTATACCGTACGGTAGGACTATTTATCAAAAATGAAAGTAAAGGAAAGAAGAAGAAGAGAAGGCAGAGAAAAAAGGATTGACGAGAGTGGGACTTGAACCCACGCGGATTGCTCCATGAGGAAACTGTGCTAAGGTGACCTTAACCTCACGCCATAACCAACTCGGCCATCTCGCCGCTGCTTATATAATCGGAGGATAATAAGCAATACTATATAGCACTTAGTCTGCTTACGCGTCTTGTTGTGAGTGATTATCCGAACGAGTGAACAAGTGGGTGCGTCCATCAGGTGCAAATTCTCCAGTACGTTGCAGACCTAGGACTGCTTGTGGGGCTGCCTCTCCACCAAAAATTCACATTGACGAGACTGACTCTGTCAGAGCGCGTGCCCCTCCAACCACCCCCCTTCATACTTTTGAAGCTTCCACCTGCCATCGAGGGCGAATGGTAGCGTCCAAGAGAGACAGAGTGTGGACTTCGAGTGAAGCACGAAACGGGGCGCAGGGAAGATCCCTAGCTCAACTTATTGATCTTCAAATTCCTACCAAAGATCAATGATCCAGACATTTAACCATCGCCAACCCTGCAATACAGAACGGTACCTCCTGTCTGCATCAGGAAACCATGCTTTAGGTTGGGTAGTGTTCGCGTTCAGAGGCACCAGCAAACCCAGCCATAAATGATCCTTGCGGCTCTTCGTTGGCGGTCAGTTTGACTCAAGAAGAGGTGCCAAGTCTTATAGATTTCCAAAGAGTCACCAAATTAGTTGTTTTTGTGTGTTCATTAGACACAGCCACGAAGAGCATACGTGACTACAGCGTGAGCATTGTTGAGTTTGGTGGAAGTCAACGATTCAGTGGCAGGGCATTCCTTAGCCGCCCTTGGGGACGCCCTTTTCAGTTATAACATTAGCAAGCCGTGAGACACGCCTCACCTTTCTGCAGCATACAAAGACTCGAGCTCCATAGCTTTGCTTTAGAAAACGTTGGAAATATATCAAGCTAGGTAACTGTAACCGTCATTCTTGCATGAGGTGATATGAAGTTTTTACGATGGCACTTGCTCAAATGATTCGAAACTCCATCCGCTCGCGCAGATCTCGCGTAGCCAGAACTATCACTTCTATTGCGTCTCTATTTCTTTTTTATAATTTTCGTCAAACACTCAACTCAGCCGCTGTGCCTATCTTACATTCTCACATCGATCCGCTCATCTGCCCAGAGTCGCCTTTGTTGCAAGATGTACTTGTCGTCATTCGGACTGGAGCAACCGAAGTGCGCGAGAAGCTACCGGTACACTTCCAGACGGTTCTGAAGTGTGTGCCTGATTATATAATATTCTCAGACTTTGAGGAAGATATAGAAGGCCATCATGCGTTTGATGTATTAGATCAAACCACTGATAATGTTAGGATAACCATCCCTGAGTTCTGGTTGTATAACAAGCTCCGTGCCGGTGGCAGAAACGGTCTGGAGTATCAGACCTCGTACGGGAGCGGCGTATCAGGTGCACTCGAAAATCCGGGATGGAAACTAGACAAATGGAAGTTTCTTCCCATGGTCTATAAGTCGTTGCAACATAGGCCCAACGCGAAATGGTTTGTTTTCGTGGAGCCCGACACTTACCTGATCTGGCAAAACATGTTGGATTTCCTGTCCAAACTCGACCCTGAGAAACCACAATATCGAGGTAGATTTTCATGGATCGGAGATGTGTTTTTTGCACATGGCGGATCTGGATTTGTGCTATCCAACCCAGCCGCAAAGATGGCGACGGAACACTGGAAATCAAAACAAGATTGGTTTGACGAGTACACGGCGAAAGAGTGGGCGGGAGATATGGTTTTGGGGAAAATTATGAAAGACGTTGGGATCGACCTAATTTCTGCTTCACCGCACACCCAAGGAGACAGCGTGTTCTCGATCGATTGGGCCACAAGTTCCAACTGGTGCTATCCATCCTTGACCTTCCACCATATGACAAATTCAGAAATCAAAAGCTTGTGGCAGCTGGACCAGGCATGGCTGCGATATAACCAAACCATCGTTCGGTTCCGCGACGTTTTCAAAAACTTCATACTACCGCATCTCGAATCTGAGCGCAGCGAATGGGACAATATGTCGGAAGGAACTGAGTACAGTCATAAGGCAATCTCCAAGCTCTCAAGCAAAGAAAGGACCGCGTTATCGCAAGTTGACAAGGACGCCCAGGAATCATTTGAAAAGTGCCGAGTAGCATGTGAGAGCAAGTTCTCATGCATGCAATTTTCCTATGTGCCAGGAAAGTGTCTAGTTTCGGATCAGCTGCGACTGGGGCATGAAGCTGGGTCTCGGTGTCTTGAGTTCTCAACCGCCACCGGCCAATGCACTAAGCATCTCGAAGACGGGGCACAAGGAGCTTCCTCTCTTAACTCAACTGCTGTCAGATCAGGCTGGATCATGAACAGGGTCTTAGATATGCCACGACGACTAGACGAGGGATGCCAAGCCCCAGAAGGAAGCGATTGGAGCGTATGAGAGTCATTCATCTCACTCAACGTCACCTTTTATATTCCCCGCATACCAAAGCGTGCCCAGGATACGCTCTTAATGCCGGTATATATTGCACCATGACATCAACTACTCATCATCAGCGACCACCATGAAAGCGACAAGATGCTTATCGAGTATTCTCGCCGTATCCCTTTCTGGCGTTTTCAGCTGCACGACATAACCAACATCACCCGAGACTACCAGGGTTGGATTTTCACATGTCGGTAATAGAGAAAAAATCAAGTATGGCAGTAAACTAGAGGCCTAGAACAAGCAAGTAATATATGCTTATGTCAACAGTGGGGGTCGCGAAAAGGAAACGCTTACCTTGATCCAGAAGTCTTCCAAACTCACCGCCAAGGTGGGATGCAGAGCTCTGATTACGCTTATTTTGTAGAATAGATGCGGTTCCACGTCCGGTATCTTTGGCTTCTTACCAACAATGCATGGCGCCATGGAGACTTTATGACATTTTACTCCCGGTGCACGAGGACGGTATGACGTGTGAGACTAACGGGGACCAATTTGAGCGTGCCACTGGAGAATACCTTGGTCTTATTGAACATTGCTTCGGGGATTGCGGTCTAAATAGGACTATCATCGCTTGGGATTTGGAGACGACATCGGACTTTGAATAAAGTCGCCTCTAACGTTGAGTCTTATTCATGCACAATCCGATACACGAGTCCCTAACCGTCTACGACTTCCGTTGCGATACCCTGACTTTGAAACCTACAGGTTTTACAAACCAATGATTCCGAGTTGACCACGCTTTCTCTGATCCTGCGATTTCGTCTGACAGTTCGAAGTCAAAGTCTCGGACAATGCGCGGAATGAGTTTACTAATCTCAAGAGTGGATATATGTCGGCCAATGCAGGTGCGCGAACCCATGCCGAACTTGATTGCGGCCGATGTGTCAGTAATAATAATAGGAAGGACAGAGAGTTTGTTCACTGACTGGTATCCATTGACGATTCATAGCCGCGAGTTTCTCCGTATCGTTGATAAGCCATCTCTCGGGATTGAAGTCATCTGCGTCTTCTCCGAAAACTGCCTTGTCTCTATGCAGCACCCAAGAGCTGATACCGACGATTGTCTAGGTAACGCTTAGTTTGAGTGACATCTAGTAGAGCTTGTGCGATACTCACGCCAGCAGGGAAGGATCTGCCAAGTATAGTGGCACCTCCTTGAGGGACCTCTCCTGATGTGTTAAAACATGTTAGTCCGTCTATTAATTCGTCATGGTCCGGAATGGAATCGTTGTGTTCTAAACTCTCGGCCGCTCCTGGGTCACCAATTGAAACGAGTAGTACTTACTATGGCACATTAGCATACGTCCTTCCAGAAGATAATGAGTGACAAAATGGAGCGGGATTGTATAATACACACCGTTCCAGGGGTAATCCGGCCGCCGGGTGCATGCGCAATGCTTCTCTGATTACTGCCTGGAGGAATGGCATCTCCTGGGTTTGTTTGAAGTCGAATGATTCCGTTAACGACCCTTGCTTCTGGAATATCTCAATTTCCATGCGCAGTGCCTTTAGGTGTCGAGGATGCTTCAACAAATAGTACATAATCGCCGAGAGGCTAATGCCCGTTGTATCAGAGCCAGCGGCCACATTATTCATGCAGCCTGCGACAATATTAGGCTTGGAGAATCTCTCAGGAGTTTCCTCATGTTTTGTAAGAAATTTTGATACGAATGGCTCTGCAAGCTTCACACCATTCGCTGGCAAGGAGACCTTTCTGTTCCTTTCGTGCTCAGCAACCATGTTGCGGGCGAAGGCCTCAAGATAAGCTAGTCCGGCCCCTGTGTTACCCGCCATGAAATTTAGTACTTTGAAGGCTAATGGATGGATCCGAGGATATAATCCGAGCACTGAAGAATACACCAGCGACCACTCAATCGTAGACATGAGTCTCTCGATGTCGATCCCTTGGTCTAAGAATCCAAATCGTTTACCGAAAGTAATCTCACCGATCACATCGAATGCATAACATTGCAGCCAGTGGCCCATATCCACAGATGTTCCGGCAGCAGCCATCTCGGCCAATCGTTGCGAGAAGAGGTCGGAGCATTTATTGACGTAAGGTTCGTACGAGACGAGGGAAGTCATTGTGTAGGTGCTCTGGAGTTGTCTCCGAGTATCCGCATGGTTTTGTATCGAGCGATCTGCAAACATGTTTGTCATCTGGGGATGCTGCCAGGCGTAATACCATGAAGACTTGGTGAAACGAGTTCCGTGTCCATATATTGTGTTCACAGCTTCGGGGCTGCTGATGCTGTAACGATTGGGCCCGTATCGAACAATGGTACCTTTGGTGGTGGTAAGCAGATGATCATACCGGCATGAGACTGGGTTTGAGACTTACCATAGGTCCTGTGTAAGTGTAAGTTTTGCCTCTCGAAACTGCCTTTAACAATCTCCCTCGCATACCATATATCACTCCATCTGGTGAGAAAGGGCCCCGGTATATCTCTAAGAGGGGAGAGACATGGACGGATAAGCCGAACCACCAAGGCGGCGGTAAGGCAGAGAGCGACCAGCGTGAACAACATATTTGGGACGATTATGGCGTTGTCGGCGCTGATATAGACCAACCACACGCGATTGATAACACAACTTTAGTCAAGACCTCGCAGCCAAGCGAGTGACACAAATAGAGATACTTTAGCAAGTCTTTGCTATCATCAATCGAGCTATTCCGCTCAGATTACCATTCCATCATAGCAAGCTTCGTTCCAGGCGTGAACAGATGCGCATAACTCATACTCATATCAAGCCCAAGTCACGAAGTAGTTTGAACTTTGAAGGGGGTCATGAGAAAGACGACTGACGACGGCACCGTGGGTCCCGTGTTGGCTATTTGTAAATATACAGTTCCCTCCCTGTTTTTTCGAGCCTGTCAGGCAGTTTACTCCATTTCTTCTCGACAGGCCTGACGATGCCGTGGCCGACCAGCGCGAGAGGTACGCCACAGCGTGGTACTTTTGCACTCGCTCGCACCAAAAGCACCCTCGCGGCGGCGCACCCATACTGCAAGCGTTGAAAACCAGACCCAGCAGAGAGCCACGCAGGCGTGACCCTTGCGGGAGAATGGCAAGCACAAACTAAGAACTGGCGGTCAACCTGTAACTTAGTAATGTTGAACACGAATCCTACACCACAGAAGCTGATAATCGTGCTGCGACCCGCTTAAAGCCCCGGGCTCGGGAAGGTGTCGGTTCCCGTCCCGAGCCGGAGCTTCACCCTGGGCGCAGCACGGTTATGATGGCGGCCACTTCACATCGACACCCATGCACTCCTTCTGGTCCCAGAGACATCAAGGACCTAGTCAAACTGGCATAAGCCTCCACATAGTAAATCACCATCCTGCGGTCCTGCACTGTATCAGCGTGATGACCTGGCCTCGAGCGATGCTCATGACGCCCGTGCGTAAAGCGGGGACAAGGTACAGTCTGTATTAAGAGTACCGCGCGTAGTAGATAATGTTGCTGGTAAGAGACGGCTCGACAGAGATGGCATTGGGTAATATACCGACCTACTGTTGGATGATTGCCATGCACTTGTATTAGTATGACTGATAATAAGAACTACTCAAGGTTAAGTGGGGATATTATGAGAAAGCTGTCGAGCCTTACGCCGTCGTTCTCCCACCTCTACGGTGATCGATGTTGTCTAAGGTACCTATTCAGTTGCGGCTGGCAAGGCATATGTATGATATAACCGTGAGCGATAAAACTGCCACTCCAGCTAGGAGGCCAGATATGATCTTGCCAGGCGATATCCCAGGTATGCATGCCGATACTGTTTATGTACTACACGCCAGATGACTTGCGAGCCGTTTCAATCGCCGTAAACTCGTTTCTTGAGATGAAACTCTGCGCCAAGCAGCTTGGCATAGACTGGCTCGCCATCTTGTCTCTTGTGTTAGGGAGTGGCGCGCAGCCATCGGCGCAGTAATGCTGATATCGTGTGCACCGGTCGCATCCGACGAACATTGGCCTTCTTGAATAGGTGCACGCGAACTCCAATTCAAGAAGCTCAAAATGCGTATGACGCGACATCGCCAAGCATCCTCACTGGCATGGCCACCTCGGCCACCTCCCCCAACCCCTCAACGTCATTGAACTTATAGGCCTCCATTCAACAGTGGTAAATTGTTGGGTTGCAGGCAGCGACTGTCAAGATAAGCGCAACTAATCGACCCCCGTTGCCTTTTATCCTTTCAAGTTAACAATATCACATACGTACATGGTCCTCGAGGCATAATTCTCTAAATCAAGACGAACACAAACACCTTTTCTCTGTTCCATGTCCCAAAACTCGAGTTGAAATCCGTCAAGACTGTTGCACATCGACATCGGCATTGCCACCTAGTCTTAATGGTTTCCCAGCAATCCTCCACTTCACGCGGTCGCATTCTCGCCGTATTCGCTGTTATCCTCGTGCTCTTCTTCCTCGGCAGTTCCAGACCATTTCTTAATCTCAACGAGTCGCAAGCGGCCATGTCGGATCCAGTCATTTCAGCGCTCAAAGTGTCGGTCCGACAATCCAGCTCGTCTCCCCCCTCGCTCATTCTGGGCGTCACAAACACGCACTCGGATCCTGTCACGTTGTTGAGGTGGGACTCACCACTCGACCCTTCTGCTCTGAAACTCGGAGTGCTGGCCTTCACGCCCGAAGGTAGCGACTCCTCGATCGACGTTCCCACGATCTCGATTCGAAGGCTCATGCCACCAGGCGACGATCAGTTCGTTACCATCGAGCCTAACCATACAGAAGAGCGCGAGATCTCGCTCGACAACCCTATATTCCCAATGGACAAGGTGCAGGGCAAGGGCAAGGTGGTCTGTAAGGGCCACTGGAGAAGCGTATGGGGTTCAACAAAAGAAGATGTGCCGTCAGAGGAGTTGAAGAGCCCGGGCACTGGCCAATCATTGACGGGAGCATTTGAAAGCGAACCTGCCGACTTTGAATTTTAGATATGGTTTTAAGTGAGAGAGTCATACGCAAGCGATGGTCACTGTGACCGCTGTGGTTTTTAACTATGTCCGACACGGCAGTTTTGCGGAATTCGCCTTGACGAATTCCAAGTAATGTGATAGTCATACCGTAGTGGCCTCCGATGCGTGGCAATACAACTGACCATTGATCGGGAACTTGAAGACGGCTCGAAAGAAATACAGAAAGTAATATATATAGGTACCTAACCTTAGGTATATGTGCACTGTAGATACTCCAAACCGCGTGAAGAGATCATTGCCTACCATTGATTGTAAGATGTACTGCCGAGGACACACCCCAGCCTAGCCTGCACCAGATACGTAATTACTGTAGAAGGTTCGCATTTAACTTCAATGTTACCACGTAGCTAATTACCCTTTACGACTGAGGCTGCAATGTCTTTATTGTATCCCCTTGAGCAATTGAGGGAAGTTATTTCCTTGGCATTTCGACTGACATTAGACCATCATTGCAATTCGCTGCCAGTATTTGCATTACTCCATCACGGGTTTCGCGGCCTAACATGAAGCAACTTCGGGCGTCATTAGGGTAGATAGGGAGGTGTCACGCTTAGGAGTTCCTGCCCAACATCCTGTACGTAAACAACGACTAACCTTGGGTAAGATAATCACTGGTTGCTTCCATAACACTCTCTGGCTCAATCCACCGCTATGTACACCCAAGGGCCAAGACAGAACGGCCTGAGAACTCGCAAGTGGTCTACATGTAAGTAGCACTCACTGCCTGTAGTCCAGACTCGACGAGTCCGAACTTCGTAATTGCTTTTCACGGCCCGTGACTACCTGCATTTAGTCTCGCCGTTGAGAGTTTCACATGCATGAGGTATTTACAGAGATCATTGAGTTTACCCACTACCTTATCTCCTAGAGCTCAACGGCCGACGTTTGCTCCCAAGTACCTATCATCCATATTCCAGTCCTCAATCCCCGGCCTCGGAGGGCTACGAGAGCACATCCCAGGGAACACCCTTCGGCCTCTCTTGCGTTGCGCCCACTGGTGTCAATGGGCCTCCCTAGAAGTGATGGCGTGTATTCCCCACGACCCTCTACGCTCTGGCCATGTCCACTTCGCCATGCCCCAAGGTCTTGAGACCTTCCGCCTGTTTGCTCTCTTCCCGTATGACATTCGTCACTTAATCTGGCAGCAAGCCGTCTTCCAGCCTGGTATCCATTTTCTCAAGTTCGTCGATACTGCCAACTCGGTTGTCGCACGTCTTCACAACCTATCCTTTGCTGGTGCCAGATCGACAGAAAAGACCCAACGCTCCCAACAGTCTAGATGCTCGGCGACCTTGGAGCCCATCTTCGCAGATGAACGGGCCGACAGCTCCCACTATGTCGCTGTTCGTGAAGTCCTGGCAAGGCTTCGTACTGTCTGTAAAGAATCTAGGTCAATAGTGGATAAGCTGGAGGCTCGACTTGGTAACCTTTTTCTCGACGATGGCCGGCTGATCTCACTAGACACATCTTTGGATATCGTGTGCATCGATTATCCAAATCTCGGCAATTTCACACCTCACTCCAACACAGCGGAGACTGACCACCTGGGCAAATGGACAAATCACCTCAATCTCGATCAGCTAGCCAAAGTCCGCCGTCTGGCTGTTCGTTATCATCATGAGTGGGACAACAACCAGCTGTGCGCCATATGCGGCCGCACCCATTCCTCGCAGTTCGCCAAGCATCCTTATCCTCGACATGTCTATGAATTTGCAGCTCTGTTCGAGCATCTCGAGACATTCTACTTCGTCGACCCCCTGATTTTGCGCAAGCCAACAACCCCAGACGATTGTCTCAAGAGCCAGAGCTCTGCAGTATCCTTCGCCAGTGATGGAGAACGAAGGAGATACTTCGAGGCCACACCCGCCTCGTGTGTAACAAACACGTGCGTGCTCGATACCTTGTCTTGGATCCGCGAAAGCTACGTGTCTTACTGCGCACTGAGGAAACGAGGCACAGCCCGTCCAGAGTCGGTAGAGTTCAAGGTTCTGGGTTGCGAGTGGATGCCAGGTTGGCGAACAACTCCCGTCAAACGACCTCAACCCTCCTCAACTTCCAACAGAGGCAAACGATCACGAGCTAGAACTTCAGGCCACCAAATCAAGACAAAAAGATCGCCTGCAAGCCCTGAAAGCGATGCCAGAAGTAAGGACAGCATTCTACCCGTTGTACTGGGCAACGAATCCGTGTCCACGTTTTGTTTCGCGCCCGATTTATCCTCTGAAGCTCGTATGGTTACACACTCAATTTCGCATAAGATGGGTCTGTCGGTGTAGCGATAGAATGGCAGAAGAAGGAGTATGGAAAGCTCATGGATTTTTCTATGTCCACTCATGAACATATTATGATACCCAGGCTGCTCGGCGTTCATGGTTTAAGAGGGTTGCTACGTTGTTCGAAACACGACGCATGGTGTTCCGAATAAAATTCGGCACACCAGAGAGAGCTTAGCAAGCTCTGGAGTCCATAGACGGTTGTATGCATTGGGTCCCCTTTAGTAGTACAAGAGTCGGTCATTCGCCCTTGTAGAATGTTCTCGGTTCTGCGGACGCAACATCGACAACATGTTTGTCTTGCTGGTTAGGTTCTTCAACAGTTACAGAAGTAATTCATTCATTATCGTCTTTATACTCCAACATATGCAACCTGATCCGTGACGTATCCATGTCCCGACAGCCATCATCTCGCATTGGACGATGTCGACATTTCTCGTCGCCTCTTCACAAAGCCGGTCCTTCCCAGGCATCTCTCCTTAGTCGACAGAGCCAGGATTGCTTATGCGGGAATCTTATCTGTCTTTCCTTTGCGAAGCCCGCGCTCTGCAGGTGATTAATAAATCTAGTTATTTTGTTAGCCCGCTGTGACATATTCGAACGGACGAGAAGATACCTCGTATTGTCCACTCTTGGCTCTAGACATATGTTCATGGTGCGATTGTCTGCCTGCCAACAATAATGTACCAGGCTTGATAGCCAAGCAGCCACTTGCCCACGGGCCCAGTCTTCACCAACGAAAACGTGGATTCCTCTATCGAAGTCCTGCGCATCGTTTCCCATTTGTTGACCCAGCGGGTCTTCTTTGACCCAATAGAGCTCGAAGAATGCAAACGGAACCCCGTCCCAAAGCCCAATTATAGGGAAAGAATGTGGTAGTTTCAAGGCGTCGGATAAGAAATTCGGATGATATTTGCCCCAGAACGCCGAGACGCGTGGGTTCGATAGCCAAATCTGCATCAGCTCGTCGTCCGAAAGGGCACACAGGCGACCGAGCTTTTCATCCTTCTCGTGCGTTGAAGCTGGGCCCAGATGCGGAATGGGGTCCCGTGACAGCGACGCCACCCTGAAAGAGATGTACTTTCCCACGCTGGGTACGAATCTCGAGTAGAAAGTCTCGCCCATCCCCGCTGGCTTTTGGCGACGGGGGTGTCGTATGTTATTGGTCATGGTATACTGCAAAGGAGGTGGAGGATAGTAGGTGGGCAGGTGAGATGCGGAGTAATAGGGGCCGATGGGGAACGACGTCGTCGTTACCGAAGAGCCCAGTACCGGTCCACCGGGAATATCCGCCGTCAGATGGCTAATGGAAGACATTTGGTTGCCGGGTGGAGGTGTTCCGGGTTTATTTGGGAAATCTGCCCTGGCCGGAGAAGTTGGACAACTTGTGACGGGCGATACGGGATAAGAGGACTGATACTTCAGGGGCTGCAACGTGAATAGAAAGACGCCACTATGTATCTGCCAGAACATGCGGCGAGTCACAAACATGCGATCCCAGCCATGCTCTTTTTCAGAGAGACCCGTGCCGACAGACGTATCGAAGCTTGCAATCAAGCCCATCCTCTCGAGCTTGGGGATCATGTTCTTTGTTCGGAAAATGCCATCCCGCTTGATGTTTATCCGCCATTCGCCTTTGGGCCTGGCCTCTGGAGGGGTGTACTTGGACCTCTCGCTACTCACGTGGGGCGAAGGTTCTGGTTGTTGAAAGTACCAGTAGAGTGAGACATAGAGCATCAAGGCGATTTGGCGAGAAGGGCTAGCATGGGGTTTGAAGTCATTGCTTGAAGGGTTTGAGATGGAAGATATGAAAAGAAAGTCGTTTGTTAGAGTTGGCTTGGTGAAACGGTGTGAGCCTTGACGGCTGTCCGCTTTCACGTCGTCGTCTACGATTCCGGGCTGCCCTCGGTTCTCTTCAGCGCCGCCGTCCTCGGTATGTATAGACAGACTCCATCCCGCTGGAAAAGGCGTTGGATGGGTATTGAGATCATTCGACTTGAAGAACAGGCCTCCAAAGACTGGTTGTATCGTGAAGCTCTGGCCATCCGGCAGGTAGACGTGTGAGGGTGCCATCCTTTCTTTGGTACCTCTCAGGTTTCTTTGAATCCTGTATCCTTGAATGAGCAGATCTCGGCTCCACCAACATTTAACTTCGCTATGGATGGAATCTGCTGGGCGGGAAATGGATAGGGCGTGTCTATCTTTGAGCAGACACGCTGCCGGTGAGGGAAGAATAGAATGAGATGGCTCGCCACCGAGGTTGGATACTCGGGTACCTTTACCTATGAAGCGGACCTCTAGAATGTATTTGAGATGGGAGTCGCTGTGATTAAAATGACACATAAACGGTACATCAATTTCAGATGGGAAGGGCTTCTGATCCGGTCACCTCACATATACTCATTGTTTGATACTAGCATTACGAAATCGCCGTGTGGCACGTCATACTAGTTGCTACCTTATGGATCGTATGTTCGATGGGGGGTTATGGGGGGGTAGGTAGCTCTAGGGTATATGTGGGCTATATCGGCTCTGCAGTGCCATACCTAGCCGCTAACCTGGTATCCATATTTCCTCCATACTGTGGCATCTGAGCTCGGGACCTTCGTTGCAAACATGAGGTTAAATATTCCTGTAGCAGGATATAGACGGTGATTTCGTTGGTACCGGGGAGGCGGGAAGGAGGCTGCTCAACTTGTTACCAGCTACTAGGCTATGTAGGTTAGTAATCGCTTTTGTTTGTAAGGCTGGGGCGTGTAAGAGATCAATATGGTCAATTCTATTTGTCCATCACCTAGCATAGTCCGCCAATCTTTTCGCCCAGGGCTCTGGCTCGGCTCTGGCACATCTCCTCTTCTTTTTCCGCTGGGTTGTTCCAGACGCCGATGACCGGCGATGACTCGAATTCAGTTCGCAGCGCAATTGGGTGCCAAGTAACACATTGTACAGATAGAATTAGACCCAGGTATCAGTGAGAGTCAAGAAGGATAGTAGCATCGAGCAACATCTTCCGAACTTAAAAAGTTCTGAAAAATGGGTACCTACCTGAGGTAGGCCTGTTATCCTTATCTCAGCTTTGCACGGACTACCATCATCAACAGACTCACCCAGATGAGTCAACAAACACCAGACATATCGGGGACGTAAGTCAGCACAGTATTGTCTCCAAGCTGAATTCACTCGCTCTTACGATCCCAACATCTAGTTCCAATCTCAACTTCGATTCATCCTCCAAAATGGCTTCCGATAAGAAACCCGAGGCGAACATGCTTTGGGGTGGCCGCTTCACCGGTACGTTGATGATTCTTCACAGCTCTAAATGATCCCATTTCGTGTCACGACGGGTTCCGTAAGCCGCGCGAACAAGGTGCAAACTCGATGCCTGTCTTGAAAAAGCACAGTTGAGACCAAGTTCGTGCGGCCTTGTTTATCACTGTCTGATGCGTCACAGGCGGCCTGGACCCTCTAATGGTGGCATACAACGAGAGTATCTATATCGATAAGACGGCGTACAAGCAAGACATATTAGGGAGCATTGCCTTTGCCCGAGCCAATTGCAAGGGCGGCGTCATCACCCAAGATGAGTTTCAGAAGATAGAGGCAGGCCTCCGCGCCGTCATGAAAGAATGGGACGACAATAGCTTCAAGATCATACCAGGCGTCGATGAAGAGTACGTGGGTTTGTGTCAATGTTTTGGGATCTGTCCGATATCGGACTTGACAGAAAGCTCCTACTAACCCACAACCATAGCATTCACACGGCGAACGAGCGCCGACTGGGCGAGATCATTGGCAAGGAGGTCGCAGGCAAGCTACACACAGGACGGAGTCGCAACGAGCAGGTAGTATGTGACATGCGCATGTGGCTGCGCGATGAGCTGAAAAAAATCGAGTCGCACCTCGTGACATTTTTGCAAGTATGCGCAGACCGCGCCGAACGCGAGGTTGAACATGTTATGCCAGGGTATACCCACTTGCAGCGCGCCCAGCCTGTCCGCTGGAGCCATTGGATGCTCTCGCATGCTCTGGCCTTCGCGTCGGACTTGGAGCGACTGCGAGAAGTCTCACGCCGCATCAACAAGAGCCCGTTGGGCTGTGGTGCGTTGGCCGGAAACCCGTTCGGCATCGACCGTGACATGATGGCAGAGGAGCTGGGCTTCGAGGGACTCCTCTGGAACTCTATGGGTGCTGTAGCTGACCGAGACTTCGTCGCCGAGACGTTGCAGTGGGGATCCATGCTAATGATGCACATCTCACGATGGGCTGAGGATCTGATCATTTACTCTACAGGCGAGTTTGGTTTCGTGCGATTGGCAGATGCCTATTCCACAGGGAGTTCGTTGATGCCGCAGAAGAAGAACCCGGACAGTTTGGTAAGTGTTTTTACTCATCAGAAGATGCCGTGCTAATCCTGGAGAAGGAACTACTACGTGGCAAGAGCGGGCGCGTTTTTGGCCAGATGTCAGGTTTCATGACAACGCTCAAGGGCCTGCCCAGCACATACAACAAGGACCTGCAGGAGAGTTGGGAGGTAATGCTCGACAGTATCAAGACGGTCAGCGACAGCGTCCAGATCTCGACCGGTGTGCTGGCCACGCTGGACATCTCTCCCGAGAGAATGCGCGCCGCTCTTGACCCTTTCATGCTTGCGACCGATATCGCAGACTACCTCGTCCGAAAGGGCGTGCCCTTCCGCGAGACTCACCATATCTCTGGACGTGTGGTAGCCATGTCAGAGCAGACCAAGACTCCTATGAATGAGCTCTCTTACGAGCAACTGAAGTCCATCGACGCACGCTTTGAGCGTGACATTGCTGAGTACTTCGATTACGAGCGCAGCGTCGAGATGCGCTCTGCCCGGGGTGGCACGAGCAAGACCTGCGTGCTTGAGCAGGTCGAAGTCTTGCGCCAGATGCTGAGCAACTAGACCATCGTCTACGCCACAGACGGTTTATGAACACGATGTATCGTTGCTGGAAGGGAGGAAAAGGCAAAAGAGAGGACGGGAAAAGTCCCATGAAAATGGAGATAGGGCTCTTCGGTTCGGAAATCCGGGATTCCGCATGTGTGTATTTCTCTCTCTATTAAAATAGATCTAGCTGCAGTCCTGACCGTAATCAGCTCATGAATGGGCTCATAATTCTATCTATCCACAGTGATGTACATCGGCTGTCAGTGCCGAGTTATCCGTCTTTCTTGTCCTTCTTCTTCTCCTCTTTAGATTCGCTCTTCTCGTCATCTTTGTGTCTGTTCTTCTTGTCCTCCTCTTTCTCCAAGACCTCTTTCACCTCCTCTCCGCCGAGGTCTCTAGCCTCGTCATAGTCTACGTCGTATTCCTCGGCTATCGTTCGAATTTCTCTGCGTAATGCGTTGGCATCCTGGACCAAGACCTCCCATTTCTGGGGGTCAAAGCCGTGGGACTGGTATAGCACATTCTGCCGGCGAGATACGGTGATCCTGAGGGCGGCTTGGTAGCTGAGATCGCGGCTGATGAATAAGAACCAGAGATAACCGCCCATGATGGTGGTGAGGCCGGCGAGGTAAGTGACGGGCTCAACGAGGTCCCATCCAGCGTCGGTATGGAATGTCACGAAGTAGACAGTCGCCCACCACCCAGACAAGGCCGCAAAGCCAGCCTTTGCCAGCCTATGCGCTCCACGATGAGCCAAAGTATCGCACTCCTGCTTGATTTTAGACATGTGCTCGACGGTGCGAGATATGCGACGGAGGCGGGATCGCATGAAATGAGTCCGATCATTGAAACTCGGCACACCGACGAAAATCTCCACATCGGGTCCGTCAATGAAGATGGCGAACTCGCGACCACGTGCGGCATCACGAATGAAGTCGCCTATTTCTGTAGAACTGCTCCAGCGCACCCAATCTTGCTTCTCCGCAGGGGTGTCTTCACCCTCATGTCCTAGCCCCGAGTACGACGCGATATTGGAGTTGGTCTTGTCTTTCTTCTCGCCATGCTCATCGCGCTCGGAGGCCTCGGCCAGAAAGTACACGCTGGGCAGCTTTTCGCGACCGTCTTTGTCCTGGGCAGGGGGCAATTCCGCCTGGATCAATCTTTCGAGGTATGAAAGCGGCTGTTGTGGATGCACCAAGAGCGCAAGAGGTTGTATGTCCTCATTCTGAGCTATCGCTCGGAATTCGCCTTTATTTCCATTTTCGTCATGAGTGACGTTGACGGGAAGTGGTAGGATCAGCTTCAGAAGTCGTGTGGGCGTGGTCAACAGAGTCCCTGGGAAGGGGGGAATTTATTAGTTTCAGCCAAGCATTCTGGCAAAGCTAGCTCACCTTTGGTCATGGACTTGTTCAAGTTACGATGCGACTCTTCGACCGGAGGCTGGTCGGCGCCTTGTCTATGCCATGGTCGTTTGATCTGCTGCTTGGTAGCTTCGTCGATGCCCGCTTGTTCTCTTTCCTCATATATCTTCTGGTCGTCTTGATTCGTCTCACGGGCTGTCTCGTCTGCAATCAAATTGCTTGTTGAATTCGAGGTCGCTAAGAATCGAGGACCGAAGACGGCAGGCAGCTGGGCTCCAGTGCGCGAGACAGGAGAAGTAGGACATGGCCTGCGGTTGATTCCATAGCTAGCTATCCGGCGAAAGCTTGAGCCTGCTGTCAGGTGAGAGCAGGCTCGAAATGCATAGCTCATTGTCTTGCGAGTTAACTGAGACTTCGGCCACGATACTGGTGTGGTCGCGTGCTCATGATGGGTGCGAAAGCCTCGTAGTTGTTGGTTTTGTTTGTGCTGTGGGCGGACTAAAGGCTCCTTAGGGGTATGGAAATCAAGACAGACAACTCGCTGACGTCACCTTCCCGCCTGTCTGGACGTGCGAGGCTGCCAGTAGTTTGCTTGGTGGCCCACATCGGCCTCGATAACGTCTTGGAAAGAGGCGCGGGAGCCTGATTCCTGATTCATTATCGATCTTCCGACGCACGGCTGAATAGCAGGCAGGTTGTTGTTGGGGGAGTAATTGGTGTTTTGGACTGACCGTCGTTGCGCTCCACGCCTATGCTACGACAAGTGCCCAACAAGCTTCCATCGATCCAACTCAACTTTCAACGGGCAGCTCGCCCAGGTTAGGTAAGGTAGGTACAGTATTACATGTATCTAAAAGCAAGGATCAAGAACCCGAAGTCGTCAACTGGGCTAATTATCTCGACTCTGGGACATGCATTGAGTTGAAGGGACTGAAGTCAGTATCATTGACATCCCCAAACGGCATCTCAGTCTCTTCAAGTCTTGAGAGGCTGTCCGCCAGGCTGACGACGTGTCTCTTTGCAGTACATTCTCAAATTCAGCCCTCACGAACCTGCTGAGTGTTCAATGTTCACCCCATAAATCATGGACGGAGACGGATGCTTGCGAGCTGGTTTCAACTTTCGTATAAGACTGGGGGGCGCTGCGCCTAATTTTAGCCAATCTGACCTGTCTCTTCCCTAAAGCGTCAAACAAGGAACTGAAGAACAAGATCGCCGCGCCTCGTCTCGTCTATCTCAGCCTGGACTCTTTCAGCTCCTTACATTGGGCTCGTACGACTCAAGGACGCAACCGAGATCACTCGTATGCAAGCTTACATCTGAGAGTTATAGCCAGTAATGTGAGGCCAGGATGTTGAGCAACAACTTGCAGGGGCCTAATCTCTACGCCAGGCTGGTTAATATGGATAACACGCACCGCATTGAAGGATCGGTTATGAATATCTACTGTATGACTACAAGCTCTGTAGAAGCTGGCAGGGAGTCCCGCTACCGCCGTTGTCTGGAAACGATGCTTGAAATCCACGTATCTCGGGCCCCTTGTGGAGTTCCAATGCTTCGGATCGCTCGCTTGTTGAAAACAGCAAGGGTCCTGCGACAATGGCTATGCTGTATCGTTGCCATGCAACAAGTCCTAGATCATGTTGTATTATTTTATGATTTCCTTCTTGACCGCCCTCGTTATAATAACACGACTTTCTCTTCAATTTGTATAGGATATTGCCGAGACGACCAAATCGACTCTCACGGTTATTGACGCTCGACTCTGCATTGCTAGAAGATGGCAAGCTTCGCCACCGATTTGCCCATCGCCCTTGGCGTTGCCGCAGGCTCCACGATCGCTCTTCTCATTATATTATGTCTTGCTGCACAATGCGGACCTCGTTGGTGTGGTCTAGGAGACAGGCATGGAAGACACAGCTATCGAGATCCTGAAAAAGACAGTACAGGAATGCTCACCAGCCATTTCGACTACTCATAAAGCGCCATCTACTTATTCGAACAAAGCCGATTATCCCAACAGGGCGAGACACAACGATAGCTACTTGGATATCATCGATGGCACGCTCGTTCACTTCTGTCGTGATTGAGGCTAGCCATTCGGAGCCCTTGTAGCTTGCACTCGATGCGTTGATCAATACCTCGGAGGCGTTCTAAACTAGCTCGGCGCTCCACGGACGGCTTTAACTATTCTTCCTACGACGACGAGAGAAGAGTCTGGTGTACAACAGCATTACTCACTACACCGAATTACGAAAGTCAAGGCGGTACCCAATCCGGCTCCAAGATGGTCGGAGCCATGGATACAGATACTTGGGAGCTACAGCAAAGGCCTAGCATATCCGAAAACCCACTATAGGGGGGAGTGCAAGAACTAAATCCAATGTCTTACGAGTCATAACAGGATGGTCCCACGTGAAGACGTACAGACACCTTACGACACAGACGTTTTAGAGGATCATGACTTAAAAGTTAGAAACGGCAAAATAGAATATGGGAGATTCATGTTGTATCCCTATTACAAAGCTCATGGAGATGACATGACCTCGTAATATCTAGGTTGTTTCAGACCCCCGCTGTGTGATTTAAAAAGGATAGAACTAGGGTTAGGTAGGTATGATCCATGCCAAAGCTGCATCGAGAATCAGCTATTCCATTAATGCGAGTGACTTCGAAGGTGTTGAAGCACTTGGGTTGGTGAAGGCGGTCCATCTGTCCAGCAACCGACCAACCGACCGACAGCTGGAGCTGTATTGCCTTTCGTTGGCGGAGAGGGGGTAAGGTTCTGGCTTCGATGACTGGAGCTTGCCCGTGACGCCGAGACTGCCCCTCCATCGAACAGCTCCAAACCGCCGTCAAACCCCAAAGCTCAACCCGACCCAACGCACGCAGAGACTTGCTGCCTGTCGTCACTCACCACTTTGCGCTCTAGCTCCAAGATCGCATACAAAGCCCTCTGGAGCCGCGCTGCTTGCCCAATCTAGTCCCGAGTAACCGTCTCTCTTCATCTTCCTCCCCAGCCCACTCGAACCCTCGTCGCCGCAGCCATGAACCGCCTCTTCGGCAGCAAGCCCGCGGGGCCCAAACCCACGCTCAACGGCGCCATTTCCAACATCGACACGCGCATCTCCACCGTCGACGTCAAGATCGCCTCCATAAACGCCGAGCTCCAAACCTACCAAACCAAAATCTCCAAAATGCGCGACGGTCCGGGCAAGACGGCGCTGAAACAGAAGGCCCTCAAGGTCCTGCAGCGGCGCAAACAATACGAGTCCCAGCGCGACCAGCTCCAGAGCCAGGTCTGGAACATGGAGCAGGCCCAGACAATGCAGGATAACCTCTCCGGTGTTATGACCACCGTGGACGCTATGAAGACCACGCAGAAGGAGCTCAAGAAACAGTACGGCAAGGTCGACCTGGACAAGATTGAGCGCATGCAGGATGAGATGGCGGACCTGCTCGACGTCGGCAACGAGATCCAGGAGACGCTGAGTCGTGGCTACGAGGTCCCCGACGATGTCGACGAAGCTGAGCTCGATGCTGAGCTCGAGATGCTCGGCGCTGAGATGGAGTTCGAGGGTGCTAGTGCTGTCGATGCCGGTGGTGTCCCAGACTTCATGAAGGATGAGGTGCCCGACTTTATCGACGAGCCCCCGGAGTCGAGTTCCAAGGTTCAGGAGGCTGCGAGGTGACCACCAACATGGTGCGCTAGGCGGATACGATATGGTCAATGGGGCGCCGGGCGCGGGCTGCGGGCTGGCGGAGGTACACATGGCTATGGCGTTCATGGCGTTGTCGGTGCTGTATCACGGATAGGACAGCACGAGAACTCGGGCAAAGTTGCTCATCATCAAGAAGCGTGGCTCGTTCACTTGGTATTTACTACTGTTCTATGTACAACATCGTCATTTCCACTTTTCCTACATTGGACTTGCATGACCGTTTCTTCGAGTGCACATAGGTGTCTACTCTATGGTACCAAAAAACCGTGATGCCTCTTCCAGCTCAGGGTCACCGTTACAGAAGTCCCACCCGACTATGGTGCTGACCTGGCTACAGCATATGATTTGCCGCGCGTCGAACTGCAGTTTGAAGATTCTCGCTGGGCTCGTGTCCGTCATGGCGATGGGATGCGACGGCGGGCCGGCCGGGGCTTGTGTTTGCGATTGTGATTGTGGTTGCGCCAGCCCTTGCTCTTGCTCGGGGGTATGTGTCGGAGGTAGGCGCACGACTGGGGTTGTCTGCGAGTGCCCAGGCTGCACATTGGAGTGAGCCGCATGTGGTTGAGGTAGAAGAGGAGGGGAAGTAGTGCCGTGTGCAACGACGGGAGGTGGACCACCGTTGGCCGCAGGCGTGGCAGGTGGTTGTGAAGGTGCCGCGTCGTTATTCAACATCTGTGCTAAGCTCATCATCTGGCTCGGCCTGGTGGAGGTCCCCTGTTGGTTGTTTTGGGCCGTGTGTGGAGTCGATGCTTCTGCCACTGTAGTAGTGGTAGTAGCCGAGGCAGCAAGATTCCGTCTTTGCGCAATCTGAGCTCTGACCAGCGCGGTGCTCACTATTTGACGTAGCTGGGAGCGTCTGATGGCATCAGGCTCCCGGTCGATGGCTAGTTGTATCTGGGAATTGAACGCAATCAACCTGGGATAGGCTTGTAATGCAGCAAAGAGGGCGCTCGGTCCTTGAGGGACCGTCTGGTCAATTAATCTGGTGTAACCGGCTGTAGCCTGGAGAGTGTGCTGAGCCGTTGTTGAAGGCGCGGTATGATGTTCATCGTTAGATTGAGGGGGTGGATGTCGTTGTAGAGCCGGAGGTGCGCTGGCGGGCTGCGGCGGTGGTGGCGGCGGATTTCCCATGCTTTGATCATTCTGATGATCGGTGGTCTCAACGGCCTCGGCCGCGGAAGGAGTAGGACGGCGAGGCGGAATAGAAGGCGCTGTCCGAGAACTCTGCCTATAGGCAGCGGCTGCACCCTCCTCCTGCCGAAGAGTGTGCTCCCGTCTCCATTCCCCTTCACGGTCCCGACGCCAGATGATGATGCTTTGGTCGTAAGATCCGGAAACGATTCGTCCATACGGCCCGCCTCCTCCGCCCGGAGGTAGTTTTGCTCCGTAGGCGGTGATATTCTCGGGGCGACTACTGCCTGCGTTGGCCGCCCGTCGTTTGCCTGGTTGTATAGGGTCCAGGTAGCCATCGTTCAAAGCCTGAAAATAAGCCTGATCCACTGCCTTGGCTTTCAGATGATCCTCCTCGCGACTGTATGGCAAGTCACCGAAGCCCGCCTGCACCGTCCGCACAAGATTACCGTGCGCACGCAAACTGGCGACTTCCAGCCCAGTCTCAGAGTCGAATACTTTAACCTCATTATCGCTGCTTCCACTAACGATCCGGCGTCCATCATATTGTACACATGCGATCCCCTTGCTGTGACCGAGAAAGACACGTTGTATGATCTGATTTGGCCAGTCCCACAGTTTGATAGTCCTGTCACCACTAGCTGACACGATCTGCCTGTCACAGATTTGTACAGCGTTCACGGCAGCACCGTGCCCTTCCAGACAGGCGATTTGAGAGTAGGCCGGGGTGAAAGAGAGCTGATCTAGTGGCGAGTCGTCGTATCCATAATTCCGCAAGATCACGGGTACGGGCCTGACAGCGCGGTTCTCGCTATAACCCAGATCGCCGAACCGGAGCTCACGTCGGTTGAAAATCTTGATACTTTTGTCTTTCGAACAAGTCACCAATATTCTCTTATCGAACTTGACATTTAAGACAGACTCTCGATGGGCCTTCACGAGACGCTGGAGTATCTCACCCGTCGAGAACTTCCACAAGATCACGTCGGAATCGCTACTACCAGAAACGATCAAGTCCTCGTCTGGGTCTGAGTCGAACTGAAGACACAAGACAGAGCCGTTATGCCCGGTGAGGGGAGGTCGAGCCAAGCGTCGGGTTCGGAGATTCCATATTCGAAGGGTCTTGTCCCTACTCCCGCTCACCAGATGTGCGGAATTGTACTGCAGGCTGTAGATGCACTCACGATGACCCTCCTCTGGGTGATCTGGATGGGGTAGTTGGAAATTGATGAAGCGACCGCGTTCCCAATTTCCTTCCAGCCTGCGTCGCATGGAGTAGAGATACTTCCAATTCATCTTGTACCTGCGGTTTCTCGTGTCGTAGTTCCACAATGTCGACTTCGGCAGTGTTGAAACACCCACGTCTACATCATTCTGAGTTGAAATGACCACCGGTATCTCTGCTATCGCCGTTTCTTTCCCTTTGACCCTTCTGGATTGTCGGTGGCAGTTTACTTCGGGCAGTGGACTGGGTGACCTCATTACTAGGTCAGTCATTTTGCGGACTACGCTGGCATTGCTCTGAAAGGAGGAGCCACTTCCACCGACTCCATGGCCTCCTCCAAAAAGACTGGTACCCGACATAACGACATCAGGGGCTTCTTGGCTCGCGTCTACGTCGGCTTCGACGAGTTCGTAATCGTCCTCATCTCTGGGGGTATTCTGCGGCGAAGGGCTGCGTATTGCTCGTTTCTTAGCCACGTGACCATCGTCTATAGATTGTAGTTTACGAGTGTGTGCCTGAGAAGGAGGTGAACTCTCGTTCATCCTCTTCTCGGCCGCCTGTATTTCCGAAGTTATGGCCCTCCAACCCTCGAGATAGTATAACTTCTCCCACAGCTTGTGGTCCGCGGCCAGCTCGTGCCATCCCCGGCAGCACAAGGCAACGTGAATCAGCGAGGTAGCATCTAGATAGCCCAGCACTTTCAAGCATATCTCGGGAGGCAGGTGATTCACAAAGTTGATGTAGAGACGAGGATTTAGGTGGTTTACGACGATGTCGGCGATGGCAGTAGTAGGGAGTTCATTCAATATCAGCATGGCGAGATCTGTTGTGCGTTCTGGTTAGTGCTAAGCTAGTCTTGGGGATGTGATGGGGCAGCTTGCTCTTCTTTTCATGTAAGGATAGCTTGGGCATCTGAGAAGACAGCCAGGCGGGTATCTCGGCCGAAGACCGCAAAGACAAGGCTAGATTGTCTTGCTGGGCGAGGGCAGATGAGTTGAGGGGATGTTCGGAGTAGCCCTCATCAGGCTCTGCTGCTGGAAAGGGCTCCATGCTTGTATTCTGATTATGTTCCGCAATGCGTCAGTCTCAAAGGCTTAGGTCCAGAATAGGATTTGCAGGTTCTATAGAGAGAAGTCGAGCCAACAACAGGCGCCGGCGGCAGGTACGGATACCACACGGGCAACAGGAAAACAGGACAGGGCGACAAGGCGGCAGGGCGGTAAGATGGGGCGGGCTTTTGGGCCCAGCAGGATTCTGGAAGCGTTGACGCGGTGATACATCAGACTCCGACGTGGCAAAGTGATGGACCAGGTCGTCGAGGCAGTCGAGCGGATGCGGGGGGCAGCGGCTACATCAACGGCGGCGGCGACGGTGATCAAGACAACGCAAGAGAGAGGAGAGACTTGACGCGGCTGCGGGAGGTCGCCGTACAGCAAGATACAGTGTTGCCACTTGTTGTGTTACAGCGATGAAAAAAGTAGTCGTCGTTTGCTGTCGTTGACGTTCTTGTTCGTTGTTTGCTGAATCCAAAGCTGACAGACAACATTGCCCCAGGCGCTGCCGCCTAAGGTAGGTAAACCTTAAGGCGACCTGACTATCCCGGCCCCCGTTGCACAGGCACCTCCACCAGCTCCAGCAACAGCGTATCGCATAACCATAGCAACAATCCTCTCACTCAGACAAGCACAGTTGCATAAAGAAGCCGCAAACTGTAAACTGATACCAGTAATTGTTGTCCAAACAACACTAAACCCGGACATACTCCAAGTACCAGGTAGTGCTCTCTCTACCACTTGGAGCCTTGCTATGCGTCCCATTTCATAGGGCCAGGCGTTTTGGTTTCAATCTACACACGATGCGCCATTTACACACGGCCAGTCTAGCGAAGCCCTGCTGATAGTAGCACTCCAAATGCTGACGAGGGACAACTTGGGGTTTCTAGTATTGGTAAGGACACAACGAAGGTGGAAGTCCTCCATTAAGGGCTGCAGAACTGCCCTCGGTGAAATGTCTCAGACCGATTATTGAATCTGCAGTATCTGGTTCAAAGCAGCCCAAAGCACTTCACATATTATATGTAAGGCATTGCAGATCACTTACAAAGCCCTGCGGCCTCTTGGCTTTTTACTTGACTTCGCTCTACTGAGCCGGCCTCTTGCACCCGTCAATTCGGACTATCTCAAAGAACCCGGACCCTTTTGAGTCATTCCGTGCTACTAGGCACTCGGTATTGTTCTGTACATAATGATTTAGCAGCGATATCCAACGAACCAAGCGGAGAAAACTCTGTTATAAAGTGACCGGAGAAGCATTACGGATGGGCTTCGTAACAAATCTATCTATCTATACTGCTTGGAAAAGGCATCGCCAGTGTCGCTTGCGCCACAAGTCATCTTTGCCATCACAACCTAGGTTGGGCCACTAGTTTGTGAAATCTCTGACAGAACTCCTAGAAGTTCTGGAATAGTAAGGCTGGCTAGGATCATTCAAGCGGCCAACCACTTGTAGGTGAGCGACGAGGCACAGAGTTCCAATGTGATACGCAAGGGGTGAGTCTCTAAGGACCACGATGACCAACATCGAGGAACTAGGCTACAAGGAGCAAACAGCTCTATATTTCAACTGTCACAAATTTACACCGTCACGACCTATGCTTTGCGCTTCTTCCAGTGCCTATCTTGTTTCGTTTCTGGTCGCTCCGGTGCACGACATAAGGGAATAACTGCGCAACCGACGTCAGCTAGTAGAGATCTCATTACAAACGTAGGAAGTTGCTATGGCCTCGTTGGACACCAAGTTCGTTCCAATGAAACTTACTCCACCCCTTTATAATGTTATATTTGAGCCTCGTTGGCGCAAGGTCGGGTGTGAATGGTTGATACAACACTGACTTCGCACCACCGGTATCTTAGTCTGGTAAGCTATCGAGTATTCCTTCCTCCTCAAGCCGATATCCAGGCCCTTTTCTGGCTAGCATTTTGGATGCCTACAAAGAGCTCTGTTCGCTGCAGAGGGATCAGCGTTTGGAGACATGAAAATTCATCTGCGGTATGGTGCGCATTGTATAAGCTCGTCAATTGTTGCAATTCTCTCTTGCTCATTATATCGAATGCCTGCTCTCCCATCATAACTGAAGATTCTACATTTTTGATGCGACTAAATAACAAACGCTGTCTCACGACGTATAGGCATGTATCAGAACCACAATCTAAATACAAGCCACTGCTACCAAGCGGGAAGTATAGACCACATCGTCTAACGCCAGTGATAAACTAGTTTTCCAGAGGAAGCGAACGCTCGTGAGGCTAGCCCTGGCAGAGCGTTGTCTATAAATCTTTGAGCCGAAGATATTTACATCTCTCGGACACATGCTTCGGAGCAGTAGGGTCTTGTTCAGATGACAAGAGTAATGGATGAATAAAAATCCACTTGATCAGACCCCTTGGCTTAGACATTACTGGGTGCCGGGTCTTTGACTATGCTTTGAATGGTCAAGCTGGTTCAGTCCACCGCTATCTCATCAACCCTGTGATGATTGGTAGTGGCGACTCAACATGTGTATGCAATATCCCTGATGTCGGCGACTTAGATAAGAAAACTCTTTCTTCATGCTTGCCATTCTAGCCAGTAAGAGTTTTCCAAAGGTACTGTCGACTATGATCCAGTCTCGACTAGCAAAATATATTTCAAAGCAGCTGAATATGGCTGTATACGGGTTCAAATTTGTCTAGGCGAATTACAGCCCCTCGTAAATATGCCTTTTGACACAAGTCTCGCGAGACAGCTTTGTCTATATCGCGGATATCTAGTATTGCTTTAATAGCTTTTACATGTTCTAATAATTCTGCCGCTTTATTGATTCGCCGGTTATTATAATAGGCCCTCCGAGCACGTACTTTAACGCCAGTCGAAAGTAATCCTTCGTCTATGCCGAAGCCATTTCTTTTTGGCTGTCCAGAAGTTGATGCGCTTAAGAGGAGAGTCCAAATGCTGACCTTATGCTCATAGATCCAGACAAGAGGTGGCGAGTAGTGCAGGCTTAGCATCATCGCTGACACCACCAGGTTTTCAGAGTCTGAGCATTACCACACCGGTCCTCGACTACGCCTGTATTAGGTGTAACACGACGAAGGTGGCTGGTGATCGACCAAGCGTGCATGAGAAGTATGTGCGGGTAAAACCTGTCTTGCGAGGGCATCTATTATGCTCACCGCCTCGGCTGGGTCGTTCCCAGCCCAAATTGATATCGCACAAATACTACGCTTATTCTCGCCATCTGCAGTTCATTTTTAATCACGGTAGATACTATCCTCTGACTAGCTATCGTCCCATTACTGGTAGTGCTGACGCCCTGTTCGCAGTGTATCATCGGCAGGCCTCTGTTTGTAGCACCTATGACGTGAGTGGGAGATCTTGTACCATTAACAACATCGATAGCCACACATAAACCACTCAAGTAAGTCCAGAGATGGAAATTATGACTGAGAATGCATAGTGAATAGTGCAGCAATAATCCAACTCATCATCAGAAATCAGGTCTTCAGTGGAGGTCGTCGGGCTTGCGAAAGGAGCCTGGCAATTCGCCGACAAAGCGGGGCACGCAGAGCAAACTATGAAGAATGTGTTATGACGGGAACTTCCTCACTCTTCACCCCTGAGCCCCCCCCACCCCCCCCTTCTCTTCCAAAGTCTTCAGACCAATACTTAACTTCACCCATGGAATGCACACTATAGATCGAGAGACTAGAAGCCTCAAAAAAAAGCGTTAGAAAGGGCCACCGAATGCCTTGAGTTAACCGCCGTTGAAGAAAGACCCACCGAGCTCGTCAACTCAGTCCTCAACCAACATAGGTCCTTATTACTTTACATGCGCGACGAGCTCCCGAATAATAGAACCGACAATGATAAGTCCGAAGGGAGCGGTCGCCCCCTACGCTACGTCTTTGGCAAAGCGGTCAAGGGCGTGAAATGGGTCATCAAGGAAGAGTGGGTTATGGGGCGAATTGATGAGATTAAAGAGTTGGAGAAAGTCATACAAGAGGAAGATATTATCTCCTGATAGTACTTAGTAGCATCAGATATCATAGAATACTACCAATACCGAAGGCTTTTCTTTTGTCGAATTTTAAATACAATTTATTTAATACCCGACAACAGTACTCTTCAAGTCTTGACAACTATTAACTCCCACGGGGCGGCAAAAGCGACAGCCACGGTACAGAAACTGTTGCAAAAAATCAATGACAGCGCAGATGTTACCACGTTCTTTACAGAGGTTGGTAGGATATACAGATCGCTCGAGAAAAATCCTCAAAACATCCTCGCCAGGATCGAGGCAAGCCCGCCGTCCGGTGTTCCCGACGAGCCTGCAGCGAACGAGTGGATGAGGCACCAGACAGGCGACGATGATGTCAGTAACTGGCTGTGGCTACTGGGCGCCGCCGGTATAGGCAAGTCGTGCAGCGACGTACGTGGCCCATACCCTTCGGGAGACACCGATAGTTGACGACCAACCTATCACATATGGGGAGCCTCTCGCAGAGGTAAATAGACCATCACAACTCAGGTCCTCGAACCGTTACGTTCCCCTCGTTCGCGGATCAATCATATACTACTGCAGCTATCAAAGTCCCGAGTCTCAGATCCCGGAACGAGTGGCGCTCACACTGCTGCATCAGCTGATGATTCAGCTATGAGAGGTCGCACCGCACCGAGCCTGTGGTCACCTAGCAGCAGTGCGCGATCTGGCCATTTTTCAAGGCACTCACAGAGGCGTGCAGGACGCATTCCGCGTTTTGAGGGCCGTTGCAGAGAGTTTTGATCGTCTGTACGTGACAATCGATGCGCTCGACGAGCTGCCGATATCCAATCTTGCAACCTTACTGCAAAGGCTGAGTGGACTAAAACTACCCGCCGTCAAATTCTTTGTCACATCCCGCGACGCCTCCCGCGTCTTGCCGAAAGCGCGCATCGTAAATGCCAACCGAAATGCCTCAACTCTACACACCTTCATACAAGAGAAGCTGAAGTCCATTGCAGGTGGACGCGACTCGGACTTGCCCTGGCCTGTGCCTTTGACGTCAAGACTCGCAGATGATGACGACTTCTCGAGGCAGGTAGGAGAACGTACACGGGAGCTGGCAGGTGACAACGTTTTCTGTGCTGATCTCATGATCAGATAGCTGCTCGACTGCCAGAAAGAAGAGGAGTTGCAGCAGTCCCTCAATAACCTCTCGCGGACGCTCGATGGCCTCATCGCACATACCATCGACCGCATCAAGACCCAGGACGCCGAGGGAGCTGCTCGTGGCAAGGCGGCGCTGCTCTGGGTTATTCACACGCGGGGGCCGTTGACCGGGCTGGCGGAGTTGCAGCACGCTCTCGTATTCCACTTCTACGGGGACAATCCGGCGACGAGTCCCGCGTCGCGCATAAATCCCGAGTTCAGCCGCACAAAGCTGACCAAGTTTACCTCCAATGTCCTGTCCTTTGAAAGCTCCGGCGACAGTACAGACGAGTCCATATCCATGCACAAGGCCTTACAGGACTTTCGCGTCGGGGAGGGCATGGGCTTGCAGTATTTCCGCGATCCGCATGCCGTCATTGCGCGGGTCTGTCTGTGGTGTCTCTCAGTCAACAAAGAGCCGTGTAGGTCCCGTGAGGACTGGGAGCGGCTGCAGCCTTTTCTGCGCTATGCCGCGAGCAATTGGGGCTGGCACATGGCCGCTAGCAGCCAAGTGATTCCGGATTGTCCCCCACCAAACATGGGCTTCAAGGAAATGCTAGGAGATGACCCGTTTCTTGATATCGTCACAGTCGCGATTCAGCCTAGGCTGAAGGAGCTTGGTGTATGGACCAAGGATATGTGGGGGGAGCTGCGAACGAAGAAGCCGCCGGTCTCGGCACTTCAAATTCTCGCCTTCTTCGACCTCGACAGGGTGGTGGTCAAGTGGTTGGAGCAGTCGTGTCCTACAACATCCGAAGACAAACCGGTATCTCAAGAGTTGCTGTCCGCGGCCCTGCATCTAGCCGCAATCCAGGGTAGCCACAGGACAGTCCTCGTGCTGCTGAGGAAAGGCGCGGATCCGCTGCTCGAACACGGGAAGATGGGTATGACCGCTCTGCAAGGTGCGTGCCTTCACGGTCGCGTGGATGTTGTTGATGCCCTCTTTCGCAATACATCCGACGAGCTCTGCGTGGAAATGGTGTCGCATAAAAACCACCACAATCGAACGGCCCTCTTGGATGCATGCTCGAGCATCCATATCGTGCAACGCATCCTCGGAATTATGAGCCAGATGAGCAAACCTGCCGTGCGAGAGCTTCTCCTGCAACAGTATGGGCGAAGCGGCCAGGGAGGCAACGCAATGCACTCGGCAGCGGAAGCAGACGCTGGGGATGTGATAGACGAGCTTCTGAACTTCCGGCCTGGTGGCCACCTCTTATTTGAGGAGCCTTGTAAGCAGAATGGTGAAACGCCGCTGCACATGGCGGCTAGGGCCGGAAGTACAAATACTGTCCGCCGCCTTTTAGTCCACGGAGCGAACCCTAACGCCCTTGATCAGAACGGAAACACGCCAGCCATGCTCGCGACTCGGAAGTTTGCCAGTTTGACTGGAGGCTGCTTTGAACTCCTCTTGGCGCATACAGACCTAAAAGTGCAGAACACAATCCGTAGACGGAATATACTGCACATAGCTTGTCATCTGGGTAGAGCACGACATGTAAAAGCAATGATACCTTATATAGAGCAAGATCGAAGTGTGCTGAGCGCACGAGAAGATGGCGATCTATTGCCCATCATGTGCGCAAGTCTCCAACCTCAGCGCACAAAGTTCCTTTGCATCGAGTATCTGATCCCGGTCATGGGAAGAGACTTGCTCCCTGTGGAAGATGCGCGGCAACTTCTGTAGGTCTTAATGAGGTACAATCAACCGGAGTCTCTCGTCCTTCTGTTGAAGGAGTTCTCAGACCAGCAAGAGCTTATGACGGACAAGCACTCCACATTCTTGAGCGAGGCCATTGCGCACGGACATTTACCTATCGTGAGAGTCATATTGATGATCTGTGGCAAAGCAGATCTCGAAGTGCGAAATCCAGAAGGTCTCACACCATTGATGCAAGCGGCCAAGCTCGACTTCAGCAATATCGTCCGATACAGGCGCCAACATCAACGCCACCGGCAGTGGCGATCGATCCACGCTTGAGTGGTGCGCTGAACTAAACAATGCGGACATCGTCGAAACTAGATGGCAGTATGATCCCGAGCTTCTTAAGCCGAACTCCGATATTGAGAAGCTCTTGAAGCTGGTCTCTGCGAGGAACCGTGTGCGCAAGCTGTGGGTTAAGCATGATGTGGTGCCGGGCCTAAACAAGCCTGTGAAAGAGATACAATGCCTTCACTCACTGAGGGAGGGCCCCGGCGAAGTTCACGCCATCAGCGGCGAGGCTGATCAGACCATATATCTTGAATCAGACCCAATATCAGAAACAGCTAAGTGTCAGTTTCACATCACCCGCCCCTTTTCCTTAGGTAGCGAGATGTTGCAGTTTTTGGAAAGGTGTTTCCCAGTGAAAGGTGTGCTAATGGCTCTTTTGCAGTTCCATTGTCGCGACTCACTATATCCGTATTGGCACAAGATCAGGGTTGGTCTAGCCATGTTCTCGATCATCCCAATGATAAGGGATCTATCCGAGGGTCACGGACGTGGCTTGAGATCGCAGTCAAACGGAATACGTTTTCCCCCGTTTTGATCGGCCGATCATGCCCGCAGCTAATGTCGGTCTAGACGGCGAGGTTATGCGGCAGGTTCCGTTCTCCTTTATCAAGTTAAACACTAGGGAATGGGATTTATATCAAGATACCTGGGACCTGGACGAAGGGTACGTAGTCTCCAGCGTGGTCCAATATTCGATGCTCTTACTTCTCAGAGATTCAGACACTGAATTCTAGCCACGCGTCGCAGATTCGACATCCCTTGCAAGAGTAGGTGGCCGAAGAATTCCGACACAGCTGCGGTGAAGAGCTTGATGGCAATAATCCGTCCCGGTGATCGCATATGCATGGTCATGAAGGCGCAGTGTCCAGCTTGGGTCTGTAAAGTGTCGAGAGCAGAGCTCACTGCCTGGTACGAAGATTGAGGATCAGGTTACTACAACCTTTACTATCACAATTTCACAAAGGAGCAGGAACCGCGGTCATCGGAACTATTAGCGGTAGGACAACAAGAGGCTAAATATTACGAGCCAACCCAGACAACGCCCATTGTCTCGGCCAAGCGCCGTTCCCTTTTTGGAAGATGCATTGGCATTCAATCTCTTTTGTTGCACATATTGAATTACCCCAGTTAGGGATTAGTATCATCGACATCCATACTTACATGGACTACGCGATGGACTTGGGAAACCGTGTTTGTATTGGGGGTGTATGGACCTCCATTCGAAGGCCTGGATATGTAGCCGTCTTTGCTTTTATCACTACTCGTCAGGCTTTATATCGGCTTCTTCCGTGTTTCCGGTAAGCTACGACCTCTACGTTAAGTAGATTAAATCGCAAAGCGACTTTAATTTGTAAAACTAACTTCTATACAATTAATTTCACTTCGGGGAGAAAAGATGGCCGCATATCTTCTCGAATTTGCCCGGACTGGCTGTCCAACCATGCGATTGGGGTTCGTTGACTTGTTATTTCGATGTATGGTATTCATTAGTCATCGAGAAAGAGAATAGACCGTCCAGAGGAACGGATTGAGTCGTTGGTGACGGTTACTTAGCAATGCACTCTACTCATACGGCGAGTTTCTTTCGTTACTGTATAGGCCAATTCGGACCCTCAATAGTCCGGGACTACAACCTGTCATTTCTATTTTCGGGAACAACTTGTGTACCTAGGTAGACATCGTAAAAGATGCTTTGGCGAGCGTGTGGTCATCATGCATAGAAGCATCGGAGAAGTATCGAAGGAACAAAACACTCCGGCCAAATTGTCCCACATTTCGCGCCCTGGTGCTTGAATTGGTACACGGCAAACAAACACGTTTGCACAAGCCAAATGCTCAGCATCGACAGCATCGAGAACTTGGACCACAGACGGATACTTCTTTCTGGAGTCCAATGAGAGTCGTTGACCACGCCCTCCATAGCAAGCCGTCCGGGACGACAAACATTGCATATACTAGCCGTGGCTTCAATGGTACAACTTCTTCGAGATGTCTGCCTGCTGGACAATGTCGCAACTCGCTTCATCCCATTTTGCCATTTATCTTAGACTCCATCACGAGTCAGTCAGTTAAAGTGACACTCGAGAGCTGAACTTGAGCGGAAACGCGCAAACGCAAGCTCGGCGGCCGTGTCAAGACACCCTTGAAAAGCAAGTGGCTTGTGCCAACGGACGTGTTAAATCCAAAGTCCTTGACTACTTGACTTGGAGGTCTTACTGACTCTCAAACACACTATTGGACGGCGGCGGCAAGCCCAGCTGCAGCCAATATCTTAAAATATCGTCCCATTACATCATTTGTGTTGTCTCCCGAACTGCAGCTTGGTTGAGCTTGGATGCTCCCTGCCCGAGGCCCTGCGTCTCAAGCCACGTTGGCACGAATTGCTCTTTAGATTCGGGACGGTCCTCGAAATCTTATCGGCGACACTCGGACATGAATTGCATTTAACCCGGGTAACGACAAGGCTTGTGCGGTAACATGTCACTTCGCACCTCAAACTACATGTATCTATCTACTCCCAGGCGCTTAGGTCGGGCGCCCAACTTACAATATACAGTGTAGATCAGCGTCGGGTTTGACCGCCTCTCGGCATCCTTTCTGCGGGTGACGAAAGAGCGGTAGAAGACCCAAAGTCCAAACCGCACTAACTCATGAATAGACATTGTGTTTCTTCTTTGTCGAGTCGCGATCCTAGGGCCCAAGCCAAAGAAAGTCCACATTACGTGTCCCGGCTAAGTGGTAACTGGACAATAGCCTAGGACGAAAACCCATCCGACCAAGCTTTAACCGCCAAAGCCCTCCCACCTTTACGAGGACCTCTCGGTGGTATGGGCAAGAGACTTGATCATTGTTGTTCTTTCACCGTGACACCACAAGCCGAGTGTGCGAATACATAGATCATGATGCACCAAGGGGCTTCTGGTGGGGTGACAGTCCTCGAGGCTCGGTCAGCAGGACTGTGCATTAGTAGGCGAGAGCAGGTATGAGCAGTGGCCCAGTTCCGCCATCATGTGGCATCGTGACGACGATCATGGGCGGTTTTGGGCGGATGGAAGAGTTGCATTAAGTAGTGCAACGGCAGCAGGCTGCTTCAGGGATAGCTGGGCTTCGCTAAGTTGAAACAGGTGGGAAACGCCATGGCACATGCGGGCAGCGACCAATGAAACAATGTGTCTTTCGCTGCCTGTCTTGCATATGCCTACCTCGGATTCTTCACACTTTCTTAATCTGGCCCGTAGGTGACGGCTGTTTTCTGTAGCGACCTAGGAGCGACACAGACATAAGGGACCGGGACGTGGAAAGGCCGAAGGTAGGTAATCAGATAACTGTTTTGACAGTTGCAGTCGGAACACTCAGCTTGGGACTGTCAGTGAATTGAAATATCCCGACTAGGCGCACATGTACTAGCGCTGCACCAACGCAATGGCAACCTTGGCCCACGATTGCCTCAAATACATACTTCCCTGGCAATTCATCAGAGGTGCAAGGAAGAATAAAAGATAGATAAGAGCCACAGTCGGATGGGAAAGCGGACGAGGAGGGTTCTTACGATTCACACAACCAATACCAGACGAAAAAGACTAGAAACTGACACAGTAAGATGACGTGGTGAGTAATAACACGCGAGCACTAACTGCCCGAGATGTGTAGAGCAGGGCAGTCTTCAAATACGTTCTACATACTACAAATACCGGTTCTGACGACGATGATAGGCAGCCACAGGTGAATTGCATCCGGAGTGATGGGTAGCTTGACGAGGCTGGCGGCGTCTAACGGGGCCGAAGCCCGCCAAAACGTTGCAGTGCTGACAGCCTGACACGACAACAACGACGAGCACGGACTGGGTCGACGTCGCTGATGGCATAACGGCGGCCCACGAGCGTTGGTGCCTGCGCTGAAGCCCCGGCTGACTGGCGCAGCGTTGGAATGTCGTCTAAACCGTATCGCACCGTCGAACGGCCAGCCAGATAGCAGAAGGTAGCCATTACAAAAAGGAGTAAAGTGAGAGCATCTCGGTATCTAGACTGAAAGCGAAGGGTTGATCGGCGATTTAATGCGGCTACTACCTACATGTAGTTGTCTATTCGATGCGCAGCTCTGCATAATATATCATACCGTACACTGTTTAAACTGTACCTCATGTATGTACATGTAGGTAGAACAAATGGAGGCCCTTATTTTTGCCCTCTTAAACATCGATTGCCCCAGAAGACTTGGTGCTGTCTTTGACCAGGGTTCAGCCCAAATTGAAGCTTGGATGCTTTTGACGTTGGGGACACGCTTTTGATGAAACAAGAGCCGAGTACAGTACCTATACTAGCCAGCAGAAGAGTGAGGCTCCTCACAGGTAATAGCATGGACTTTAATGAATGGCTGGAATGCATCACCGGTACCGCATTAGTAGTCGGGTCACCGTGGTCTCAACTTGGTAATACATTCCAACCCGATTCGCTTCTAAGGTTTAGAATATAGAGTTACCTTACGGTAGCGTAACGCAGGGACGCCTCGTGCGGTTAACTACTACCTTAGGTACCTATAGGTATGAGCAACCGTCGTTGTTGCAAACTGCCGATTCGACTCCTTGACTTCGTCTCTTGACTACGATGGCATTTGCGACCTAGCTATGTAATGAGCTGGTGTCTCGGCATCAGATGGTGTGGATCGGGGCTCAATGACAAGACAGCATATGCCATAAAGTAGACGGACGGGAGAAACAAGGGGTGGGAGTGGGAACGGGACAGGGACGCTAGAGCCCGACGGAACTCAGTGCGGCCGGGCTGCTAGCCTGTCGAGCCTGTAAGGTAGGTACCTAAATTGAAGGAATAGAAACAGACGAGCTGTGCGATAGACAAGTGGGATAAGGTAGGTAGGTAGTGGCAGAGGCCCTGGCCTGGCAATAATCGGGTGCAGTGCTACTCGATCGGGTTAATTGGACCCGTCATCCAATTCCCCGTCACCCGCCCGAGCCATTCAATCCACCCCCCAACCACCAGCGAGTCCCAGTGACCGCCCGCTGCGACTCCCAGTAGGTACCTACCTTACTGTGACTGGGTGAATGTGCCCTGTCGCCTGCCTTTCTTCGACCAGAGGTTCGGCCTTGTCATCCAAACCTGCAACACTTTGTGTACACACTGGGACTCACTCTTCTCCCAACGCCCGCCTCAGACCCCTTCAGGTTCCTCCTACTCCCTACCTACCTGGCATTCCTCGACCACCTCAACGGTTTGCTTCCCGCGCAGCCTTTCGACCTGCATGCGAGGCTGCTCGAAACCGACGACGAGCCACCCCGAGTGACGAGTGGCAAACCACGTTACGAACTACCCTCGACCAACGACGGGCCGCCACCAACGAGAGCGACGGACATCCTTGTGCGATCTGGCGTCTCCTGCCTAGCCTCCATCGCCGGGCCCTCGACCCCACCACAGCTTGAAACACCAAAGACCACCGCAGTCTACGACCCCTTTGCGAGTCTCCCCGCGAGTCGTGACACGCCCACTCCACCCGTCCCTGCGTGTCTCTGACACCCCGCCGCCGACTTCGACGACAACCCACCTCTGCCACATTACCTACCATCAAGACGACGACGCCGGGCCTCGGATGGAGTAGACGGCGATGGCACATGCACCGGCGTTATTGAGGACGAACACCGCCCCGGTCTTCCCCGCCAACAACAACTACGGCGGCATCATGTCCGGCACCAGGGCCAGTCAACTCTCCGGCTCTACCATGGTTAACTCGGCCTCGTCCACCTCCCTCGCCTCCATGTCGACGGCCACCACCGTCTCTCCCGCCAACGGCGTCGTTGCCGCCACCTCCAACATCATCAACCAGCGGGCCGACGCCTCTCGTTCGCTCTACCAGATCTGCGTCTCTCTCAAGCAGAGGTTACAGCAAGTCCCCGACTTCGACGACTTCCTGCAACAGCTCGACACCCAAATAGCCGGTGGTCAGGATCCCGTAGAGTCGCTATGGAACCTGTTGAGAACCGGCCTTCCGTTGATCGCCATATACAACTGTCTACAGCCCGACCCTATCCTCGAAATCGCCGACTCCATCAGGGACCCCGCCAGACGCGCAAAGACCGCCATGTTCAAGTTTATCGAGGCATGTCTGAAACAACTGCAGATACCAGCCGCCGAGTGTTTTGTCATTGCGGACCTGATGAACCAAGACACGACGGGTTTCGTGAAGGTGTGCCAAACCATTCTTTTGCCTGGTTTGAAGTTTCTAGTCTTGGCCACAACCATGCCGAGCTAACACTGTAACTAGGTCATCCAAGTCATCAATCGTGTCCTCGACGTGGCGGAACAAAGAGGCCTGCTTCTCCAGATTGCACCATATCCCGAAGACACTGACGTACTTGCACCCATCCCTCAGATGACATACCGTGACCACATCATACGTGAATTAGTCGATACAGAACGCAAATACGTACAGGACTTGGAAAATCTCCACGACTTGAAAAAGGCGTTGACGGACAAGGCCGTCATTCCGGGAGATGTTGCCTTCCAGATATTCTTAAATGTCCACGGGATCCTCGACTTCCAGCGACGTTTTTTGATCCAGGTTGAAATGACGAATAGTATGCCACAGTCTCAGCAGCATTGGGGTGCCCCGTTCGTCACTAATGAGGGGGCGTTCGACCTCTACCTGCCTTTCATAGCGAACCAGCGGAAGGCAGCGCAGATGGCGAATCAAGTCTTTGACAAGATTCAAACCTCGGAACATGCCGTCGCCGTCGATTTCAACACACTTGATGGTTTTCTATTAAAACCGATGCAGAGACTAGTGAAATATCCTCTATTACTCAAGGTCCGTCGTGCCCCTTGCGCCCCCTGTGCTCTCTGTGCTTCCTGTGCCCCCAACCAGACTGTAGTTAACTCCCTTCAGGACTTGCTTAAGAAGAGTGAGGACCAGAGCACCAAGGATGATCTTTCTCGAGGAATAGAGGCATCCGAGCGTGTTCTGATGAAGGCGAACGAAGCTGTAAACCGCGACTTGTTAAATGAAACACGCGAAGAGCTGCGGTTTCGAGTGGACGACTGGAAGAATCACAAGGTCGACCAGTTTGGCCAGCTCCTGTTACACGGTGTATATACCGTCATAACTGGCCGTAGCGAACAGGAGAAGGACGTAAGGAACCTAAGCCCCCATCTTCTTCCCTTTGTCGGGGCCGGAACTGATAGTACTAGTATGAGATCTATCTCTTCGAGCACATCTTGCTATGCTGCAAAGAAGTGCAGCCCAATAAAAGCAAGGACAAGAAGGACAAAAATAAGTCAATTCCTAAAATCCGGAACAAGAACAACAAGCTGCAACTCAAGGGTCGGATTTTCATGACCAATGTCACGGAGATTCTCTCCTTTGCAAAACCTGGTATGCTAAACCCCAAGACAGCCTACGCGCTTGATCATGAGCTTACTCCTACAGGTTCTTATACTGTGCAAATCTGGTGGAAAGGTGATCCAGCAGTAGAGAACTTCGTTATTAAGTTCTCAAACGAGGAGACAATGAAAAAATGGGCTACTGGACTTGATGTGCAACGAAAAAGTAATATCCAGACTGCAACTACAAGTCCAGCCCAAACTACAGCTCAGTTCACTTGGATGCGGACTGCTAGTGGCCTAGAAAATCCTTACAAGAATGAAGAAGATGATGATGAGGATGAGGATGCAAGTCTCACCCAAGTACCTTCAAACATCAGCTACACCAACTCGACAGGAGGCGTCATGGTCCGTAGCAGCACCTCCAGTACTGCCCTTCGCGCTCGCTCAGTCACAAGTGATAGCAATCAGTCACTAGCTGGCTTGGCACGAGCACCACCACCGCAGTTTCCATTACCCGCCCCTCCAAGAGAGTTGAGCGTACAAACCGGTGGGGGACAGTCGCCTGGGCCACGAGCTGGCGATTCGTATTTCTCGCCTACTGTGGAATCCCCAGCATCGTCACGAACTAGCACCGCCAGTATGCTCAATCAGAACGGTCAGTACCCATTCCCCCGGACTGCCACACCGCAAGGCGGGTGGGAAGATATCAACAACCGCTACACAGCACCGGCTATGCCCCGGGCTCCATCTCGAGACGGGCCTTCCCCTATCAACAGCCGCAACCCCAGAGGCCCCTCCATGCCGGTTATGGCGTCGCAGCAATCCCTGGCCCAGCAGCAACGGAGTCGGTCCTATAGCACACCCGACATCAACGGGCAACCGAATGGACGGAGGACAAATAGCAACACCCCAGTTCCCGCAGTCCCCGGCATTCCACCTCATCTTCATCCAGCCCATGATGCCTCCATACCCCGCTCACAGACAGGGTCTCCTCGACAGGATCTCCCAATACGCGCTAACACGCAGAGCCCAGGTGTTCAGCGGGAGCGCATGAATCAGTTCAATGGGCAATATGGCGGAGCACTAAATCAGTTCCCAGCGCAACCCATTCACGCTCGGCAAGCCACCCCTTCTGGCCAGACCTCAATCCCGATGCCTTTGAACATCGACGGGCGGCAAGCCGCTGTGTCACCGGCTCTGGGTAGCGCCACGCCGGGAGGCATGCTCAGTAATGACTTGCCAATCCCAACACAGCTCAAGGTCAAGGTCAATTGCGACACGGGCACCTACGTCACACTTGTCGTTCCCTTCAACATTACGTATCAGTCCCTTATAGACCGGATTGACGTCAAGCTCACACGGTTCACGAACAGCTCGATTGGTAAGGGCAATCTTAGACTGCGGTACCGTGACGAGGATGGGGACCTGGTGACCATTGAGAGCGACGACGACATCCAGATCGCATTCCTAGAATGGCGCGAAGGCGTGCGCAACATGTACACCAACGGTGTCGGGGAAATCGAGCTGTTTTGCGTGGGCGACATGAATTAAGTATGAGACCAAGACGGATGGAGGACGACAAACATGTCTCTTCGACGTCACAATCGGAATGTCCTTTATTAGACGATACACCGGACGATCCCCTTTACCCGCTATCCATCCGCTACTATGTTACTTGATTGATATTTCGGTTCGCCGGTCATCCGGCAATACGATCAGTCACCTTGGACATCCTTTCTTGGTTGACCTGTTTTGCTAGCGGCATCGGCATTCGTTTTCATTTGTCATGGTTCACACTCTTTCAGCACCCGTCCCGGAGCTGGGGCCAGTAAGGCAGCTATTGACAAATCGGGGCTGGGGCCAGTTTATGTGAGCGTACCAGGCCAATGGATTGCATGCAGCAAGTAGCACCACTGGATTGATTGACTATATGTTCAATGAGAAGACGAGGGGAGAGGCAATTGTTTCTGAGCATTCAAAGGCGTTTCGGGCGGAAGGCGTGGCTGAAATTACTCTGCACTGTTGCGGCGCTAGTTAAAGGAAGGCGTTTTATATACTTGTGCATATTTCATGAAGACAAGCAGATATATGGACGCGAAGAAAGCGATTCGAAAGCTGCCCTTGTTGCAGGGCGAAAGCAAGCAAAGAAAGGTCACGACCCCCGAGATGAGGCTCAGTGGGATGAGACGAAAGTTATGAGGATTACCGCCTCTGTATATAGAAGCGGAAGCAGCCGATAAATCTCGTCAGGTCGTAATGCAGAACTACCCGCCTAAGGAGCATAATTACATCTAAACGATATATAGGGGATGGGTTCTTGAATAGGGAACTTGCACTTGAGACAGAATGAGAGTTTCATCAATTCACAACCAAGACCCTACATTGTGCTGAGTCTACACTAGCTGTGTTAGATATCCTATTCTCTGCGGAGCGTGATCGGCTGTGGTATGTAGTCCGTGGATTAATTACAGGCGGGTGCCTAACCTCCGTGTCTTGCCTATTGTGGCGAGTCGGACGATTTGGAGGCTGACTCTGCTCTATTTGTTGCTTGGGGAGATCTTCGTTCCATCGACTTTGCAAACTCATGATGTTCGTGGGTGTCGAACTTATTTGACTCGGCCTGTCCACATACAAAATCCAACTTGCCTGTACCTCAAGTTTAGGTCACGATGCACTCGAAACTTGGGCTCCTTGCTGGTGTAGCTACCTTGGTGGTGGCGAAGCCGGAGCAGATCCGCGCAGTGTCATCGCCCATTTTCCACTATTATCTGCAAGCTTCTCCTCAGAATGGTATGTCTTCTGTTTGCTTAGTCTACTCGCCTGTCTGTACTTGTCCCGTTCTCTGGCCAGGTGAGAAAAGTGATTAACGACGGGATGTCGTAATGGAGTGTTGAACATTTGTTGTCTATCACCCTTCCGCCCTTCCACTTTCCCTCTCGCTTCCCGGGCTCATCAAACCATGTCGCAATTCAAGAGATAGGTTGACTAACAACAACCCCAGCATCTATCCCAGTAATGGGCCCAGAGTCCAGCAGCGAGTACTTCACCATCGACTCGGGCTCGATCCAGAGCACCAATACCTCCGCATACCTCGCAATTGGATCAGACAGCACGTCATATAAGACTCTGACATTGAGCTCGACGGCATCGGCGCCCGGGTGGGCACTAGAGGGTGACACGATTATCACGGGGACTAGTAGTACGTGGGGAAGACAGCTTAACTTTCTGGTCTGTCAGATGGGATCTGCGGATTATTGGCGGGTTTATTTGCAGACGGGCAGCGATACACCGTCGGGAAGCAGTTGCAGTAACTATCAGAGCTTGCATTTACCTTGTCTTTGCTAGCTAGTAGGGGTGGGTTTTTCGGCAAAAGGGATGGGATAGAGGGACGAAAGGGTGACCCAAAAGGGAGCTAGGTAAGCAGTTTTTGCGCGGTTCGGTAGAAGCCGGTTTGATATTTTCATGTTTTTATATTTGATTTCACAATGTGTTTGATGTCTTGATATACAGTTTGTGTACAAAGTGGTTGGTACATGGTGAATCAACCGTGATTTGCTGAAGTCTCCTTTGATCCGAAGCCAGCTATCTGGTATTGAGTTGTCCGTAACGCCGTAACATGCTCCTTTATTATTAGGGGGACATACCCTGCTCATCTCGGTTTAGAATTCGGGAGGTCGGGGTGGCGCAATTCGCGTTGAGGGTGTGAGGATGGTTGTCTTTTGGTGGTGTCGATGCGCTCGTCGACGAGATACGTAACGCAAATTCCTCTCCAATGGTCGACTTCTTGATTGAGGTTGGAGACCATCTCCGTCGCAGCATCCATAGCGTCGCTCTATCACCTCTTCTTTTTCTCAGGATACGTGAGCTTGTCCTTGAATCTCCCCAGATGGTAGTTGACTTCGCTCTTCCGGGGCGGGCCAGGCTTGGGCCCGTCCATACACTGGCGCAGTGCCTGTTCGACCTGGGCGCATCCAGCGGTGCTGTAGCCAGCGGAGGCCCAGCATGCTATATCCGACTGTCGTCAGCGAGGGGAGGAAGGCGAAGCAGGCGAGGGTGCAAGCTTACAGAGGACCGACGACATGATGGCCATGCAGGGGCGCTCTTTCACGCCGTTGGGATTTCGCACACGGAGAGCCTTCAAAGGCGGGAGACGGATGGGTTTCTGCGCTGCCGACATGGCGAATGGCGTGGATGTGTCAAGAGGCGTAGTTCGTGATGCCTCCGAAGACAGTATGTAACATGGACTCTGGATGCCGGTGCAAAAGTCGGGTCCAGTCCGGGTACCTGTCTTAGCTAATCCGGCGGAACCTCACGTACGTTTTGGCAGCTGTGGGCAGACCTTTCAACGACTCAACAGCTGGCAGCGCCGGTCACGCATCCTACGCGCCCTGCATTGCCCTATCGAAACCTGATCGATGCAGCGCATTTGTTCATTATGTGCTGATCTGTCTTTTGCCGGGCAATGTCTCTTCCGGACTACATAACGTACATGTAGGTATTAGGTGCCGTAGACAGCATCTCCATGGGAAATTGTTTGCACGTACCTTCTATAACGCGTATCCCCAGCATAGGTATCTTAGGTAGTGTAAGATACCTCTCAACTACATGTAACCTCCACCCTACCCACATGTACTCGCCTACCTGCAGACTCGCAACGTCTTGAACCCATCGTACCATCTTGGCTCTTGGCGGCAGGTTGGCACAGATCGGCCGGGACTGGGATCCTGACATCCCACGTTCTGGAACACGCGTACGGAATTCGACTGGACAACTCTCGAGCGTGTGTGATGAGACCCAGGTTGCATTCCGTAGCATCACCAGTCCACAGACAGATCAGCGGCCTACATGAGATAGCTAACCACGGCTCACTTCCCAAGTATGCATGCATTCGGACGGCACTGATCTCTATGTACGTTCCCGAGCTTCGCTGTTTAGAGATATCGCTCTCAGTCGTTCTCCTCACTTCGTACTTCATTCAAGTAATTCTCTCATGCGAATGACGACGTAGTACCATGAGCTGTCGCTACTAATTACATAAAGTCATCAACTTGCCACTCGAGATGGTGTGCCGATCTCTCATGACATCGATTCGTTCGCTGTTCTCGTATTTGGTTGTCGTATTGTTCGTCTGTCGCCATGCTTATGCGATTTGTTCCGTAAGAGGTCCCGAAGTCAGGAATGAGAGAGGAAGAGCTGAAGAAAACTCAAGTTTGGTTGGCCCGTTATCCTTTCCAATCTTTAAGCGCTACCCCCGCCTTCAGTGCGAAAATCCATACTCTTGTAGTCAATATTGTTGGGCCAAAATCTATTGAAGTTGTCGTTCAAGAGGAACAGCTGGCGAGTGGGAAGACTGCGCCAATTCTTGACACGGCTACCCGCCTCGCGTCAGTTCGGTTTGATCACAGTTTGGTTTGGGGGCATCGTGCTTGGAACCCACTTGGAGTCCCAATCCAATCTCGCCTCATGATCTCATTACCAACCGCATCGAAAAGCCCCGAGTTGGGGATCAAAACTAAGCCGCAAGACGTTGTCGGCGATGGGTCGACGAAACACACAAGTCCGTGTTCGGACATGTCCCACGCCTCTAGACGACGCCCAAGAAACACCGCAGACTATTGGGAGGGAAAATCTCGATGCAGCTGCCGCGCTTGATGGTGCCAAGGGGTGTGGCCATTGGCCCGCACAGCCTCCAAAGCCCCCGCTGCGCACCAACGGGCGATGCTCAGGTCGTGTGACTGGGCCGTGATGTGCGGCCTGATCGAATCTGATAAAATTATCTTATCAATCTGATCAAATTTTCATCCAGGGGCCCACCGATGGCAGGGACCAGCACCCTTGGCAGGCCCCGCTGCCGTAGTACGGGTGTGTTGCATGAGGTACAGGGCACCTTCAGTAGGCAGTAGGTAAGGTAGCCAGGAAACAGCTCGGGCTTTCTGCCATTGAAGCCATCGTGCTAGGAGCAGTGGTTACTCTCACCTACCTCTGCTCGTGGACAGCCCAAGACATGGCACTCTACAATACAACTAGGTGCATACGGTAACAATCACGGCCGAAAACAACGAAAGGCAGGGTTCTCTTCTCCAACGCTGTCAAGAGCAAACAAGTGGTGGATGCCGATCGGCCGGTCTCTCTGCTTTGGGTAAGTCTGTCCGGCCTGACGATGGGGTCGATGGCTTGCATTCACAATTTGGATTTCGTCGTCCTGTGTACGTACCATCGTGTACATACTTGCAGCAGACAGACGATCAAATAAGCTGCTGCATCCGCCTTCTGACAAGCTACGTCTTGTGGCGACGCTCCATCGCGCTAGTGACGAACTCGTCTGTAGAATCTACTAGTTGGGCTAATAGGAATACGCACACATGCGAGATGGGCTGGATGGGCCATCGGTTTCTGGCCATCGGGACCAGGCGCAAACTCAAGCGAGACAGGCCAGGCGCAAGACACCCCCGACTTGCAGATATTCACCTCTCGTTGCCCGCTGTCCGGCTCTGGCTCCGTAACAATTCCCTGCAGGTGCTCCGTCCAAGCCCGCTGGTGCTTCTCAAGACCCCTAGCTCTTCTCCGTGGTTAAATACCAACTCCCTCCCCAGCCCGTGCTTCTGCACATCGCAACTCTACTTGCTCCATCACTATCGTGTCCCTGCCGGGTGGCCAGCACAGTATACTCTCCTAGCCCGTGTTGACGGTATTCATCATGAAGGTCCCTTTCAGAGCAGCCGAGGATGTGCGCCCAACCGCCGTTGACGACAAGGAGGGCGGTCTTGTCACCGGAGCGCAACCTTCCTCCGACTTGGGGCATGAAAGTGATATCGATTCTATCGACAAAGATGCCCAAGCCGGAGTCCAGGCCGTCGAGGCCATGACCAAAACCTGGTCGAAGCGTGACTTATACCTCGCTTATGCTCTGTAAGCAGGCCAAGAGCAAAAGGACTGTCGAAAGGCACGAGACTAATATCGCTACAGCATCTGGATCATTTACCTGTTCGATGCGCTGCAGCAAGGTACCACCAGCATATTGACTCCGTATGTCACCAGTGCGTTCGAGGAGCACTCGTTGACGGCTACCGTCAACGTCGCGTCCGGTATCATTGGAGGTGTCTCCAAGCTTCCTCTGGCCAAGATTTTGGACGTTTGGGGACGGCCTCAGGGTTACGTCGTCACGGCGTTTTTCATGACCTTTGGTCTTCTGCTCATGGCCGTTTGCCAGAACGTGCAGACTTACGCTGCCGCGCAGGTCTTCTACTGGGTTGGGTATGTATACGTTACGACAAGTTGCGCTGGTCTGTCACTAGCTAATGCGAGGCACCCCTTTTAGATACAACGGAATTTCCTACTGTATCAGTGTATTCGTTGCCGACACGTCGTCTTTGAAGAACCGAGGCTTCATGCTGGCGTTCACAAGCTCACCCTACCTCATCACTGTCTGGGTCACCGGCCGCCTCGCTAACGCCATTTACTTTGGTCCCGGGTTCCGATGGGGATTCGGTATCTGGGCGATCCTTACACCTTTCATCCTCGCGCCTCTCTGGTATCTGTTCTGGTCCAACCAAAACAAGGCCATCAAATCTGGCGTTCTGGTGCGCGAAAAGAGCGGCCGGACCACGTTCCAATCGATCAAGTACTACTTCTTCGAGTTTGATATCGTCTGCTTGATTCTGATCGTTGCCGGCTTCTCGCTCTTCCTTCTGCCCTTCAGCATCTACTCATATCAGACATACGGGTGGAGAGATCCCTTGACCATCTCCTTCATCGTCGTTGGTTTCGTCCTTCTTGCTGCGGCCGTCGTCTGGGAGAAGTACTGGGCACCCGTCAAGTTTTTGCCTTGGGAACTCCTCAAAGACCGCACCGTCTTGGGCGCCTGTATCCTGGCTGCCGTTCTGTTCGTCGAATACTACATCTGGACTTCCTATTTCACTTCCTTCCTTCAAGTGGTACTCCGACTGGACCTGACGACGGTAGGATACATCTCCAACATTTACACCTTGGGTTCTTGCTTCTTCTCCTTTCCTGTGGGTCTCTTCATCCGCTGGACTGGTCGCTTCAAGTGGATTACCGTACTATTTGGTGTGCCGGCGACCATTCTTTCCATCGGGCTCCTCATCCGGTTCCGTTCTCCCCACACTTCCCTCGGCTGGATTATCTTTGTGGAGATCCTGTACGCATTTGCTGGCGGTGCTTGTGTCATCTGCGAACAAATCGCCGTCATGGCCGCGGCTGCTCACCAACACGTTGCCGTTGTTCTTGCCATCGAGGGTATGTTCAGCAGTGTTGGTGGTGCGATAGGCTCTACTGTGGCCGGGGCGATTTGGACGGGCGTGTTCCCTGGCAAGCTGCAGAAGTACTTGCCAGAGGAGGCGCTGGCCAACTTCACCCTGATCTACGGAGACATCACCACGCAGATCTCGTATCCTGTTGGGTCCCCGACGCACAACGCCATCGTCCATGCTTACGGCGACTCATTGAAACTTATGTACATTGCTGCCACCGCCATCACCGGCCTCGGTCTCGCCGGCGCCCTCATGTGGCGCGACATCAAGGTCAAGGAACTCAAGCAGGTTAAGGGTACCGTCATCTGATCTCAAACAGTACCTGTACTATGAATAATGCAAAACTTGTAATCTGGAGCGGGTGGGTTATCGACAGGGTGGCGGAATTTCTCTGAAACTTTTGATGGGAAGATATGTCGTACATATTGTCACATGATTCATCCATATCAACTGTTTGGTTTATTTACTGAATGGCTTCCTTTGTTGGTGACGCATTTACGACTAAGTCCCTCTCAAAAGGGTATCGATCCTTGTAGGCAAATACAGCACCCAAAGGGCTTCATGCGATTCATGGAAAATCGAACGTAGTTGAATGAATTAATGGCGCGGTAGTGCATCGTATTAAATGTCACCTGCGTGCGATGCGATGGAAGGCATCACCATTCACAGTCGATCCGAGGTCGGTTGGAACTTGGAAATACTCACTGAACTGCGCATTGGTGTTAAGGTAGTGGTGTCGTTTAAGTGGGGCTATTTCAACCTCCAACAGGGGCAGCAAGTGAGCAACTTCTCATATACAAGGTACACATAGTAGCTTGGCACCTCGGCCCCTCGCCTCGACTTTTATTTGCAGTTTCAAACCTATCTCCTCATCAAGTGATCTGCTCGGCTTCAGCATACGTTCCTATGGTGCTCTGAATTTGCTCAGAACTAGGTGCAGAGGCTCTTTTTCATGCCTTGGGAAGGCTGGGCCGGGTAAGCCTGAGCGTGGGGAATTCATAACCACCCAACCGGCGCTCCTCTTCCTGAGACCAACAGACCGCAGACCGCAGTCACGATGCATGAAATATTCCTGACTGCGGCCGTCAAATCGACCGACTTTGACATGGCTTGTGCCGTTCTGTCAGGGTTGACGTGGATGAAGGCACGCCGCACCGTCTACCGCATTCTCTTTTTCGCCGGCCAGCCGCAGCCCAAAGGACTACCAGCCATCCCGCCACAGACCGTGTTCCATCGCGACCGCCTTCAGCCGGACCGCCAGCTTTGGGCAGAGCTTAGCAAACAGCTCCTTCGTGCATCTTACATCCTACAGGTCGCATACGAGATACCGCCGGACACGGGCTTCGGGAAGAACGCCTCTATGGATTTTGCTGCTTTGCCGGCAACCCTGCGCTGGACCGACATGCCCGATCCCCTGCGGGACTCTCCCATCACCTCGAGGAAGAAGATTGAGATTCCGCTTCTGCGAGGTGTGCCCAACATATTGCACGAAATCAAGCACACGTAAGACTGCTTTTTGGAGACGCCTATCCAGCTCCTTGCCCTGACTCTATCCGCAGATACACCCATGAGCTCATCCAGGAGACATATTCCTTCATCAAAGGCGATGTCGAGATTGTTTTCAGCAGACACTACCACTTGCCCGACTCGCCATCCCGCCCCGTACAGCACATGCCGGCCTTTGGAGAGCTGCGACCCGTCGACTCGGCGCTGAAATGGGTGCTGAATGTGAAAATGAATGTCACCGAGGACAGCCAACCGGACAAGCTCCGCAAAGCAAACGAGGAGCTCATGCGTGTCAAGGCTGAATTCGACAAGCTGTTCGATTTTAAACTCGTTGATCGCAGGGTATTCGACACGAGAATCGCACAACTGCCTCAGGTCCCGGGCCGTGGTCCTCCTTGAGCCACTTAGTCATGTCGCTATCTCGCTCCGACAATCTGGATGAACTCAAAGGGTCGTGATAGCATGTTGACATTAATGGTTTCCCAAATGATGGATGTGCCGAATCAATCCTCTATAGAACCATAACCTCTTTCACCGCACGCCTTAATGACAGTCACAGATTGTGAAAAACGTGTGTTTCGAGGGTATAACCACCAATCTAGAGTCGCAGATGGAGAGACTTCTAACACCCAAGGCTTGGCACCGAAGCACAGTCCTACAGCTGAACAAAGGGTATCTAAATGCCTGTCAGGGCTAAAGCCAAGCATCGTACTTCTCATCCACATGCCTCGGTTCACAGAATGGGCCCATTGGCAAAGGCAGAGCTAAGTCTACGCCCGACGATGAAAATATACCCATTGATATAACCCAGTACATGTCTCGTAGTGATTGATGTCTTCCGTTTAATCACTTCGTAAACGAAATGGTCTCCCGTCAAGCCAATCAGCTATGCAGCTCTGCGGCCGATCACAGTTGTCCAGTCATGCTTTCTGCAAAGTGAGGGGCATCGTAGAAAGGGACCTACCTCTTCTGTCGGGTACTTAAAGGGACCCAGCATGATATGGAGGAAATGAGTTGCACTCTCTGTCGCAAAGGGTTGCAATCTGCCAGGCGAGTGAGGTAGTATCGTCAGCACTTGGAAAGAGACCTTGCATACACTACATGTAAGCAACGCACGTCCAGTCGGCGTGTGTGCTTATTAGCCAAGAGGAGGCCTTTTTGGGACTTTGCCGCTGGCGTTCCTAGTTTAGAAATAGATGTCAGCCAATAGCCTCAGTGACGCTTGCAACGGTGTGACATCTATTTGGAAGGCTGCTTTTGCCTCGACAGCATATTTGTATGGAGTGAGATTCTTCGAATGCCAACCACATCCATGAAACGGCATTTCATCACATCCCCGTGACGTCTTCTGAGCATCGTCCGTCAGCTTAAATAAACCTCGCCCCGGTTCAATCATCCCACGCAGTAGGCAACTTAAGAGAGTCAACTCTGAATCTCAAGGGCTTGTCATTGAGACCTCTCTCAAAGTTAAGCATCACATCTGCTCTTACATAGGTAGAAGGCGGCAAGCACTTCATTTTCACTCCAGACAAACGTACAGCACTGCGAAGAATAGGTAGCAAAGTGCCCGCACGCAAGCGCGCTACCTAATTAGCCCAGCAATGCATCTCGCCGCTCGCACAACGACATCTCTCCAACGGTCCCAAGAACTGGCCTTACAACCACGCAATGCGCGGCTTATCTACTACGGTGCAGCCACCGCCATTGCAATCCTATCTATTGTTCTCTTCGTTGACGCGCGTTACTTGCGTCCTGGCCCTTTCAACACCTCGCAGAAACTCGGCGGGCTATTTCTCATAGCCCTGGCGTTCTATACGATCACCTCACTCCGAGCGGCACACATCCACTTCCAGAAGTCCGCGGCGGCAGGCTGTTCGCCCATCCCACGGTTTCCAAATGACTTTGCGGGGATACGGTACCTATTGGAGACAGCGCGGAGCATCAAGACGAACAGATTGCTGCACCAAAGAGTGGAGCTTTTCGAAGAGCTGGGCCGTACTTTCGTCCATGAAACGTTCCCGGATCGTGAGGAGACGATTACAACGGATGAGTGGGAAAACGTGAAGGCAATCCTTGCGAGCAAGTTCGAGGATTGGGATCTACCTAATATCAGGATCAAGAGTTTTTTGCCTGTCCTAGGAAGACGTGAGTTGCTTTCCTACTTTTTCTCTTTTCCACTTGTCCCTGTCGTTGCTGGTGTCTGCCATCTGGCGATCTCATGCGACTTTTGTCAGTTGGGGGAAGAGATGGAGTGTGCTATGCGTACAAGGCTACGACCTGCAAGAGGTGGATGCAAGAACAGGTTCCGCAGTTTTCCTAGTACTGCTGGTGTAGACCACTCCGCAAGGATACGTGAGCTCCAAACTCACAAATGGCGCAGACTCGATCTTCACCACCAATGGCGCCGAATGGCAACACTCGCGCGCTATTTTACGCCCAGCATTCGTACGGGATCAGATCTCAGATGTTGAGTGTTTTGACCGTCACATCAGCAAGCTTATCGCAAGGATACCGAAGGACGGCAGCGCGTTTGACCTACATGCCATGTTCTCCATGATGACGACGGACAGCATATCAGACTTCATGTTCGGACAGAGCACGGATCTTCAAGGCAACGCGCCGGAAGAGAGCTTCAAGTTCGGCAACTACTTTGATGCGTCGATGCACAAGATCGCCGTGCGCGCTCGCCTGGGCTGGATCTCCATGTTGAGAGCCGATCCGGAGCTGAACGAATACTCGCGTTTCATGAAGAGCTTCGTTGCCAAGTTCGTCAAAGAAGTGAGGATGAACACGGCGACGAACTCTCACCGGGAAAATGCAAAGAAATACGTGTTTCTGGATGAACTCGTCAAGTCTGGTGAGCCGGACGACGTTATCAGGGACCATCTACTCAGCATCTTCACCGCTGGCCGCGATACCACGACCAGTGTGCTGAGCTACCTCTTCTACCAGTTGTCTTGCAGTCCTGACATTGTCAAGAATGTACAGCGCGAGATCGAGGAGCTTGGTGTTGAGACGCCAAGCTGGGAACATTTGCGAGGCATGCGGTATCTCAACTGGGTGCTCAAAGAGGCGTTGAGGCTCAATCCTCCCGTCGCGAGCAATCAGCGGCAGGCTGTCCGGGACACGATCTTGCCCGTCGGCGGGGGGGCCGACGGCAGGAGTCCCGTCTTTGTGAGTAAGGGCACGAACATTCGCTATTTGCCATGGACGATGCACAGACGGAAGGATATCTTTGGGCCGGATGCGGAGATATTCCGACCCTCGAGATGGGAGGATTTGAGGGTTACGTGAGTACAGATTCTCTTCGCTCATTGCCTGCTTGGCTTCTATCCTTCTACCAAGCGGATCGTACCTAGGACATGTGTTGATAGACATCCCACGACAGTTACGAATATGTTCCGTTCAATGCGGGTCCACGCATATGCATAGGCCAGCAGTTCGCGTTGACGCAGATGGCCATGATTGTGTTCCGAATGCTTCAAGCATTCAAGACAATTGAGCGCCGCGACGATCGCCCGCCGGTACAGAAACTCGGCATCAATCTCTCCATGTTGCATGGCTGCTGGGTTAGCGTTGTCCCGGCTTGACTCGGCGCCAGAGACTTGGTGGTTGGGAGACAACGAAGCCGACGATAAGAAAGCTGAGTACATGTAGGCAAACCTGGAAGCTGCATGTATGTGTGGCATGTGCGGCCGCACTCAGCAACTACTACTGTACGACACCCATGTAGAAGGAATAATACTACCTAAAGGTAATGAGATGAATCCAACATGTAGCTACGGAACACACCTGCCACTTCGTGGGAGAATGCGCTACCATCAAAATCCGAGAACAGTTTCTCACTGTGAACAGAAAAATCTCATAGTGTAACATATCCTTCTGGGTTTCTAAAGCCCCGGGTTTCGTTCAGATTTCACTTGCACGTTATGCGGCGAAGACTAGAGACATCGAGTTGGAGCTGGCAAATCCCGCATCTCAAACTTGGGGGGAAACATGCCATATTGTCAATATTCTATTGGGACGACAACCTCTCGATTTCTGATAATTGGTTGGATTATGTTAGGTAGATAACGTAGCTGTCACGACGGAATACGTATACGTGTTGCAAGTATAGGTTTCGTAGACGTTGTGCGTACCCAGTCAATGCTGTTGAGGTATTACAGTGTAGTGACGCGCATGGTTGCATGCGAGGTAGCAAGTGCTCATTTTGGAGATATAACGTGTCGGCGCAAGCCATACTCGACAAGAACTCGACACAAGGCAGAAAAGATGGAAATCAGGCGCCCGTCCAACTATTGGTGCCTCGAGAACTTGATTAGTTCGCGTCATAGCCTGGAGGTGTCTCGCTGTCTCGGAACTTGCCGGCGTCATAAGAGCTGCTGCTTGGGGCCCTTGCTGCTGCGACGTCAAAGCGATACTAACAGTTCAACTGCTGTATGCGCTGATGTCGTAAAGTAGTGAGTCGTCCCTCCGGAGGCGTGAGATATTGGATGTGGCATGGCTAGAAACTGCGTATCGCGATGAGGACTAAAGAATGAATCTGGCCAGACGCGGATGGGGTAAAGCGCGGGAGCTATCAATGATAGAGTTCGATCGCGTTCAGGATCCCGATGCTGTTTCTACCTATGGCTCTTGCGCCATGGTTCTTCGGGGTTTCATCCACTAATTAACATGAGGCCGGTTTTCAAGCGATTGCGTGACTACTACTGCAGTGCGCTAATTCCTATTCCCAATCGCCAGCCACACAAAGACAGACTCGTCAAGGATGGCGGACATAGACAGGGAGACAGGGAGACATAGGTACCAATCAGAATGGGCAATGCAGGTGCTGGCTTGACATGGGCACACGGCACACGGCACCAGGGAACCACCTGCGGCCACCCTGATAACAATCCAGTTTTGATGGCTCCATTTCATGGGCTTCACTTATTCATTTCTTCCGTACAGCCTGAGTAGGCGGTAGGCTTGTTTCGCATCGCCCTTCCCTCATGTCGTGTTATCAGCAGGGGAATGAGTCGCGCAGAGGTCCTTGTTTGCCACATGTGTGAACTGGACGTGTCACCTCGTGGGCAGGTGCCGTTGTTTGCCATCTCATTTGGCTTGCTGCTTTGCAAACTCCCATTCGAGCAGAGCAGACAGGGGACAATATGTGCGTCCTCATGCTCCCAGATATCCAGGGCAATTACGACAACGCCTACGCATGTTTATCTGGTGGGCAATGCACTAACAATCCGGCTTGACGTCAGTCGAATCCAAGGCTTCAGAGGTTTAAGTGGGTTTGTTGGGTTGACGATGGCACTAGGTGCGTGCCAATTGCTCGCCATGCATGAAGTGCGTGCAATGTTTTTTCACAAGCCAGTTGGTTACCTTGACTGCGTAGGTGTTTGTGAATGTCGTTCTCGTCCGTCGCTTTGGCATATGCTTTGTTTCTAGTTTTGCTTGTATTGGATCGCGCATGCTTTTACTCCCTCCAGTCCTGATCGGATCGTGACCATCACCACCACCTCGTCCTCCTCCTCCTCCTCCGTGCAAGTCGGCGCGAGACGCTCAAGCTGCGTGACTTGTTTGCTTTACGACCAGCGCCCTTTTCAGCACATCACCTCTTTTTCGTTGCCCACCCTCTCTGTCGCTTTTGCACATCTCACTTTTGTAATCGCGAGCGTACACATAAGAGTGCTTCGAACACGGTTGTCGCCAAGCTCACAGCACTCAGAGAATCTCAGCGCAAATCACTTGAAAGGTTATTTTCAGGCACCTTTCTCTATCGACAACCACGGAAGGAGGTGCACAGAAACTCCGCGAGTCGCCCTGGCTCTGGAGGGACCAGGCGTGCACGCATCATGTTGCGCCCGAGGCAGCTGATTGTGCAAGTAGCTGTGGCCTTGAGTCTCGTCATACTCACAATCGTAGCCCTACGGACCTCGTCTTCATATCGCTTGTCTAAGACCAACCCCTTGCAGACCAACACAGACCAAGCAGCCGAGCCGGAGCCTCCACATCCCAGGTATAAACCCAAGCCAGCCTTTACACCTCCACCCATATCAGATCCTTTCCCATCCTTGGCTACCTCGACACCACCGCCCATTCCCTCATACAACGTGCCGGAGAAGGATGGGTGGAAGAAGTATGGCCTCGAGGTTGCCCCGCCCCTTCTCATCGGCTTCACACGATCATACCCCATGCTTCTGCAGACGGTCGTGTCCTACATCACTGCCGGCTGGCCCCCTGAGCAAATCTACGTTGTCGAGAACACGGGCATGCAGCAAGCAAACACTCGCGGCCAGTTGACGCTGCAGCACCCCTGGTTCCTCAATCACACCGCCCTCAACAAGTTGGGCGTCAACATCATCCAGACACCCGTCTTGTTGAGCTTTGCGCAACTGCAGAATTTCTATCTCTCGCTTTCCTACACACACGCATGGCCGTACTATTTTTGGAGTCACAGTAAGTGTAACCCCCTTGGCTTATAGGTATCAAATCGTATAGTCCGTGCTACCCCCGGTGGATACGCCCACGGTAGCCGTCGTCGCACCCATACGTACGAGGAATGTATACAGAAAAACGAAGCTGATTTTGGTGACTGCAGTGGATGTGTTGGCCTTGGGTCATGAGGATGGGGTTGAGAATCACAGCCCGCCCGCAGGCGAGCCAGGCTACAAGAGCCTTTACACCTTGTGCATTGAGGAGCTGAACCGGACATTGGCCACAGACAGTAGATGGGCAACGCGATTCTTCGCCTACGACTGGTTGACGTTAACGAACCCGCGAGCAGTTGAGGACGTCAATGGGTGGGACACCTTGATTCCGTATTACATGACGGACTGCGATTTCTACTCGCGCCTAGATCAGCGGAAGTGGACACAGCGTGATGCCAATTGCGGCGTCATCACGGACACGAGTTCCGCTCTGGATGACCTTAGAGCACTGTACCGTGACCCGAGTGTCGTTCCCAAATTCAGCGACCCGAACCCACCACCCCCTCCAAGAGCGTCAGAGGCGGTGAAGGATAGACGGCATGTCATGGCGAGAGAAGATGAAACTCCGCCTCTGAATTTGTCGGATCCACTAGAGTACTGGAAAGAGCTCAAACGTGTGGCTGATTCCATGTTCCACTACAAACACGGGGATCGCGGCCGCAATACATGGCAGGCGGGTCAGCACGGTGGGCAGGACGAGCCTTTCTACTACGATAATGCAGGCTTCACCGAAGCACTCGACGTACTCACGGAAGCTGGAAAAGAAGTATTTCGCCGCAAGTGGGGACATCAAGACTGCAACCTTATCGGCGGCGGCGGGTTGAAGTTTGAAGACCAGTGGCAGGTTGAGAAGGATTTTGAGTGATTGAGGGGTCGCATAAGGCGCCGGAGACTTTGATGTTTGCATCTCACTGTACTTTCACGGGCATCTGGATACCCTGCAGGCTGGCGTTTACTAGATCTGGGGTAGCGATAGCATTACAAGTAGTCCATGGCAATGGATATCAAACCGCCCCCCAAGACTCCTCTCTCGGACTTTCTGTGTATCACTACGCAGACGTACTTTTGCACAGCATGCATCTTATACAACATTGCGCGACATCTGATGTTAGTCTATCTGTTATGACAGTATCGTCGTAGGCGTAGACTAATTACAAAACTTGGTAAACTGAGGGATGGCCGTAACGAGCTGCTACCACTTAAACCGTCCACCAAGCCAGGAGCTTCTTGCAATGTGTCTATAGTATGTCGTCAGTTCCATCTCCTTGAGCTAAGGACAGAGAACTCTAACATGCCTGTGATTAGCACAATGTGAGCTCCCAGGAGTATCCAGATGGTTGATATGAATCAAACTGTTCCTGTTCCATCTAGTCCAAGAAATATACTTCAATCATAGTTGAGGCACCCGATTTTTTTGTTGTAGTGCGCGGGTTTTCGAGTTGATATCCACTACCCGAAGTGTAAATGCATAATTTGAGAGACATCGTCTGTCATGTCTTCCTCACGCCAGAATATGGTACATCCCATCCATCCAGATCAAAGGCTCGGCGCATACACCACAGACGGCACACTATTCGCGGAGTTCAGCTTCGAATAGCCCATACAATTAGATATTTTTTAAAAATAAAGAGAAGGTAGAGGCTCTCTAGTAGGCTTAATACTAGTGGTTTAACAGTCATTTTAAGTTAGTCTATCATGTTTTCCTACCTCGGACCAATTCGTATCTAGGTACTATCGGGTTCCTCTTGTTCCTGTTATAACTCTGGCTTCCACTTCTTCAGCGCAAGACAGTTTATTTGTATCGAATGCTAAGAATCATCTACTTGAACTGAACCCCGGGAAACCCCGCGGAAAATCCGAATCTACCATAGCCTTGTTTGGGAAACAGGAATGACTAGGTGTGCTCACTCAACGAGCCAAAGCCCATTCGCCGATTTGTATATACTTATGTGTAGGGCAGTTGGGACAAATACGGGAATTTTACACTCGTCGCTCCGACCTATGCAGCTCGGGCGTGGATACCTTTTGATCTGTTCACATCATATTGCCGATTGGGACCGACCCCGAACTTCCAATAAGCGGACATTAACACCGGAGCCGCATTGACATCGGAGTCGGGTTTATCAATACAACGACATAAATCGAGAACACCGGGACTCTGTTCACTCTAGTCGCTACAGGAGGGTTATCCAGTTCGTTGTTCATACTAGCTACTGAATTCTTTTGGCGATGGAGGTCCTGGCTATAAGTGCCGGGCAACCGAAGTTTCAAGATGTGAACGGTGCCAAACTCTACACATCTATCGTACATGAAGATGTTCGAACTCTGCCGTCCGAATGTAAGTGTTTTTCAACAACGTTCTACTGTGATGATGCCCCCGACGATGTATTTTATTGAAGTCCATTCGCTGACTCCTGGAGCAAAAGATATGGAGGTGGATGAATTTGGAATCGTGGGTAACACTGTGGCAGTACACGACGGCCCTGTATATGTTCTCTTCGAAGACCACTACGACTATTGGTGCAAGGAGCTCGGGATCGATCGATCGTCTTGGAACTGGTGTGTGCCTTTTCATAGTAGAATCCGCCGTCTTTGTGTTTCTATTGACGATAGTGGCTCAGGGGTCACTGGGGAGAAAATTTGACAGTCCGGTTTAAAGACACGGTGAAGCTCGAAGACCAGATCCATATAGGCGACATATGGAAAATAGGGAAGACGGTGCGGCTTCAAGTTTGCGGTGTGCGCGTTCCGTGCATGAAGTTGTCTTGGCGGTGTGGCCAGAAAGACTCATGGCTTCAAACGGCATGTATAAGAAGTCCCGGCCCCGTTTCTTGTATTCGGTTTGCTCTAGGGTTTATGCTAATATGTGTTACAGTCAGTACCTCTTGGTTTCCATTGAAAGACCCGGCGACGGTCGGGGAATACTTGGCCAGAACGCTTCTGCCCCAGACTATAAAGAACAAGGAATACGGGCTGACATACTTAATACACTAGATTAGTCAACACCGGGCGATCCGGAGTGTACTTGCGAGTGTTATCGGGAGGAAAGGTCCATCCCGGAGACGACGTATCCTATGAAGTATCGACTGACGATCCGCTGAATGTTGCTGCCATCGTTAAAATCGCCTTTGACATGTCACTGAAAACTCGGGATACAATGAATCTGATCATGAATCATCCCCTGATGATGAGAATGAATAAGTGGCACTTCGGTCGCATGCTCACCACCATGGAGGACAAGGAGCAAGAAGGGAAGAATGCGTGGAAAGGCTTCCGTGATTTACGTGTCCGCGATGTCGTGGACGAAGAAGGCGGTGTCAAGTCTTTCTATATGTCTGCCAATGACGGGCAAGTACTCGCCAACTATTTTCCCGGACAGTTCCTCACCATTCGTCTTCCTAACGGTGTAACTCGAAATTGGACCATCTCCGACTATCACACGCGAGACGGCCCTGAGTACTATCGTGTCAGCATCAAGAAAGTCGGTCCCGGGTCAACGTGGATGCATGAAAATTGTGCGCCGGGCTCAGTCCTATCAGCTCGCTCGCCGGCAGGGCATTTTTTTCTCGACCGAACGTCGAAACTTCGGGTTGTTTACATCTCTGCTGGCATAGGAATAACACCAATTCTCGCCATGATGAAGGGACATGCTGACCACCCAAATATGAAGTTTCAACCTGTCGTATGGATACACATTGCGCGTGATGGCGCCAACTTTCCTTTCCAAGACGAGATTCCCTCCTTCGAGAAGAGCGTGGCTTTTAGTAGATCTGTCTTCTTCACTAACCCCCGTCCCGCGGACGTCAAGGGAGTCCACTACGATTGTGAAGGCCGCCCGGACAAAGCAACGCTTGAAGAGATTCTTGGCGCATCATTCACTTGGAGTCCTCTCGGTGCAGGGAAAATGGTGTCAGAGGCCAAGTTTTCCACTGTATACATGTGTGGCCCCTCCAAGTTCGAAACCGAGATCAGAGAGACTCTTAAAAAGCTTGGATATCTCGAGCCTCTCATTCGAAGCGAGTCATTCCACACCTCGGCAGCGGCTCTAGGCCACGTCAAGCGGGCGACGGTACGGTTTTCGAAATCGAAAGTGACCGGAACTTGGACGAAGGAGGAGCCCATGTCGCTCCTGGAATTGGCCGAGTCGCTGGGGCTAGCTCCAGACTTCGGCTGTCGCATAGGAGCCTGTGGAAGCTGTGCGACGAAACTTACATGCGGGTCTGTGTCCAGTGGGATGCAAGCTGATGGAACAGTTTTAACGGTATGCCAATTCTGGAGTGCTTTCCCCCCTTCTAGCAGTTGGAGAGGCAACAGAATGTCTCGTAGCCTGCTTGGAAAGCTTCATGACTTTGACTAGAATAAATCACTAACTCAAGATGCCATAGTGCTCAGCAGCTCCCGCATCAGAAGAAGTCGAGCTAGAATTGTGATGGGTTGCGGAGGCACGTGCAAAATGATATATATGTGTAAAGATCTTATCAAGCCTTACTAAATGTACCTTAGTACGTGATCGAAATTAAATGTTGAACGATGTAGAGCGTTGTGTGCTTCGAAAACAAGTAGATTCTTTGTAAGGGATTGACTGTCCTCGGGTACAGAACTCATAAGTCATATACACTGTGTCTGCAAATGCGCGATCACCAACTGGGTGTGAGTTTGAGTCTTGCATTGCCATGAGCCGAAAACAATTCTGAGACGTCAGGTCCCAGGATATGGCCTACACTCAGGGTTGTGATTTTAGTGACTAATTAGTGACTAAAGACTAATTAGTTAGTCACCTTAGTGACTAAGACTAATTTTTATGCCCAAATTTTAATTTGGGGGCTTTGTTTAGATCTAATTGTAAAAACGATGTAGGTTTAAAAGTTTGCTAATTAAAATAGGTGCAGCTAATTAAAAAGCTGCGATTATAAAGCGATATATTTATTTAAGCTAGCGTAGTAAAAAAGCTTAGTCGTTTTTAAGCCTTTTAAACTATTAAAAGCTAATATAAGTTAAAAAGTTTTTTAAATAAATAAAATAAATAAAACAAATTTTATAATATAAGTCGTTTTATTTTTTAGTTTAAAAAAATGCTAGCTTTTTATTAGTTATAGTACTATTACTATATACTATATAATTAACTGCGGCATTATTACCGTAACTATTTTAGTTATATATTTTTATAGGCCGTAAAATATTATTTTATAACAATAAAGCCTTATAGTAATAACAGGCTTTATAGCGATAAAACTTTATAATATTGCTAAACCGTATAATAATAAAGTTTTATAGTAATAATAAACTTTATAGCAATAAGGCTTTGCAATAACGGCAAGCTTTATAATAACAGTAAGCTTTATAGCAATAAAGCTTTATAATAATAGCAAGTTTTATAATAATAAAACTTTATAATTATAGCAAACTTTACGATAATAAAGCTTTATAGTAATAATAGCCGTATAATAATAAAGCTTATAGCGCTTTTAATATATTTAGTACTTTTTATAGCTATATTTTAACTACGTTAGTTATATTAGTTATAAATTAATATAGTAATAAATAATTCGAAAATATTAAAATATAGCTATTCAATTAGTTAATTATTTAATTATTTATAACGTTTATTTATTATAACTTTTATTTTATTATAAAATCTTTTTTTTTATATAGTATAAAAAAAAGTTTATAGTTATTATAATTATTAAAAAAAGCATATTATAAAAACTAATAAAAATTAAAAATATCGGACGTAATTTAACCGGGTTTAAAAGCATTAAATAATTATAGTATTTAATTTTTTATTTATTGTTTTTTAATATATTATAATTAAAATAACCGTTAATAAAAAGTTGCTTATTTACGTATATTATACTAAATAAAAAATATAGAAAAGCAATAAAATAATAATACGTAAGCTTTTTTATGCTTTAATTTTTATTTATTTAAAGCATTTAAATGTTTATAAAAAACCTTTTTAATAAAAAATTACAATAACAAAATATATAATAAAAAGTACTTACCGATTGTTAGAAAAATAATACAACGTAGTTACAAGCAAAAATTTGTTAACGACTGCTTTTCGATTTAAGATATAGAGGTAATAGGTTGTATAAATAGTAGTCGGAGTAGCCGCTAGTAGAGGGTTGCCTATTTGCGTACGCTATACTAAATAGCAAACATGGAAAAACAGTAAAGGTAATAATGCGTAAGCTTTTTTATACTCCGAATTTTGTTTGTTTAATTATTTAAAAACTAGTTTACTATATTTTTTACTATAAATATTTTATATTATTATTTAATAATAAATAAAAATAATAACTATATAAATAATCGCGTTACTAATTTATATTTGTTAATTAAAATGTTTACTACTAACTTGCTATTTATATTTAAATATAAACAACTAGTTATATTAAATTAACCAAAGTAAAATTTACCGCCTACAATATATTAATCGGCTTTATTAACAAATTAAATACTGTTTTTACTACTTTATTTAATTTATATTATACGTAAATATATAATACTAGTTTTTATAATATATTATATATTTTTTTATTAAATAGTTAATTGTTTAAATTTTAATTTATATAAAGCGTTTACTATATACTTTACTTTAATAGCAACAAATTATTAATTAGTAATTAAGACTTAAACCGTTATTATTACTATTTGTCTAAGTTTTTTTTATATAACTAACCTTTAAGAAACGTTTATATATCTATAAACCGCATTTTTTATTAAAACGTATTAATATATACACTCTTATCCGTTTTATATTACGTTTAAGGCTTTATCGGTTTATTGCTTTAAAAACTATTAATATAAAATTCGTAATATTTTAAATACTTTATTTTTAAACTAGTTACTTAATTAAATAAGTTTGCCCTTTTCTTTTTTGTTATATATCTCCGCTTATTAATAAATAAGAGGCTAACGTCGTCGTAACTTACATCGTTTAACAGTAAACACGTATTCGCCGTTTTCGTTAAACTATTACTATTACTATAAATAGGCCCAATAGCATTTACCGAAATCAACAAACGTTATACGTACTGTAATATTTATAGCTAATACGTTAAATGCTCAAATCGTTTACTTTACGTTTAATTTATTTATTAAGCCTATTAGTCGCTGATTAATAATACGGCTATTTTTTATATATTTATAAATCGATATCGGTTAAATTTTAAAACTTTAATCGCATAAAACGTTAATAATATATATAAACAGAATACGTTCGGCCTTTTAAACGGCGAAAATTATATTAGTACTTTATACTCTAAAGGATTATTAAATAAATATTAGCAATAAAAACATTTTAATATATATACGCAATATACTATATAGCGTAATAAACGATATTTTTTTAAAAAGTCGTATTATTAACGTCGTTAAAATATACTATATTACCGTCGATTTGGCTTAGCTTTATTGCCTAATATTCGTTGTAACAAACGAGGCGTTATATTTTTATTAATAATATTATCGTTTTTTTATATATAGTATATTAATTTCGGCTCGATATTTATAAAAATATTTATAAACAAATATATAGTAAAAAATATTTACAATAACGGTTATTAATAATAAAGAACTTAAATATTAAAAAAACGTATTTATACGTAAAGTTTTAATAATATTTATAGTAATCAAAATTTAAAACGTATTATAAAAAGCAAAAAAAATAATATATACGCTAATTTATAAATAACCGCTAATATATATAATAACGGCTAAAACGTTATCGGGTTAACTTGCCGGTATTAAAATTGTTTTATAAGCTGCTTAACTATATTTTATAGTATATTATTAAATACGCGTTAATTTCGGTACGTTATTGTTTTAATAAACATATTTAACAAAAGTAAATTACCGGCTATTTCGGTATAGTAACTAATTTTAAATAAATCGCTAGTTGTTCCGGCTAAATAGCTAGTCCTAATTAGCCTAAATTTTATTATTTTTTTCCGGTTTTTTTTTTCGTTTCGCTTTTTACTTTATATTAACTTTTCGTTATATTTTAAAGTTTAATAAAACATATATTTTAATAAGCCATAATTTAACGTTTTAGTAAAGTTTTTATAACTATAGATTTATAATATATAATGTTTTTATTACGTTCTTATTTAAATTAATTAAATATAATAAATCTAAACGTTATAAACGGTAATTAAAGTATATAGTAAAAAAATCAACGTTATTTAGTTTTTTACTATTTACTATAGTAAATCTATATATATAATCTTAAAAAATTTATTTTTTTTTATTTTTAAATTTTATATTTTTTAAATTATCGTTTTTATCGTTAGCGTCGTTTAGTAATTAAATAAAATCGCTTAAATTATTAAATATTATATTTATATTTATTTATAAAATCGTTAATAAAACATTCGTTCCGATTTTTATTATTACAGCATTATACTATATTTAGATTTTTTTATACTAAAATATTACTTATATAATCGAGCTTACACTAAACGGTAATATTATAATAATACAGTTTATCGGGTTATTATTAATCTAGTTTCTTATTTTTTCCGACTTTATTTTTAAATATTCGTTATTTATACAGTTAGTTACCTATATTCCACCGTTTATTACTGTTTTTATATATTTATTTTTATTACATAAAGTTTTTTAAGTATAAATAACGTCGAAAATGTTTTTATTTTATTTGTATTTAAAAATAACTAATTATATTTTAATATAATTCCTAACGCAGTTTTCCACTTCGCCGTCTGGGGCACTCCTGACAGCGACTATAAAGCAAAATATAATACAAAAATAAACGACCGCAAGCAATATCGTATGTTTTACAAAATATGCAAACTAAAGTTCTTAATCGAAAGCAAATAGGTTTAAAGTTTTAATCAGTCGCTATTAAATACTTTTATATCTAATTAATATTGCTTCGGCTTTATATATATTTCTTCGTTATACGTAATTATAAAAAATATTAATATAACAACGTTAAAATACTTACCGTTTCGCTGTTTCCTATAATCGGCGTCCTAGTATTATATTATAATATATTTTTTATATCTACCGGCGTATATATACTTTAGTACAAGAAACGGCTATAAAAAGAAAAATCGATTATTAACCTATATCTAAACAAAGCCGTACAGTATTTTAAATTATTATAAATATAACTAATATTGTAGTAAAAAATATTTATAATATAATTAATTTAGGAAAATGTTTTAATACGGCACGGCATATTAAATATACTTTTTAATATATATATTTTAAACAATAGCTAGTTTAGGTTATAAATAATAATATAATGTGTTTTAATGTAATAACTAGTGACTTATTTGCTTAATAGTACTGCTACCGGGCTTAAATGTTTTTAGTTTATAAAATAAAGATCGCTAAACGCTGCTATATATATAGATATATATATTATTCGATATGTTAAAAAGTATATAAGTCAGGAGTAATAATAAAATACATGTTTTTTATGCTTTTATTTGGCCTATTTAAGTATATTTAACAATCGAATTGCTTTAATAGCTACTATATTTATTTTATATCGCTATTTAGATATAACTTTAAAAAGTAACTATAAATAAAGCCGTTATAACCTTAAAATAACTAGTTTAACAAAAAAGACTTACAACCAAATAGCTATTTTTAAGCATAGATTAAACGGCAGTTATTAGGCTTAAGAATTATTAACCAAAATATTACTTATAGCAAGGACGGCCATCTGCAATTAATTCATACATTTTTAACCTGACTACCTTTTTGGAGTATAGCTAGTGCTTTATTATCCATATAACTTGTTATTTCTATATTTTAAATCGAAAAGCAGTTGCTAATAAACCTTTGCCTGCAACCACGTTATATTATTTTTCTAACAATCGGTAAGTACTTTTTGTTACATATTTTGTTATTGTAATTTTTTATTAAAAAGGTTTTTTTATAAACATTTAAATGCTTTAAATAAATAAAATTTAAAGTATAAAAAGGCTTATATATTATTATTTTTATTGCTTTTCTATATTTTTTATTTAGTATAGTATACGTAAATAAACAACTTTTTATTAGCGGCTATTTTGATTATAATACATTAAAAAACGATAAATAAAAAATTAAATATTATAACTATTTAATATTTTTAAACCCGGTTAAACTACGTTTAGTATTTTTAATTTTTATCGGTTTTTATAATATATTTTTTTAATAGCTATAATAACTATAAACTTTTTTTATATTACGTAAAAAAAAGATTTTATAACAAAATAAAAATTATAATAAATAAACGCTGTAAATAATTAAACAATTAATTAAAAATCGCTATAAATAATTAATTAATTAAATAGCTATATTTTAATATTTCCGAATTGTTTATTACTATATTAACTTATAGCTAATATAGCTAACGTAATTAAAATATAGCTATAAAAAGTGCTAAATATGCCGAAAACGTTACAAACTTTATCGCTATATAGCTGTTATTATTATAAAGCTTTATCGCCGCAAAGCCTGCCGTAACTATAAAGCTTTATCGCTATAAAACTTATTATTATTATAAAGCTTTATTGCTATAAAACTTATTATTATTATAAAGCTTTATTATTATAAAGTTTATTATTATTATAAAGCTTTATTATTATAAAATTTGTTATTATTATAAAACTTTATCGCTATACGGTTTAGTAATATTATAAAGTTTTATTACTATAAAGCCTATTATTATTATAAGGTTTTATTACTATAAAACAGCATTTTACGGCTTATAAAAATATATAACTAAAATAATTACGGTAGTAATACCGTAATTAATTATATAATATATAGTAATAATACCGTAGTTAATAAAAAGCTAGCATTTTTTAAACTAAAAAATAAAACGACCTATATTATAAAACCTGCTTTATTTATTTTATTTGTTTAAAAAACTTTTTAACTTATATTAGCCTTCGACGGCTTAAAAAGCCTAAAAACGACTAGGCTTTTTTGCTACGTTAGCCTAAATAAGTATGTCGCCTTATAATCGCAGCTTTTTAATTGGCTGCACTTATTTTAACCAGTAAACTTTTAAACCTATATCGTTTCTGGAATCAGATCTAAACAAAGCCCCCAAATTAAAATTTGGGCATAATGGCTTTCGAAAATAAAAGGGGTGAACTCGGGAAATTAAATGGTATCCACACGACGTTTCGAATGCAAGGCAGTGTATTGCAACAACGCGCACAGACCCTCTGGAACAAATTAGAACTAATAGACTATAAATAAGGTGTAACCTTCAGGCTGCACTTAGAGTCGTTCGTTCGTTCGACTACCTCCAATCAACGGAAGTATAACACTGATAGATACAGTGTCCTATTGGCGGATCGCTTAGTTTGTCCGCTCCATACCTGTCTTCATTGTCGAACTGCCAATGGACCTGTGACAACACTCATGAGCATACAGAGCATACAGGAGACGAATCGTTACATGATATTGACTACATGGACTCGGCTACACTTCTGCCCGTTTCTCTGTAACATTAGTCGAAAATCCTCGGTCTTCCGGTGTGAATTGTATACTCCCCCGAGAGCGATCTCTTAAGATGCCATGATTTCCCTCCGTTGCTGCGGTCACATAGCAAAACAACCTTGCAATTGAACAGAGCGACCCGGCGATGAGACACAGCACTCATAATACTCTCTTTCGTGTAAAGCAATCTCAATAGGAAAGGTTCTTCCTCCAGACGCGCCTTTCGCTCGGACCAATGTCCAAAGGAGGGGGCTGCATCTTTTTCTGTGTTACGGAGGACATGCTGCCCAACATGCTCCCCATTCTTCATGGATTTCGAAGTATCGTTTGTCAGTTACTTTTCTGGACGGTGCTCAAAGCGGAACGGAGCATGGCGCATCTGCACAGCCCACGTATTTCTTCCGTTGACTACAATGTCACAAGAGGATCGAGAGAATAACGGCGGACGTTGGACAACCCTCACGGCTACCGGTTCCAATTCAAATAGTGTCAAGTTCCCGTTCCTGTGTACCCATGTAACCAAGTTACCAACTTGGGCACGGAAGAGCAAACAAAGCGACAACTCCGCCGGAATGTCTTGGCAGGGTCAAAATCCACCAGTACCAAACACGACTGTCAGCCATAGATCCATGGCTGGCATTCGTAGTCCATATCGTCAAGTGCATCAGGGAAAGATGTGGAATGTGGAAAGGGGGCTTGCGTGGCTTTCTGCTACTATGCTTACGGCAGCGGAAGACTTAAAGTCTGTAATATGACGTGCAGTTTCCTCTGATCGCTTCTGGTGGCTTCCGGTGCTGCATGCAATCTACTCATCTCAGTAGAATCTCAACAAGCAGAGGCTGATTTACCCGCGTCGACTACTGCGTAAGTCGACCAAGATCGACAATGAGCCTCAAATCCACCGTCGTCGCCTTGGGCACTCTCTCGGCTACGGCCTTGGCACACGGTTACATCCCTGGGTTTGTAACTGACGGTGCATGGAACCAAGGGTTTCTACTGGACTATTACTACGAGATCCAGAATGGTATCACGCCGCCTGACATCGCTGCATGGTACGCCGAGGATCTTGATTCGGGGTTCGTGGCACCCGATGCCTATGGTACTGCTGACATCAACTGTCACAAAAACTCGGAGCCCGGCGCCCTGACCAAAAGTGTCAGCGCGGGAGGCACTGTCGAGTTCCAATGGACTCTCTGGCCTCACAGCATAGGTCCAGTTCTGACCTATGTCGCAGCATGCAATGGCGACTGCTCGGCTGTCGACAAAACCGAGCTTCTCTGGGTCAAGATCGATGAGTCTGGCATTGACTATAGTACACAAATCTGGGCTTCGCAAGTCCTTATTGATCAGAACAGTACTGTAAGAGATTTCTGGGGTTGTTCCCTGTGTGTTCAAGAAGCGCTCGGGAGTCGGCGTCCAACTTCTCTAGAGCAGATGCTCCCCAGACATGTCTCAAGACTCCCGAGATCTTGGACGACTAGTAGGAACCTCACTGTAAAGAGTGATTGCTGACTCAAGCTGTTTCAGTGGACCACAACGGTGCCATCAGCTCTGAAGGCGGGCAATTACGTTTTTAGACATGAGAGTAGGTGGAATGAGGTCATATTCTTGTTCTCCAAACAGCAATACTCGGCTTGAATGTTTTCAAGCCAATACTTTATGACACCTTGCTAACTTCATCGAAGTCATCGCTTTACATGGAGCATCAAGTCTAGACGGAGCTCAAAATTACCCATTATGTTTTAGTGAGTGGCCGTTTGTCTGGAGCAAAGAAATGACAGCACCATGGGGAGTGGAAAGCATAACGATTTCATAATTGGACTGACGCACATCTATTCACTAGACATCGCCATCACAGGCTCGGGAACTGATGAGCCCGTCGGAACACTTGGAACAGACCTGTACAAGGAGGACGACCCTGGCATCTATTTCAACCCATGTGAGTCGAAGCCCTCATCAGAAAAGTAATGGAGTTCGTCTTGTGTGACCGCATACAGTAAGTTCTCCCAATGGAATCAGGCGTTGACACTCGATAGACACCACAATTACGGACTATACGATACCTGGACCGTCTCTGTACACCGGAGGCTCAGGAGGCTCAGACGGCATAACCACATCGAAGACGACAACGACAGTGCCAACGACGACTACTTCAAGAGCTTCTTCAACTACGTCGACCACGCTTACCACCAAGACCTCAACAACCGGAACCACAGCCTCGCCAACGGTATGACTAATGTTGTTGATCTGTGAACTGTTGACACGCTGGTGCAGGGCGACGCATCAGGTAGTGATCTTCAAGCTGACATTGAATGTCACAGGCAACTGGATCGTCCGGCCAGAGCCTCTATGGTCAATGGTAAGTCGACGCATCCACTAAATTGGAGAATGTGCATTTTGCTTGTTCTGTTTTCTTACTCGCTCATGAATGATGGGACCATGGTGAGTTTTTTATGTCTAGCAATTACTGACTTCGAATTAATAGCGGAGGTCTTGGCTGGACTGGCCCAACTACATGCGCCTCGGGGACCGTAAGTAGTTCTTCAACTTCAATTTCGACCTCTTGTGGAGAGTCCGGGAGTCCGTTCCTTCGCACTCTAGGGCGAGCGCCCGTCCACAGGTTCCAGGACTTCTGGAACCTCAGCAAACATGCCATGATTAGGAATGACTAACTCCAGTTGTTACAGTGTACTTACGCCAACGAGTACTACTCGCAATGCCTCTAGTCGGCCTACGTACCTGGAATAGGACATATACGGATTATATACACTGAATCTGGATGCCGAGTCGTCTGTGCACGTGTGCATGTGTATATATGTGTGTTCCGTATTCTGTTATTCTACTGGCAAAGACACATGCATATATCGACAGTCATATTTCTTTTCGCAACTTGTATGTATATTTAGCTGTGAGTGGGAGTATGACCGACTAGCAGCATTGATGAAAAAATTCAGGCACCGTCTCATTACATGTTTGCGTACTGCCTAATGCCTTGAAGCCTTCCTCGAGGCATAGGCCGCTTTGCTTCCAGAATCTCCCTCATGTAAACCTATTCGTATGATTTACTATCGTCTCTCTACTATACCTTGTCAGATTTTAACCAGCAACGTTACGAGTACGAGTCGGACTCTAAACATAGCATCGCCATCAACGGAGGGATCCACACTAAAATGCCCACAGCTAGGGTTGTTGGGACACCCAAACATGCAATAATGTCCGTGGCCTTCGAGATAGCATTCACGATACCCTCTACTTTTATCAACATCAGTCTACAGACCCCTTTTGGCCGAGAAGTCGTGTCGCTAGCTGAGGTATCTTGCAATGGGGTCGTCGGACACTCCGCCAGCTGACGCGCCGGAATGGCTTGTCTTTGCATCAACTGCCTGCCTTGGAGTCGGCATTCTCTTTTGGGACATGGCATATATACTAAGTATGTTCCAACATTTCGAATCCAGTTCGCCCCTTCCTTGAAGTGAGTGTAGCTTGAACCCATTCTATGCGCCTCAAAGACCTGGATTTGACCACTGATCGTTGATGAGCCATAGTGACCCGGCGTGCTTTGCAGACGAAGTCTTACTCGGTTCCTATTCTCGGACTGGCGATTAATGTCTCGTGGGAGATTGTCTACGGCTTATATGTTGCCGAGGAGCTCCTTGAAAGAGTTGGGTTTACCGTTTGGCTGTGTGAGTCCTCGCTTAATTTGCCAGTAGACCAGCATGTCTCTTGGCATCCTGTGCAAGACCTCTCCAACGTGCAGGAGGACTCGGGAGGAGGAAGAACTGTTGGCCCAGGCTGACCGTGACTTCTCAGTATTGGACCTTGGTGTCATCTATACAACAATACGCTTCGCTCCTCATGATTGGGCTACCACCAGCAAGTTCGTTGGGCAGCATATGTCCTGGATACTTGGGTTCATGGTCCTCCTGGGATGTTGGGGTCACGTAAGGAATCTTTCAAATAAATTCGTGTCTACTCAAATAACTTTGCGAAATGCTGGTCTCTTTAGCCTTATAGCAAGTTCTCTTTAAGACGGTCTTTCATACTCCCGAAATCCGAGTGAACTTATCGCGAACAAGCTATAAAAAGTATTAACTGACTCAAACTATCAGTGGGCGTTCATAAAATGGTTCTTATCGGAGCCTAATGTCGGCACTGGTGACAAGACCGGAAAATGGTGGCGCGGCAGGGAGGGTTATGATACAACTGAGGCGGCATTTTGGTCCGCTGGCGTCGCGCAACTGGTAGGTAGCACCACGATGTTGGCCATGCTTGTCGTCCGAGGACACTCTGGAGGCACGAGCTATCGGATTTGGTGAGTCCATCCTACTCGAATTCGCTCTTGACCAGTCCCTTGGGTCTACCTATAATGGGAAACCGAGGCCTTCTCCACCACCCTTGCAAAAAAAGTACCGTCGAGCCGCGTTACGACTGATCGCCATGCCACCTCGAGCCTCTTCGATCCGAGGATACTAATATTCAGCAGGGCTTGTAGGTTCATCGGTTCTATCTTCGGGATGGGGTTTGCCAATGGACTTCTATGGTGGTTTTGGCCAGAGCCACACGCATTTTGGGTTAGCGAGCTTAGCATCTTCATCTGCGGCCTTTCGTTCATTAGTGATCTTGCGTATGGGTTCGCTCTTTGGCAAGTGCGGAAAACAGAGATTGTGCTCCCAGACGGCCGGTTAGTTGGCGGCGACTCCGGAATTTGGGGGAAAAGCAAGACGCCATGACGTTAGTCTCATCAACAACCAGTACAGTATAAGAGAGAAGCGCAGGCAGAATCACCATCCTCTTCTAACAGAAGATACATGTAAAGTACATGTTTCAGCGCGGCTGGTCGCAAGTACATGAGTTTGTCCGTCGTGTGCGAGGCTCAAATATCTTCCGCTACATTCAGAGAAATTACAAAATTGGGCTGAGGATGATGGCAATAAGAACACTAATTGACCCGATTGTTAGCAGTCATTTGCTCTACAGCGACCTGGGCACATGGGCGGACCGCACAGTCGGGACGCGCGGCGACATTCAACCAATACAAAGCAGAGTGATGTTTTGTGATAGGTGCGAAAGTTGATACTTATATGATGAGTGATCAAAAAAGAACTGCCGGGGGTTGATTGAGAAGCTCAGCCCAAGCTCTTCTGTTGTTCAGTTGCTGAGTTGCAATATGAGTGAGGTACGTAAGGTACTTCGACACACCCAGTGATGGCGATGCAATACTCGACAGGCGCCCGGCCTGTTCAATCACCAACTTGGCACAGGTTGCTTACAAAAGTACATCTTCCATAGTCACATGAGAATACCCATATGCGTGTAAAGAGATGGGATTGCCACCAAATTGGGAAACTGGGGAAACTCGTCGATCGAACTGCATACCTACCTCCTAGTGTCCTGGGATTTGCTTTTCAGCATGATATGACAGGTCGCGCACTAGTACGATGGCAATCTTGTGATGTCACAACATCGTAGAGACTCAGTACTTTATCCTGGGAGTAATTCCCGTTGAGCAGTCGGCGCAATTGAAGATTGGTCAAACTTTATACACAGACATTGATGCGCAGGCATAGTGCTACACATGTCAAGGCCATCTTCAGAGTCTAGGGCGACGGTGTTTACTATATGGCAATTGGGCGAAGGCAGCTAATCTATCTCAGTTACCTACGTCTTAGGTACCTAATGTACTAAAATCCGCATACTCGCTAAATACTGCCTTTGATCATATTGTCAACCTCCTTCAAGCCTACTGGCGGGCCACCAACAGGAATTTGACACAAGCACTTCCTTATACAACATACGCGTTGATTTACCCTTTGGATAGGTATTATTTACTTGCACTAAGGGATAAGTGCTGCTTGGCAATCATTTAGGATCGACTAAAACTTAACTTTTTTTCGAAGCAACACAACCAGGGCCGTGTTGGTCGTCCTATGCATTGTGATAAGGTGCTTGATTTGACCTCCTGCCTGTGGGCGCCTCTTTTACTGATTTACACCATCTTGCCAAAACCGCCAAGGTGAACTGGATAGTTTCCTAGCATGTACGACTGTGTTGTGCACACTGTAGATGCATGCCTGTCTTTGCTCATAGATTGTACCCCATCCCAGACCAAGTCGAATTTTGGAACGCTTGTGGACTGGCTAAGGACACGAGATCTTCTTGAGCCAAGTTGTCTTGAACTAGCGACTGGGATTCTTTCTGCATTCAATCATATGTGTCGGCGTCTTACCTCTGTACGGCCAGGGGAGCATTTCTGATTAGACTGCTCAAGTAAGACGGGCCGCCTCGCCACATCATCCTCCTCGCCAGGTTCCGCCAGGCGAGCCCATCTTGGTCATAAGAACCACACCCAAATAGCCCGTCAGAGGAACACACAAAAGTTTATTCCCGAGCACGCAGAAGTTACGTGCATTCTAGAAGCTCTCGCTTGAAACGGAACTCGGAAGCTTTGTTGGTCAGTCTACTGTAGACTCCTGGCTGGCCTGGGCCGATGCTGGGATCCAGTCGGACCACGAAACACGTGAATCTGGTCTGTATCTTCTTCACCGAGTGGGGGTTGGTGTGAAACGGTCTCCGGTCGGTTTCTTCAACAAGGGTAGTATCCTTCCTCTGACGTTATCCTGGTTCTCGCTGGTCTTATCGCTCACCTCTGTCACACGAGTCTGTCATATTCCTTCGGATACTCGTCTCGCTCGTGTGCCCAAAGAACACTTAGGGCTCTGTTGGTGAGTAGACCATGTGTGCCGACAACCACGAACACACCTGGGAGCCGCAAGTCTGCCGCAAGTCTTAGGACTCTATGTGCTCCGTCCCAGTTCCGAACCATGATCTCTCTCTCGACGACAATACCCGCATGTCACGAATCTAATGATGTGGAGGCGGAGAATTTCCCTATGTATGCATTCCCCGTTTACACCTTGCCACGTGCAGCAGTCATATGTAGGCTATTATCTGTCTCGGAAATCATGCCTGTCTTGCATGCCAGGTTGCATTTGGAACGAAGAGGTGAATTCCGGGGGCCGTCCGGTAGCGGATTGTGTGGAAGCGCGTCAATCTCACCATTCCAGATCGGCTCCAGCTAGACTCTTAGACATAAGAAATATCACTTTCTTGCAACGTTACACTTTGTCCAGATTGAGGCGGCAATCCCGTACTTTGTAGATAGAGCATCGGCGTGATGGATCAGTGTTAAAACGGATTCGATGAGGACTGCGAGTGTTATGTCCGATGGACGAGTACGCGATGCAGGGCTCTTGCTAGATGGATTCCCGACCCGGAAGGTCAAAGAGAACGCTTCGCACGCGTTTGGTTTGGGTAGTAGAGTCAAGACGCAGCCGGTGCGGAGGTCCAGAGTACAAGGCCCCGGCACATTTGGGAACAGGGCGAGTCGGTAGTATGTACATACAGCAGGCCGTTCGGTACCCTTGCACATGCATCACAAGCTCGTGGCACCTCTACAAGGATATGTCCAATATTGGTGTTGATGGCTGCAGTTAGAAACTTCACCATGTTTCCTTAGCTATTTCGATAACAAACCTATGATTAGACCATAGCGAAGTAAACTACGTTGAAAATGTGCATTCATAGGTCAAGCAAGATGCCTGGTTTCTATTTTGACGATCGTACTCGTGCAATGTGTTTCCACTCTGAAGGCCAATCCCTAGCAACGCAACCTGTTCATCTATGTATGACCGGATTGCAAGGATAGGACATTGCTTGTAGTCTTTGGTAAGAAAGGCACGGTACCCGACAGAGTGGCATGAGACCACAGCAACAGGGCTCATGGGCCATGTGCTATGACTGCAACAAGCACGCTTCTACTCTTATCCTCTTCTCCTCGATAGCGTTAGAAGACTGGCGTTGCTTTGTTGATAGCATCGTAACAACCTGTGTCCTATCCTAATTCAGCCAACTGCCGTGTGTTACAAGACTGAGTATTGGTTCATCACGCTCTTATCTATATAGAAAGCCGGCTTTTGACATGGAATGCCGGCTTTTACTAATGGTTTTGTTACAAGTCACTGGTAGTTTCGGTGCATTAACAGGCCATGCAGAAACCGTTGATACACTTGATTTCCAATGATGAACGTAATCTTCCTCTTATATCTCGAGTGGACATTGTATAAGGGGTTAGGGTCATAAGTAGACTGCACCTGCATTCCACCATACAGGACGCGGCGTGGATCGGATCGCAAATGCAGAAACGCTAAGGATGTGACATGTCATTTGTCGTGCTGAAGAGCTGAAGAAGTCAACCCTTTAGCGCGGCGGGCTTCACCACCCTCCTCCAACGCGCTCCAGCTCGCCAGTCTAAGACATCATGTAAGACAAAGCCATTATCGCTACCTAGGTACTCGGTGCTATGCCCAGACTCCCACAACGGCTGCGTCGCCAACGCCGATGTCGGCCATCGCGATAATCCAGACGACGAGTTTACCACGGAGCAATAATCTTTTCTCGCTCTGTCAAATGTCTTGCATATAGCTAGTCGAGGCATGGCTGACGCCGGGCTGAACCGCCACCAAACCAGCCGGGGTTGTTCGATGTTTCGTCTCCGCGACCAGTGCTCAGCGACTCCCCTCCCGTAGGACATGCGGTATTTCCAGAGCTCCGCTGGTTGTATACATCCTGTTCCAAGTCCGTCCAATGGTACCAATGACACCATGTGCACAAATCGCCCAGAACACCGAAAACGCCATACCATTGCAGAAGCTATTCCTCCTACAAAACCCAGCCAAACCCGAGGCCGAAAAATGGTTTGCACCTTGCACAATCTAGTGTCCTAGAAAATCTAAAGTCCTTTTACACGTTGCTCGAAATGGGTCTTCTATCGGCCCATGGGACCACTATCCGTTCATCCAAGGCCGGAACAAAGCATACCTGATGCTTAAACACAGGGAGCTTGGTCATGACTCCTTCGAATCATATGCTCCCATGGCGGCAAGTAAGGGGGTCTGCAATCAGCTATATCATAGCCATTAGTTTAAAAGGTCCATGTGTTCATAGCCGGAAGTTGCACGAAGCATGTGGACCGTGTATAAGCGCCCGGTGCAAGTGGTATATACGCACAACAGACCTCGTCATTCCTGAGCACCATGTTAGTCTTCTGACGTTTCAGATTTCATGGATCCTTGGGGCAGATTCACGCCCCGTAACTCACCTTACTTCCAACTGTATCACGTTCGGCGGACACGGTCGATACGTCCTCTCATATTTTGGGCACCATCTAAGCACGACGAAACGAAAATGTGGACACTTATACTCGACCTATAAGAGAAGTTTAGTACAACCCAGCATGCAATGTGCAGTAACTTGGCAGCATTACCTGAGTATAGTCGCACATCTTCTAGCCAGCTAGTAAGCGTTGGGGGTTAGAGTGAGAGCGAGCGAGAATGCGAATGTCGAGTGAAGGTCTATAGGGTCGGAGGCGTATCGAGTGAAACAATGGGCAAGAAGCGTGAACACTTGGCTCTGAGAGTCTGAGGGCTGCAGTCTACAGGTCACAGAGCAGATGTTCAGAGACGGGGAGGCGCTGTCAGAAGTTGTCACGGATATCGGCTGGGGTAGGGCTTCAGGTATTTATGAAGCTGGTGGGGATTTGGGCTGACAGCCTGAGCCCATGCAGTCTGAACAGAATCTACATAGGAAATGACAAGCCCAGAGTATCGGGACGGGTCGCGACAAGGATGCATCCTGGAGTCGATTTGCACGCCATGGACCCTCATAAGTACTGGGGACATGATGCAGGCAACCCTGGACAGTCACGCGCAACCAGGTACATGTTCTGTTTGTGATGCAACACGATGCACTGCGGCGTGCCCTACAGGCCGCCAGCATCCTTTGACGGGGATTATGGGCCATTGGGTCAGCGCCGTCGGCGAGACAAGGCCCAATCACGCCAATGCTTCGGCTGGCGAGCTGGCTCGAACATCGTCTCGTCTCGCTTTCCAAGCTCACTAATAAAGGATGCATCGGGTCGGTTCGGGAACCCCAGGCAGTCTGGGTACTGCTGCTGGCAGATTTGATTCAACGGCGAGATGTTGGTAGGGGCCTGAAGCTGACCACGTCGACTTCACGCCAGGCGAGCAGGCGGCAGACGTGCAGTTGTGAAAGGGTCAAGATTGATGCACCGTCTATGTATACGCACCTATCGAGGCCTGGGTATGTGCCATGTATGCGTCACATCCGTGGCCGGCCCTCACTGCGGCAAATGGCATCGCTCGGGCTCCTGCGGACACAACGCAGAATCATGGCACAAGGCTGACGGCACGCTGCCTTTGGTCTCTTGCATGCAAGACGAGAACACACGTGGACACATGACTACATGTTTGGGTGTGCCGGCACTTGGGGAGTGTCGTACTCTAGTCGTACATACACTATGGTCGGTGGATGCCGAGACAGTGGGCTGGGCACTATATAGATGATCTTCGATTACGACCAGCTCTGCCAGGGCGATGTACAGTACGAGCGGAGTTTGAAGGCGATATCGACGGCGAGTATATGGGATGTACACGTAGTTGTTAAGACGGCTACGGATCTGCAGCGTCGCCTGTTTCACCAAATGTCTAGGCTCTGATGGCTGGGCTCGAGCTGCCTGTGATGGCCTTTGTATTTCCTGGACGACACGTGGTTGTACGTAAGGTAATGAGTGAGAACCTTTACCTACCGTAGTACTGTAGCCAGGAAGAGTTTATCACGATCCAATTGTCTTGAAATCGGCATTAGATTCACGATTGTGGACCGTCGCCCCTTACAAGACCCAAATTACATAGAATGTGAGGCAGAAGACATGTCATATTTGTGTCGAATTCGAAGCGAGAGCGGGCCCGAAACGGACAGAGGTTGACGCGAACAAGCAATTGGCAGTCCAGGGGCAAGAAGCCCGTTTCGTCGCGGTTGTCGGCAACAGGCCACGTGCGAAGTTGCTTGACTGCGTGGGGTGAATGGATGACCCGAATGAAACTGCTGCCAAATTACTGTTTGTCGTTTTGGGTTCCAACGGTGCCAGTAGGCGAAGAGAAAGCCTCTAACCGATGCTCGAAACAGCTTAGAGCACATGAATGCGACGCCCGCCCGTCTTCACCTCCTCGGCAAGTCACACATCGAGATACCCATCTACATAATCAAGACGGCGAGACTTGGCCATCTTGGCTCGGGTTAGGTTTCTTCTTTCTCAAGTTTTAGATTGATGACCAGTGTCGCCATCGGTTCGTGTCAGAATGTCATCCATCGTTCTGACAATGGGAAAGGAAGGCATGCAGATGAATAGAGGCCATGTCATCCCGCCTTCACATGTCCGCCGAACCATTTCACAGTACCTACAACTCCCTTCATTTACATATGCTGATAACCAGCGGTCTGCCGTCTGTAAATAGAGCCAAGCAGGCATCCCCTGCGGACATCTATTGTACTCCTACGGTATGGGTTCCAGCGCCTTGGCACGTGAATACGCGCGGCATTTTCGCCGACCACCAGAACATCACGATGCCGATCATATTGTCTAGCCAGGAAGGGGCGTGGCGGCCGTGGCGAGCGTGCCTTAGCGCAGCCGTTTGCCACTGACCTGGTCAGATTTTGATGACAGGTCGGCGGGCCAGACAGGCGAAGAAAAAGGCAAGACAGGTGAGATGATTTCTTGTTCAAGGATCGGTTAATTCAGACCGTAGTTTGTGCACCGCTACTTCGGTGACATCGATCAGGGGTGCAGGACGAAGAACTCCTGGTTATTAGACTACGGACTGGACCCAGCAAGTTGGGTTGCTTATTTTATGTCTCCACGGAGCGAGCCACTTGGTGTGCTTCTAGTGCTATTCTAGATATTCTAGATATTCTTGCCATTCCAACCCATCTCAACCCAGCCCAATGAACCAAGCAAATTTCTTTTTCAGTACGAAACTGTCCTCTTCGTCAATGGACGCAAAATAACGCCGTCCGTTTTTCCAGGCTGGGAAAGCTTTGCTGAACCGTTCATCGCAGAGCCGAGCATTCGCTGCTGGTCGATGCCATTCTCGTCTTGTGCATCTTCCGTCCAGATATGAAATTATCTGGATCTACATAGTTAGTAGTGATGACACTGTTATAACCACCTTCGAGGGCATGTACTTGGCTACTCGTACCTTGAGCCCCGCAACTCATCAAGCAGCTCACGCCCCAGCAGCAGAAATTCGCAGGCACGCTTCTGCTAATTCGAGCCCATCCCGCAGCTTGCAGGTTACAAGACTGGTCTTCACGGTAGATAAGCACGTGCCTCCAGGCAGGCGTACAAGCACTCAGGACCAGTGCCTGGAGACGTAAGGAGAGTACCAGAATACCCATCGTTAAATACCAGTGAGATATGTAGATCGTGGATCCCACTATCGATTTGCTTCTCGTCTTGGTTGAGACTTATCCTTCCGTAGAGGAGTAACCGATGTTTACCGGTCCAAAGCAGGATTCTCACTTAGCAGCGTCTTCTGATAACCCAAGGCAAAAGTCCGAAACCACATTTCCAAGTCTCCGTGACACGCCCAACGTATCATTAGCCTGATATATCAGGGGCAGTATCGTAGCAAGCTTGTCATTGTCATCGCCTTGCTCATAGGAGAATCCGTCACCATCACCAACCTCCAACTCCTTGTCAAACTCCTGGAGAATATCCAAGAAAAGCAGCACACTCTCGTCATACAACTGGAAATACTCGACCGAGAGCTCATTCTCTAAAAGCCCGGCTGTAGTTTCTTCCAATATTTCAAGGAGTCGAAGTGGAGACACGGGTGAGAGAGTGTGAGATTCGCGAGCCGGGTGAAGGTCTCTCCCCTGAGGAACCGCTCTTGTTGGAACAAGATCATGACGGCTTTGAAGCGAGGTTTGGGAAAGAGCTTGCTCCTGAGGTCCCGCGGCACGATTGACCTCTTGTTGGAAATGCGGGCTGTCCCGGACAATGTCGCGAAGATACTGCACTTGCCAGCGCGACTCGACGTCAGTCCATCCATACCGTCTCATGAATGCATAGAATGATTCGGGTAGATTTGAAATGCCTGCCAATCCTATCTGGTAGTTACCCTCCGACAGCCTCCTGAGTACCTCAATGGGTGTTGCATTAGAACCCGTTCCAAGAAAGACGGAGTCCTTGTCGTGGACACGCAAAAATATATCCATTCGCGGCCACTCCACATTGAATTGTTGATTCGTTTTCGCCATCGCGTAGGCGGAGGCTGCGTAGATGACCAGGGGTGAATCTTTAATGAACCTGTATCCCAAATCATTGAGCACAAGTCGGCAACGAAAATCTAAGAGACCAGACCAGATAGGGTTCCTTTTCAAAAGGAGGTGGCTCTCGAATAATTCCGTCACACCTGCCTGGTCATATCTTCGCTGTTTGTCTGCGGCCATGAAGTCCCCAATAATGGCTTGTTCAAGTTCGTTGAATCGGGCCTGGCATTCCTTTTTGTACTCTCGGTGCTTCATTTGAGGTAGATATTGCCCCAGTATGGCTTTCGAGCTCGTGGCCGTAGCTTGAAGGAGTTCGAATGGCTGGGAAATCTCTTCTTCCAGCATGTAACGAATATCGGCCCAGAGAGTCAAGTCAAATATCATGGCTGACGAGTAACTCTGAACCCGGAAAATATTTTCAAACTCCAGCATTAGTTCATCTTGCGCCGGTATGATGGGTGGGACAATCCCATTGGTCTTCAACGCCTTGGTGAGGCATACTTCAGGATATATCTCCCTCACCACGCTTTGTAAAAATTGCCGCATCCCCTCAAAATCTGCGCAGAGGCCATATTTGACCTTCGTCATCATCGACGGCGGTAGAAGGGGTACTTTACCTGGTGGCGTTCTTTGCAACAGCATCTCGACGTTGGTATACGCGGGGAACCCCAGCCAGTCTGCTTCTTCATAAATCTTATTGTTGAGTTCAATGCCCTCCAGGCCTTCGGTCGCTGAGTAGTCAACGTGGTCAAGTCCGTAGTCGAAGAACAGAGTCCGCATCATGAATGAGTAGTCACCCATGAAAGTTTTCAAACCCGACGTATGGCGTACAATCTTCCGAAGTTCAACTTCCATCTCATGGAAAAGCTCGAAGGCCGCATTGGTGATCACTGCGAGAGTGTCGACCGAGATGGATTTGTGGTAAAAGTATTCTAACCACTTATCGGTAACGTGGGTGCGGATTTCGTTGAAATCCTGGAAAAAGCAATAGATGAGCATGTAGTAATCAAAGTCGTCATCCTCGTCGTCATCGTCTGCGTCAAACCATCGAAAGTTGTCAACCCACGAGTCTCCCTGGGGAGCTTTTGGTGTATTCATGCCGACTGCTTGCGATTTCGCCGGTTTCCTTGGCTTTTTGCCCTTAGCCTTGCCCCCAGGTTTTTTCTTGCCCAACTTTTTAGCCTTTTTGCTTCTTCCGGTATCAGGTTCGACATCTTCGTCCAGGTCGTCACCGTCCTCTTCTTGGCCCTCCTCTACATGGACTTGCTCGACCTTGAGTAATTCGTACATATTGGATAAATCACGCACGCCAAGCTGGCCATCCGCTGGAGATTCAGGCGCAGGCGCCGTGCGACGAATTCTGGAGAGCGCCTCGTCGAATCGATGTAGTACTTTCTCCAGGACGTTGATGATATGCTGGTGCGAGTCCATCTTGTCCTTCATGGGTCCATCGTTTGGCTTGGACTTGGAGAAAAAGCGTGCACTCTTCTTTCTCAGCTTGACCACGTCACGCAAGATAGTGATAGCTGATGACGGAATCTCCTCTGGGGCGACATTGTCAACAACAGTCCGTGCCATCGACTCCAATTGTGTCCAGTGCAGCGATGAAGCCGCGCCAGCACCGTGTGGTGAGGCGCTCGATTTTGCCTTGGCCCTGTGGCCGGTCGGCAGATAGTCGGGGCGATCTGGTGTCGCCTCGGACTGGTCGCCCTTGGACTTGGACTTGAACTTGTCCGAGGTCTGCTGCAGCCATTTCTGGAATTGGGCTTGCCCTAGTTTGTACCTTTTGTAGGTACTCAAAGACCCTGATGTGTCCATGGGGCGTCGTCTCAATGATGAGGGCCATTCAGAGATTGGACGTAAGGGGACTTGGGTATCTTGGAATGGTACCAGATAATCTGTACAAACTGCACATGTGTGTGCATGGTCGGACACGCGGTTTTAGTGGCCCAGTCGCCCTACCAGAAATATCCACCCCAACCCAATTGCTCACATAGTCTACTTGGCTGTATCTATACCTTACGTATCCGAACCTCTAAGACCTGCCTGCCAATAACGAATTTGGTCGTATTTCTCTCTCTGAAGGCCTTGAGCAGTCTACCAGCAAACAAGCATTCACCACCGAATAACTCAGAATAAGCCACGCCACGCGAGAGTTCGGCTCCATCCGCCCGTACCATTCGCTTACGTCAAGGCAATATTGGTTGTGGCCGGCCTCATACCACCCAAGTTAGCTCTCGGCATAAACCGCTACGGAGGCCAGATATACCCGTGCCAGATCGCAACCGTCAGAACCTGGAACTCGCTCGCCAACGGCGTCGTAGTGTATGTCATCCACATCTTATCAGCCCTGTTCCAAGATCATGCCCGATCATGGCGAGCATGGCCGAGAAACATGAGGCTTTGATCCAATGGATTCACCAGGCTGGCGGCCAGCTTCATCATGCCGTCGAGGTCTATCAGGATGAACTTACAAAAGCCTCGTTCCGAGTCAAGGCAGGCACGGCCCTTGGACTGCACGAGAGTGTCGTGACCCTCCCGCTGTCGTGTTCTCTATCGTATCTCAATGCAATTGCCGGGCATCCCAATTATGCGAATGCAACACCTCCAGCCATTTCGAAGCCACAAGACGGTGAATACTACTCGGAGGAATTTCTGAGTAAGACGCCCGCTCATGTCATAGGACGCTTCTTCCTCATGCAAGAATACTGCCGTGGCCCACAATCGCCATGGTGGCCCTACATAAGGACTCTCCCGCAACCCGCGAGCATGGCAAGCATACTACCGGTGACATGGCCGCCAGATGACGTCGAATTCCTTCGAGGAACAAATGCGTACGTCGCGGTCAGTGAAATCAAGTCTACTCTACGAAAAGAGCACAAGAAGGCAATGGGTCTACTCCCGAGTAGACTCAAGTTTGAGTACACGCGACCGTTGTACTACTGGGCCTATTGTATTTTTACCACGAGAAGCTTCCGGCCATCGCTCATTATTTCCGAAGAAGAGCTTGGCGCCCTGCCATGCACTGCCGACGACTTCTCTATCTTGTTACCGCTTTTCGACGTCGGCAACCACTCGCCACTCGCTAAGATCTCATGGGTCACTGATGCTAACGCTGGCACATGCTCGTTGAAGTCCGGTCAGACATATTCCCAAGGTCAGCAGATATATAACAACTACGGAACGAAGACAAACGCCGAGCTGCTTCTTGGCTATGGATTCATTCTTCCAGAGAGCGAAGAGTTTCATAATGACTATGTGCACATCAAAACGAAAGCCGATCCTGAGGCTGGCGATCTCAACGCTTCACATATCGTGTCCTTACGACCAATAGCTCACCCAAGTTCCGCAACAGGCCAGTCAAGGTTGCTCGACCCGAACCATACCTTCTGCATTCCTCCGTTGGCCCATTTCCAAGATTCACTCATTGCCGCTCTGTATGAATCAATGACAAAAGGAAGCGAGGGCGAATCAGATCCCAGTCTCACAGACATCATGCAAGGCAATATATCAAGACAGCTACTCAAAAACATGCTTAACGCATTGGGAGCAAAACTCAGTATTGACCTCGAAGAAATAGAGATACACGACCTTCCATATGAAGCGACAAATTCCAATCAAAGACTCGCGACAAGCTACAGAAACCAATGCAAGAAGGTCTTACGTCACGCTTTAGGAAGCCTGTCTAATCCCGCATATTCAGGTCGAGAGGTCTAGGGATGTTGTGCGGATGTCGTTTGAAAAGTAATTAGTGGCCAGACTGCGACTAAAGCTAGATAGTCCTGATGAGCATGCGTCCACCAGCACATCTCGACCGACGACAAGTGATCAATCGCTCAGCTCCTCAAAACATCTCGTTCTGCACGGGGTGGAACATCGCAATCTGAATACAGATGAACCCCATGAGACACATCAGGCGTTCAGAACTACATCCAAACGCCATATCCCTAAGGGTATCGCAAACCATGTCTCGCCACCCGCCTCCTGGTCGCACAGCAGGGCTATGCTCCCCAATTCAAAAATGATTTATCCCAAATGATCCGACGCCGTGTATTTTCCCCACTCTGTCCCTCTCCAAACTCCGCACATGCGTGAAAGAACAGGCAATCCGCTGAATCGATACTGTAATAGAAAAATGTGGCAACTGAGCGCGTTATCCTTTAGCTGGATCGCGGTCCGACGGAAGCCGAGTCGGAGTCACACTCGGATTCGTCAGGTAGCTCCATATGTTCATTCAGTAGGTCAAGACATGCCTTAGAGGCTAGAGTGTGGTGCATCAGTCGCCGCGCGTCTTGGTGGGTGGTGTGGTATGTGGGAGGCAGTAAACTTACGTCGCAACACGCTGATGTCTCCGGAGCTGAGGGCGGCACTCATTCTCGCCGAGTTGTAACAACGATATCTTCGGTGGAGGGCCAACATTCGTTTCCACAGCCTCTCGGGATCACCGCCTGTTTCTTCTTCCAATGCCTTGATAGACTCCCTCCTCCGGCCATTGTTTTCTCTTATCGTGACGAACGAAGAGCAGACGGAGCTAGGCGATGCAGACCTCGTAGCGTGTATATCGTCTATCGTTCCAGCGGCGGCTTGTGGTGGTGGTGGTGGTGGTACATTTGTCTCGATAGGACAAGGTGTAATAGCGTCGATGTCGTCTACCACTCCAGACATAGTGCTTCTCCTTCGCTAGTCTTGAAGAATTACGATCGGTGGAGTATTCGAGATCAGAATGTCGGGGTTTCTGCTTCGGGATGGAAGCTGAAAGACCTCTTCGCCTTCTTCTGTTTTCTTTCCTTTCTCGTGACGGGAGAGAATGCGTCCGACTTTTGCTCGTAGATGCGACACGACGACGAAGGTCGTTGGTCTTGGTGGTGGTGGGGAGGTCCAAGTAAATATGCCGATTGCCACTGGGGATCCACTACTTTCTTTGTCCTGTTGAGTTTTGGCCGCCGAATCTAACAAAGAGAGCTTGTGTTTCAGAAGAAGCAAGTCCGCATTGACATGATACCTACTGCTACAACTTCATTTCAAGAAAAACCAAGTTGGGGTGGGCCATCAAGGCGAAGGCTGATGACGGAGGGGCCAGCGCATAGTTATACCCGGCGCAGATCAATGCCCAAGTCCAAAGAAAGACACGAATAAAGGTCGAGCCATGCCTCGGACCACCGACCATGCGCATGCAGTCATGCATCTGTGTAGAGTTACATTAGCCCGCATATCCCTGGATGAGGTGGGCACGATGATGATGGCGCGTGTTATAATTGTGTACAACAGAATGCCTGATATTGCTTTTGTTACTGGCCCTGCATGCGGGCACGCTGAGTCAGGTTCCAACGGCCATCTGGCGCTGGATTCAGTCAGAGTATATGGCAGGTTGGCAGTCGACTGGCGCAACAGCTATGTAGTGAGACGGCGAGACCCTTTTCCTCGTTTGCCCCTTCCTCCATGATTCTTGGCGCTTCCCTATGGGTCTGCTCGCCATCTATTAGGCCACTTCAATGGATGTTGTTCCTTGCCTGCCGTAAGCTGTGTGTTAGGACGGGATATAAGTAGGTACCTCAGGTATGAGATGGCAACGCTGAGAACGCCACAATCTAAATTAAGGTACACACGCCCACGTATTCCCGAGGTCCTTGCCGCCAGCCCAGGCTTTTTTCTACAGGTCATATAATGATTTAAAGACATGACCGCATCTAAGGGCTTGCTATGATGATATTTCGTTCGAAAATGTGCGTAAGCAATGTACCACGGAAGAGTACCTATCGAAGTTGGCATCGTCCACTGGTGCTGCGTCTACGAAGTCCGCCTTGGCAATGTTCTACAAGCGTCCTACATCTGTACAACTCTTCCAATCGGGACTCTCTTGGCTTGGGCGAGCAAGCCGTACTGGGATAGAGTGGCTCGACTGGGATCCCGGCGAACCCAGTTGAAGACACCAAGACCTGCACCGTTGCAGATCCTCAACTACCGGCACAAGGCATCCACTGACAATCCCGTTGCTTACCTTATCCGAGAAACCCCCCGCGCGTGTTATCGGGGCGTGCTGTAGACAGCGAAATTGGGCAGTCATTACGTTCTCTCCACGAGAACACGATGCAACTTGACTACTCCAGCATCTTATATCAGTAGGCTCATCCGCCACGTAACTTGGCGATACCTTGTGTTCAATCCAGGTTGTAAGTCACCGAGGTGGTAACAGTAACAGACATGTACGTACCCTGTCTCGCCTGCTTTTCTGCCAACTCACCTCGCTCGTTCCTGTTTCCCATGCCCGGCAGGTGTGTGCTGGCGGTGACTAGGGCTGCAAATGACGTCGCTCGCCAAATTAGACTTCAACGCTCGCCGAACTTCATGCAAAGGGCGTCGGACTGCTGAGTGACTGCCCGCACACTCTGACGCCAGGACGGATGCGGATGTGACATGTGAGATCTTACCGCCTTTGGGCCAGAGGGGACGCCGAGCAGCCATGGTCTCATTCCGTAATGGCGTGGGGTTTGCGAGTGATGTGACGTGACGCGATACGGCCCTCTGTGCCAACCACACCGCTGCTACGACGATAGACTTCGTGAGCCACGAAGAAGGCAGCGCCGCACTTCATTCTACGACACAGAATCGGCCATCTGTGCGGGATAGTGACCACGCGCTCTGCGGACGTCCTTGCTGATGGATCACGTACCTTAGGTAGGCACATTGGATACACACTTGTAATACAGGTGAAAGGTGGTCAAAGATAAGAATGAACACCCAGCACATGAAAATGCTCGCCGACTCGTCTAAAGTCAGTACACCCATTCGCAAGTCCTTGGCAAGTTGGGCGATATGGATTCATTGCTGATCCGCCACTTTCTCGACTTGGTGCTGCTGCGTGCGATTGGAGACCCCTGCCAAGAGGTCATGCCGCACACTTTTGCAACCTGGGAGAAGGCAGCTGATTTTGGAAAGCAGCCCATAAAGCATTCAACTTGTCTCGTCCTATGATTGCGGTAAAGGTCAAATCACCTAACCTAGGGTTGTGCGATTCATTGAGTCTCGGGTGTGATAACCGGCCTACCGCCTGCATGTGACGGGAGCAGCACACCTTTTGCGGGGGAGGGGAGGCGACAAGCGCGGCAGACGGCAGACGGCAAAGCGGCAGTCCCTTCAACGACATCGGAGAGCTGTTAGCAATCAACGGATACCATCCGGGACAACATGCCGACATCGTTCAATCACCAGCGTAGCCGACACGGCCGAGTTCGCTCCGGACAATGGCTTCCCCTGTCCATACTGTCGTTAATGTCATGCACACCACGACGATGACCAGAAACCATGCGGGCAGGCAGGAGGTCCGTCGGCGTCTGCGCGCCTCACTGATGTGATGGACTGGATAGCGAGTATGGCATACGGCTTGCTGATTTCATAGCCGTGAGTCATAGTCTCATGTGCCTAGGTACCCATTAACGCTTTACGAACGTAACCGCCTATCATCGACATAACTGAGTGACTGATCGAGCAGCATTATTAGACCGTGAGATTTGCTAACAACAAATCTATAATCCGGCAAACTAAAGAGTAGTGAGACCGCAAGTGGTGTTTACTAGGCTTACTTTGAACCCTTTTAATATATCTTCTTATAAAGAGAAAGTGACCATTCCGCTTATGACTATTGTTAGGCGTGTGCTGGCGTAGGTTCTTAAGCACAGGTAGCTAGATGGAAGGGGGAGAACATCCAACACAAGACTCACAGGTCGAAAGGTGAGCTATGGTTTACAGCAAGTCCGCTATGAAATGCCAAGGGAAATACCACTAACATTTGGAAAATGCGCCACGACTGACGACGTTATGAGGACTATCCCACCTCTTGAGCCTCAAAGTACGATACTGAGGCTCAGAACGAATTTACAGCTCGATATGAACAGCATGAGTCGAAAGTAAAGAGCCCACTTGGGTGTCACTATGGGAAATGAACCTGGGCCGATTCTCCAATATTCTATTCTTTCCGTTTTGGTTCCCGGTATTTCATCGCCTATAGGCACAATAAACGAGGCAAAGCAGCCCACCAAAGGAACGGGATTGACATTATGGCGCGTTATGGATAAAAGCTAAGGTCATACTCTATAAGTTCGCTTCAGACTTCAGCTTCATTGAGTTGTCAATTCTGTCCATATGAAGTGGCTAACTCCACGGTTATGCTGCTAATAAAGCTGAACATCAAAACCCCAACTATTGTCCCTACTGGTATATTGGTTATAACCGCACCATAATAGACACATCATTACAGCCACAGGGTCTGCTTCTCTTCCTTAAATGTTACGGACCAGTCGAGACGGAGGGAACGAACTCAGGTTGTGTTGCTTGCACTGAGAATATCGAGGTAGAGGGCCAGATGCTATGAGGCAATACATCGAAGTAACGAAACTTGGCAAGGCTCGCCCGTATGGTCCTCTACCGTGAAAAATTACGGAAAATACAGACTCCGTGGTTCATACTATCATGTACCTGATGATCAATACATCTTGGGCAATGTATTCGGAGTTACGGCCTGTTCTAAATCACTGTAATGGTAGTACCTACAAGAAGCAGGCGAAGGCGCTGACTACTACGGAAGTAGACTCGTCTCGTCCTTGTGACGATCTTATGGTACGCATTTATCACGTTATCCTCAGCAAAATATGCATCCACCAGAGATCATATTCACTTGCAGTGATTACATGATCAGGAGGGCACTTGTAGTGTGAACGTGAGAGACGAAGCAGTACTCACCTTTTAGAGTGCAGTTGTTGAGCACAGGGTGTTATGTTACTCAGCTATGGGAGGCTGTCCCAATCATCAGCATATAGAGGTAGGTACATGTACATACATCTAACTACAAATCATCCATGGGTGACAGCTTCGCATGTTCTAGCGCCAGACTCGAGACTGAGATATCGGTCGATCGCTACGAGATATGCTCGCGGGCGCTGTGCGGCCAAAGATGAAGTGAATGGATGTCCAAAAGAGGCAATCGGCAGAGGTGTATTTGGTAACGTGTTTTAGCGCGTCTACCCTGTATCCCGACCCCCGAGGCTCGTACCTAATCTCCGCCACTCAGTATTTGTTCTCGATTTGGCAATGCTTCAATGTTTCTTTTTCATTGCCACTGCGCAACAGACAACGAAGCATCAACTACCCACCCACGGTCTGTCGGTGCATGCGCCAGCTGACAGCCGGAACAGCCGCCACCTAGCTCTGTAGTCCTGGCGACTGCGACCTGCTGCTACCTGAGTCGCCTGGGGCCTAGGCTTGCCGAGTCCGCTGCCGACTCCTTTGCGCTTTACATGGAATCCTGTGGTGTGGCCTGCTGCGTCTTTTGCATGTGCCGTGTATTGTGTCCCAGGTGTAAGAGGTCGGTTTTATCACTTTCCTCCCTTCTCGCTCCTCCCTAACCATCTCCATCTGTCATTAATCCTGCAGGAAGGTAGGCATCTGCTATACCCATGAGGTCCACCCATATCTGAATTGGACTCCCAAGGCGTCAAGAGGGTTGCCCGATGATGTTCGCTCCTACGGTGACTCGATGTCAGGATGTCGGCGATCCCTGGTACTCATCAAGGTGCTTTTATGAAGACATCATATCATGCACCACATGTGACCCTTAAACCCAACGGAAAACTCATGGAAATCTTGCATATGGATGAGCCTTGATGATATAGACAGCTGACCCGCCGCCAGGAATCTACCGTCTTTCGGCAATCAGACCATCAAGTTTCTCGGTCTAGACCTGCAGTTGTAGCATGCTTGAAGTTGCACATTTTCATCAAGTGCCTGGCAGGAGACTAAACTCCAGCAATTGCTCGAGCCTTCCTTTCTTTGGTCAGGCTGTTCGGGTAACTGCAGGAGGAGGCAAGAATGGCCACCATCAACTCCAGGCTGACCATGGCCGAGGACCATTCTATGGCCGACGCGTCAACAAACGGCATCAATAATTATCATAGCTCTGTTCAGGATGACGAGGACTCATACGACGAAGATGAGCCCATGGGAGATGACGAGAACTCTACTGACTCAAGCCAAGAGGTCATCAAATCCATGCGGAAGAGCGGGCGTCTGCCAACAGGCTGTTGCTACGATGACAGGATGAAGTTGCATGCCAACGCTGATTTTGGCCCGACGCCTCACCACCCAGAGGACCCCCTCAGAATAGAGAGGATAATGAAGAAGTTCAAGGATGCTGGTCTCATTTTTACGGGTTTCGATACCGACCTTCTCGACATTTTAAGAGACAATCCAACCAAATACATGTGGCGGATACCTGCCCGGTTCGCCACCAAGCAGGAAATCTGCACCGTGCATACGACCAACCATCACGACTGGGTCAAGAACCTGTCCCACATGAGTACTCGAGACCTACGCCATCTCAGCTTGAGCCTCGACCAGGGCCGGGAGTCGCTATACGTGGGCGGGATGTCGTACGAAGCTGCTTTGCTCGCGGCCGGGGGTGCTATCGAGTCGTGCAAGAATGTCGTTGCGGGTGAAGTCAAGAATGCTTTTGCCGTCATTCGCCCGCCCGGACACCATGCCGAATACGACGAGAGTATGGGCTTCTGTCTGTTCAACAACGTTCCGATCGCAGCAAAGGTCTGTCAGAACGAGTATCCCGATACATGCCGTAAAGTGTTCATCCTTGATTGGGACGTCCATCACGGTAACGGAATCCAGAATATGTTTTACGAGGATGCAAATATCCTGTACATCTCGCTTCACGTCTACGACAACGGCCAATTCTATCCTGGGCAGCCCAAGAATCCAATGATCCCAGATGGTAATCTGGACAAAGTGGGTGGTGGAGTGGGCAAGGGAAAGAATGTCAATATACCGTGGCCATCCCAAGGCATGGGCGACGGCGAGTATTTTGCGGCCTTTCAGAAGATCGTGATGCCTATTGCGCAGGAGTTCAACCCGGACCTCGTCATCATCTCGGCGGGCTTCGACGCTGCCAATGGGGATGAGCTGGGCGGTTGTTTCGTTACGCCTGGGTGTTACGCCCACATGACGCACATGTTGATGTCCCTCGCGGGAGGCAAGGTAGCCGTGTGCCTAGAAGGCGGCTACAACCTGGAGGCCATATCGGACTCGGCCTTGGCAGTGGCGCAGACGCTCATGGGCGACCAGCCACCCAAGATGGGAATCCCGCCCGTCAGCAGAGAGGCGGCTAAGGTGCTGGCTCGTGTCCAAGCGGTGCAGGCACCGTATTGGGAGTGCATGAGACCGGGCATCATCGACACGCAGAACCGACTCGGAGACTCGGCCCTTCGTCTCCACGATGTCATTCGAGGCTACCAAAGACAGGTTTTGGCGCAGAGACATACCATGATCCCGATGTACATTCAACGTGAAGTCCTGTTCAAGTCGTACGAGAACCAGGTTCTATTCACGCCGAATATTTACTCAGATAAGAAGATATTATTCATTATCCATGACCCGTATGTTGCCCCTCATGGCTACAGCTCGTTGTCGTCTTGCTAACTTCCCGGCAGCCCTGAGCTGGTGGCGATGCCAGATCTCATCGACAACACCATTGAGCCCCACAATGGGTTCATTGTACGTAACATATCACGTCTTCTTACCCACACAGCAACTTGACTGGTCCGGATCAGAGACATGTGCTAACTCGGGGCGATGGCTGCAGCTGGATGGGGTGTCAGGCTACATCGACTGGGCGCGTAAGAACGGATTCGGGGTCATCGATGCCAACGTGCCGCACTACATCACGCACCCCGAGGACATGGATGCCTTGCAGCCCCGGGCCAGCGAGAAGACGCTACAACAGCAGATACAGGAACTCGTGTGCTATATATGGGACAACCAGCTGCAGATTTACCAAGATGTGGAGGAGATCTTCCTGCTTGGCGTTGGCAATGCCTACCTGGGGGTCAAGCTCCTCCTGACGAATCGCGGTACGTAGCGTGAAAACAACAGCAGGTACTCAAGTAACGAATGCTGACGGTTGCGCGGGGGAAACAGAATGCCGAAAGAACATCTCGGGGGTGGTCAACTTCGTGACGGGCAACCTGCGGCCGGTCAAGTCAGAGACGGACCCGGAGCTGAGCAGCTGGTACAAGAACAATTCGCTGGTGTTCGTGGCGGCGGACCACGCGTGCTGGACGGATGAGGACCTGGCGAAAAAAGTGCAAAAGAAGCGGTTCGGCGGGGTGAGGAAGAGCGAGCAGGTGGGACTGAACCGAATGATGGAGGCGCACGCGGGCGACGTGCAGAAATGGATACTGGAACGGCTACGAGAGGGAGAAGAGGGCGAGGAGGGGGAAGGCGCAGGGCAGGATGGGGAGGCGGAGCCCCTGAACAAACCATAGGAAGGGAGAGTTCGGCGCCGCGATCACACCTTTCGGTATACGAGATGACATGTTTCGACGGCTCGACCGGCTCTACCCTATCCACACACGTCTCGCAAGACGCACGATAAGTTAGTTTGGCGGCCATCCTTCAGGGGGGGCTGGCCTGAAAGATGGAATCAGAAGCGCGCAATGTCGGCTTTCTGAGCATAATGGCTCGTGGGGTGGTGGACAATGTTAGTCGAGCATCTCGCCTCGTAGATTGCCCAGTGAGAAGGATGCAGTTGGTTTGGCACTCCCGTCGTCCTCAAGCAGGCCATTGGAAGTGAGGTAGGTCTCAGGGATTAGGCGGGCACAGCAAAGCGAGTTAGATACCAAGAGCAACGGATGGTTAAGTGGAGGCGTATTGTGTTGGCTGAGTACCAGTTAGCGAATTGTTTACAGATTTCAGCAACGTCAGTTGAGGATGAGGCGACGATAGTGAGGTGAGCTCAATGGTTAAAGATAGGTAATTATGATATTCATCGCATGGCATGGTAGGGCCGTCCCGTCTCTGACCAGGCATCAGCCACATACATGTATGCATACTACCTATAGGTACATGTAGATAGTACATGCTTGCATGCATGTGTGGTCTACCTAGAGGTTCATGTACCTCCTACATGTACCTCCCGCGCCCAGCCCGTACCACATGCAGGTACCACGCTTCTACCAAATGCCAAGACTTGCCAACCTGAGCCTCGTTGCTGACCGACCACTACTTCCATGGTGCTGTTGGTTGGTCACATCGAAACAGACTTCAGAGCTCGTAGATAGCGTCCTTGTTTACCTTCCTTTACCTTGCCTTGGACGCTTAGAGCGCACCTGTCGATGCTTTTCCAGCTCACGCCTCGAGCCCAATTACAGGGCCGCATATGGGAAGGGAAGCCCTCTACACCGCTCGTGTTCATCTTGTTGAACCCTTGCCATCGAGTAATACCAAGTCACGACAGCCTACCCTCGCTGTCTCCGTGCCCACCAATAAGCCTTCGCATGATACCCTCTGTTGGTGTCTTGCATTTATCCGGCAGCCGCTCTCCCATCTGAATCTCCCAGAGCACGCGATCAAACGTCCCAGCTCGCGGCGCCGCCACATCCCCGGCGTACATGAACGTATTTGCAGATAGTTCTCTTGGGTCTCTACCATTGGTAAACTGAATGCGACAGGGATGAAGCCGGTACGCATGTGTCTCGTAGCGCGCCAATTTGAATTCGTGGTCGACGGTTTGGACCTCGTAGGCACAACCGGATACCTCTGTTCCCGGCTCCCCATCCACAAGGGCCTTGTACTGACCCCAAGACGAAAGTTCGTAGCCGATGATCTTGGCCGGTCGCAATACCGGCTCTTCGTCGAGGTCGAGGATGTGTTTGAGGATTTCGGGTTGGTGAGAGTGCCGTAAAAGAAGTACCATGTTGGTTTGATAGGTTATTTGGCGATGGGAACATGAAGCGCCGTGTTCATAAAATCCGGCCCGGCAGCCTCTAAAGAAGCGAGGTAGGTAGATGGCCTCTCCTCTGTCCGCTGGACCTTGTGCGAAGCTAGGGGTTAGGGAAGAGGGGGTGGGGTCGGCGGTCTCCTAGCAATAGAGTCCATTTTATGGTCTGAGGAGGTCGCAGAAGCGCAACAGATCTGGCGAACTTGCTGAAGTTTGATAATGAAAAAGCCCGAGAGAAAAATGGACAACGAGTTGAATAAAGACACAGAGCTTTCCCTGCATATTAAGAGGTATGTATTACATGAACTAACCGCTAATGAGTTTTTGGATGTTAGCAAATCTCTAGAACTAATGAGGAAATTGTTAAACGCTATATTGAAACTTGAAACCAACACTCTGCTTAGAGGCTGCACATCAACCAACGTTAACGCTCATGATTAATCACAGCCGCCAGCATGGCTTTAAACAGGTGTGATGATGTTTCCACTTATACCTTGCACTGCCCCGAGGTTTTCCACGGAACAAGAGGTGATAACTCATGGTCCTAGCAGAATCCACGTGAAGCAGTCAACCAATGAGGTAATACACCAAGCCAGTCGGTCGAAGTTGTTGGTGCATTACGATGGATGACTTCATCACCAACATGGCGGTTAAGATGCCCTAGAAGCATTGGAGGGTCCGACAATATTGCCGAACAGGTGTATACTGGGCGGCAACTCAAGTCTGAAAGGTAGAATTTGGCTTCTGTACGTACCGTGCAAAGGAATCTCAGGACTCAGTGCCCATTGCTTTCAACCAAAGCGCACGAGATTTAGGGTCATTGAAGTATAATTACCCATATTCACTAGATCCCCTCGATACCAACAACACAAGATGAGTTTCATGTCAAAGGATAGACCCCCCTCAAGAGACAGCACGTCACATACTTGTCCTGCCGGCCCGCCGCCGCCACCCCTCCAGGAGGTTCGAGGCAGAACCGTGCTCCTCTCCTCCTCCTCCTGCCCCATCGGCCACGGGGATCCAAGGCTTGGAAGTCAAGTTTCTGCGGCGCTACGTCCCTTGCCGGCTCGAATACCAGCGGGTACCATCGGTGTCGCGACTGAATTCAAGCTCGATCATCGTCATCCAGCAGCAAGCGACACCTCACGGCGGCTGTTTGCTCTCCTCCGACGGAATTTTTGACTGATTTGGTACCTCAGGGGGCATAGAGATGGTCTCGCCGATACTCAGGCTCATGCCGAACTCCTCCTGGCGATCTGCGGTTCAAGGAACATGTAAGTCCCTCGAAGAGAATTACAGAGTCACTGCGGATGAAACGTGCAGCACTCATATTCATATGTCCATTGCTGGTAATTACTCTACGCATCAACTCAAGTGGTTAGCCCAGGCTATTATCTACTTCGAACCGGCATTTGAGGCCTTACTCCCCCAGAGACAGGAGAGGAAACGAATACGCGAGGAGCAATTGGATCGACAACCAGCATTTCGGATACGCTAGAGTGTCTCATGTTGATGCTATGGCTATGCTCGAACGCTGCGCCAAGGTGGAGGACGTCATCGAACTCATGAATCCACAAGAGTCACGATACTTCGGTTGGAACTTCCAGGCTATCAAGAAGTATAGCACCATCGAATTCCGACGTGGAGCTACTAGTACTACCTCCGCTGAGGTTTTTCGATGGGTTGAGATTGCAACGTCTTTCCTCCGAGCTTCTGTCGAGATACAAACGGGATCCGATATCAGCCGGTTCTCACCAACGATTGGAGGCTTGATGCAGTTCCTGTCAAGGGGCCTTGATGACACCCAAAGGAGTGGGCGAATCACGGTTTCTCTGGGAGAAATTTGCGGGTTTGAAGCAAAACGAAAGGTTGGACCCTATCCCCGTTGGAAAGTTGAGTCCCGAGAAGAGGAAGAAGTGGGAAAAGAAAATCCAATTAGATCTGAAGAGCAATTCGATGCTGCATAATGTGGCAGCTGCGAAAAGTCAGGGGTTGATTTAAGGAAATGCGTGGGAGAGTGCGGGGCATTTTAATCATTAACAGCATTTGAGATAACCGCTAAAGCGGGTTTTTAATGTTGCTTAGGCCAGCCTGGCGTGCCTGGCCCAGTAGGTGAAGTCCTAAGTCCTTTGCATTTTATAAAACGTTCTACTTTACTAGTGGACTTAACCTATGGTGATTCCACTTTATTTCGTACTTTATTTAATGGACGCATTAAATGCGGTCTAGGCAAATAAGATAGGACACGATATAACTTTACCGCTGTAATTACTACGGGCAATTTATTATATATTTTAGATTTTATTTAATAAAAGCTATATAGTAGTATTTTTTTTAAAATTGATTTGCTTAAAAATTTAAAAAATAATAAATAATATTTTTTTTAATTTTTTAAATAAAATATCTTGTTTAAATTTAACGTTAAAAACGTTAATGTTATAAAGTAGGTAAATACAAAGTAATGACTAGTATTTAAAAAAGTAAGTATAGAAATAAACTTTTATCTATAAAGTAATTATCTAAAATGTACGCTATTTAATTATATCGCCGAGTGTTCGGCAGAGCTTCGGCGAGTTAATAGCGTTAACTAAATAGTTTATTTATTTTAACTATATTAATTAAAGGCTATAATAACTACAATATGTTTTGAACCTTTATATTATTCTTTTTTTTTAATATAAAGTTTATATATTTATATTATTTATAAATAAAGTTAAAATCGTTATTATATATTTATTAATCGGTTATTATAATATAAATATAATTGCTTAAAATACGGAATAATAATTAATAATTAAACTTGTTACCGTAAAAATTCGGTTATTAATAAATATAATAGTTATATTTTTTTTTATATAAAGCTTTAAGTCTTTTTTATAAATTTTAAATCTTTATATGTTTTAACGTTTTTTATATTTTTTATTTATCGATTTGCTGTTTTATTGCCGGTATTTTCTTTGTTTTATTTTTTAATTATTATTTTTTTATATATTTTCTTTATTTTATTTAATTATTATATCGTTATTATTACTATAAATTTTATTTATTTTATTACGACGTATTTTTTTATTAATTAAATAATTAAAAACTGTAAAGTTTCCGATTTTATTATTAATTATATAATAGTTATTATTAAATTTAAATTTTATTGTTTTTAATACGTATTTAAATTATATTTTAATTTACGTTTACGATGTTTAATTTTCCCCGGTTTTTTTATTAATATTATTTGCGTTTAATTAATTAAAAATAAAAAAGCTTTTTATATTATTAATTTTTTTAGTAGCCGTTTTTTAACTAATTTTTTAAATCCCGAATTATTTTATTAATATTATATAACGCTTTATTAATTTCTAAATAAACATATTTTATAATATAAATTTTAATAAGTTTAAAAACTTAATATAGTACGTAATAATTAATTAATATATATACGCTTTATAAAAAGCTTGCTTTATTTTTTATAATATTATCAATAATTTAAAAGCTAGAATTATTACGTATACTAATATTTAAAAACTTAGCATTTTTATCGCTAAGTTTATAATATAAAAACGTTTAATAATTTTTACTATCGATTTAAAACTAATATATAGTTTTATTTTTTATTTTTTATATTAAACTAATTTTATAATATATATATAATAAAGAAAAAATTAATATATTAATTATCCTTTAATAATTAACTAATTTTTAATCGATTTATAATTAAAAATATACGTTTTTAAAAATTTATATATTTATATAAAACATTTAAATTATAATATAAAAACTTTATTTATTAACGAAAAACTTATTAATTAAAAGTCGAAATATTTTAATAAAAAAGTTATTAAGTTTATATATATAAATATAAAAATTTAAAACAAAAATAAAAAGTTTGGCCTTTTTACCGATAACTTAGCGACTGCGCCGTAAAGCTTGTCCGTATATACGCCTTACCGTATGGCTAAACGCTGCCGCTTTTTTTTTAGCGCCGACTAATCGGCGGCCGTTTTACAAAAAAAAAAAATCAGTTACTCCGTTTAAGCCGCCTATTTCTGCCGGCTAACGTAAAGCTAACTTTTAATAAAAAACGCGTTTTTTTTAAACGCTAATTAATCGGCTTTTATTAAAAAAAAAACCGGCTATTTTATTTAAACCGTTTATTCTTATTAATAAACGTAAAATTTATTTTATGCCGAAAACGTTTATTAAAATATTTTCCGCCGTTAAAAAATATAAAACTTAAATTAAAACTAAATTAAAACTATTTTTTATTAATTAAATATTAAAACGTTATTATTATATTTTTAAAGTTATTAAATTTAAACTAGTTATTTTTTTAATTTAAATATTAATAGCAATTAATTAATAAATAAAAACTAAAACGTAAAATTAAATTAAAATAATAAAAAGCTTTTTAATAAAAAAAAACCAATTTAAAAATAAAAACCAATTTAAAAATAAAAACTAAAATACTAAAGAATCGTATAAAAATAAAAAACAATTAAAAAATAATAATTTTATTAATAAACTAATTTAAATTAAATTAATTTATTAATATAAATAAACTATACATATTATTTATATTTTTATTAATTATAAATTAATAACTTTATATTTTTTATATTTTAAATTTTTTTTTTTTTTTTATATAATATAGCTAAAAAAACGTAGTTTTTTAAGCTAAATATATAGGTTTAAATTTTACCGTTAACTTTTTCGTTTATTTTTTTTATAATATAAATAATTAATTACTATATAATTATCAATTGTTTTTTATATTTATAAATTAAATATATTTAAAGTTTTTTTAAATTTTAAAGTTTTAATTTTATTATAATATAAAAATTAGTCGGCGATAATAAGCCGTTTTATTTACGTAAAAACTATATCGTTTTATTTAATATAACGTTTTTTTTTTCTTATACCGCATTAATATATAACTTGCATTTTTAAAATAATTAACTAGTTTTTATATATTATATTTTATTAATTAGCTTTTTTATTTTATTAAATATTTTTTTTAATTTTTGTTTTTTTAATATTTAATAATATTTTTTATTTTTTATTTTTTTTAGTTTTTAGCAAAAAGTAAAAATATAAACGACATAGTTTTAATTTTTTTACTTTTTAAAAAATAAAACTAAAAACATATTATATTTTTTATTATATTTTTTTAATAATTAAACTTAATAAATTAATTTGTTTATTTTTTATAAAATAATAACAAAAATATATATTAATATTAGTTTATAACTATATTTAAATTAGAAATAATTTATTAATAAATTAATTGTTTTTTTTTGTTAAATTTTTTTAAAATATATTGTTTATTATAATATTTAACCATAGTTTTAACTATTTTCGCCTAGTATTTAACAAATAGTTAACAAATTTTTTCCGTTTTTTAAAACTTTTTTTTTATTTTTTAAACTTTAAATTATAACTGTTTAAATATATATTTTATTATACGTAAATTATATTTATATAAAGCTTTAAACGGTAAATAACCGGTTATTATATAAATTAAGTTATTATAAAAAAAATTTATTTTTATAAATATTTAAACCTATTAATTAAATTTATTTAAATTAAAAATACGTAAATATTTTTTAAAAGATTAATATATTTATTTAGTTTAACTGTTTATTTAAAAATATTAAATAATAAATAATCGGCGTGCCGTTTTTTTTTTTTCGTAATAATTTTTTTAAAACTAATTAATAATTAATTTGTTTTTATTATTAATAATTTTTGTTAATAACCCAAATTTATATTTTATTTTTTTATATATTATTTTCGTTAAACTTATATTATTAAAATTTTTAATTATTAATATAAATAAAACTAATTTTATAAACTGGTTAACGATTATTAAAATAACGTTATATATAATATTATCGTTTTTTATGTAAAAAAATAAGCTAATAATAAAATTTAAACTAATTTTTTAAAAAAGTTTTTTTAATATCGGCAATAATTATAGTTTTTTAAATAGTTTATATTTTAAGACTTTAGCCTTGTTATATATTGCGTATTTACCGATATATTAACTAACGTTTAAGTCTATATTTTTTTAATAAAACTTTTAATAAAATAAATTTGCTGTTTTATTTTTACTTATATATTTTATTTTAAAATTATTGTAATATTAAAAAATAAACTATTTTTTAAAGCTTTTTATATAAAAATTACTAATTGTTTATAAAATATAAAAACTTTTTAATAGTTTATATAATATTTTCCCTAGGTATTAAAACGTTAGCAAATAATTATTATTAGTTTTATAACGTTTTAATTTTAACGTTAAAGTTTTTTAATATATTAATAAAATTTTTAAAATACGGTATTTTAAAAAGCGGTTTTTTTTACGTATTTATTGCCGTTCAACTTTTTATTACGGTTTAATCCGGTATAATAAAGCTTAAAACAATATTTAATTTTTTATATTTTAAACAAATTATAATTATTATTTACGTTATATATAAATAGTATATTTTATATATATAGTTTTTTTTTTAGTTTTTTAAACATTATTAAAATTTGTTTATAAAATTAATAATTAATATAAAGTTATTTTATAGCTAAAGTTTTTTGCTTAAACTCGGTAATATATTTTTATAGTTAATTTTTTTTAATATATAGTTTAGTTTATAAAATAGCCCGTTAATAAGGTTTGCCGTGCTGAAATAATATTTTATAATAAAATTAAACTATAATAATCGGTATATTTAATATATAAGTTTATTATAAAAATTTTTCGCTAATAAATTAACGATTTTTTTTTAATATTATATAGTTTATATATATTATAAAAGTTTTAATAATATTTTTTGAATATTGTTTTTAATATTTATAATAAATCTTAAAAACTTAATAAAACTTTAAAAAAATTTATATTGAAACCGTTTATAAACTAGGTTATATATTTATAATTGTTTATAAATTAATTAAAAATACTTTTTATGCTTTTTTTTCAAATTAAAAAAAAATTATAATATTATTTAAATAAATTATATAAATATAGTTTATTAAACTTTTTAATATTTTATATATATACGTTTAAAAAGTTGCTAATGCGTTAATAAAGCTAAAAAACATTACTATATATTTAAAAAAGCTATAGCGCGTCCGGAAAACGGTTTTTTATTAATTGTTTTTTTTAATACATATCCGATAATATACGTTTTTTAAATCAAATTTTAAAAATATTTTAATAATATTTAATTAATTAATTACTTTCGATATAAAAAATAAAAAATATTTGTTTTTAATAATTATTTTATTTAATTTATAATAGTTTATATATAAATATAACGTTTTTTTTTTTAATATTCATAATATAAACGTTTTAACGTTTGCTATAAAATAATAAATACGTTTTAATTTTATGTTTTTTTAAAAATATTTTTTAAACATTTTTTAATAAATTTTTATAATTAAATAAATAAAATTAAAAAAGACTTGCCTTTTTTTAACTAATTTTATTGCATATTTTACAGTTTTAAATATTAATAGTTTTTTTGCTACTACGTTAAAATATATTCGGCAAAACTTAGTTAAACAAATAAATAAATCGATAACGTTATCGTTAAAGTTTTTATCGTTTATTTTAAAAAATAATAGTTTGCCGTTTAGCTTTAGTTTAATCGTTTTAATTTCTAACGTATTTATAACTATTTATAGGCTAATAGCCGTTAAATTTATAATATAGCTTTATTTACTACTTATTAACAAATTTACAAAGTTTTTTAAGTTTAGTTTTTTATATTTATTAAAATATTATTTATAAGTTTTAATATTTAATAATAAATTTAGCCGGTGTTGGGACCACTTTTTGTACAGACGTAGTATAGCTACGGGTATATATAGATTATAAAGGATAATTGTTGATTAATGATAAAAAGCGTAAAAACGGTCTCCGTAAGTAACTATAGACTAAAATCTAGTAAGGTAGTACTTTACGTGGCCAACAGCTGCTTCGTAGCTAACGGCTTTTACTAATATAGGTAATGACTTTATGTGCCAAAGCTAATATATCGACGTACGTATATACGCATTAATATTAACAGCTTTTTTGTTTTTAGCATATAGAGCTATCGTTAATTATTTAATGTTATAGTATATAGCTTTATGCCAATATACTGCTTTATATCCTATATATATACAATATAATATTAATATGTTTTTATTAGTTTTTTTTGTTTTTATATTTATATTTTACGGTGTGTTATAGTATTTTAAGCGTGGGATTTTTAATAACGCTATTTCCGCTATTATTTTTAAAATCGAGCCAACATTAAAAGTATTGTGTTCGATTTTAGGTATTGTTTATTTAGTTAATTTTTTACGTTTAACCGATCTTTTAATTTTAATAACTATTTTATTATTATCGACGAGCTTTTTAAAAGCTTTATTAGGCGCTGTTTTTATTATAACGTTAGCAAGATTATTATCGCCGTTGATTTATCGCATTTTAATAATTTCGCTTTATTTATATAACTTTTACAAAGCTATAATATTTATTATAAAACGCTTTTTAGCGGTAGTACCGAGCTTAGTAATAGTTTTATATAAAAAATACAAATCGGTATATATAACGATAAAGACGTTTATTATGTTAATATTTTTATATACGTAGTTCATTATTTTTATTACTTAGTTAACTGTGGCGGCGATATAGTAGCTTATATTAAAACTATAGATTATGCCGTATATTTTAAAAACAAGAACTAATTTCGTTATTTGTTTATATTTAATTAAAGATTAATATATAATATTACTGGAAATCTTAGTGGCAAAATGCTATATATAATATATAACGGGACGTTTGTTTGCTAAAATAATAATATAGCTTATTTAAAAACTTAAATCTTTATTATTTATAAATAAAACGTTTATATAAATAAAGATTTTTAAAGTGTTTAAATTAAAATCGATATAAATTAGACCGCGTATTATGTTTTTTATTTATTATTATAATTAAATGTTTAAAGCTTTATAATCGTTTTTTTAAAGGCTATAGTTTATATGGCGCGGGAGAAATTAAAGCTTGTTTCAGGTTGGCATATATTTATTAAATACGCTTTTCGAACGCGCTGTTTAACGTATTTTTTATAGCGGTTTTTATCGCTAGCAGTAATAAAGGCTAATTTTTTGCTTTAACCTTTTTATTATATGTAAATAGTATTATCGTTACAAAATGTTATATAGTATTTATTAAAATTAAATGTTTAAAAAGTCGTAAAAATAGTGTTTGGCTTTAAATTAAAATATAAAGTATTTTGCTTTTTTCGAATAAAAAAAAATATTATTAACTAATAAATATCGTTAGTTTAAAGATTAATAATCGCAAAATTATTATCGTTAATACAATTAAAATTAGTAATAAAAAAATATGGGTTATATTTAAAAGTTGTTATTTTTAAAGTTTTAATATAGTAGCTATAATAAATTGTTTATTAAAATAGTTTTGTTTTAACAATGCCGTATAAAAGTTTTACGACTTTTATAATCGAATTTTTAAAATATTAAAATTTTAGTTCTTTTAGAAAATACGCGTAAATACGTTTAATAAACGTATTTTTTTAACTATATGTAAATTTGTGTAATATTTCGTAATATTATTTACGCTTTTAATGCCTTTATTAAAATAAAGGCAAATACGTTTAACAAATATTAAAATATATATTAAATAATTAAAAATTATATTAAAATCTTCTATTTTTTGGCGTTATTATATTTTTATATAACAAAACGGCTTTTTTTATAAAGTTTGTTGTTTTTATTTATTTTAATTTTGTATATAATACGTGATTTAAAAATACGAAAGCCCGCGTAGACTTTCGGGTCGTATAGTATAATTTTTAAAACATTATTTTTGAGTAGTTTTTGAGTTTAAGGATATTGCTAGCTTTAAAAAGGTTATTAACGGTTATAATAGTTTTTTCGTTACGGTAACGACGTAATAGCTCGATTATTGCTTTTTTTTTAGCGGTGATTATAGTTTTAATATTATTATTAAAACGTTTTTAAATTATAAAGGCTTTTAAATCTATAAACTTTTAATAATTTGTAAAATTTAAAATTTTAGCTTTATTTTTACTGCTTTTAAAGCGTTTTTATCTGCGTTTTAAAGCTATATAATATAGATTACGTAATTAAAAACAAGTTTATTTATTTAGTTAGTTTAGCCAAATACGGGAGGTTATCGTTATACGGGTTATAATTATACGTAATATGTTTATTATCGGAAATATTTAGTATTTTTCTTTTTTAGTTTTTACAGTAAAAAAGTTTTATATACGTAAATCAAAATTTTATAAAGCCGTTAATATTAATAATTAAATTATAGCCGTCGATATTTAATAGTTTATAAAGTTTTGTTTATTTTTTGTTTTTTTTATATATACGTATTTTATAACTAATAAAAAACGCGAAAATATTTATAACGTCTGGACCGTTACGTATATTTAAGGCGTTACAGATTTGTTTTATTATTTTAATAGTTTTTAATGCTTTTATAGCTAAGTTAAAAGCTTTTATACGTTATAATATAATAAAAGTAAGCGGTAAATCGTAGTTTATACGTAGATATGCTTTAAAAATTAAAAAGGTCGAAATTAGGTTATTAAGGCTTATAATATTATTAACTGTTTTTACGGCTATTTATAATATAGTTTTAAAGCTGTAAACTATATACAATTTAATATTAATAATTTTTTAGGCTTTTTTAAAAAGTTTATAGGCTTGTTTAAGCTTTTCGATATTTTAATAAGCTTTTATTAAGATTTTTTTGACTATAATGCTTATAATATAGGCTTTATTACGGAATTTTCATAACGTAAAATTAGTTCCGGCGTTATATATAATAACGTTAAAAAGGCCTATATAAATATTGATCTAGATTTTGCGGAAGATTTTTTACGTATTTTTTATAGTTATAGATAGTAAAAATATTACGTTTTAAAATAAGGTTGAGGCGTCGATAAAATAGAGGACGGCTTTGCTGTTTAAGTATATTACGTTAACGAAAACTTTATAATTAAAGTTTATATCGTTTTTTTAAAAAAAATTTGAATTATTTAAGCGTTATATTATAAAACTAACAAGCGGTATATATTTTGTTTATTTGTTTTAAGATCTTAAAATCGACGTTATTATAGTTTATTACGATTAATATACAATATAGTTTTATAGTATAAAAATATTTAAAATAATAGTATAAACTACGTAGTTTATTTTCGGTTATATTAATAAATAATTTTTTAGCCTTATTTAAATAAAATTATAAATAGCCCTATTTTCGGACGACTTTAATAGTAAGATTGCCGTCTTTATGCTATAAAAAATTGCGTATATTATTAAAATATATACCGAAACGGTTTATGTTTTTTAAAAACAGGAGAAATGGAGTTTTTAAAAGTATGACGTAAAAATTAATATTTTTAAAAACAGTAGGTATTTTTAAAATGCCGGTAAATACGATAGCTTTGTTATTACCGAATTTTATTTTAATATTTCTTTTTATTAAACGATCTAGCTTTATTTTAAAGTTAATATTAAATAAAGCTCGTATTTAGGCCTTATTAACGGTAAAGATTTTGGCGGCGCTAGTATTAGGTATAATGCTTTAATATTGTTTTATATTGTAGCATATTAATATAAAATAAAATTAAAATATATAAATTAATTCGTTATTATAGAGGTTTTTATAAATTAAGCGGTGTTTATAAATTTACGATATTATATACGTAATTATGCGTGTTTTAATAACGTAATCGTTATTTTTTAATGGTATTTCGATTATTAAAATATATTTACGATATTTATTAACGAATACGTTATTATTATCAGGTTTAATTTTATCGAAATATACGTAGTATTAAGTTATAAACCCGTTTATTTTAATAAGTATTTATTATTTATTAAAAATACGTTTTTGCTTTTTAAGGTATATTTGTATACGCGGCAGTTAAATTTGCGGTATATAAAACAAAAGCGTATACGGTTATTATAACGGTTAAATAAGCCGTTTTAACGGTTATTACTACGTAATAAATAATTATTACGTAATATAAAAATACTTTATAATAAATTAATATACCGATTATAATAATTATTAAAATTATTGCCGTAATTATTATAGTTTTTATAGTTGTTATAGTTACTCCGTTTACGGCTTTTAATATTTAGCGTATATTTATAGTCTACGTAATAAATATCGGCGTAGTTATTTTTAAAATTTTCGCCGTAATACGCAATTAGATTGTATTAAATGCCTTATAGGTTAATCGCGTTTTATAGCGATAATCTTAAACGTAAAAAAAGTTTTTTTATAGCTGTAAAAAGTGTTTAAAAGGCAAAAACAAATTTAGGTTTGTTTTAGTATATTTTTATAATTATATTTTTAAACACGGCCTTATTTATATATTACGTATTAAATATACGTTAACACGTTTATAGCTTATTAAATAATAGTTAAAATATTTCTATAAGTTGTTTTTTAAAATTATTACGCTAGATTTTATTAAACGAAGCTAAAATTTAATCGTTAAAATAATAGTTTTTATTAACTTTTATATTAAAATATTTATCGACTATTATATATATCTATTTAAAACTATTATAAAGTTTAATATTATAAATAAAATATATTTAAGCTTTATTTATTAAAATATTTAAGAAAATACCGTAAAATTGTTTATAAAATATATTTAACAAATACGTAATATTTAATATTATTTTAATTTTATTTTTTAAAATATTATACGCGTTATTTATATACGATAAAAACTTTTATTATTATTTTATAAATTTGTTTAAAAAATCGCCGTTTATTTTTATTAAAGTAATTTCTAAGGGTAAAAATTGCTAATATATACTAATAATAAATTGATTTTAATTATTTATTATTTTTTAATGCTATTTAGGTATATAAGTTATTTTAAAGATCGTATACGTAAATATATAAGCCGACGGCAATATTTGTGATTTTTTAAGTATATTTGCTATAAAATTCTAAAAACAGTATTAAAGTTTGCCGAACTATATGTTATTATTAGCTGCATTAATTTTGTATACGGTAAGATTTAAATACGGCACGTTGCGCGCGTTTTGGTTTATATAGGTTACGTTCTACGTATTTTAAGTAACGTTTTATACGCTACCGAGTCCGTTTTATGCGTTTTATATAAGTCGCGTTATTTTATTACCGATAGCGTATATTTTGCTAGTTTTTAAGGTAAAAATATTATAAGTTCCGAAATTTATAACAAAAAGTTTCGTAAAAAAGTTCGTATTTATAATAAAAATCGTTTTTTTTATTTCGTAATAAACTATTTTTATTTTGCTATTTATTTATTAACGGATTAAATAATAATTTATTTATATTTAATCGAATTATATTTTTTGTTACGGGATAAGTTTTTAAGCTTTTAAAATATAAAAAGTCGATATTTTCGTCGTAAAAGTTTTAAACGTTTTGTTTTTTTTTAGCCTTTTTTTAGCCGCTTTTTTAACGTCGAGCTAATTATTATGTTTTTTTATTTAACGATATTTATATATAATAATACTAAAAGTAAATTTAAAAGTTATAGGTTTAATAGCGGCTTTTTTTTTCGATATTTGTTTTTATTTATAAGTTAGTTTAAGATTTAATAATAACGTTAAAAAATACGGCAATAGTATTTTGTTTATTAAAATTAAAATAAATGCTATTACGTCGAAAGAAATTTTTGAAAACTTTGGCGAGTTTTTTTAATTAAGAAAATATTTTAAAGTTTTAGTTATAAAAATTAAAACGGAACTTATTTGCAAGTCCGTTATTAGCGAAACCGTTAGTGCCGTATTAATATATTAAAATAACTATAGCTATATATAAATGTTTTTAAATGCTGTCGGTATTAACAATAATAAAACCGATAAAACTAGGGTTAATAAGATTTATATAAGCGCGTAAAATCGTTAAATCGTTAAAAATATAAAAAATTCGGGAATTAATTAAAAACGTTTGTTTTTATTTATTATCCGATTACAATAAATTATTTATACTTTTTAAAAAGTTTTTACCGAAATTATTATATAACGTTATAATAACGATATTATATATTGTATAATCGTTAATTATAGTAAAAAATACGTGTTAAAAACGTTATATATATTACGTAAAAGCGTAAAATCGAATATTTAATTTTGAAGTTTTATTAAAAATTAGGTTTTATTATTTTTGAAAATTGATTTTAATTAATAAATACTATTTTTAAAAAGCGTTTAAAGAAATTAATTAGATTGCTACAAAGTAAATAATGTAAATTGTAAATTTTGTTATCGGTAAAGGCTACCCGAAAATAAAAAATTGAAAATTTTTTAAATATACGTTTTAAAGTAAAGCATATTAAATTTAAAGCAAGCTACCTGTAATTTAAAAAATTTTTAAAATTTTTTAAATAGGCTATATAGCGTTTAATAATAAAAATACGGCTAATACAAAGCTTAAAAAATATAATAATAACGAGAATAAAAAGATATAATTAGTAAGTTAGTTTGAAAATACGTAACTTTAGGTTTTAATTAACGAGTTAGGCAGTTTAAGCAGTTTATTTGTAATAAACGAAAAACGCTAATAAAATGCTTTAAAATATATAATATAACGCTTAAGTCTAACGGCAACGAAATACTATAACTATAGTAATAAGTCGTGATTAGTTTGCAAAAGGATAACTATAATTACGCGTTATTTAGGTTCGTCCGATAAAACGAAGGACTTAAAGCGTGCGGTTAGTTTTTATTAGTAATAATTTGTTTAAAGAAGTTCGCTACGTTAAATGCGGCGAAATAACTTACGATAAACTTTTTTTTTAGCTAATTTATGCTTATGAATAAAATAATAAATATTAATCAATATTGGGACTACTTTTTATACGGACGTAATATAGCTATAAATATATATAAATTATAAGGGATAATTGTTAATTAATGATAAAAAGCGCAAAAGCGGTTTTTATAGGTAGCTATGGATTAAGATCTAGTGGGGTAGTACTTTATATAGTTAATAATTGCTTCGTAGCTAACGGCTTTTATTAATGTGGGTAATAACTTTATATGCTAAAGCCAGTATATCGACGTACGCATATACGCACTAACAGCCGGCTTATTTTTAAATATAATAATAAAAGTTTAAATATTAACTAATTATAATAAATTATAAAAAATATTTGTTTAAATTTTTTAATATATTTTTTATTATCGGTTATTTATATTAATTTTATATATATTATAATATATAAAAAACTTGTTTATAGCATTAAATAAAATCGGTATAAATACGGCATATAATTAAAGCTTTTTATACATAAAGTTTTTATAAACCGTATTAATATTAACGTTTATATTAAAATTAATATTAACGGTAATTATTTAACGTTTACTTTTTGGATATATTTTAGCTTTAATTTAAAAAAGCTATTTTAGTTCCGTTTTTTAAAAAATATTTAAAATAAACTAAACGTCGTTTATTTTGTTTTTATTTTTTTTAACGGCTTAGATTTTAAACTATTATCGTTTAGCGTTTATACGTTTTAAATTCGATTAATTTTTTTTAATACGTTATTGTTTTTATTATTTGTTTTTTTTATAAAATTTAAAATAGTTTTTAAAAATATATTCCGTTTTTTTATAATTATAGTATTTATAAAAATTATATACTTTTTTAAACTTGTTTTAATTAACATTATATCGCTAATTAGGCTTTTTTTTTCGGGTTGTTTTTGTAAATTATTTATTTAAGCTTTTTTTTCGACTTTTATTGGATTTTTTGTTTTTAGTTTTTTCCGACGACGAAAAGTTACGGTTTTTATACATTTTTTTTTTCGCTTATACGCCTCGTTTTAAAGTTTTACGTGCTTTAAATACGCTCGGTTTCGTTAGCTATTTTTATAAAGTTTTTTTAATAAAATTTTATTTTAAATTAAAACGTTTTTTAAATTTTTATTTAATTAGTACTAATAATAATAAGCTAAACGTTGTATCGCCGACTTTTCGGTTAAATTATTTTCGGTTTTTTTAACTATTATTAATTATCGAGTATAAAAGTTTTAAAAAAACTTTTTTTCGTTATATTAGCTGTAGTATATTTTTTTAAAAATAGTATAAAATATACGGTCTGCTAATTTAAAATCGATATTTAATTTTCGTACAAACTTTTAAAAATTAATTAAAATATATTTTGTTATAAAGTTTTAATACTTTAATATATTATAATATACGTGTTAATTATTTGCTACGTTTACGTTAGCCTTAATAAAAACTTAATTAATTTAAAAATAGTTTGCTAAATTAAGTTTTTAAAAGTTATTTTTTTATAATTATTGCTATTTATTCTTTAATTTGTTAAAAAGTGTTTTTTTTAGTAAGCGTTTAGCAATTATACAACAATGCTTTAATATTATTTTAGCTATTAAAAAATTTAGCGTAAATCGCTGAAACCGTTTTAATAAAAACTTATTAACTTTTTGCTATATCGTAAAATATTTATATAGAACTTGCTTATTTATCGTAACGGCGTAAACGCTTAATATAGTAGTATCTGCAATATTAACGTTTATTATATAAACGGAATACGTTATTATCGGTATTAAAAAATTTGTTTAATAAACTTAATAATAAACTAAAGTTTTTTTTCTATCGTTTTTTCGATAAATAAACTACTTTTTTTTATAAAATATTAAAAATGTCCTAATTTTCGTTATTATTATAATCGTTAAAAATACGGCTTCTGCTTTTTAATAAATCGTTTTTATAACTAAAATTAAATAGTTTTTTATAATCGTTATCGAAATTAAAAACAAATATTACTATTATATTTATTAGTTTTTTAGCCGTATTTTGTTTAAAAGTTTAAACAAACTAAACGTTAGTTTTCGTTTTAATTATTATTATAGTTTTTTTCCGATAACTTTTTATTAATAAAGCGGCTAAACGCAGTCTTTATTAACTAGTTATTGCGTTATTTTTAAAATATAAAAATAAATAAATATTATAAAATAAATAAATATAAAATAATAACTAGTATTTTAAAAAATAAATACAAAAATAAACTTTTATTTATAAAGTAATTATTTAAAATATACGCTATTTAATTATATTGCCAAGTATTCGGCAGAACTTCCGCGAGTTAATAGCGTTAACTAAATAGCTTACTTACTTTAGCCACACTGGTTAAAGGCCATAATAGCTACGGCATGTCTTTAACCCTTATAGTCAATATTAATACGTTATTATCATGTCTTATTTTATTTGCCTAGACCGCATTTAATGCGTCTATTAAATAAAGTATAAAATAAAAGTGCGACTCGCTATACCGGTAGGTTAAGTCCATTACCGTATCCCTTTAATTGCGATTTTAACTACAGGTACAAGTTCAACCCCTGACGTCTCCACCACCCCCGGACCATACCTTTAAATGTATTTAATAAATAATACAGCGATGGTTTAAAACGATTAAACTCGACAACAACCTATAAATAATAAATAAAAATAAATGAGTATATAGTTTAATAGCTTTTATATTAAACAAATTTTTTGTAATTAATTTCGACGTATTATATAAGCAATATTTAGCAATAAAGCAATATATATAAAAAGCTTAAAGTTTGATTAGTCGAACTTTCGCCAGGCTAAAGTCTTGGCCGTACTGTAGTTAAATACGCAATTAAAGGGATAGTTTTGACAAAGTGGCGACTTAGCACCTCTATTTTTAAAAGTGTTTATACCATATTAAATAAGGCATAATACGGGGAGATTCGTTACGTGACTCTATTTTCTAACCGGTTTTACTGCTGAAATCTACCACTGAGTGAGAAAAGTAAAATCATATATCGAATCTCCCCGTATTATGCCTTACTTAATATAGTATAAACACTTTTAAAAGTGGAGGTGCCAAGTCGCCACTTTGTCAAAACTATCCTTTTGACTGCGGTTTTAGCTGCAGTACGGCGCTAGGCCTATCGATAACCCATACCACCTTGGCTTTTTACCGTAACATAATTATGGTCGCAATGGTTATTATTTAGTCAACAAAACAAAAAACACAATAACACTATAACTATTACGTTGTTTTATAAATAAAGTATATTATTTTAATCGTTTAATTTAGCGCTTTTAAATATATAATTTTATAAATCAATCCTATAACTAATAATAGCTGCAATAGAAAATAAAGTTGCAATACGGCTGCGATATATACGACGTTACGTTTTATAACAATAATAAATGTATATACCTCTAGCATAGGGAATAGTAAGTGAAAATTCCGGGCCTCCGTATGTACCTTTTTATACCCCTGATTGATTGGTCAAACTAGTGGCTTGGCCGTACTGCAGCTGAAACCGCAGTCAAAGGGATACGGACTAACTACCTCTTTCTCACATGCCCCACAGGCTACAAGAGTCAAGGCGCGTTACCAGGTAGTGCGACTCGATTTCTGTTGCGAGGGTTTCCTTAGTCGGATTTCAGAACCTCTTTCAACCTTCTCAAACCCGAACCTCAACTTCAGAGCTCTTCTCCTCTCGCACCTTCACTTTCCCCCTTCTCCGCTCCCCCTCCCGGCCTCGCAACTCGATTCTCTATTCTCCTTCTTATCCCCCTCCCGCCAAACCACCTTCGTCTTCCGTATCCTGGGCGTGAGTTGCTAGCTTAGCTAGGCCATTCCAACACACCCGCCTCTTTCTTCGCAACGAGCGGTGCCCATGAGGAGTCACATCAAACAACAGCAACTCACACTTTTAGCCTAGCAAGTGGCGTCGCTCCCAGCCCACGTCGCGCCCGCCCCGGCGCAATGGATCGCGATCCCCGAAGCCGCAGGTATGATGATGGAGAAGTCACTAGGTATGGCGCCGGCGAATCGTACCGCCCCTTCAACAACGCGAACCGCTCTCCCCGCCGGGCTAGGAGCCCCCAGCCGCGAGACGTGAGGGACAGCAGGGATAGTAGAGAGTCGCGAGACAATCGAGATCGGGATAGAGACCGCGATCGCGAGAGAGACCGAGACCGCGAACGAGACCGCCCTCGCAGCCCTATCGACAGCGACCGCTACGTGCCCGCCGACCGAGGCCCCAGGCGTCGATCTCGGAGCGCCGACCGCTACCGTCGCGAGCCCTCACGCGACCGCCGGGACCTTAGGGATGTCCGCGACTCCAGAGATGGTAGAGACGCTAGGGATGCCAGGGACCCTCGAGACGCCGGCGGCGATAGCTGGCGGAGAGATGACGATAAAAGTCGTAGCCTGCGTAGGAGCCCTCCTCCCCGCCGCAGCCCGCCCAGGAGAAGCCCGCCGCCACGCAGGTTTTCACCCAGGCCCGACGACCGACGGCTGGATGACAGAGCTCGTCCTCGCTCGCCCCGAAGGCAGTTCAACCCAAGGTTCATCCCACCGCCCCAGCCCACCAACCCCAACCCCAACCTCATCCCTCTAATGCTCCCATCGCACAGGCGACGGTCGAGATCCCCGCTGGATCGCGACCGCCAGCGAGACCGCTCCCCTCCCCTGCGCCGCCCCTCACCTCCCGCCCCAAGAGCCAGCACCTACCGCGCCCGCTCCCGCAGCCCCGATCGACGGTCTGATGACCGCTTCCGATCCAACTATCCGCCGCGACGGCCTTCGCCGCCCCGCGACTCTAACTTCAGCTCCGCCATGCCCTCTCGCGATACTTCCCAGCGATCATCCCCGCGACCCCTGCCGCCGCGAAGAGACGACCGTCCTTTTCCCGAGTCCCCTCTTCCCTCTCGTCCCCTGTCCCGATCCTCGCATGATGCCCGAAGCGTCAGAGATCCCACACCTCTCCAGACCCCTCGCGACTCGTCTACTCACCCTCCACCACGATCTCCACCACGTGGGCCGGCGAATCTGCGCCCACCCCCTACAGGCCCTAGAGACAGTCGTGGCTACAGTGGTCAGTCGAGCGCTGCGATAGCTCCGCCCGCCAGACCAACCGCTGTGCCCTCCCCCGGTCCACCTTCGAGTCGCCAGGAACTCGGAAGCGGTCCGCCGCCCGCTGGTCCCAGAGGCTATGTCTCGGGCCGTGGAGGACCCGGCTTTGGTCGTGGCCGAGGTGGTTCCGGCTGGGGCGCTTCCATTCAGAGTCGCAATCTGCCTCCCGCCACGGGTCCAGCTTCGGCCAGTACTGCAACTAGTGCCAACAGTATACCGACGGGCCCCCGTGCCAATAGTGTATCACACTCGGTCCCCTCAACCCCCGTCTCCCAGAGCCGAAGCTTCAACCCGCCCAAGGGTCCAGCCGCCGAGAGCAACCGACCGAGCTTCGCCCAGCAGCTGATGGCCGCCATGCCCCCCCTCGTACCGGGTGGTAGAATGAGCCCCTCGTATGTGCCGCTGACGACGGGCGTCCTTCCCGAGCTGCAGGACCACTTTGACCGCCTTCAGGAGGAATCTGAGAAGATCCGGAAAGAGCTTCATGGAAAGCGGGATAAGTTACGCAATGGTATTCACGAGTGGGACAAGGGCCAGCGTGAGGTTCATGTGCTCCGGCTTAAGACGGAGCTGGCTGAAGAGGCGCTGAAGAAGGTCGCGGGTGAGGGACCGGGCGGTGCTGCGTTCTAGTAAGGCGATGGCCACTGTGGTGATGTTCTTGATGCCTATATACTTGGAAGACGACTGGTGAATTGGTGAATTGGTGCGCGGCGTTCTGTCATGTCCGTTGATGCATCATTGCCTACTTTACTGACAGAGCGATTGTTGAGTGGCGACCAAATTCTGCGTCATGGCTGCTCATCTTGCTTGGACGAGATGGACACTGCTATACATCGCTACTGAAACGAGCCTTTTGGGACGCCTGGGGGAGGGGGACTGGAGTGAAAGCCACTCAAACATACATGTATGTCACGGTTGTGTTTCGACAGACTGATTGATGAAGCATGGAGAGAACCCAGCTGCCATCATGACTGTAGAACTAGTTAAGATACCGGACTGTATCTGTGTCGTCAGAAAATGATGAGGAAGACTTGTTTGTACCAATCTGCTCTGCTATTCGTCTTGGGCTTCGTGCTGTCTGCGTGAGATATTTCTCATAAGATAGGAGGTGGAAGACTAAAGTGAACAGGTTTATATACACGAGGCCATAGCTGATTTATTTTCGTGCTTTGGTTGTTGCTATTCGTCCCTGGGTTGTATATACGAAGTAAAATGACATGTAGGTGTCTTTTTCGACGACGATGTTACTAATTACGATTAAGCGGAATTTAATAGTGAGTGGCTTCGACTCCACGTGGCTGTCTTGTGTTGTACTGACTGACGCCGTCGGAAAAGAAGGACGTCTTTGATGAATTAGGCGGAGACAGTCGGGAGTTAAAATTGGGATATTGCCACCAATTGAAGCAAGCCCATTGTATTGAGCTGGGAAAGTCTATCTTCCTCCTTTAAGAGCAAGTCTGCAGAACTCCTCACACTCACGTCATGTCCATTGGTTTTTGTTTCGGGTTTGGGTATGATGACTAGTAGATATCTGTATCTGTGGACCCGATAGGCGTAAGCATTAGGGGAGACTTAGAAGGAAGTCTGGATTTTTTATAAGTTACCTAAGGTAGCCAGCCATTCGATCCATTGTAATCGACTTTGTGGATAACATCAGTTAGTAATTCCTAAGATTCAGATAACAAGCGTAGTGAAGATCAACACAACGCATGTTCATCACTTATACGATGGGATATCCAAACATTCAAGAGATACACGCATTTCTCATATGTACAAAACGCTAATCTCATCATCGCATCATCCGACAACCCCAACACCCTCCCTACTACCCTCCCTCACCATACCAACAACGTTATCCCTCTTCACCCTGCCCCCAACGATCCCTCGCCTATTCCTGCCCGTTCTGCCCCGCCCCAGCCAGTTCAGCTTTAGTAGTCTCCCCAATTCGGTAACCATCTGACTCCTCTCGTCCGGGGCGGCTCCGTTCAGCCCACCGCCTGTCCCCGTACCCACGCCGGCAAGTACACTCATGCACTGGAGCAGCCTGCCGGCCATGTCGGTGACTTGTTTACTATCCTCCACATTCTGGTCTCGCAAACTGCCCAACACACTCTCCCTGCTCTTCTCTCCGTACTGCGGAGTGAAAGGCCGCAGTGAAGCTCCTCCTCCGCCGACAGACGCGGGATCGGAGACCCCACTCCCGTAGCTGACGTTACTGATGGCGCGACTCCGCGACGGATTCGAGTCGTTACCAAACACCGTCGTGCTGTTGCTCCCGTAACTGGCCACACTGGGGTCAAGACTCATGGCGGTGCCGGGGCGTGGGTCTGATGGACTCGTGGATAGCGATGCGCTGCTATCTACTATTGGTCTCGGGGAGGCGAGTGCTAGGGATGCCAGGGACGAAGGAAGATGTTCGAGAGAAAGGCGCGAGAATATGGTTTTTAGTTTTTCGTAGCGCGGTAAAATTAGGGTATCCCGGTAGGCCATGAGGACCAGTTTCCGCACTTCGAGAATTTCGCTCGCGGGCGTGACGCTGGCCGCGGTGCTACTAGCGGGAATCACACCACCCCAGAAGTCACGAGCTTGCTCAGGAGTTAGGAGAGAACCTGTGCCTGCGAACTCGAGATCAAGAGGCAAGAAAACAGCTTGCATATACGGTAGAATGATCGTAAATGTTATGACCCAGAGCTCCACCAGGGCCGGGATAACCTGGTCCTCGGGCGTTTGCCTCAGCGCGTGATCTAGTGACGCAAACCCCGTGGAGAGGAGGTCGCGCAGGTCGTCAACGATGATATGTGCTGAGCGCCGCTGTATGCAATACTGAATGTGCATGGTGACAACACGGTTGAAGTCCTCGACGGGCAAGCGCAAGTCTTCTCCTTCAAAGATGACAAGTAGTTTTGCTTTAAGGTATGGCCAGGCGTCGTCTAGAGACATGCTGTTTAGCCCGTATTTACTTGAATCGGCAGCATCGAGGAAATACGAAGGTCCGTTGGTCGCGGCCGAACCCAGGCTGGCGGGGCCCGACCACTCTTGGCCGAGACCGTAGCTCGACTCGTTCTCGTGGCGCATGATGTCGCCGTGTCTCTCCTCCTTTCTCTTCTCGCGGAGAGCCCGTCCTCCGTGGCGCAGATCCAGACCACTGACGCTTTTGCCGAAGTTGCTGTTGGGACCAGGACTCGGTGGGACGTTGAAACTGTACAGACTCGAGGGGGCGGTAGGGTCGACGGGCCGCGAGTTGCTGGCGGCGGAGGACAGGGGGAGATGGAACTCATCCTTGTTGGTCAGCTTGTGCTTCTGGCGGGACAGAAAGTGGTGCTTTCGATCCTTGTCCTTCTCCTTGCCCTCGCGCTCGATAGGCGAGTCGGTTGGGCGGATGGTGGCCGAGGAGGAGTTGCCCAGGTTGTAGAAAGACTGTGAGTCAGCCAAACTGGTGGTGCTGAAGTTACCGCGCTGGAGCGAGGCTAGGGCTGAGCCAATCTTGCCGGGACTCGGAAGAGGACGGTCCTTGGACTCGCCCCTGGTGTCGATCTTCTTGGGCCGCGAAAACAGCTTGACCTTGGACTTCTCCGGCTTTGCTGCCCTCTCGGGGACGGGAGGAGTCGGCGGGATGGGCGACTCGGCTGAGAGACCAGGAGACGTAACTGGTGATGTCCTGGGGAAGACAACGTTGGCGGCGGCCGTAGCAGCGGCGGCATGACTGCCCAAGAGGCCGTTGTGGTAGCCCTGGCTGCCGAAGCCGTTGTCGCGAGGAGCGCTGGCTTCGGTCAAGCTCAGCATGGGAGGGCTTCTGGGCCCCGTGACAGGCTTCGGCGGGGGTCGTTTGGAAGGTTCACTAGCCTCGCTACCGGGGAACGGGACGGTCTGTGAGCGATGGCGGCTGTGTTGCTGGGGCGTCGGCTGGTGTGGCTGCTGGTGCTGCTGGGGATGAGTCTGAGGCTGCGATAGTGACTGCATGGCGGCCTGGGCGGCGATCTGGCTGGCGGATAGCGAAGAGGCCGGCTGCTGGGAGGTCGACATGGCGATGCTGGAGAGGTTGGAGGTGCTCGTCGAGGGCAGCGAAGGCTCGAAGAGGCCCGGGGTCTGTGACTGTTTTCGGACGTGATGGGTCGGGCGAGTGGGAGGCAGAGTCAAGGGCGAGGCATTGCGGGCGCTGCTGGCGTCATTGGAGGGACGGCCGGGACGAGAGAAGTTCTGAGGGCTGCCGCGCGAAGGGGAGTTGGGGAAGGCGGGACTGGCGAGGGTAACGGGGGTCTGGGGGCCCCTGGTCTTTGCGATGGTGATAGTGTCCTCGCTGGACGAGGTGTCTATCTTGCGGATCTGTGGACGGGCGGGCGCCGAGGCGGCAGCGTTGCTGGAGGCTCCGGCGTGGACGAGGGGCGAGAAGCTGCCCGGCGCCCTGGGATGGGGTCGCGACGGCTGCATCTTCGCTTTGGTCTGTCTGTTCTGTCTAGCGCAATGTGGCGATGCTACCGTGTCCCATAGTGAGGGTTGGACCAGGTGCTGAAACCGAGGACGGGGATGCGATGCGACGGTGACCCTGCCTCTGCCTCTGTCCGTCGCATAGAGTGCTACGTCTCACACAGTATACACGAGTACTGTCAGGCTGTGGGGGAGGAGTAAGTGCAAGTGTGGAGTGAACTGTAGCGAGACAAGCAAGTGCATTAGGTACGCCGTCTATAAAGGGCATAAGTGTAAGTAAGCTACCGGGTACATAGTGAAGGATGTCGATTGCATTAATTGAGGTTGGTGGTGAGGGGAGGATCGATGTTGGAATGGAAAGATGATAAACGCAACATCGAGAGATAGGAAGACGATGGATTGATGGGATTCAGTTTCGGCCCAGCAATGCCATACCGACCATCATCATGAACCACGACACCAGCCAATCACCTGCTTGCATCTAACAGCCCCGCGACCGAACAAAAACCGAGGCTCTGGGTAGGCTGTTAGGCTGCTCGGCTGGGCAGAAGGACCCTGGATAATCCGCTCTCTTGGCGCTACCTACCTACTCCATCCCACCGTCCCCGGCCTCATCTGTCTCTGACTCTCTCCTGTTATCAGGCATATCATGGCCATCAAGCTTCGAGCAAAGGCAATACACTTGTGTAGCACAGCTCTATTGTCACTGTGTCGCGTTTCTCGCATTGTCAGAGTCTACCTAACACACACCTCTCCAAAGTTCAAACCGTAGAGCCTATCCTATACTGCCAATACAAAGGCGTCAGACATGCACATAACATGAGTCTCTGCCGGCCCTGAATGCCATGTGATCATAGCCCAAACAATCAAGAATCGTTTTGCCATCTAACTGCTTTCCACACTTGTTCCTTTCATCTGTCCATTCATTCCCATGTGACCGGTTCCATGCCTTCCATCGCGCAACCCGTTACCACCTGCTGCTCTCTTGGCTTCCGCCGACAAGTTAGATTTGGGCCACCGAGGGTGCGGTGACCACAACTCGTCGTACAATCAACAATCAACAACGTAAAACATAGTGCCAAACCGACACTGCAAAAGGGTATCTTGGGCCGAAATTGCATCCTAGTTGTTTCCTCGTCGTTAGTGTTTCCAACGGCAGACCACGTCCGGCAGAGAGAAAGACCAACCTTTTCCGCATCACTCGTATTATTTTTATCATGCTACACCCCGGATCGACCCTTTCCCCTTCGTCGTACCATCTCCACCTCTAAACAAGGACCGCACCGTCTCTGGCAAGTAACCAGTGATGACAAGGCCTCCAGAGCGCTTTGCCGTTGCCGACAATGGATCGTAAAGGTGTCGTCCGAAGGCCACTGTACCTAATGCACGCTTGTGACCAGGGTGGCTGTCCCGACCGGACGAGCCATGAGGCGCAGTCTTCATCAGTTGGCAAAGACGCGCAAGTTCATATCAACACTACCCGTCGCAATCACGCAGCGGATCTGCACAGTGCTGGCCGTCGCCGTACCGTTGGTGGCGCCGCCAGCCTCGCCGGAGCCAGCGGGATTGGCGTCGCGGACGATACCGGGGGCCCATCTCAAGCACGAGATGAAGTGTCCGTGCGTGTCGGCCAACGTTTTGACACACTTGCCCTCTTGCGTGAGGTCCCAGCACCGAAGCGTCTTGTCGTCGGCGACGCTGAGAAGATACTTGCCCCCGGGATGGAACACCAACGCCCGCACCCAGTTGTCGTGGCCCACCAGCGTCTTGATGCAGTTGCCACGCGCGTCCCAGAGGCGGATCGTCTTGTCTCGCGATCCCGTGGCCATGAACTCGGCCGAGCTCGAGGCCGGAGGCGGCTTCTTCTGGCCCGCAAGGGTGGCAAGGTGTCCATAGGCCGCCGCGGGAGCCAAGACGCAGCATTCGACGACGTGCTCGTGCCCGACAAGCGTCAGCTTCGTCTCGGGGTTGGTTACGGAAATGTCCCAGAGTCTGGCCGTCTGATCCGTTCCAGCAGACAGGAGAAAGCGTCCGTCCATGGATGGATCCACGGTCCGGACCCAGTCTGCATGGCCACGGAGCGTTCTGATGCAGTAGCCAGTGGTGACGTCCCAGATGCGCAGCGTCTTGTCTCTCGAGGCTGACACTAGTAGGTTGGACGAGGTGGGGGCACCGGCGGCACCCGAGGGGATGAAGCGAACGGCACTAACGCTGTGGTCATGCCCAGGCAAGGTCCGGATGTTGGCGTAGTTGTTGGAGGGGTCCCAGAGCTTGATGGTCAGATCGCTCGAGCACGAGGCCAAGAGCGTGCCGCCGCGGGGTCCTCCAAAGTCGACATCGAGAACGGGCTTGGTGTGGCCCTTGATGGTGCGCTCAAGCTCGCCCAGTTCCCAGTCCCAGATTTTGATGCTCGAGTCTTCAGACCCAGTTACGAGAGAGGAAAAAACAGGGTGGAAGGCGAGACAGGTGATGGGCTGTTGGTGGGACTGCAGGGTGTGGCGGGCTGGGGATCTCGGGAGCCAGCTGGTAGGGTCTTGGTTGCGGCGCGAGAGCGAAGTGGGTGTCGCGTTGTCGATTTCGGATTGGAGGGCGGTGTTCTTAGACTCGAGATCCATGATCTGAGAGACAGTGTCACGTCAGCGGTAGGTACACACGACGCCTAGCTGGAGTTTGCTGTTTACCTTCTTCTGTAATCTCACAACGCTGGTCCACTTCTTCTCCAAGAGCCCGGCGTACTTCTTGGCCGTCTCGTCGTCGAACGAGTCGCCGAGCTCAAGCTCCTGGCGCATCGCCGCTGCCGTCTGGGGCAGGCCGACCGTGACCATGTATGCAATCATGGCCTTGTGCCTATCGCGCAGAGTATTAGCAGGGCAGTCTTGCATGGATTGGATATCTTGTTCCGTTTGCAAGGCGAAACATGCGCTTGGCAGAACCTGTCCATCTCGACGTACGGGTTGGAGGAAAGAAACCATACGACCATAGGATCAAGAAAACAAGCTGGGTAACATCTACAAACTTGACTGGTGACCAAGTGCCTGATGGGAGCATTGAGCTTAAGTTGGGAACAGAGTCCACAGTGGCCACCATCCAGAGTATAGGTCTGGACGAGACTACTAGTATACGATAGGTAGACGGTAGATGCAACAGTGTAGCCAAGGAAGACACATGGATAGGGCAAAGCCAGAGGCAGCTCCGGGGCTTGGATAAGCCTTGTGGGTGTTGCCGAGAAGAGGTGCAAATAGGGAGGAGACTTACAGCTCGTCAGCCTGCCGAGAAGTGAGAATCTGGCTCATGGTAGCTGGTTGTCCTCCGCAATAGGGCGGGTCTCGGCGAGCATCAATGCTTGAGGGTGTAAAGGGAGTCGAGGAGGATTCAAGGCTTGTGGCTGGCCAGCCGAGGTTCTGTCGGCGTGCAAGCGAGGGGTAGGCAGGTGAGGCTATGTGATATCGACAGGTTGAGGCTCGACGGAAGCTTCACCGCAGCAACGAGACGAGGGGCACGCGCAAGTGCGAGGATTATGCTCGAGGATGTGGACGTTGCTGCAAAACAGCTGCCTTAAAGGGAGGGTCTTTACCTAGAGCCTAGGTACAGCAGCTCACAAGTGGGAGACAGTGAAGTGAGGTGTGCAGTGCTCCAAAGCATACGGGACCAAAAAGATGATGAAGCTGACGGCGAGTGCAAACAAACGTCAACAATCACGGCCAAATATGGATGCGCACCTGGCAAGAGAGACGGTGGGCAGTTACAACAGGGGTATCATACAAGTACAGAACCAGAACTGCAGACACCAGAGACAGAAAGAGCAACACTTAAGAAAAGAGCAGAATGATGAATAGCAACAGAAGTTATATGTTCAAATGCACTGCAGCATACTTTCCTGATCAAAGAAACAGACGGTGATGGAGATGGGAGCTGTCAATTGATTGTGTGCGATCCAGGTGTGTTTTCTGAAAATCATCCATGTACAATGTACCGTACCTTAGGTACCTCACGTCGGGTCTCACCACATGCATCGACGGATGAAGCAGCCCTCAAACTTGAGGTGCCGATGTCGTTGGGTACCTGCGCCCAAGGTATTCCGTACGGTACCTTAGGTACAGTATACTACGTCCAGCAGAGGTCATCAGCATGTGATGTGGCAACTCCCCCACAAGAAACAGCGACGCCAGCTCCTGTGTACATGTACTTACTAGACCCTTTGACTTCAAAACATGCCTCCAGAGTACATACCATACCTTCAACTTGAAGAAATTCCTTTCACTCGACCGTGAAATTTATGGGTAAGTAACGTGCTTCACAGAATGGCATATGAGGGGTGCATGAAAGCCCATTGAAATGTGAAAGGTAACAGGCTTTGTAGCACAACCTTGAGAATCACATAAAGTTGAGATCGCAAAATCATTGTATACATACTTAGCATGTCCACCCTCTTTTATATGGAATGGTCTGCAATTGCTAGGTCCATTACAGATATTTGGGGAAAAGTATACACTGCAAACCACAGAAACATGAACTTCTTCTGTCCAGCCGAGCCAATGCAAAGTGAAAACTGCACCTTGAGGTAGCAGGTATTGTCCCTGTTTCCAACAAGCCGGCTGGCTGTTGGTTCCGTTGCCCCCCGACGACGACCCCTGAAGCCCCTCCTGTCTCTGTTTATCCTTGTCGCACCTTGTGTGTACCCTTGGTGCAAAAACAGGCGAGTCGATACTTGGGCTGGCTTGTCAAAGCTCCACACTGGGCAGTTCGGGCTGCTTTGAGCACCGTGCACCTCTGCCGCCCATAAACAAACACCCCACTGACAACATGGCACTGGCACTCCCTCCAGCCCGCCACAGCCGATGTCATCACCGCCCTCACATATATACATTTTCTGATTCCTATGTTGAATTCCGCATCCTTCTTGCTTGCGACATGTAAACCAGCCTTGTCCACCACGTCGACATCTCATGTTTGTTTTCCTCCATCTGTCTCTGGATTCACAGCTGCTGGGTTGAAGCAACGTGCGCACACCTGTATACCGGCTGTTGTTGAGTCTTGGTTGCCCCCTTTTAGGTTAACACTCGCAACGCCTACACTACCGAAGCTTCTTAACACACTCTCAAGAGTCAACCTAGATGTAGTTGTCTGCGCTTACAACATCCCACTCTCGCCGTCACACCAAAGCCGGCAAGTGCAGTGTTCTCTTTGCCGGCGAGATTGTACATGGAGATATCTCTACACACATCATAATCTCTGCCCCGCTGTCAAATCGCCGTTGAGGTAACTGAACCACTTCTTATATCACATCTCACTCTGCTATCTTTTGTCTCTCTCGCCATCTGCAAGCCAGTCGCTACCTATCGCTACCTACATACAAGCTTCTCGGCTACCACCAATGGTACCTTACCAGTCATCTTAGCATCCTGTCCCTCTCGCCGTTGCTATGAGTGCTGTTTGTCATCATCAAACGCTAACACTTGACCCGACGGACAGGCTTAAAATTGACTCAGGCGGCTCTGAAGCCCAAACATCGCCAAAACATCGTCTAAGGTCGGTACAGTCTCTCATCGCGACATCTACCACTTGTCCCGCTGTCCCGCTGCCCCTTCCCCTCCAAAGGCTCATCGTCTGCCGGCCCCATGGCACTGCAGCTCTCCACGACACCGCTGTATGCCCCTTCCCGTTTGTTCCACGTCCGAGAAGCCTCGGCCGTTTGCTGGTGTACCTATCTGCAGACGACAAGCTCGTAGATGGAACCTGCAGCTTCTCAGCTACATCTGCTCTTGCTTGTTCTCCCCTCCCACATACACACAACTCTCGGCTTTGTTGACTGCACCTTACGGATTTCCGTACATGCTCTACTCGCTCTATTCCATTCCGATGCATCTCACTGCTGTTGTGCGAGGCTGCGACTGCTGTCTCCTCAGTACATAGGAATGATGCCGCGTCCTCGCGCCAAAGCCAAGGGCAAATCCAATGCCCAAGGCCAAACCCAGCTGTCCTTCTTTCCCAGGCTAATGAGAAAGTTCACAGACGCTCTATCTGCCCGCCATCGCAAGGACGAAGACGTCAACAACTCTGACCATCGTATCCATCTTGCTCCGGCCGCCTCGCCATACGACCTTCCGGATAACGGATATACTCACAACACTTACGTCTCCCCGCGACTCACTGAGCGCGCCAACCGCACGCCTATCAACATGGCTGACGGAGAGCCCGACTACAGCTCTCTCCCCCTCACAGAGAGATGGGTGCACAAGGTGAGCCAGCCACACAGTCTCTCGTCCTCCTCCAATGTCTGTATTCATACGAGACCCAGGTGTGGAAAGTACGCAAACAAGCCTACGAAGATGCCGCCAAAGCTTTCGAAGTTACACCCGACGATCATGATCCAGCTTTTCGCCCATTTAATCAAGATCCCAGCTTATGGAAAGGCGCCGTCGCCGACTCCAATGTCGCCGCACAGTCAGATGGCATCGCAGCATTTTGCGCTTTTCTCAAATTTGGCGGTCGAGAGAACTGTTTGCGGTCTCGAGGGCAGGTTATCGGCGCTATAGTTGAAAAGGGTCTGGTGTCAACCCGCCCCGCCACCAAAGCCTCGTCCATCGAGGCCCTGTTGTTGTTAATCGAGTTAGATGTCGCGCCTCCCGTAGTGGAGGATATACTGCCCGCTCTCTCTGCGAAGCAACCCAAAGTCATTGCTGCTGCATTGGCCGCTTTGACTACCATCTATCACAATTATGGCTGCAAAGTCGCAGATCCGAAGCCTGTTCTCAAAGTCCTTCCCAAGGCTTTCGGCCACGCCGACAAGAATGTGCGAGCCGAAGCCACTAACCTTGCCGTGGAGTTTTACAGATGGCTCCGCGACGCCATGAAACCGATGTTCTGGGGGGATTTGAAACCTACACAACAAACGGATCTGGAGGCTCAGTTCGAGAAGATCAAAGCTGAGCCCGCCCCGAAACAGGAGCGACTGCTCAGATCTCAGCAAGAAGCTATAGCACGAGCTCCGCCGCCTGGCGCTGAAGACGACGGTGCTTACGAAGACGAAGGAGGCGATGATGCCGGGGAAGTGGACGCTTTCGACCTCGCAGAGCCCCAAGACGTGCTGTCCAAGGTGCCCCCAAGCTTTCATGAGAATCTGGCTTCATCAAAATGGAAAGATCGAAAGGAAGCGTTGGAAGGATTGTACGCCGCTGTCAACGTGCCAAGAATCAAGGATGGGGATTTCAACGAGATCAACAGAGGGCTGGCCAAGAGTATGAAAGACGCCAACGTGGCTTGCGTCACGCAGGCTGCGCAGTGTATTGAAGCACTAGCCCAAGGCTTGCGTAAGAGTTATGGGAAATATCGATCTGTGGTCATGGCACCCATTATGGAGCGATTGAAAGAGAAAAAGCAGTCTGTTGCCGATGCGCTCGGTGCTGCTCTCGACCAAGTGTTCCTAGCTACAAGCCTCACCGAGTGTCTGGAGGACATCCTGGCTTTCTTAGGCCACAAGAATCCTCAGGTCAAGGAGGGAACGATGAAGTTCCTCGTTCGCTGTCTATGTGCAACTCGAGACGTCCCCAGCAAGCAAGAAGTTACAAGCATCGTCGAAGCGGCGAAGAAGCTTTTGTCCGAGTCCAGTGAAGTACTTCGGTCTGGCGGTGCCGAAGTGTTGGGAACTGTGATGAAAATTCTAGGAGAGCGTGCCATGAACCCTCACCTTGAAGGGCTAGATGATATCCGGAAAGCCAAAATCCGAGAATATTTCGAGAAAGCCGAAGTCAAGGCAAAAGATAAGCCAAAGCCAAAGCCCGCTCCAGCACCGGCTGCACGAGCACCGGCCGGAGGTCCCAAGAAGATAGTGGGAGCTGGTGTGAAGAAGGCTCCCGGAACGATCAAAAAAACGGTCCCTGCCACCAGCGCACCAGCTGCCGAAGCTCCGGCCCCTCTTGCACCACAGCCCACGTCCAGAGCTGCGCCCGCTGCTGGCAAGCTAGGGATGCCGAAGCCTTCGGGTCTGTCGGGTCTCAAAGCACCACAAAGGCGTATCGGTGCCCCGGCTGGTACAGCGTCTCCACGAAGAGCCCCAGCAGCAGCGGCGCCGCCACCTGTCGAAGACGATGAATTTGTTCCCTCGTCACCTCCACCCAAGCCACGTATCGGTCTGGGACGTGGCGGTCTCGCGGGCCGGTCGTTAGCCAAGCCTACAGCGACTCCTGCGCCTGCACCCATGTCACCACCGCCCACGAGTGGTCTTTCTGCCATAGAGAGGGCTGAGCTCGAAGAGCTCCGCACCGCCAACGACCATCTCTTGAGGCAGATTGATGAGTTTCGCCAAGAGAAGAACAAGATGGCATCCGAGATACAGGAACTCAAGAATCACAACGCTGCGCTCATTGAAGATCACACGAGAGACGTACTCAGCATCAAAGCCAAGGAGACACAGCTAGTCCGTGCACGGAGTGATGCTGAGACTTCGGAACAGACCAATGATAGACTTCGACGGGAGCTTGAACGACTCAAGCGAGCACTCAGTAGAGCTGAGGGCCTCGGCGTCTCGGGCGGCTCTGCCAGTCCCGGTGTAGCCAGCCCGACGAACGATGATGTGGGCATTTACCACGATGGATTTAACCACGCGAGTGCCAGGTCCAATCGCATGAGTTTCGCCAGCAACATGTCAGAAGAGAAGGAGAACGGCGGCGATGCGCCGCCGGCGTATGCCCGCAACAAACTTAGCCCCGAGATTAGGTATGCCAGCGGTTCGAGTGGCCGCGGGAGCCCAGCCCGCGGGTTTCGATCTGCCGCTGTCGAGGACCGAGCGCCGAGCGCAGGAGATAGTTCGACCATTACGACGGGTAGCGGGGCAGTCGCAAACGGAGCCGAGAGCTGGAAGAGGGCCGCCGAAGTCACGAGTCAACTGAAGGCCAGGATCGAGCAGATGAAGGTACAACAGAATTCCAGCCTCAGAAGTACCACCACACATTTAGCTGACTAGATGACAGGCTAAGCAGGGTTTCAGTCGACCTTGAAAGGGCGTCAGCAGGGGAATACTGTGATTTCTGTATAAGCTTACGCTTTGTGGTGTTATGAAACGGCGTGCATAGACCAGCATGGGGATTGAGTCAAGGATGGACGGCTATGAGTGCGACGGCGTGTTGCTTGAAGAAAATTTGGCAGGAATGCATTTGTTTTGGCGTCGGATGTGTCCAAATACCCCCTTCATTCATGTGCGCGGTCGGGTCTCGTTTGGGCTGGCTGGCTGGCGTTTTGTAGATGCGATACGCTGGATTTAACTTGAGCTATGGGCATGCGTACGGTACGCACGCACTGTACATACCTGAGTAATGCTTCATTACCCTCCCTGTCAGCTGAAAGGTGCAGCAGGTCTCCGAGCGTGGTGAGACAACGGCGGGTTACCTCAAGCAGCTTAGGATGAAACTATGTGTGCACAGTGCATGAGATGTTTTCGATGCGTCCAGCCAGAGTTGACGATGGCAATGTTCAAGATGTGCTCCTATACGACCTGTAAAGCAAATCGACGGTTTCTATAAATTCAAGCTGTTATCCTTTTCAGACCTACCTACCTGAAATCACAGCTGTAAGCCAATTTCCATTGGGATTTGGTGTGTGGCTTTTGCACGGCCAAGGTCGATATTACCTTATTTCGAGGTTTCGTTTTTGATACAAAAACCCACTGCATGTCATCCGAGCGATATGATCGCATCGAGCTATATACCTACCCACACCGGCAAAATGTCCATCACGTACGAAGCCGAGTTCGATGATTTAATAAGTTGGCCCTCGAAAAAACACCCGGACGAAAAGACTCGCCGTCACTAGTTCCGGGGTAGAATTCGGGGCCAACTTCGCGTGCCCATCCGCCCAAACCATGACATTGACCTGGAAGATATTTGAGGCACGTATGGTAGAGCCATCGGGGTACTGCGTCATGTAAGTAAACTTGGTTCGCCAGTCTTCATCTTGGGCTAGCAGGAAGCCGAGTAGCTCGGGGTAGACGCTGTATAAGTTTTCACCATACGTGTACGGGTCGTCCAACCCTTCTGCGATCTCTGCATATGTGGCATGTCGCATCAGTTGTACGTGCCATGCTCTGCTTAGGATGTATTCCAGCTGTCGAATATGTAGCCGTACCACAGCATTCGCTGCGACTGTTGTGGTCAGGTTGTTGATCTGTGTTTTACTCGGTGATACCAATTTAAATCTGCTATCCCGTTCGTTGAATTGGGGATCGCACCACCACGGTCTATGTTAATAACAAGAGGATCTCGGTTGCAGCTGGTTTACAGGCGGTGTGTAGAGTGCTTCGATCCAGTTATATGTTCAGCCTTAGTTTTAGATCTATTCACCGTGGTTTTCAGGACGCGATAGCCTGCAGGAACTTGGAAGCTCATAAACGACATATGGAGTCTTTTGCAGAGATGGATTAGATGCTCTATTCGGCGTCGGCGATAAACCGTATCAATAACAAACACATTGGGCGATCCTCCTGGAGACATTCATAGATGTGAATACTTTTATACGAGGTGAAGATAGTGATCATTTGATACGTACGTGCAGATACCTTCTGGCGATGGATTTGGCATTCTCTGTATAAGCGGCAAGCAAAGCGAAGTGGGCTGTGTTTGGGTACATATTCGATAGGTGCGAAACGGCAGTCAAATGCGCTGCTCTTATGGATACTCGCTCGGACGTCTCAGAGTCAGACTGCATGTAAGCATCCGCCCCTCGGTTCCCGTCTAACCTGTCTGACACCCGGATTCATGCGCAGCCTCACGAACTCGCGCTCTCGGCAACCGCGGGCTCCCATCCAGGCGTAGCCATCTGAAAACTCTCAAACACAAAGGCGGGCGATACGGTGCATCCGACCAGCGTCCACTCCCCAAGCGAGCGCGCATGCTGCCACTCGTTCCGCTGCACGACGACCTGTGGCCGCTCACCGTTCAACACATCTTTGCCGAGGACCACGTCGCGAACGGGCTTCCCATCGTCCCAGGACAGCGAGAGCTGGAGCGGGGCACCGGCGTAGTGGTGCCAGATCTCCACAGCGTCGACAACGCGGTGCCAATGCGAGACGCCGGCCGAGGCTTCGAGAAGATAGTAGATGGCTGTGCTCTGTGCGCGGGGGGCGGATTCGGAGGGGACGGTGCGCACGGTGGATGGGTCCCGGAATGTTTCCACGTAGTACCCTTTCTCGGGATGGGGAGTCAGGCCCAGGGCCTTGATGACATCTTGGGCCGTAAGACTCTGTGTTGAGGTTGCCATGTTCTGGTTGGATTGCGGAAGAGGGCTGCTCTGATGCTGGTTGGCAGACTCGAGAGTCGGATGCCGGATAGCGGTTAGTGATCTATTCCCTTTTCTTTGTCGAGGGCGTATTACGCAAAGCCGGGTGCCGAGCAAGGGGGATGACTGTCTTGCAGATGAGACAAAAGGCAGAGATACGAGAAGTAAAGGGGAACAAGTCGCAGCTTATAAGCACGGCGGTGTACTGTCCCCTGCCGGCGCTCGGCAGATAAGAGTGAGATGGATCGACGGGGTGGCGGTGACGGGCACGGCAGGGAATGGACCCGGTCGCGCCAGTTAAGGGCCGGAAGTCTCGGACTGGCCAAAGGCATACGCAAGCAGGTCATCATCCACGAGTCCATTCCACCACGCATCGCCAGTTACTGATTGTACGTGTGACTGCTCTATACCTACATGTACCTTGGGTATGCGTAGTCATGGGTCTGTCTAGCCGTCTCACATAGGTGCAGGAGATTATTGTGTTCTCTATCACACTTTAAACCCTGTATCGGGCGGGCATAGACGGAGCTGTATACAGTGCAGCACGGGGGCTTGGAGATCATCAACTCTCTAGGGGGAGACGGGCTACCTGGGAAAACAAGTGGTTTGGAATTAAGGCCATGTGGTGTGGCAAAAGGCATTTCCAGGGCTTCGAGTAATAAGAATATGGCGTTGAAGCGGGCGATGAGGACAACGTCTAGGAGAACGTTGAATAAGGGCATGCATTCATTAAGTTGTAATCGTTCGGTAACTGATGGAGATAAGGATTGGCGTATTCCGTACATGCAGGCCGATATGTGTAGGTAGACGTGTGCCTCAGAAGATACACGTAATATGACATCGGACCCGATACAGGTCGGCAGGCAACAGCTTACCAGACGCTCCATCTTCACCAACCCCTTGACGCTCTTAGCTGAACAACACAGAGCGAGAGGAAGCTGACGACACGATGTGGGAGCAGTATTTCGAGGCACCGCAGAGTCGACATGGATAATGTGAGTGAGACGGGGGCCATGACCACCACGGTCGGTCGCTGTCATTTCATCCGCCATTTCATCTTACCCCACCGCGACACGACACCACACGGCTGCAGAGAATACTGACCCAGCGCCCGCCGACAAACAGCACGGCATAGCTCGAGTCGCCCGCACCGCCCGCACCGACGAGCAGCGCCAGCAGGACGCCGCCAGGATCCGAACGTACCGCCAGCTGGACGACGACATCCACGACCTCGTCGCCCGCCACGCCTACCACGACCCGGCGCTCTTCCACCTCACCACCAAGCTCCTGCGCCTCAACCCAGAGTACTACACGATATGGAACGTCCGTCGCCGCTGTCTAACCTCTGGCTTATTGTCCAGACCATCGCCTGGGTCCTCGCCCTCGAAGGCGTCGCCGACTTCTTCTCCGACCGCAACTACGAGCACCTCCTGCGCCGCCTCCTCGCCCTCGTCCTCGGCGCCGACCCGGCCAAGCCCCGCCTCCCCGACGACTGGGCCGAGTGGTACTACACTTGACAATGTCCAGAATGACGCCGGCTGCCTAGAGGCAGAGCTCGGCTTCACCGTGCCCCTGCTGCTCGAGTTCCCCAAGTGCTACTGGATCTGGAAGTACCGCAAATGGATCCTCGACGAGGCCATCCTGCGTCTGCCCCGCGACGCCGCCACTCGCATCTGGTCTGCCGAGCTTGCTCTCGACTCCAAGATGCTGCTCAAGGACAGCCGCAACTTCCACGCCTGGGGCTACCGTCGCTTCCTTGTCGCCCGTCTCGAGAGCCCCGCCCTGTTGGGCCAGAGTCTGGCCGAGCACGAGTTTGCTTACACCGACAAGATGATCCTCGCCAGCCTGTCCAACTTCTCCGCCTGGCACAACCGCAGCCGCCTGATGCTGCGCGTCTTCGACGAGCGCGGCGCCGACGACCACACCCGTCGTTCCTTTCTCGACGCTGAGTTCACCAAGATCCACGAGGCCCTCGACTGTGGGCCTGAGGACCAGAGTCTATGGTATTACGACCGCTACTTAGTCGCCCAGGTCATCGGCTCTCCAGGCAAGCCCTCGGTCGCCCCCAATCTGACAAAGGACCAGAAGATTGTCTATCTCGAGAATGAGATTGCTTACATCAAGGATCTACTTGAGGACTACCCAGATATCAAATGGCCCTACGAGGCTTTGCTTGACTACACTGTACTGCTACGCGGCCTCCACTTTTCTGGTGAGTCCGGCCGAGAGGGGAGTGATCCCAAAGTCTTTCTGGACAAATTGAGACGGCTAGACCCCATGCAAGCGGGACGATGGGATGACGAGGAACGAATCTTAGCTCTTTCTAGCAAGGACAAGTAGAAGTAATGATTCGCCTCTCTATATTACACACTGCCGCGAGCTCTGGTTTTCTCACCTTGATGTATGTGTTCCGCAACGGGCTGGCATACTCCGCTCGTGACGATTGTCATTCGACTCTATTTTGAATGCCGCGGGGACCAGAATGATGTTTCTCAACCAGAAGCGAGTCTTTTTTCAGCATCACTGGCTATCACTCCCTCTTTATTTGTCATTTTGAGTAAACTGTTCCGGAGTCAGTCAGAACATCCTTTTGCATCGCGATCTGGCCAGGGAGTGCCAGGGATGTGTCGACTGGCATTTTGGCACGTTCCAGGGTGGCGCTCCCGCCAAAATCTGCCGGAAGGAGTGCGAGTGCTGCAATATCGTGATAAAGAAGACCTCAACGCAGTAGGCACATCTCAGGGACTCAACATAATGCGTCAACAAATGTTTCAAGAGTTACCCATGTAGCGGGGATTGTCAATTACCGGTGCCGCCTTAGGAGAGACGGGGTAGCTGCGCACAAACGTGTCGTCCGTGCAAGGAATGTAGTGCTTGGGCGCATGGGCCGCCAGATTTGTTGCTGGATGAAGAGGAGTATGAAGGCTCTGAATCGACGATGACGACGACGCGGATGCATGGGATTTCAGGGGGAGTTATTAGAACAATGCAAGTTATGCAGTTTAGGGTATATCAAACCACAGCCGTCGAGATTACGCTCATCATGCTGTTGCCGGTCCATGGAGCTGGGTTCTGTTGTGAAGATACTCCAAGAGTTTAAATCAAAGTCCGACAGTTCCTGCTTTTCTCCAAAGTGTGGTGTCACGCCGATTTTGGATATATAAGTACCACTAATTCGCGTCAGTGTATTGCCTTCGAGCTGGTATGTTGGTCTATTGTGCGTGCGACCTCTTATGCGCAATGTAAAAGAAGGGGGGCAACAACGGAACTTGAAGCTGGGTTACGTTATTAGTCTTGCTGTGGACCTGTACTGGATAACTTGCCCGAGGCGAATATGCAGTTGATTGCATGTAGGCTTCATTCGCATACTGTACTTGTATTTCCAAAATATGATTTGTCTGCAGGATCAGAGTGATCACGTCCGCTTACTATATACGTCTAGAAGACTATACAGCTCCATATTGTTGAACTATGCAAGCTTCTAAAGGCCGGCATCGATGGGCTGTTTCACAAATTCGAAAACTTGATGGTTACTCGAGGAAATCTGGCCATTCGAACATGTCTTGAGGTCAGAGAATACTAAGCCCGGCAGACCGTGACGAGTGTCATTACCACATGCTCTCCATGAAGGCTGTACTACGTACACCATAGAGCCACGTGCGGCTTACATTATCGAAGACTTATGCTGAAAGTAAGTCCCGGACTGCTAGGGTGTGTAGGATGTACGACTCCCACAACAACACGTATGACAATCCGGCAAACCCTATGCCAAGCCTTATTATCCCGAGCGTATTCTTTCAGATAAGCTCATATTTCAATTCCGTGCGTACTGTATCTCCCCCCCGTAGCTCAAGCTAAAAAGCATGCTCGCAGAGGTCCAGATTTCGCAGCGTTGTCATACTCTGAAGGAGAACGGACACATATTTCATTAGACTCTGCCTGATGTTAACTGACATTACTATCACATTGAGTGTCCCCGTTCGAATGGGTCCTGCCGTAGATGACAAATGAGACCAACCCAAATTCAAATACATTGGATTTGCTGGTGTGTTCGTGCGTGTTTTACCAACGAGCGGTTAATACTATGTGAGCAACGATGGACATTACTACAGCTGGGATGTACTTTTATCCTGTCGCTAATTGCAGAACGTCTAAAAGAAGACATGTTATGCCAGTGTTGTCTTGGAAGAATTGTTTTCTTGAGGATGGTCTATAGTTCCAACCTTAGCTGAAAGGTCGTTTGCTGGAGTGAGAGGTCGCGCTTCTCATTTTTGGGCCTAATCTTATTATCGACTCTCCACCAGAAACACACTTCGGATTCTACAGGTTGTATCATATCATTTCTTCCCTGTTTGCTTTCTGCTGGATCGTTCCACTCCCTCGTGTATGATCCGGCTCGTCCTAGTGGAGAGAGTGAATATTAATTGCTATGGTATGTCTCCTTGCAACTTGATAGGTAAATTCTACTACGGCTTTTCGGAGTTGACGTACTAGGCAGTGGTATATAGGTAATAAGCCAGCATATACTTCACATCAACGGGCCATAAAGAAGTACAACATTAAGCTTAAGTGGTTACTAAGGTATATAGATATCGTAAAAAATGAGAAAGCAGACGAACTCGCTAAAAAAAGCGCTAACGAAAAAGCTGACATAAACTTAAAGTTCTTTAAACTAACGGCATTAAATATTAAAGCTATAGCGAAAAAAGCAACTAAGCTATAAATAAAAAACTAATAAAAAAATAAACTAAAAACGTTAGATTTAAAAGGAAAAGACGTTAAAATAAAACAACCTTTTAGGCACGTAAAGCTTAAAATCGACTACTTTATATAAAAATGCCCGAAAGCTTTAAACTTATTAAAAAATATATTATAAAATTTTTTAACATTGTTAGCATATTACGAAAACTTTAATTAGTACTATAAAAAGTTTAAGCATACGGTAGCAGAACTATATTACTATTATAAAAACCTAGACCGATAATAAATATTTTAAACGAAAACACCGATATATATATTTTATTATAAAGTAATTAAAAAAAGCTAATAGCTAAGTTAATATTATTTAAACCGCTTTCGAAAAAAAACGGTATAAAATAATTAAAAATTTATTAAAAAATAGCGCTATATCGGAAAATTTTTAACAACGCCTTAAATAAAATACTATTAAAATATTATAAATAATTAATAAAAAACTTTAAATAATTTTTAAACTAATATATAACGATAAAATATTTTACGAAAATTTATATATTTTTTAACGTATAAAAAAAGTATTATTTAATGCGTAAAGAAATAAAATCGCGGTTAAAAAAAAAAAAACCCCGAAAAAAAAATTTAAAATACGTTAAGCTTACTACTTTACTATATTAACGACTTTAAAACAATAGCGCTTTTTTTTTATAGTATTTTTAATTTTATAATAATATATATAATAAGCTTAAATAAATCTTTTTAATTTTATAAATTTAATATAAAGTTTAAATTATTTTAAAACGTTTAAAGCTTTATTTATTTTTTTAAATATATTTTTTTTAAAATAATATTATAAAAATATTTTATTTAAATAACTTATTTAAATTAGTATTTTTTTTTTTTTACGTTTAGCTTGCTTTTTTATTTACGTTTACGGCTTAAAATAAAATAACAAACCCGTATTATTAAAAGCTTAACTTTTTTAATAAACGGTTTAAATATTACGATTTAAACTGTTTATTAAAAAAAAATCAAGCGTAAATATATTAAATACTTACAACCGTTATACCTTTAAAATTATATTATTTATATTTATTAAAATAACTTTAAAACATTAAAATTATAACCTTAATACTAAACGACTTTAAATAACTTTTAAAGTTTATAAAATATAAACGGTTAATAAAAAAAAACTACGTAATTATAAACTTAACGCCGCAAAAATATAAATTCGTTATACGACCTCTTATATATATTATTACAACTCGGTATAAAACAAAAAAACAAAGCTCGACTACGTCGGCCGCCGCAAGATCCCTTAAATTTTAACTAACTATACTTCTAAAAGCAAATAAAATTACGTATATAAAGGGTCGGCGTACCGCGTCTAGTACCCTAACGGAGGTTAGTACATTACCACGTAATTACTTTCACCGACGTTAAAGACTATCAATCAATCAATCAACATCAACGGGCCAGCATTGGGACCATAGTTATCGGGAGCAACATCTCTAAAGAATGCGACGAAAGTACGTCGATCTATACATGATTGCTCAGGTACTTTACCCAAATCATGCTGATTACTCCTACTTCGTTCAATCTCTACACATCACGTAATACCGCATATATGTGTGTCTCTGTGTTCAGTCACGGGTAACTTCATTCGGACGGCATACTGGTGAGTGATTATTGATATTGTATCTGTCACCGGTGTATATACAGACAAGTAATACACTATAAACCCATTAAGTACTACAAATTAATAAGGTATGCCATGCCACAAATAAGTCAGTCTGATTTTTTACTGAAGCATTCCTCGAGCTCGGCTGCGCTAAACGTTCCCTTCTCAATATCCCATAGGGCTTCACAAAACGAAGGCAGCAATTCCTCCGGCAACGGCCGCGAGTCCGAGTCCGTTGACAGCAGCACCGGCGGTGGGAACAGATGTTGGCGACATGGTAGATGAGCCCATGGTGGCCGTGAGAGATCCAGAGCCCGTTGGCGTAGGCGTGGGATAGGTACCGTTGGATGGCATCGACATGGTTGGGGTGGCCGACGCGGGCTCGCTGGCGGGTGCGTAGCTGTCACACACCGCGCTAGTGGCTACCGGGCAATCGTCTGCGATGCAGATAGCCTGCAGCTCAGGGCCCTGTGCCTCGATGGCTGTGGTAGGTGGTGAACAGCGGTAGCCAAAGAGGGATTGCAGGGCGGAGCCAACAATCGCAACGTCGGAGTCTGCTACGCCGAAAGACTACAATGGGAGAGTCAGAAAGAGAACATTGCAAAGAAGGTCGATCATCGAAGACTCACGGAAGCAGCCAGTCCAACCTGGGTAATGACTACAATATCTATTGTCAGTGACCGATAAAGATTGTGGTTGGGAACCTAAGACAATATGGAGCAAGTCCAAAAGTCCAATGTTATAATCAAGACATCATTTCGATGTATTCCGATTACTCACAGTACTGCAACTCTTCGAATTAGTAACTACTCTTCATAGCGCGTTTGCTCATGTCTCGGGAGTTTCAAAACGAATTTCTGAAGCACCTGCTCCGAGAAGAAAGGAACTAATTCCCGAAAACTTCTATAATGGGTATTAAATATCATCAGAAGTTACTCACCCCGACTTCATAGGCGTCCAAATCCATGAACTTGTGCACCTCGTACATCTAGTAGGTGAAAAGGTGCTGCGTCAGTTATTTTTCTCGAGTTTCCCCTGCGGGGCCCTGGACTTTAAGACAAAGGCCGTTTTCTGATATATGACAGGTCAGATATTACTCACTATGAAGAAGTCAGTATGTCTTGGGAACGTAGTTAAAAAATAACTCGCATGGGATCTTTCTATACTTGCCTGAGGCATGACCGGTATAGGCATCAAAGCCAGGCATCCCTTGCTCAGAGCATCCCAACAGGGAACCAAAGAATTGGTAAAGGTGAGTGAGGAGGAAGCTAAAAACCTGCTGTCAGGAACAATCGCCATCGAACCGGCGTGAAACATGCTTACTATTGGTTGGAGTTTTCCGTGTTGGCAGGCTTGTTGTTCTGCAGGGGCTTGGCACCTCCATCGTCGAGGAAGTTGATCGATACTCCTGAGCTACCGCCGCGGTTGGAAGAGGCGAGGTCACCAGTGAAGTAAGGGAGGAGGTTGACATCGGTGCCATTGTACTTGCCCGCGGCGAGGATACCAGGGACACTAACTCCAACGTTGGGCATCGTGTCTGTATGGTAGCAAAAGAAGTCAGTGATAGGGAGCGCCTAGGCGAGAACTGCGGGAATACCATACAGTTTCCGATGACAACAGTGTTGACCACCAGCGTCAAGAGAGTAGCTTGGTTCTCGGCCGTGTTATTCTTCAACAGCGCGGTTGTGTAGTAGTCACAGATCGAGGTGTTATCAGGGCGTTGGGCCTCGACCAGGCTGGCCGCGGCACCCAGAGCGACGGTCTTCGAGAAACGCATATTGACGAGCCGAAGAAACAAGGTGATACTGTATGTTGCTCGTTTGTCCTGTGGTTGATCGAGGGAGGGAAACACTGCTTTTCTCGGGAGTAGGGACAGGTCAGTCTAATAAGAAAGACTGAATATTCCGTAGCTTCAATAATATCAAGGACGGGATCAACACTACTCTGCTTCAAGCTCTGCAAGGACTCAGGGGGTTCGATCTGGTCCTTTCTAGCTTCAGTAGTTCTCATGCAGTGTAAGATGAGCCTTCGGGCTATTCGACTTCCTTTGTCAAGAGCTAATACTAGTTCTGCTTTAGGCAATAATGTGATCGTGTCGAAGACATTGAAACCGACCTAATGTGAACAATATACCGATTGAGACAATTTGACTACGATCGAGTTCCCGGCAGGAGAAGAAACCGCTACTAGCGTGCTCACATTCTCTCCGACGATGCTGAATTTGATCCAAACGCCACCGGCATGCCAGCCGAGTTATCGGAAAAGGAAGAAGCCGGTAAACCGGCGTCCCTGAAGCATATCTTTCTAGGAAGCTGGCGATCTCTCATTTTCCTTTGAATACCATGCATCCTAGACCATATTTCCGTCAACTTAGAGCTACTCCAATCAATGCCATATTGTCAATGAAAAAATTCCCACCCAACACAAGATGCTACCTGAAAGCGACGACTAATCCACTTCGCGCACGATTTTGTATTTAGAAAGTCTTCTAGCTTTACGAAGCGAGTAAGTCTCACGTCTGTTTCACATCTACACTGGCAGATTCCTTTGATTCTCTATCACGTTGTGGATGTCGAAGGTTGAATTTGGCAAGGTCAAAAACCTCACTGTTCCCAAGGCGGCAAAGACAGCAAATGCTTCAGGAGATAAAAGTAAGCAATGGGGTTATCCACGGGAGTGCGGCATCATGTCCGCACATTCAATCTGGTAATGGGACGTGACTCGCTCAACTCGTGCTAGTCGCTGGTAATCTCGGGAGCAAGGCGTTGTATGTGTGGAATGAGAAGAAGCCAGGGCCGATCCGTCAAACTCTCATCGCGCGTTTTCGCTATTCGACAAAGGAGCATCCCCGCGGACCGACAGACAGGTCGTGGCTTGGTGAGAATGTAATGAGCGCGTCGTGATTTGTTGACTAGATTCGATGATGTTGGCTGAGCCAATGAGAGAATCTGCTTTCAAATTCATTGTCTCAAAGGGGAGAAAGCTGACTTTGGAATGACGCTATCCATCCCTTGCCAATCCTACCCCAGATTCCTAGTCTACGGCACCGTGCTGTTCCGAGAAGATCACCTCTACGGTAACTCAATGTGGCTTGCCGTCAGGAACGACAATTATTAAAAATGCCGTTTGGGAGACAATATGACACATCGATTTCACCACAGTAGCCATTACGTATATCTACCGTCGTTCTTTTATGATTTGATCCTCAGTCCGCATTCCCATCGCCCGACCACACACATAGCTCCGTGATGGCTCAACTGGCGACTGGGTTAGATGCAGGAATGTGAAAAGTAGACCGAGACCTCGTCCAACACACAGTCGCAGGTATTTAGGCAGCTCGGCGAGACCGGTTTGGAAATATCACCCGTTCTTGCCACGACGACTTCTGGAAAGCCCATACTACTTGACGACCTCGACGCCGCTCAGCTAACTACTGTAGCGTTATGCGCTTCGGCTCGTTTCTGAAATCCGAGACCACTTCCTACTATGTAAGGAGGTAAAGCTGGGACGAGTATCTTCCCACCGCGACTGGCTACGAGATCACGGACAGACACATAGCGAGCTATTCATCCCGACTGTAAGCTCTGGACTGCGACTAACTATCGTACTATATAAGTAATATATGTATGTGTGCTTGGTGGCTTGCGCCGTCTAATGGATTAGGCACATTGTGCCGGCCCCACAAGATGGTTGACTACAATGAGGGTTGCGATACAGTAGCTTGCCTTTAGACTCATTCGACTCTGTCGTTGATCTGAGCTATTGGATCGTATTTTCCGTCTAGTGTTCTTTACACAATATACATACTACACCTCTGACAAAGGAATACGAATGGTCAAGCAATAAGCATTCACGAGGTATTGGAGTTGGCAGTACACTCGTTGTGGAAGCAGCATCGGCTTCTCTAGTACCAGCACGAGCATTGGGAAGTGGTCCCGTAAATCTATGTGGGTGATCTTATGACTCCTTACTATCTGTAATTTCTCGGTGCTTAGATCACTAGGTAGGCATTTATCTGCCTTGTTTCTTATTCCGAGTCCAAGTGGTATTCAGCGAGCTCTATACGGATCGCGAAATACCAGCACTTCAACCACAGCACTAACTTAATTGCTGGGTTCAAAGGCAGGATGGGTCCAAGGCATCATTCCTGTGCCAGCCAAGGCTTATACCAAGCGAACTTCCGAGACGCCAATGAGCACCAAAAGGTCGTACACTAACCAGACGATGCAGCTTGCGGCTTTATGCAATTCTTTCACGCACTGAAAAGGCTTGAGTCCAACGAAGCAACCTGACTCGGCCAAAATTTACGTGCTTGTAATGCGAGATTATTGAATCAGTTGGTATTCTCCATATGTAGCCCGCAACAACACCGGCTAATAAGATGAGATGCATGCTAGCAAGGGCAGACTATTGGTGCGCAGGAAAATATCAACAGTGGAATAAAGCCTTAACAAACCAGAACCGACTGGACTATATCCAAAACATTTGATCTGCCGTTCAAAGAGAGAAAGCCATCGGGGCAGTTTCACACCTGTAAGCGCTGGAAGAGATCAACTCCTACCACAGCATGCGTGCAATGTGCAACAAATTCCTGTGCTTATTGAAACTATAGCCATGCTAGTGCATACGAAAGTCATTTTGTATCCGCCCTGGCAGTCGCTAAGTCCTGGGTTTGTGGGAACGTCCATTTACACACATCAGACATTTCGAGCCAAAACTCGTCTGGATCATGGTGTTCATTCCGACTGATGCCGGGCGTTTTTCGTGGGAGGTTCCCGATGACAATGGTGTCATAGTTCAAGACTCTTTTAGTCCAAAGTATCCTGATTATATATGATAAGACTTACGACATTATTGTATTTGTTCTGAAATGGTTTAGTCAATATCGTGTGTGCATTGGAACTGAAAATGGCAGTTAAGTAGAAATACTTGTTGAAAGCACCTCTTTCGAAGTCTGAGTCTTGCTCTAATCCGGAACTTGAATGAATCTGGTAACGAACCAAGTTCGAACGATTAGAGCTTTTCCTATGTAGCTCGTGCAGGAGCATCGATGTTACTGGGATGACCATATCGCCGGAAGAGACACAATTATACATTATAATGCCGCAGAGGAAAGGGATCCCCAGGAGTGCAAGTTCGGCCAACTGGGGACAATGCCCCGGCCGCGCACCGAACGTTCGTTCGTACGTTCCTCGATCGGTATGCACCCATGAGACTACATCACCGCGCATCGGATTTCGCGTTACGATGTCACCATTCTTAGCCGTAAAACTGACGTTTTATAAGACTTCCAACAAGCATGGTTAGTCAGATCATACAAGCCATCAAAAGATGGACAGCCATTTTTCCGTCCCGTGGTAAGCTTGCTTTCGGTCGTGTATTTGGAGCTTAACGTCGCGGAATTTAGCAGAACATCGGGACTCGCAAAGAGTGGGACGAAGCTGAAGAGACAGGATACGCAATTTAAGGACATGAAACGTAATCACGATGCGCAGTTTCTTCCCATATTCAGGCCGAGGAATCTGAGTACAACAAGAGAGCGAGGGGCTTGTACGCCACTGCACAGCCAAAAGAACAAGCGAACTTGCATCAATGGGATTGACGTACCACTGTCGGAAACAAAAGCGTTATGGCGTCTGAACTCCGTGCTCTCGTTATTGTTTGTCAGATAACCCCTGCCATACGCAAATAGCGATGGTTCAGCATGGATCAAGAGTGAGAGGGAAAGGCCACGAGGTGATATTAACAGCATGTTTCTTCGGCTCTTTCAGACTGATAGCCTCCCAGACCAGGAACACATGGACTCGCCTATAGTAAGCTCGACTAGCAGAGGCGCTATGTAGATGACAGACTCAGAATTCAGATGAGACTACTACTTCATCGATTCGATGCCAAAAGAACTCGAGACACTCGGCGTCTAATGCGTCGGTCTCTCGTGGTCGATGACTCTCGTAGTCTGCTATCTCATGGACGTCCCTTAAGGCGGGGCAATCAATGGAGTACCTGATGTCGACGACGCCTCATGATAGCTATCCCTAATTCCTTGCCTTGCAGCTGTCAGTTTTGGAAACGAGGGCAGAGAAACGTGTCGTACCTAACCTCTCGAAGCGAGCCGCCGAGTTTGGCGACAGCAAGTATCTATCTCTCGCCGTATCTGCCTCAAGCCCTAGTTGACAGTACACCTTCAACGCACATAGACTGCCCACAACAAGATTGAATAACCACGCTCGTCCACCGCCCCAGCCGAACTAACGGGGAGGCCTAAAACAACCGTCACAGAGAACCTTGACGCGCGTAAGGCGGAACTGGGCCAAGGAATCGCCACATTTCTCACAGTTGCGAGCCATGACGAAGAAACGCATGCCTCCAAAGGTATGAAACTTGAGAATCTTGAACATCAAGCGCTGATAAAAGGGCTGGGAGCGTTCCAGCTGGAGTCTGACGTCGTTCTTGACCAAGTGGAAGTCAGGAATGCCGTAGACGTATTGGCGGGCCGCCCTGTTGACGGCCAAGAATCTGAGAAGCGTGGGGAGGGTGCAGTGGGCGAGGACCAAGATGATGATCTCGTTGGGCAACAGCGCGAGGGTTCCCATGCCCGAGACGGCCTCGGCGGTCACGGAGATGCGCGAGACGTCTGTCCCCAGAACGAGGGGCTGGGTGACCCTGACACGGTGCATGTTGAGCTGGTGGGCCATGGCACTGCGGGTTGGTTGAGCTGTGTTACTTGATCCAGCAGCTAGATTCGGGATGCCTATGTTTTGCCTGGCAGAACGACGCATCTTTGCTATGCCGACGACAAAGGCTTTTGATGTACCGTGTTACAGAACAAGGATGGAGTGAGGCGCGGAGGTGAGTACCTAGGCTGTAGCTTGGCTGGCTACACGTACCTGTTGGTGCTTGGCGTGGTGCAAGGAGTCGTCAATATGGGATACGTACATGCATAGATGCGAGGGAAGAGGGTGGATGTCTCCAGCTAAGAGCCACGATTGCAAGTGTCTAGCGGATGAGGGGAGACGATGGGGACAGGAGTTTGGATAGCTGGAGGTTGAGGGTGTGACAGGTCATCATCGCTGGCGGGGTTGGACACTACCACTACCTTATCTCGTGTTTTGTATGGCCTCAAATGCATCTATCTGCCTGTTCATTTGACATGCCTTTTGGGAGATCAAGACACAGATACCTATAAGGCGACCAACTGTACCACAGACTTGTCATGGAATACCTAGCCACGATATGAAATGCAAAAACGCTCTGGCGCCTAAGCTGCTATAGTATGTGTCCAGCTTTGTGATACTCTAGCCGGGGAATGTTGGGGGCCAGGGAAGGTAAGACCGTGGGTGCGGAGGAGTACGGAAGATCGAAGACGAGGCAGACACATGGCTACAGCGTATGAAGCAGGCATAGAGATTCAGACGAGGCACCATGCTCAGGTGGCGTATTTGTCCTGACGGGAATAGAAGAGCAGAGAGGATCACAGAGGTGTTGAAAGGTGTGCGACCTGTTTACTAATACAGTTTCTGTACGGTGAGGTAGTACTGTGTCTGCCGTGCGAAGTCATGGTCTGCCGGCGAGGCTGATGAGGTCTCCAGCGAGATCTTTTATCATTACAATTCCATCCGTATCTTCCGACCAGCAGTCCACACCACGACCATCGACAGCTTCACAGCGATGACGTAGTCAGGGCAGTCCAGCGACAGCAGCATCTGCAGATCCCACGCTAAACCCACAGTAGTCAGAAGCTAACTTGCATTTTTCGCGCTCAGCCAAAAGCGTGGCTCCCCGACACCGTCACCTGATGCAATACTCCATCGAGATAAGGTACCACCGCACACAACCAACTCGAGGCGCACGAGAGTGGACATGACCAGAGAACAATCGGCTACTTTATTCCCTGACATCTCCCATCTGTGATTTCTGTGGCTGCCTGTGCCCGCGTCCGTCACCACCATTCCCGCCTCTGCCCGTCCCGATCCCTCCTCTGCGCGCGACGCTGCGAGCCAGCCGGGCCGCCCGACAGACGCCCTTGTCCGAGGGGAGGGTCTTGCCATCGAGCTGCAACCATACTCACGTCCTCCTTTCGAACGGCAGCAGCAAGACCAGAGGCGACACGACAAGCGAGCCCAGAAGCGCCGGTGGCTCGACGCCCGCGACGACATGAAGTTCTCCCACAGCATCCAGTTCAACGCTGTCCCCGACTGGAGCAGCCACTACATCGCCTACAGCAACCTCAAGAAGCTCATCTATCAGCTCGAGAAGTCCCACCACCAGACCCAGGCACCCGCCGATGTCGAGACGCGGCCTCTCCTGCGCAACGAGGACCCCGAGACCGTCTTCTGCCGCGCCCTCGATGTTGAGCTCGAAAAGGTCTCCTCCTTCTTTGGCGTCAAGGAGAAGGAGCTCCTCGACGACGTCGACGACCTGCTGCGTGAAGTCACCGCCTTTGAAGAACAGGATGGCAACGAGCCCAGCAAGGCCCAGGGCCTCCACAACCGTGCCGACCTAATCCAGCCCGGCCCGGAGCACGTTCGCCGCAGCAAGGGGCCCAGGAGCAGCCAGAGCGCACGCAGCACCCGTTCAACTGAGGACAGTGACGAAGACAACGACGAAGATGACGACAACGACGACGAGACGGCCGCACTCAACCGCAAGCGTCGCCCTAGTCTCGGCAACACGCCTGCCCGCCGCCGCACTGTACCTAGTCTTGGTGACATGATGTCCTCGACCGACCTCACCCGCTCCGTGCGTCGCCACAGTACCGCCGGCTTCGACGACGACGACTACGCCGAGACAGCCCAGCTCTTCTCCGACGGCATCATGCTAAAGAAGCGCATCATCAGTCTCTACGTCCAGCTGTGCGAGCTCAAGTCGTACGTCCAGCTCAACCGCACCGGCTTCAGCAAAGTGCTCAAGAAGTTCGACAAGATCATCGACCGCCAGCTGCGCAACCGCTACATGGACGCCACCGTCGACGATGCCTACCCCTTCCAGCGCGGGACCATGAAGGAGCTCGAGGCCAACATCGGTCACACCGAGACGGCCTACGCCAACATCGTGGCCAACGGCGACGAAGCCTTTGCCCGCAAGGACCTGCGCTCCCACCTGCGCGAGCACGTCGTCTGGGAGCGCAACACCGTCTGGCGCGATCTGATCGGGCTCGAGCGCCGCGCCGAGGCCGCCAGTCTCGGCAAGGGCCTGCTTGGCGCTCAGAACGACGGCATCAAGGTGCGTCTGCAGGGCGACGACGCCCCCGTCGTCGCCATCAAGCACATCAACACCCCTTTCGGCCGCTTCACCTGTCCCACATGGCTGTTCGGCTCCACCATGTTCACCATCCTCGCCATCCTCGCCGTCTTCCTGCTCCTTCTCTTTCTCCCCATCATGAGCAAGCCCGAACAGCAGTCTTGTCTCGCCATGCTGGTCTTTGTGAGTCTGCTCTGGGCTACCGAGGTAAGCAGCTTCTGCACAAAATAAACCGCACGAAACGCAGAAAGGTTCTGACTGTATAGGCAATACCCCTTTTCGTGACCTCTCTCTTAATTCCCTTCCTCTGTGTGCTCCTGAATGTCGTTCGCTCCGAACAACCACCCTACCGGAGGCTGAGCTCCAAGGATGCCACCAACTATGTATTCTCAGCTATGTGGACGCCTGTAATTATGCTTCTTTTAGGCGGCTTCACCGTGGCTGCGGCCTTGTCGAAGTGCAGAATCGACAAGCGTATCGCCACCTTCGTCCTTAGTAAGGCCGGCACCCGCCCACGGACGGTCCTTATCGCCAACATGTTTGTGGCCGCCTTTGCCAGTATGCTTGTTAGTAATGTGGCGGCTCCGGTGCTCTGTTTTAGCATCATTGAAGTAAGTCATCCGCAGAGATCCCCGACTCGTCGCGCCACCCGCGTACTGATGGCCACAGCCGATGCTTCGTAACTTACCCTCCGACTCCAACATGTCCAAGGCTGTCATCATGGGCATCGCCCTGGCGTCCAACGTGGGTGGTATGCTTTCACCCATCGCTTCGCCACAGAACGTCGTGGCACTTGGCATCATGGAGCCGGCACCCACGTGGGGACAATGGTTCTTCATCGTCATCCCCGTCGGCATCGTGTCCTTGCTATTCATCTGGGTCCTCCTCCTGATGACGTTTCAACCCGGCAAAGGTACCACTATCGTGCCTATTCGCTCTGTTAAGGAGGAGTTCACGGGCCTGCAGTGGTTTGTGTCCATCGTCTGCGTCGTCACTATTGGTCTTTGGTGCGCCAGTCACGCGTTAGAGTCCACCTTTGGCCACATGGGCGTCATCGCAATCCTTCCCATCGTCATCTTCTTTGGTGTTGGTATTCTGACCAAGGAAGACTTCAATAACTTTCCTTGGACCATCATCATCCTGGCGGCCGGTGGCCTAGCTCTGGGCAAGGCTGTCGAGTCTTCGGGCCTGCTCCACACGGTGGCCGAGAAGATTTCCGCTCAGGTTCATGACCTCGATTTGTACATCGTTCTCCTCATCTTCTCGAGCTTGGCTCTGGTCATTGCAACCTTCATCAGCCACACCGTCGCCGCTCTGATTATTCTACCGCTCGTCTACGACATTGGAAAGGCGATGGAGCAGCCACACCCCAATCTGCTCGTCATGGCCGCCACTCTTATGTGCAGTGCAGCCATGGCTCTCCCCACGAGTGGTTTCCCCAACATGAGTAAGTCCTGTTAGCCGATGTTCTTGGGCCCATTAAACTAATGAGTAAACAGCGGCCATCATGAAAGAGGATGCCACGGGCCAACGCTATCTCTCCGTCAAGCATTTTATCAGTCGGGGCGTTCCCAGCAGTGTCCTCACTCTCTGTGTCGTGGTAACCATTGGATATGGCGCCATGAGAGTTATTGGAATGTAAACCAGTGGGTGTTTTGGTAATTCCTTTGGCGCTGAGAGAAGGTACACCGTTCTCATTTCTTTGCCCTATCGCCCCGATCTGTATATAGAAAAGGGGGTGTTGTATCGGTCATTGCATAGATGGATAGATATTGAGCCGGGTACATGTGCGGGTAGATTCGAGATATAAGGTCACATTATGGTTTGTTCAAGTATAACACTGTTTCCGTATCTTGCCATGCTTAGAACTTGTCCTGTCGCCGCATTTTTCCCAACTCGGGCTCAGCACACAACGGCCGTTCCTTCAGAGCCGCCACGATCCTATGAGCGTTAATCGACCTAGATTATGCGTCGTTCATTATCTAGTGAGGCTATTACTGCCGGACCACCCGCATTAATCAATGCTCACAGGTTTCAGCCAGTGGATCAATCAAGGGCAGCGATATCGATAGAGCAACTACTTCAAAGTCTGTATTCGCATACTGTGGTTTGGGACGGGTCTCAGGTGCGAGTGGTATCACTTCGTCAGTATATCAATATAGTGCCGAACAGCAACCTTCCGGCTTCAATGACGCTTCAGGGAAACGCCAATCTTAGTAGCTTCGCAGTGAGCCGCCTTTTTTCAAAGCAGAGTCAATGATGCAACACGACTTGCGCCTCCATGAGCATTTGACACGGCAGACTTTTGTGCTGCCTGGGCTGGGGCATACATAGCCCGAACATGCCGTCAAAACTTGCCAGTGCTTACCCAAGGACCAAGCTCCCCTACCTAGTCAGGACTTAGCCATGCCGACTATGCTTTTCCTCATGCAAGAAATGCTGTTCTCGACGGGCCACGTGCGCACTGAGCAACGCCAAAGACCCGCAGTCTCGCTTTTCGGCGACCTAGTGGCAGTCTGCAATCCGTCCAATTACCCTCAGTTGCTTCCCAGTTTCCATGAATCCATAGCTCGTGAGCACGGGACCAAGCCAGACCTAGGTAGGCGTCGGTTGGCCAACCCCCTGTTCTGCCCCTGGTCGAATCCCCGCAACTCGTTCTGAGAATCTGCACTACCCCATACGCTATCTACAGGACAGTATCCACGATCCCCAATCCCCAGACCCAGTCGAAACCCGGCGCCGAGAGTCCACCTCAGGACGTTACACGAGGCCGAGATGAGGGCCTCGTTGAAGCTAGAGCTTGCTGCCTCCTCACCGCAGAGTACTAAGCAGGCTGCCCACAGAGCTACGGAAGAGGAAGGAAGACCGGCTAGGTTCGTCAAAGCGCCGCTGTTAGCAGGATGAGAGAGAGGGTCATCATTAGGCTCCGGCCAATAATGGAAAACATAGGCCACCAGTTCCCCGCGTTTTCATCTTCGCAGAAAGATGTACGTAAGGCCTATGAGACTAGTTGAAGAACCCTGGCGGATGGAGGCGCCCAATCGATGACTTTGCCTTCGCAAGATCGGCCCATAAATCTAGCTACAACGTCTTTACATCCGAGGCATCTCAGGTCCTCGATGTGCTCTCGCCGACGCTTCGTAATCCGGACTAGGGTTGGAACTCCGTGCCTCCCCTGGCCAGAGGCTGCAGATCGGCTACGGCAACGTTGTTGACCCCGGCCTCGCCGGGTACTACGTCAAGACATAGACAAACATGATAAAAGGATGTGTCATCGCCTTGTCCGTATTTCCATGCTAGTCTTTCCTGCGTTTTGAACAATCTTACGAAACTCGAGAGATAGACCATCGAGTATCTTCTTCATCGTCTTCTTCATCTTTCTTTGCTTCTTCATCGTCACCATGGGGCCCTCTTCCGGAACGGATGAGAGGATCGAGCGTCTCCATACCCACGATCGTAAGTAAATGCTGGGTCATGTCGAGAGCGGTTGCGGATAGACTTGTTGACACACGGAACAGTCGAGCTAGGCGCTACCGAGGCCGTGCAGCAACATTACGCGCGCCATGTGATCGAGCGGAGGCCAGTCACGCAACGCCGGCTCGATTTCGAACACCGCCGGCCGCGATGGCTCAGGGAAATGCTCGGCGAAGGCATAGGCGTCTTCTTCTACGTCTTTCCAGGTCTCGCTTCCACCGCCGCCTTCATCTTGAACCTACAAAGCCCCGTCGGTGTCAGCGCCTTTAGTAGTTTCTTTCAGATCGGTCTGGCCTACGCCATTGGGATCGCCTTTGCCGTCATCGTGGCTGCACCCACATCGGGCGGCCACTTTAGTCCGGCAGTTACTATCTCCTTTGCGATTTGGCAGGGCTTCCCCTGGAAAAAGGTTCCATACTACATCTTCAGTCAAGTGTGAGTTTCACTGATCATCTGAGAGGTTGTGCATCCCAAGTTCTAACCATTGGCATGTAGCTTTGGGTCATTCCTGGCCGGTGTTTTGGTGATGGGCATGTATCGCCCCCAGATCGCCGCGTACGAAGCTGAACTGCTGGCCGCCGGCGCGCCACTTGTTTCCAGTACCGGGCCGGCGGGAATCTTCATCTCGTTGCCTGCTGAGACGGAGACAAACCTTGGGTTCATTGTCCTCACCGAGTTCTTCGTCTGTAGCTTCCTCGCCATTCTGATCTGGGCCTGCCGTAAGCAACTCCTGGGGTTCTTTTCTACCTATTCCAGAGGTTTTCAGAGTCAATTTCTTGGTTCTCGGGGGCAAGTGCTCTGGAACATGGTTTGAGGCTCTCGAGACATGAGTTAAGAGCACACTATAAAGAGTAAATACTGACTTGAAGAGTTGCAGTGGACCGCGCCAACCCCTTCATTGCAGCGTCTACCGCTCCATTTGTCATTGGCATGGGCTACGCTGTCAGTGTGTGGGGTTTCGCTGGAGTCACAATTAGTCTCAACACAGCCAAGGAGCTGGGCTGTCTCTTTGCTGCGGCTATCTGGTACAAAGGCGAGGCATTCTCGTACATGAACTATGCGCCAATCGGTATTCTGGTCAATATTCCCGCCACCATTTTCGGCACAGCGATATACGAGTTCGTATTGAGAGATAGTGTGAGTATCATTGGAGCGGGCGGTGCACTGCATGAGGACGGCGAAGAAGGGCTGAAGAAGCATATTAGTCGCCCTGGGGTCCTGGCAGAACATTGAACAGTTTGCCATCCAGTCAACTAGGTAGACATTGGCAGCGGCCTCAGCGTGGAAGAGTGTGGGTGTGGCCATGTCAGAGCTGTCTTTCACGTCCAATGTCTTGAGTGATAATGTCGATTTCCCCTGCACAATGCAATCACTTCAGCATGATGTACAAATATATTCCAGCTATATTCGCAGCAGAGCATTACCAAGTGCGTTGATAAGGTAACAGAGGTGACTATGGTACTCACAGACCTCTGCTGGTATTGCTTACGCTGTATGCAACAACTCTCTCGAGTACGTGGGCTAGGAACCGATGGATAATGGAGGTTCTATCATAGATTAGAGGAACTTGTTCGTTTCATGGTGAGTTATATATCGCCATCCGAGTCAAAAGGTGTGCTCCTGTGTGGTTTCAAAGGCATTGCTGGTCGTTGCTGGTCTAGAGACGGACATACCTCCCAAAAATATATACTTTGATCCTCTAGACAATAGCACGGAGCTCACGGCGGACAGGTCAATGCCGCCCACGCCCTCTCCACCGGTAAGAGTGACCTATTCACCGCGTTCCGTGTTGTTCGACTGTCGACGCTTAACCTGTAAACCCAAAGTGTGCGTGGTTTTGACCAGGTTGGGCAAACTAGACAGCACAGATAGTAAATTTAGAAGGTACGAGGAAGGGCTTGTCGTCACCGTCAGATTATTGTTGGCGGCCACTCTATAGTCTCGCAGAAGCCAGATATCACACAGAGCATAAAATGCATCAGAGTATTCAGCTAAAATATACGTCTCCAATCTCCATAGTGTGCCATGAAGACCATTATCAGCGTGCATACTACTTACGTAAGTACCCAGACCTCCAAGCTAGGTACATTCAAACAAGGTGGACTGTTCAAAGACGGCTACCTCGAAAAGCATCCAGTTCTTCATTGCCACTTATGCTAGTTATCGTACAATGGTACACTACTACGCTGAATTCGTAAATAATCACGTCCAAAATCGAGCCGACGTTCCAGAAGTCAAGCATTAGAAATTGAGTCCTCTATTCGGCTATTGACTCGAGCCGTCCAGGAAACACTAAGATACAGACGAGAGTCATCGCATTGAGTAGCTAGAGCAACCTAGTATTTGCATCTAACGGCACGATGCTAGTTTAGATACATAGTACACAAAAGTCTAGGTTTGGGTGGAAGTCTTCTTGGACGATACATGGTCGTCAATCCGATACATGGTCGTCAATCCGATACATGGTCGTCAATCCGCCCCGCAGGCAAACCTTCTTTTCTATCTGTCGACGGTATGGTATCCAATATTGATCATTCCATCCAAAAGACGTTCATTTGATCTAGCAAGGCGCCGAGTATGCCGACGACCAAGAGGTGGCGAAATACATCGAAGACGTCTTTACCAAGTACTATGCTATATCTAGACGGCACATAAGCTTTTCGATTTTGGGGCGACATCTACTTAAAACGCAGCGGTGGCAGAGACGTAAGTCGGATATGGGCCTTAGCAGCACCACAGTAGGTTCGTCGCCGTCATTAAGGCCACCTCAACCCCGAGTCCACCTTCGCGGGGAAGACCCTCTCGCTTCTCGCCTTGGCCCATTCTTCATATGACTCCGGGTACTTGCTTTCTAGATCTGTCATGTATCGAATCATTCTGTTGCATAGTTAGTGACATGATGATTTATGTCATTAGCTGCCCTGCTTCCTCATGTTTACGGAGATTCTTGACACCAAATGATTTAAGGGGTTTGTGACTTACTCATTTCTGTACAGAGGATTGCCTACTTTGGTGGCTGCGACTCTTACTTCGAATGCCCTACGTTCCGTCACAGTTAGCAAGTGAGAAATACTAGGCAGAATAACCAGCAATCTGGCGTGAGAACACTTCTGGTTCAACCCACAGCGTATACAGGACGTTTCGCCCATAATGGTCGTCCTCAGGAGCCGATATTGGGAAGAATTTGTGATAATTGTTGATGAATTTCGTCCCAAGTTTCTGGCGCGGGTTGTTCCAAACGCCAAGGTCAACTTTACGCCGAAGAGAAGATACCGTCAGCCATTTTGCTATTCTGGTCATGGAAGAGGCTTGATTATGATTTCAGGGAGCACGCCTACATTCATTGTGGCCGTACATTGACATGGGATCGAAGATGATGGCGGAGCCATCATTATCTGCGCCCAGGTTACCGTCCCAGAGATCTGTGTGTAGCAGTCTTGGAACGATAGTGCGGCCACCCGTTTCGAGTGGCCGCAGTAGACGAGGGATGATACGGTTAAATAGCAATGTCGTGAGCCGTTCAATCTCGGGTGGTCGTGGCCCCTGTGCGACTTCCTCCGCTCGGAAAATGTAGCGCATGTAACGTGTGAAGAAGTCTTCCCACGAAGCGCTCTTGGCTACCATGACGGGCAGTTGTCCACCGGCCATTGGGACGTGCCATCCGTATAGTCCATCAGGAGAAAGTGCCCTTTGGTGCAGTTCAGCCATCCTGGGAGGAAGCAGATCGGGATCTGCAGGCTCGTTGAAGATGTCTAGGAAATGACAAAGGAGAAAATATACGGAAGGTCTGCCGCATCTCTGGTCAGTATCCCCTGGCCCATGGACTCATGGTGACGGGCCATGCTCGTAGCTATACTCACTCCGATGCATATTGGCCCCATGCTATCGGTTGAGGACAGATTCCAGGTAATGCTCCGTGCATAGCCTTTAGGGATTCGAATTCGCTACGATACATCACCTTACCCGACCTGTAATCAGTCGTCTTGATGAAGTACGATATGAGTTCGCCATTGAGCTCAGTCTGGATCTCCGCCGTTCGCGACCAGGTACTATTGCCGTGCGGATCGATCGAAATAATTTCGGTTCCTTCTGGCATCACTGCCACGGGAAAGCTAATTAGCGGCCTGCTGTGGCATACCACTCCCTGGGGACATGCCAATGGGCACATACAAGCTAGCACGTTGTCATCGACATCGCCAATGATATGCTCAGGAATGACATGGACACCCACTGCGTCAAGAGTCAGCGATCATCACAGAAAGGTAGTTATATGCCTGTAAGAGAAAAGCGATGTGATAAATTGATAGTAATTCGTGGCAGATCATTGCTCACTCGTCCACCAGGCCTCGGTAGGTCCTCCAAGGGCGTCAAAATCTTCTCTGACGAGGAGCTTTGCATTCTGGCTGAGGGCTGCCTGATTCTGTTTCAGAAGCAGCTGGAGGCTCTCGTCATCTTGCTCGATTTCGTCAGAGGTCGCTTCTCCAGCGGGAGATGGGCCCCCGCTTTCTTGCCTCGCATTGGGCTGTTGTATTACCTGGCTGAGGTTGAGTTCTGCCAGCTGTAGTGACAACGCCTCCGAGGAGGTTTGAGGCTCGACCGACATTGTTGCCTCAGAGCACAGCTTCGAAACAGATAAGTTTGTATTGAAGACGAATTGCACTGCCCCCGGGACGACGGCGGACAGGCAACTATCACTTTATAGTCGAGGCTCAACATGGTGTGATTCTACGTCTTGTTGGTGCAGGGGTTGGCTGTCACATTGTTAAGCACCGACTGGGGTGCCCATCCCACGGCCCCAACTTCCTAGATCGTATCGCCCGAGGGGGGTCTATCGAAGGTGAGTCCGAGGATCTGCGAGAGATTTGCATAAGAGTTGCAAGCTGCCACACCTGCCTTTCTGCACCGAAGCAGAATCCGCGACCCTAAATTCCTCATCGGCGGTGACGCGACAAGGCTGTGGCGGGCAGCATTCCGATTTCTCGAGTTTCTTGGTACATCCGTCTCAAATGCAGACAGATTGTCTGTAAAGCAACGCTGGTTCATCATCACAAGACGTACTGCTGGTCCGTGTAGATACTCAATGCGATCGGTTGACAATTGCTGAAGTCCTGTCACGACAGAGGTCGCATCTCCACACCCGCTCCCGCTGTTTCCTGCCTCGGGGTATCTTTGGTACAGTAGAAGGTAGTATATCATTGTACGCGTCGACGATGGAGCCCTCTTCTTCTCATGGTCGTCCATCAAGTTCCGACGGGCATAGTACCCATTCCACGACACTGAGCTCTATGCAATCAGCTTCATACCATGCTGACCGCCACACTACCTATGGGGGCCGGTCTCGGTTTACGAGGCACTTCTCACTTCGGCAGAACACCTCCATGTCGTCGTCCAACAGTACGGACTCCGCCATTCCCGGCAAGGGACCTTTGGGACTGACCTTGCTGCATCGACCCGCGGAGCCAGAAGCACACATAGTCTTTGTTCACGGACTGGGCGGTGGTTCCGAACACACCTGGAGTAAAGATGGCATACTCTGGCCGAGAGACCTGCTCCCCAGACAAGACGCATTCCAAAATACTACTATTATGTCATTCGGTTATGACTCCGACTTCAAGAAGAGTAGCACCTTGAACATACACGATTTCGCCAAGTCGCTGGTAAATGATTTGCTGAACAACCCACTTGTGAATGGTTCAAAGGTATGTCCCAACGACTCCGTGCCCCCTACCCGCTTGCTACTCTAGGCATGGAGACACTCTGTTGCCGTGTAATTATCTCGTAGTTCCCTATATAGCGTTCTAATAGTACCGGTGAGGTTGAAGCAGCTGATGTCTTCAAACAGTGTCCTATCATACTTGTTGGACATAGTATGGGTGGTCTTGTCATGAAACAAGCCTACATACTTGCCAAGCAGATGTCGATATACCAGCGAGTGGCCGACACCATTAAAGCTATGGTGTTTATTGCTACGCCTCACACAGGCTCAGAACTTGCCCCCATACTAGATAGGCTGTTCCGTATTACCTCCGGCTTGAAGCCGTATCTGGACGACTTGCGGAGAAATTCGGCCACTGTCCAAGCCATCAACACCCTATTCCCCTCCCAATCGTCCGATCTGTTGCTACATTCGTTCTACGAAACGGACCCCCTGAGCATCGGAGGCTTACGAGATGTTCTTATTGTTCCAAAAGCCGACGCCATCCTCAACTACGCCAATGAGCAATCTGCGCTCCTCTACGGTGATCACCGTAGTGTCTGCAAATTCGCTTCGGTAGATCATCACAATTTTGTCGCAGTCTCGCAAGCAATCGCAGCTTGCATACAGAACCTCGAAGACACGATTGGAGAGGTGATTGAAACCCAGTCTTCCGCAAGCAACGATTTTCGAAGCAACAACGAGCTCAGCGAATACCTCAAAATATGGGAGCCGCCTGCTGATGATTTACACCGAGTCAGAACTGATCGTCTTTACGGAACATGCGAGTGGCTGTGTAATGACAGCGAGTATCGACCCTGGCTCGACGAATACACTAACCGTAAGGTTTTCTGGCTTAGAGGTCCACCGGGATGTGGCAAGTCGTATTCTGCCGGGCATCTTATCGAAGAACTTGGAAAAGCGGGCAGAAGATGCTGTTACTACTTCTTCCGTCATGGTGATAAGGTCAAGTCGTCCATGGAAAACTTTCTCCTGTCTTTTGCTTGGCAGATGTCCGGATGTCCAGATGTCCAGAGACGGATAATCCAAGTTTGTGCGAGAGACCCTGGCTTGGCGTCGGGAGATTACAGGACGCTGCACAGGAAACTGTGGGATCAAGCCGTCTTTCGAGCTAACCTAGGCCATGAAGTTAGCTACTGGGTCATTGATGCCTTCGATGAATGCCGATTAGGCCATGACCTGGCTAAATTTCTACATCGCGTTCTGGAAACGACAAGGGGAATGATAAAGATTATCGTTACCTCGAGGCATCCTTACAGCCAATTTCCCCTTCCTCTCACTCACGTTTACCCTCGAGAAATACGGACCGCGGACATACAAGCAGATATCGGGAGATATCTCGATGCGAATCACCACGAGTTGCCTGGAACTAATAAAAGTGAGCGGGAAGTACTGAAACGTCACATACTGGGGAAATCAAATGGCTGCTTCCTTTGGGCCGTCTTGGTCCTTCAAAGGCTGAAAAAAATTGTTGGCTCGCAGGCGCGGTTGAGGGCTCTTGAAGAAACACCAATAGGCATGGACCAGCTCTACGCAAGAATACTGAATTCGATGTCGACCAGGGAAGAACTCTCCACTACCGTTCTGATTTGGGTCACTTGCGCCGTACGGCCCCTGACGACCGTTGAGCTGAAATTCGTGCTTGAAGACCTGGCTATGGATGAAATCGACGATATAGAGGCGGTTGTCTCTCAATACTGTTACGATCTGGTTTATGTTGACCACGACTCGCGAGTCAAGATGAGGCACTCAAGTGCAACCAGGTTTCTCCTGCGTCACGACATCAACTCAGAATACGACACCTTTACAATAGACGAAGGGTCAGGCCACAAGATGCTAGCCATGGCTTGCCTCAAATTTCTGAACGGACCTGACATGAAGGCGAGAAGACGAAAAATGGTAGCTGCAGTTCAAGAACGTTCTATTTTCGCGGCGTATGCATGCCGGGCCCTCCACGAGCATGTCAACAAGAGCCCGGCATATGATAATGAGGTACTTAGCAGCCTGGCTCTCTTCCTGAAATCCAATGTTCTCTACTGGATTGAATATCTCGCCAGTATCGGAGACTTGGAAACAGTATTGCAGTTTGCACAGGTTTTGAAAGTATTTCTACGTCGGAAGTCGCGCACTGACCTTCTCTTAGGAGATGATGTGGTGATTGTTGATGCTTGGGCTACAGATCTGGTCAGACTAATTAGCAAATTTGGTCCACAACTATTGGCTCATTCGGAGTCTATTCTGAACTTGATTCCACCCTTCTGTCCCTCTGACACTGCGCCTTATTCTCAATTCGCAAGTTCTGCTATCTCCGCTGCCGTACAAGTGCGTGGACTCTCAACTACGACTTGGGATGACTACCTCTGCGCTGTTGTTCCGAGCGGTGCGCATAGTCTGACGTCCTCAGGGATGGTAAGACGTGAACGACTTCATTCGCTTGCAGCGTCAGAGAGCGTGTTCTGCACAGGCACGTCCCTCGGTAGAATCTGCATCTTCAATGAACGAACCTGTCTGGAGGATCGTGCTATTTCCCACGGCGGTCCTGTGACGCATCTCCATTTCGGCACCTCCAAACCTCTTCTAGCGAGTTTCGGCAAGCGCACCGTTCGTATATGGAATACCCAGACGTGGGACCAGCAATGGGAGGTCCAGACAAGGCAGAACTGTCTCGCTATGCAATTCGTGGATGACGACCAGATTCTTCTGGTCGCTCTTCAGAACAACACGCTATTAGCGCTTAATCTAGTCAATCGGACTTCTGAAGCTAGCAGCTGGACAGACAATCTCGATGATCCCTTCAGGGATCGATATCACGGTATTGCACCACAATGTGCATCCTTCAACCCCGACCTCAGTCTGATCGCCATTGGATACTCATGTCGCAGTGTCCTGGTTTATAGCTTCGAGCTGGAAAGCCACCAGTTGTTTGACCACGACGAAGGGATTTCTGATTCTACCAACCACCAGAATATGATACAGATCTACTCCATGGCCTTTAGCAATCTTCCAGATACCTCTCTCTTAGCGGTTAATTACAGCACAGCGGAGCTGGTTCTTTTCGACACTGAACAGGGCAATGTAAAGGCCCGGATATCGTCGGTATATTTCTCCCACTTGACATCGTCTCCCGATGGAAGAACATTGGCAGCTGCGAGGAACGACGGCGCAATTGAGCTCTATGACTTTGAGACACTTCACAAAGTCTATCGCATCCGACCCGAGGACGGGGCAATTGCATCTCTAGCATTTACGGCCGACAACACACGCTTTCTCGTAGTCCGCGCTGGCGCCCGCAACTGCAGCGTTTGGAGCCCAACCACCTTATACCGACGTGACGTCGGTCACGACAGTGTGCGCTCGCCGTCTCTAGGCAGCGGAAGCCAAGACGGTGTTGGCTATGATCAGCCTGAAGAAGGTGTGATACATATCAGCGCAGTCACGAGTGACATGAGCGGCGAAGTCTACTTTATTGGCAGGGAAGATTATTCCGTCACTGTATGTGACGCTAAAAGCGGTCGTGCGTTGGACCTGCTCTTCATGCATGCTGCAACCATCAAGGCACTTCAATATGGTGAAGTCGGAGGTCTTCGCCTACTTATCAGTGCAGACACAGCAGGCTTCCTTATGATTCATAACATTAATCGGTCGGGAAGAGACTGGACCGTTGACTGCCTGTACAAACGTCGAACCTCGACGTCCGGTGTCCAGAATTTCTTGTGCAATGCAGATCTATCACAAATTCTGGTTTATTCCAATGATTTTGCCACAGTGCTCTCAAGTACGACTGGCAAGGAGGTAATAAGACGCATAGATTGCCAATGGCCGGGGAACGAGGTCAATGTCTGGGCAAACCATCCGACTGATTCAACCATGCTGCTGCGCCTCAGTGCTACCACCGTACAGCCTTACTCATGGTACAGTTTGGAAAGTGTCTCACCACCCAAAGGCATACTTCTGGCCGATAGTCTCCTGCCTGCATTAAATATTCAGGGGGCCGATACTGTTTTCTCTGGTTCCAATGCGATGCTGATCACGAGGTGCGCACTTTCAGGAGTCCCGAATCAATATACTATGAGTTGCATTGCCGCAAACACTCTAACCGCCCAAGCGGAGTCAATCATCCCTCTAGTTCAATGCCAGGCCGTATGCGAGAAAGTAGAGTCGATCGTTGGTATGTTTCGCGATAGACTCGTCTTTTTGCATAGCATGGGTTGGATTTGCTCCATCAAACCAGCCGGAATAAGAGGCGAAGGCAATGAGAAGATCATGTTCCACTTTGCACCGCCTTTAGACTGGTTACGAACACATCAAACACCCATTATTAAGGTGACGAAAGCCGGTGATGTCCTTTTCGTCGTAAAAGGCGAGGTTGCAATTATTAAAAGAGGATTAAATAGAGTGGTAAACTTAAAGCAATAATACAATTATGATGATACCATGATTTTAAACAAAGCTTTATATAATATTAAAAAGATTTAAAACTAAGGTTATTTGATGACTATTAAAATATTAATAAATTTAAAAAAAAATAATTAAGATATTTTAATCTTAAATTTTCAATTTTTAATTAATGGGTTTTTTAATTTCATTATATATAATTATAATAAAGTTAAAATTTATTAGTATAAGGCCCCCTTATAAGCAAGGCGGTAAAAACCCGTTAATAAAAAGGTTTTTTATTATTATATAATATAACTATATAATTATATAAAGCTAACGCGATTTATTTTATACTTTAATATGTTTAACTTTAATAACTTTAAATTTTAATATTAATAATAATAAAATTTATTAATTATTTAATAATATATTTTAATATTTAATATTATATTAATAAATTTTATATATATTAAATTTTAACCGTTATTTATTTAAATAATTTATATAAATAATTTAAATAAATATTAATATATAAATTAATATATTTACTATTTAGTTTTTAAAATATTAAAACAAATAAGCCGGTATTAGTACAGTAGATAGATAGCTGCAACAGTGGCCTGCAAAGGCACTATACCATAGCACCAGTTGCCTTAGAAACTACCCGCTAATTACTTAACCAGCGGATACCGGCAACAATACTTTAGGCACCATCTAATTTAAATATATAAATAAGTATTAAAGCTATTTAAACCTTTATTTTTATAACTAATATAATATATCTTACTATAACCATTATTATTTTTATTAACTATACGATTATATAACCAATAATTACTAAATATTAATTAGTATTTAATAAGTTATTAGTTAGTATAAATTGGCAAAGACGAAACGAATAACTTTACTGCCAACTTTTTAATAAGCTTTAAACTATTGTTTATACTTTAAAAAAAAAACGACTTTATTATCGTTACTACCGGCTTTAAAACTTTTAAATTATAGCGACAGTATATTTTTTAATAAATAATTATTTAATTTAATTATTTAATTGCTTTAACGCGGAATATTTTTTTTAAAGTAAATAGGCCTAGTTTTTTATTTACGTTATATTACGTATTTAATTATTATTAATAAAGCGCTTAATATTACGTTAATAAAGCTTTTTTATATTTAATAAATAAATTATAAAACCGTAATTATTTATTTTTTAATATAGTAAAATTAACGTCGATTACCGATTTAATAACCGGCAATAAAATAATTAGCGCTATCGTAAATATAAATATTTATAAAACTAAAAACGATTTTAAAGTTAATATTTCGATTATTATTACAAACTTAGCTAAACTTAATATAAATATTAATAATTTAAACAGCGTTTTTTTATTAAACTTAATTATTTTTATAATTAAAAGATTTTATAAATATAAACGTTATAACTTAATTAATAAAAAACTTTTCGAAACTTTTTAAAATAACTTTATAAATTAGAAAAAATTATATTTTAAAACCGTTAAAAATATATTTATAAAAATATAAAAAAAATCTTTCCAAAAAAAAAATCTTTATATAAATTAAAAACTATTAATATATAAACGTTTTTATTATTATTTTTATAAAACTAGCAATTTAAACCGATATTTGTATTATTAAAAAAAATTATATTAAAAATTAATTAGTATTTTAAAAGTTTTATTGCTTAAAAAAAGCAAGAAATTTAAAAAAACTTACTGTTTAGCCTTTAGCCTAATTTAAAGCTAACAAATACTAAAAAGGCGGAAAAAAAAAACAATAAAAAAAAAAACGAAAACAATAATCTTTTTAATTTAAAACTTAATTTAAAGCTTAAAAATAAATTAAAAAACAATAAAAAAAAACCTAACTAACGACCGTAAGCTAAAAACTATTTATAAAAATAACGATATTAACGATTTTATATTTAACGATTTATATTTTAATTTATTATTTATAAACATATTTAATATTAAATTAAATAAAAATGTTATTATTAAATTTTTTAAATAATAAAATCGTAATTAATTTTATATTAATAATGTTTATAATATTTTCGATAATAAAATTAAAATTATATTTTCGATTTGCTTTTTATTTAATATTTAAAAAAGTTAATTCTTTACTATTTTTTTTCGATTTTTAAAAATAACGTATAAATATATTTCATATATAATATAAAGCTTTATTAAAAATTTAAAAAAATATATAATACCATAATCAAGCATTTCGACATAAAAATTAACTATAGTTATTATTATTATAACTAGACTTTTATTTTTTATAAAAAAGTCCTTTAAAATAACTTTAATAAAAAACTTATATAAATCTTTTAATTAATATTTAATCGGTTATTTAAATATTAATAAACATTAAAAAAAAGTTATATTAAAAAATTTTCGCTACGTAATACTATAATTAAAGCCTGCTAAAAATACCCTAAATTTTTATTTATTTTATAAATACCGTTTAATAAAATTAAAAACTTATTTTTATAATTAAGATTATTACTTTAAAACAATTTCGATTTTGTTTATAATGTTTTATAGTTAATAATAATAAAAAACTATAACGATTTTTATACCGTTAATAAAAAAATCGAAATCTTAAATATTAATTATAATAACCGGCAATATAACGTTTATAATAAAGGCCGTAATAAATTTAAAAGCCGCTATTTTATTTTTAATTAAAAAAATTACGAAAAAAACAACTTTAGCTAATTTTTACGAAAAGGTTATATATTATAAAAAAGTTTTTTTATTTTTAAAAATAGCAATTATTTACCGTAAAAAAAATATAATAACAATTCGGCAAATTAATAAAATTAATATAAACAGAAAGTTTGTTTTATTTATAATAAACTAAACTATAAATCGTATTATTATAATAAAAACGATTAATAATAACGTTTTTAACAATAATAAATAATTATAAAAATAAATAATACCGATAAAACAATAGCTTAATACTTTATTATATTAAATAACGTTAAACTAAATATTAAAAATAATATTTTTATAATAAAAAAACTTTAACGCGTATTTTTTATATTTAAAAGCTATTTTAAAAAAAAGCCTAATATTTTTAAATTACGTACTTATATTTTTATAATATAATAATCCCGGAAATATTTCTTTATTTATAAAAATCGTTTCGATAATAATTAAACTAATATTTTTAAAATATTTACTTTTAATTGTTATAAAATCGGTTAATACTAAAGTATTATATTTAATATAAAAACATTATCTTATTTTGTTATAGGAAAACCTAAAATAAAAACGCTATTTAAAATCGACCTTATAACGTAATTAAACCGATTTACTATAAAAAAATAAAAATCCGATCTAATAATAATTTAACTATTATATTTATAAACATTTTAAATATTAATATTATTTTTAAATATATTTAATTCGAAATTATACCGTTAAATACCCCGTTTTTACTATTTATTACAAATATAAATAAATATAAAGTTTATTTTAATAATACTGTTAATAAAATTTATTAATTAAATATTAAACAGATCGTTAAAATATTACGTAAATAAAAATACCTATAGTTTTATTTTAATAAATAAAAAAAGGCTTAAATTAATATAATTAAAAAAAATTATAAAAACTATATTAACGATTTAGTTATCGTTAAATAAAACGTTTATATCGCTTATTAATAAACGTAAATTATAATATTAATATTAAAGTCTTTAAAAAAATATTATATATTTACGCTATATATTAGCTTAATAACATATTTCCGAAAAAATTTAAATTTATTTTAAAAAATAATATAAATTTTAACTATAAAATCTTTATCGACGTTATATACTTAAATAATAAACCTATTTTTTATATTATTAATATTTTTATATTTTTTTTAAACGCCGCGTTTTTTACGTTAATTTTAATAAAAAATACCTAAAAAATATTCCGCCGTATTTAAATAAATATATATATCAGACTTTTTAACGTTATTATTTACGATATTAAAAAGAATTTCTTATTAAAAAAATTCTGCTTTAAAATACGGATTATAAATATTACAATTAAAAAAATACCCGTTGAAATATATTAAAATATTAATAAATTAAAACAAGCTTATAGCCTTTTTTAATATATTTAAAATATTTTTAACGCAAAATTAAAAGCTATATGTTTTTATAACGTTATTTTTTAAATAATAATAAAAACTATTAACTATACCGTAAGTTTTAATAAATTAATATTTACGTTATTAATATTTAAAGTATATTTACGTATTAATAATAAATCTTTTTTATTATTTATAACGGTATAATAAAAGCAAGTAATTACGTTAGTAATAAAAACGTTACGCGCTGAAAAAACAAGCTAAAATATACGTAACGCCTTAAATATATATTATAAACCTAACGTTATAAATATTTTCGTATTATTTATCGGGCATAAAATACGCGTTTACCGAAAAAAGTAAAAAATAAACAAAACTTTATAAAATTTTTCGATTAACGGCTATAACGTTAATATTAATATTAATAAACCCGTAAAATTCCGGTTAATAATAATAAAACTTTTTTACCGTAATAAAACAACTAAAAAAATACCGGATATATTTATAAATTAAAAAATTATTTTTTAAAAATAACGATAAAACCGATAACCTTTATTTTAAAACAAACTTTACGATCGACCTTTATTATATATTTATAAAACGCTTACGTAAACGTTTTAAAAAAAACAAAAATAAACTTAAAAACTTTATTTTTAAAAAAAAAACCCTAATAACGTAAGAACTTTTTAATTATAACGCGTAAGTTATAATAACGGCAAAAAAAAAAACAGCGTTAAAAACTTTATTTTAACTACGTAAAAAAAAAAATCACTATTTTTAATAAACTTTTTAAAACAAATAATAAAAAAAAAATCGACGGACTTTTTAATAATAAAATATTAAAAATTATCTTATATAATAAAAACGCCTATAAAAAAATCCGACTATTTAAATTACAAGTTATATAAAAGATAAAAATTATTAAAAATAACTTTTTTTTTTAAAAAAAACCGACTTATTATATAAGGATATAATAACGAAAATAAACTTAAAATCTTAACTTAATTACTTACGGTTTAATGATTATTTTAACGACTTTTATTTATATTTGTTTTTATTTTTATAAAACGTTTTTTTATAATTATTATATTTTAAAACATTATATAAACATATATTTAATTAAAGTTAGCTTTAATCCGTACTATTTACGCTAAATTATTTATAGAACTTAAATATTACTACTTTTTCAAATCGATTATATACGTAATAAAGTTAATATATAGTATTATAAAAGCTAAACTTTTTTAATAAACTATTTATTACTAATATTATCGTAATATATTAAAAATAAATACTTTAATATACGATTTTTATTTATTAATTACCGACTTTAATTAGACCGACTTTAACGACTTTATTATCGTAGTAATATAGACTAATAATATATTATATTTTAAAACACCGTTTTTTTTAAAAAAAAAATCCGACATTTTAAATTTTAATTTTAAACTTATTATAAAGTTAACTAAAATATAACTTTTTAATTTTAACAGCTTTTATATTATAATTTGTAATAAAAACGTTACTATTATTTAAAAAAGCTAAAAAAAAAAAATCGAATTTATTACTGTATAAGAAAACGCTTATTAAAAATAATATATTTAATAACGCGTTTAAAAAGCTTATTTAGCCAATATTTATTAACTAAGAACAAATTATAATTTAATTAAAGCTACGTAAATAACTAATCCGGATAATATTAACTATATAGATTTAAATAAACGATTTTAATAATAAAAAAACTATTTTAATAAAAGTTTTATTTATATTGCTTTTAATTTAAAATTATTTAAATTATATATTTTTATCGATAAATTATTTATTAATAATGAAAATTTAAGTTTTTAAATTAAATTCGTTATTATTTTAATAAATAAAAAGCTTATTTTATACTTTACCGATTATTTTATATTTAATTTCAAAAGCAATATTATTTATTAATTTTTAATTAAATATAAACAAAATATTTAATTAGTTTTAATTTTTAAAATATACGGTATAATATATAGTTATAACATCGGTTATTATATAGTAATAATAATTAACTAAATTATTAAAAAAATTCACCACTATTTTTAAAACGGAATTAAAATAAATAATATACTTTTGGTTTTTTATATAAACTTTTATTTGTTTTATGAAGCCGTTATAAAACTTGGTACTACTGCCGAAAAAAGGCTTATAATTAATATTAAAACTTTGTAAAAATTTTATAAACAAAAAGAAATAAACAAAATTCGATAAATCTACGGCGATAACAACTTAATAAATACTATAATAAAAATATTACTAAATAAGGCATTAAAATATTTTATTAATATTAACTATATTACTATACGTATTAAAAAAAACGATAAAAAAAATAATTAGCCCGATGTTTATATAGTAAATTAAATAACAAGTTTTTATTATTAAGTTAAATCTAACGGAAATAGCGGCAAACGTTATATTCCGAAACTATTAATATATATATGTTATTATACGTTAGTACCGAAAAAAAAAATCGGAAAAGTTCGGATAAACATAAGTAAATAATAATACTTTTATTTCGGTAAACTTACTATAATATAAGAAAATATATATATATAACGCTATTAAACGTAATTAATAGCTATTAAGCTATAAAAAAAAAGTAAATATTAATATAATAAATATATAATTATAATAGTAATTTATAAAAATATTATATTATAGTATTTATTGCTTTAAAAGCTACCTGCTAATTATTTAACCAGTAGACACCGGCAATAGTACTTTAAGCACCAGCTAATTTAAGTATATAAATAGGTACTAAAACTATTTAAACCTTTATTTTCATAACTAATACAATATATCTTACTATAACCATTATTACCTTCACTGACTATACGATTGTACAACCGGTAATCACTTAATAGCCGGTATTTTTTTTTATAAATATTATTTATTATAATAATAATTATAAAGCTTTTAAATTATATATCTATAGTTATTATTATTATATCTTTAATATTTTTAAATAATATCGTTAAAAGCCTTATTATTTTATTTAAAATTAATATAATATAAGAATTATAACCTTTTAATTACCGTTTATAAATACGTGATAAATATATAAATTAAAAAAACCAGCTTTAAACTAAGTTTTTTTTATTAATATAAGTTATATTTTAAAATATTTAAGCTTATATTAAATTATTGTTAATATAATAAGTTACTAGTTTATATATTTATAAATAATAAA